>CM030358.1:232517736-233117736 GCA_017893485.1 Hemerocallis citrina
CTCATTCAAGAATTAAGAAACACAAAAAAGAAGAATTCTCGGAAAATCAAAATCTCAATGAATGCTTCGTCACAACTTTCTAAAAATGCTATCATCTTGTTCCCCCATCCTTAACCCTAACCCTAAATTATTCTCTGCAATCTCCACCGCTTTTCCGGACAAAATTCTAACCCCTATTCCCGCCACCCACTTCCCAAACCCCAAAATTCTGCCTCAAATGAACAGTAATAGCAATACCCGGTTTGTCCACTCCTCAGCACCAAAACCCCTCAATATGTCGCCAAGTTCTGCAATTGATATCTCAGCCGTCCCTGAAACGAACGGTTCTGATTCGGTTCTTGTTGTTGTCTCGTTCTACCGGTTTGCGGATTTCCCTGATCATGCGGATATGCGGAAGCCATTGAAGGAACTTTGTCAACAAGTGGTGAGTTAATGTTTGTTTGAATTTGTGGTATTCAAATAATGGTTTTAGTAAAAGAAGCGAAGTAGATACATTGATCGATTACTTATTTTAGTAGATGCTTAGAATGTTGGCTTATTCAATTTCTAAAGCAAGATTCTGAGAACGGATTTATTGAATTTTTTGCTGCAATAAGCCAATTTTTGAAAATATTTGCGATTATGGGCCAATTTCGAAACTATTAGCGCTCCTGGACTACTTTGTGGTACGCCAACTTATTTTTGAAACTGAGGTCGCTATTCCTTAGTTGTATAAAGGTTGTTATTCGCAATAGAGGTCTTAGTTGTATTAAGGTCGCTATTCGGAATAGAGACATTAGTTGTGTGACTATTTTCAAATTTTACAAAGAATAAGGAGATTGAGTTTCCTATTGAGGTCGCTATTGTGAATACCGACCGAAGTATACTAAGGTCATTATTCCCAATAGTGACCTCAGTTTTAATTTTTTTTTTCCAAGAAAGCAAAAACTCTCTAGAAATCGCTAAGTGTCTCAATATATTCATTTGAGGTCACTAATCCTATTCGTGACCTCATATATACTAAGGTCGCTAGTGGAAATAGTGATAGCAAACAATTTTTTAAAAATATTTTAAAATATAGGCCGCTATTCTTATTAGCGACTTTCAGAATGAAGAGGTCGCTAATGAGAATAGCGGCCACTGCTGACGTGTCACAAAGTAGCCCACGAGTGCTAATTGTTTCGGAATTGGTCCATAATCGCAAATATTTTCAAAAAGTGGCCTATTACGGCAAAATATTCATTTCTTAGATAGGCATCCACAAGATAATTTTATTGTTGTTTTTTACTGTCATGCGAAAAAATGCATTAAGATGGACACCTATGAAGCACGGATACGGGTGCGCGTATCCGATACGGTACGTATCCGGTACGTGGATACGCTGATTTCTCAAAAACTAGGATACGAGTACGTTTAAATAAAATAAGTAAAAATAATTAATAATATATGTCAACTTTGAGATTAGATTTCTATAATTGATTTATCTGTATGTTTACAGCACATCAGTATTCTTATCATTATTCTTATCACTGGTTTATATGACATCAGTATGTTATACAAGTGTTTACAGAACTTCAGTTTTCAGGACATTAGTATGTTATGCAAGTGTTTACATGACATCAAAAAAAAAAAAACAACCTGAAAAAATTTAAAACTAACCCAAAACGTATCCAAAAATGTATCCCGACGTATCCTCGACGTATCTCAGCCTATGTAGCACGGACACGGGTACGGGATACGGGTACGACACGACTCGGGTACGGGGATACGTGATTTCTCAAAAATATAGGATACGGGTACGTTGAATATAAAAATAATAAATTTATTATACATTATGTAATAAAAATATAAAATTTCAAAAAATTATAATAACTAGAAGAATGGTTGTAAACTATAAATTGTAAATGTAAGTTATGTAACCATACCTCTATTTTGCACCTACGACATTTTTGCTTTTCATTGGTGGGGACTTCAAAGATGGGAATCAAAAGTCCTAAAAACAAAAAATAGATTAGCAATTAAAGACATTGAAGAACATAATAATAAGTAGAAATTTAACTTATTAACATAATATGATAATAGTAAGCAACTTAATAGCGAATATTTCAATATCATTACCAAAATCAACACATTACAAAGTAATTCATTCATTACAATTTCAAAGTTCAATAGAATTATAAAATATCACTAGTTCACTACAAATATTATGACAACGAAACTTCTCTAGCTTGAACATCTTCTTCATCATCCATATCCACCACGCCAATATCATCGGTAAAAACCATATGTTCCAACTCCGGCTCATCCAATGAAAGGCTAGCCACCTCAAGCACTCCAACATCTTCAAATGAATCAAAGGAATCTCCACCTATATCACACATCTTCGTGTCTCCTATACCATATTGGGGTGACCTTCTTGATAGAAGACAAAGATTGCTATGAACATACACCAAGTCTTCTGCTCGTTGTGGGGTCAACTTGTTCCTTTTCAAGGAATGCACAAAAGAGTAAGTGCTCCAATTTCTCTCGGCACAAGATGAAGAAGAAGGTTGCATAAGAAGTTTCATAGCTACGGTTTGAAGCATAGGGGCAAGAGGTCCATGAACGGACCACCAATCATGTGCATCCAAAATACCTCGATCACTAATAGAATCAATCTCATTAAATGCACCTGTTTTTGCCGAGAAGTGGGCATACTCCACATTCACTCTTGATCGATTAGTCGCATCGGGAAAGAGTCTTTTAAGACATTTTATTCTTTCCATATAGATCTCACGATCTTTATGTGGAGGAACTCTTCTTGGATCCTCATTAAGCCATTCTTCGCTATAATACCTTCAATAGGAAAAACAAAATTTACTCATAGAATGAAACAAAAAAGTATGTAATACACTAATACGTTTATGTAGTTAATGAAACTAAATTGTACCTCGGATTTAAGGCATGTGTCAAGCAATAAGGTGGAGTGTTGTTTTTTGTCCAACGATCGACAAGAATTGTATGCACCACATCATAGAAGTTAGAGGACTCATCAACTTGTTTTCCTTCGTGTTTGTAAATAGCTTCCTTCACTTTCTCAATCATTGTATCCCACATATCATAAACTAAATGGAGACAAAGCCTATCCGTGTCACATGCTCGAATCATATCATATATGGGAGATGTGAAAGAAAGTATGTAGTCGATAGATTCCCACCACTCTTCACTCAATACCTTCTCTCTCACAAACCTTGCTCTTCCCACATCATCGTCACGATAAGAAGCCCATTCGTCACTAGTTACCATAGATACAAGACCTTGCTTCAAAAGCTTAAACCGTTTAAGCATGATAATGACACTAGCAAAGCGAGTCTCCGCCACCGAAAGCAACTTCAAGGAAACAAACACATTGTAAATGACTAGCCTCATTGAATGATTCAATATGAAATTTTTAATTTGTACCGCATCTCCCGCAATGTCCATTATCCGCCCACATTTATCATATACAATTTGATTGGACTCAACATTCTTTGCGGCACAAATATTCTTCAATGCAAGATTAAGGGTGTGCACCACACAAGGAGTTCAAAAAATTGTTGGAAATTGACTTTCGATTATTTGTCCCGCCGCCTTGCAAGTTGCCGCATTATCCGTAATGACTTGAACAACTTTCTCATGCCCAACCCCAATAATAGCCTCCTTCAATAAATTTGCTGTGAAGAATTTATCTTTCACCTCTCCCGAACATTCTACCGCCTTTAAAAACATAGGCCCTTCTTCCGTGACGGCGATTAAATTAATAAGTGGCCTCCTTTAGTCCTTTGTGAGTCACTCCACCCATCACTAACAATGCTAACTCCTTTCTCCTTCCACTTATCTCTAATCGGTTGCAACAACTTCTCAACATTATCCTTCTCTCTTTGTAAGAGAGTTGTTCTCAACATATTGTACCCCGGTGGAATATAACCCGCAATTGCATTGTTGGCGGCAAAAGCGTATGAACTCGCATAGTATGGATTTCTTGCTAGGTTAAACGGTAACCCTCCCGTGTAAAACATTCGTGCAATCTCCCCATGCAATTGATCTCGCGCCACATTGTTAAAAGCTTTTCCGATTGCACTACTTGGACCACTAATATTTGACTTTCTCCTCTTCAAATCTAAGTTACTACTAACAAACATACTCGAGACACTCATCGATCCACTAGAAGATGACGGGGGCAATGACACTCTCTTTGGAGCTCTTTGAGATATTTTAATCTTCGATTGTTCGTCCGCGTTTTGCATTTCAACAAGCTCATTTATCTTTATCTTATTACATACACCGATTCCATGCCCTTGTATCTTTAACAAAAATGTTCTCTAACTCTAGTGTAAGAACTACTATAACTCTTCTTGCGAAAACTACATTTTCACCTCACATTTCCACCACCACCCGGCTCCTTTCCTAACTTTGTCATATATTTCCACAAAGGGTTGTTGGAATCTTTCTCATTAGGAGGTGTATTACTCACACCCGTAGAAGTCATTCTCAAAGAAACTCGATAATGAAATTATGAAAATAAACAAGTATTACAATTTATAACTAAAAACTCACAATTAGAATGAACTCAATGAAGTCATAAAATAAACATAAAAAATTGTTAACATTTGATTCATACACAAGATCGATTTTTCAAAAAATTGAATGCCCACAACTTGAGTACAAATATAGCATGAGCATATTGAATTTTGCATCAGCTCTGGAAAAGGTCTGAGTTTGATGTTTTTTCTTCAAAATATAAGGTTGACTATTTTTTGTTTATTAAATATGGTGCTGTCACAAGAATTTCTCAGTTTCACTCATTTTCCAAAAATAAATAACAGAGACAACTAGACAAGTATAGATTTCTAGAATGACCATTTCTCATCTTGTGTTGATATCTTCAGTCAAAGCTCACCTTGCTGTAAGTCAAATGTCTAATATATATCAAAAAATATCACTTAAAAATATAAAATGATGAAAAATCAAATGATATTCAACCAGTCCTACATGATCGGTAGAAATCATGATTTAATTTTTTATGAGTAGTATGCTTGCTTTACTATTTGTTTAACTGTCAATAACACAAACCAAAATTTTTTTGCAGAGAGGAGAAGAAGTTTCTTTTGCAGAGAGGAGAAGTCAAAATCGAACCTGGATCAGCGTCGTTTCGGAGAGATCGGAGCAGCGTCAAAGCGGAGGAGAGACCAGAGCAGCGTCGTTTCGGAGAGAGAGACGGGATCGATTTGGAGGTGGAGGCGCGCGACGTCAAGCGCGAGGTCGAGAGAGGGGATCAATTTGGGAGAGGGGCGCGAGGTCGAGAGAGGGGATCGATTTGGGACAGGGGATTTAGGGTTTCTTTTGAGAAAAGAGGATTTTGGAGAGAGAGAGAGAGCGTGAATGAGAAAGGGGGAGGGGAAACCGAGTGTTGATTGATTGTAATATTTTTTTATTTATTTTTTTTCTTTCCCTTAATTAGCGCACCCGGGCGCACCCGTTGCGCACCCGGTTCGCACCCCAAGCGTACCCAGCCGTATCGGACGTTTATTTTTCGTTCTTTTAATTAAAAATGTTATGGTACGTACCGGGTGCGTACCCAGAACGTACTCGTGCGTATCCGTACCCGATACGCACCCGGTACTGGTACGAAGGCCAATTTGGGGTACCCGTGCTTCACAGATCCCAGCAAATCCAAAGCGTATCTGTTATTTTTTTTATTTTTTATTTAATTAAATTCCCCGGATACGTAGCTGATACGTATTCGCCATGTATCTGGCGCGTATTGTACCCGATACGTATTAGATACCTGATACGTAACCTCTGAAGAGTATTCGTGCTTTATAGATAGACACTATTAGAATTTGTCAATGTAAGACTTTCTAAGGTAGTAATTTCCAAGGGACAAAATGGTGAAATAATTATGAGTGCAGGCTTGCTTGAGTGCATATATTTTATTGAAAGTACATTTAAATTTTAAGTTGGGGTAAGAATTTCTTTCTTTCTTTACAATTAGGATAAGGCTGGGTATGTTGCTTGATAACCCGAATGTGAGAGGTTTCAAATTTTTGGAATACCATTCAACATCTTCTCTTCTTACTTTTGTATGAAAAGCCGCCTTATACCTTAGAATATACAATGTATTATAAACAATAGCATTATCTAAAACCCGAATCCGTATTCATTAATTTAGTTGACTTGGATCCCAAGTGAATGTATTTGAGAAAACTGGTGTCCTTATTACTATTGTCCACAAATAGTTTGCTTGTGAAGTGAAGAAAAGATCCAATATACTCTAAATTTGCAAACAAATTTTCATTCATTTAATTAAATCGATTCAATGCATAAAGGAATACACCTACTTCGTTTTTATAATTAGTTGCCACGTCAACCAGTTCAAACTACACGATAACATAAAACAAGAATGAAATGGAAGTCTTTTTTTATTACAAGTAAATTTTTATGTTTTAAAATAAAAAATCGAATTATGTCTTCTCACACTCATACAGTGAGAGAGATCTTCACTTACTGCAAAGAATATCAGTTTTACAATCATAATAACTGCAAATGTGAAATAGACAATCATTAATGTATTCTTCAAACTATAATATGTTTGTCCAACTATTCATCCATTTAGTGATTACTGAAAATTGGATAGGAACCTTGAGACTGCTTGCTGCCAACTAGAGATAATAATTCTAGATATTTACACTGAGCCTAACTTGTGAAAATCTTATTAACTCAAATTTATTTTGCTTGTGGGTTTCTTCAATACATTCACGAAGGTCTTCTTTGTATCATTAACTGAACACTTGGTTTACTCTATTATCTCGTTATTCTTACATATTTAATTTAGCACTTTGTTAAGAAATAAGATATTTGATGTACAAAATGAACATTTAAATTGTATTATGCATATTGTAAGATAGTATACAAGTATTCATTGTTGTATCATGATTAAATTATTTCATATCATGTCATTTGAGTTTAAACTATTAAGTACAAAAAGTATGATTTTTTAGTTTTCCTTAGCTATTAACTATTTATATTATATGTATTAACCTATTAGGTAACATTACTAAACGATATGAGATGTGTAATGACCTATTTGTTACATTAGCACTTCTCAATCCTATTTGACTTGGAGTTGTGATATTAAAAATTACAGATAAACCAAACAAGTAGATGAATGAAACAACTTTTTTTGGGAAATATATGATTCATTTTTGTGGTATGTGCATCTTTTTTCTACCCTATGCAAAACATCTATGGTTGTTGTTGGTCAGGTTCGGGTGCTAGGTCCTAGTCCTCGGTTCGTTTTTTTACAAGTGAGGAACAATCATTACTGATTTTTGTAGGGCAACTCCAAGTGGGGTTCATGATCTTTGTTTAGAAGTTAGCTGCTTAACAATGTTACTTGGTCTCTCACAAATCCTTATAACAATTCCTACAGGAAGATGAAGAAATGAGATCAGTGAGAATTATATTGAGTGGAATCTTGACTTGATAGTCACTTGTCTGGGGTCCGTGGGTTGCATCAAAACCAATTTCTAGAATGGTTCTATCACTTTATGCATATGCACCTCATTCTGGGGCTTTTCTCCTGCATATTTGCAATATGCGACAAATAGTCAACAATTTAGGGGGACACTTGAAAAAAGCAGAAAAATAGGAAAAATATAAAGATATCTTGATGGAGATGTAGAGAAACGTAGAATGCTGTATTTTTCACCGAAACGACCATTGAAAACCGCTGCTTTTTTGTGTTGCACATTTTCTGCTTGTTGCTGTAGATTAATTATATTGTAATGTTGGTGAAATGGTATGAGTTTCACGTCAAGTCAATTGGTTGCATCAGATTGTTGTTTTGATTTCATTCATTTAATGAAAAGATAAATTTACATTCAAAATTCGAAATAAGAGTAAGCATATTCTATTCTTTTTGTGCACTTCGAGTCTTTCTGTGCACTTATAGATAATCAGTCTTGCCCAATAACTGGAGATTCATTTTGTCCATTATGACCAGAAATGATTTACATCTTGAGATTCAAGTTTTATGAATAGCCTTTAACATTTAGAGTGTTGTTATGTAGTTTTGTCTTATAATCATACAAAATATTGTGTATTAGAAAACAGACAACGATAACTTTTGGTATCCAAAACCCGAAACCATATTCTACTACTTAGTGGATTTAGATCTACAAGTGGAACTTGCTAAAGCTTAGTGGTCTGCGAGTGGATTCTTCCAAATTTGGTGTGCCCATTCCTAATTATAAAGCACCTCTCTGTCTTATTTAAGCTTTTGTCTTGATAAATTTTCTTTCCAGACATAAAAAGTAAAATAATAACCTCATGATATTTTCCAACAAACAAATAAACCTCGCCTAGACCAACTTTATCCCAGTAGCAGTTAGGCAATTACTTTAAAAAAAAGAAGCTATTTCTAACTACAAGCTAATCTAGCTTAAAAGGTTAGTATATATCTGTTATTAAGTTTGAAAAAAAACATAACTAGTAATGAAGGAAATTAGATCAACTAATGGACAAATAAATTTAGGAATCCAATAAGCTTATATTAGGATGTAAATATTTATTGATATCCACAAATTCAGTCAGAGGTAGAAACTAGAACCAGCATCTTGAAGTGTTTTGATGTTTGGACATTGGATCGAAGCCTTTGCGCATAGAATTTACATATATATTGAGATGGATGAAGGGCTTCCGGCAAAGCACCAGGGTAGCTCCCGCACCCATTCTTGTACACATACACATGTCGGCGTAGGTAGCTGTGTCACGCTAAGTAACTTATAGATTCTTTCTCAATGGGCTTCTCTTCCTCCCTCTGGTGTCTCTTTGCCAAAGAGGTTTTATCTGGTAGTCAGTACTTGGGATCTTAGTTCTACATGATGCTGGAATTGGATCTACTATTAAGTAAAGTACCTTATTGGATTGGAGCAAGCAACGTAGCGCGCGTTACGTTTTTTAGCTTGTAACAAAATTCTTCTTTAAATGATTCCTCTTTCTTGTTGATTCTTGGTTTTGATGACTACAACACAATGCAAAGTTGTACTACTATCTATATATATTGCAGGATATATCAAAGACAAATATCATGGTGCAATACACAAAGGCAAAGTTGATACAATGAAGCTTTCAAAAGAATCGATCAAACTACAAAGATCTAAGTTCAAGTCACATTTGATCAAGCAAGCTTCACGACATAAAGACAATGGCTCAAGCTCAAGTCAAAGACTAAGTTCAAGACAAGACTCAAGTGCTTTAAATGTTTTGTATTAAGTGTCTAGTAACAATTGTAATTTTTTTATTCTTCGAGTCTTAGAATATTGTAATACCCTTGTCACACACACTCACACATATCTTTTAATGATTGAGTGTTTTATAAAAGTTAAAAAGTCGAAACAAGTTTGAAAAAGATCAGCTGTTGAGTACCAGTCGACCACTATCGAACCAGTCAACCACTATCGGAACCAGTCGACTGTCTTAGTACGAAACTGTCTGAACTTATATAAGCTCTGACCAATCGACCTATTATGGAAACCCAGTTGACTGTTCAAGCCGTTTCGACAGTTTTCTAGTTTTTAAAACTTGTTTTTCAAATTCAAAACATTTATTTCCATTGGTTAACAGTTGGTGCAACTGTTTCTTAATGTCCAGTGAGTCTAACTCTATAAATAGAGTGTAAAAATCACTTGGTAAAAGTTCCAAGCATTTTTCTTAAGTTTCAAGCTTTTGTTTTTGAAAAGAACAAGCATTCTAAAAAGCATTCATATTCTCTAAGTCTTGGTTCTCTGAAAATCAGTCTAGTATAACATCGAATTCGTTTTAGACTGATTTCAGAAGTTGACCTATAAGCCACCATACAAAAATCACAAATTACAAACATGGCTATAGGTTGTTGTAACTCTTTTGTTGTTGTTTTTCACTTTCGGGTTGAGAGATTGGTCCTCTCGGTTGGAGAGTAGGGTTCTAGGTTGTAGAGTCAGGTTTTCACTCTAGGTTGTAGAGTGGGAGTGCTCTTTCTAGTGGTGAGAGAGGTCTACGGGTTTGGCAAGGTTGTTTTCAAACGCCATAGGGTATTCTTGTATTTTTTTCAAGAATAGTGAAAATCTCAAGTGGGTTGCTTGGGGACTGGATGTAGGTCGGGAGGACCGAACCAGGATACATTGCTGTGTACTCTGCGGTTGACTCTCTCTGTGGTTGAATTTTCTTCACTTGCATTTCAATTTTTCTGTGTTTTATTCGAAAACTTGTCTGGCAAGTCGACCGAGTCTCCTCTATGAGTCGATTGATCAGACTTGTATAAAATACTCTTCGAACACTTATCTGGTAAGTCGTCCGAGTTTCCGCTATAAGTCGACTGATCAGACTTGTATAAAATACTCTTCTTATCTAACGCCCCAGTCGACTGTATTCTCTTTTTAAGTCGACTGGACAGAACGAAAAGTTCAATTTCTTAATTATTTTTGAAACAACATCATTCATCCCCCCTCTAGTGTTATTTGCTTTGCTTACAGAATCCAACACTTGGTATCAGAGCCTGGTTGAGTGCAATGACAACTATTTCTATTGTATGCCAATACCATGAAGGCCAATCCACACAAAGGCCATCCCTATTCGATGGAACCAACTACAACTATTGGAAGTGTAGAATGAAGATCTATCTTCAGTCCATCAACTATGAGATATGGAACATGACGGAGGCCGAGTACACCGCTCCTACAATTACTTATGCACAATTGAATGATGACATGAAGAGCAAAACAATGAACAATGCAAAGGCGATGAACGCTCTATTTTGTGCTCTTACCAAGGAGGAGTTCAATCGTGTGTCCAATGCAACAACGGTGTATCAAATTTGGCACACACTCGAGGTAACTCATGAAAGTACTAATAAAGTTAAAGAATCTAAGATATCTGTTCTTATTCACAGGTTCGAGATGTTCCGCATGAAGGAGAACGAGAATGTGTCAGATATGAAGGTTCACGGATATTACAAATTCTCTTGTGGCTCTTGGAAAGACGTACACTCAAAGCCGAAATGGTGAGGAAAGTTCTTCGTGCCTTAACCCCCGAATGGGAGAAGAAGACCACCGCCATAGAAGAGACCAACGATTTAACACAACTCTCTCTTGAGAATCTTGTGGAAAATTTTATGGCATATGAAGTTCAACTTGAAGAACGCAAGAAGGATTTAGAACCTCAACAATCAAAGAAAAAGACACTCGCGTTCAAGGCGGACTCCGAAGATGAAGAAGAAGATGAGGAAGAGATAGCCATGTTCACGAGAAAGTTCAAAAAGTTTCTAAGGAAAGGTAAATTTAATTCCAAATTTAAAGATACTAATGAATTTCTAACTTGTTTCATGTATAACAAGACAGGTCATATGAAGAAGGATTGCCCACTAGAGAATGCAAAATCTAAAGGAAAGGCTTCCCACTTCAAGAAGGACAAGTACACAAAGAACAAATACATGAAGAACAAGAAGGCGTATCAAGCAACTTGGGACGATAACAACTCTTCATCGGAAGAAGAAAATGAAGAGACAAACGAAGTTGATAATGTATGCTTTATGGTTACACAAAACGAAGTAAGTGATAACTTTGATTCAAATGACTTATTAGATGCTTTTAATGAAATTTTTCTAGAACTAAAGAAAGGAAAAGTTAGAGTTAAAAACTTAGGAAAGGTTAATCAAACACTTTCTCAAAAGAATCTTGACTTAAATGTTAAAGTAAAGTCTTTAATTTCTAGACTTTCGAATTTAGATATAGATCTTGTATCTCTTAAAAAAAATTATGAAGAGATATCTAAGAATGTATCTATATTTAACAAAGGAAAAGAGAATTTAAATGAAGTTCTCCAAAATCAATTTCAAACTAATAAGAGATTTGGACTTGGTTTTCAAAAGTCTCTTGAAAAACATCATGTCTCTAATAACGCTAGTAGTAATAAGGCTAAATCTATTTCTAGTGTTAAGAATAAATTATATGAGTTTTTTGAAAAACCAAAAACTATTGTTTTCAATGAAAAGAGTAATTCTGTAGTTCAGACCAGTCAACTGAACCCCAATTTCAGTCGTCTGTCTAGAGGTTCAGAGTCTTATTCAAAGAGACGAAAACCTCAGATAAGTCGACCTATTTCACCTCCCATTCGACTGGATTTCAGTAACAGTCGACTGAAAGGTTCGTTAAAGTCGACTGGACAGACCAAAAGTATATGAGTTCCAGTCAACCTGAGTCAAAAAGATAGAATTATTTATATAAATTCATTTGTTCTTACTGTATGTAATTATGTAGATTATATTCCTGCATTTGGTGGTAAATCAAACTCATTTTGGGTTTGTTTTCCCAAAAATTAATCCCTTTCGGACCCAATAAAAAGGGTTCCATATTCACAATAATTTTTTTATTGGTACCTAAAAGAGAATGTTGGATACTTGACAGCGGATGCTCCAAGCACATGACTGGTCATGCCAACCTCCTATCTTCCATATAAGAGATTGATGGAGAAACAGTCAAATTCAGTGACAACAACAAATGGAAGGTTATTGGTGTAGTACCCCGATTTATTTTCTAATATATATGAAAGGGGATTTATTTTTCTTATGATTATTACTTTTCTCCATGATAAATAGAGTGTAGTATTTCCTATAAAACATTCTTCTCAAAGCCCAAATGTGACTTGTTTATTTTCTTATATAAAAATACATATTTTGGCCCAAATGTATTTAAACCCCTAAACTTAACCTTTTCACAACTTGTATATGTAGCATTTTTCTCTCTTTATTTTCCGGGTAAGATGTGCATTTTATGGGGTTTTGTGTGTGTACACGTGCACTTCATGTACACGTGCACAAGACATTCCTCTTGGCCGGATTTGTGGAGTGATGGGCTAGGATCATGGGCGGTTACATCTTGAGGTGTGGGTAGTTTCTTAACTCCCGATTAGATCTCAGCCTTTGATTCTCCAACTCCCCTATTAATCCTAGCCATCTATTCTATCTATAAATACCCCTTCTCATCTCCTATCTCTTTTACACTAAGATTATTACTGTAATAGAGAGTATTTGTGAGTTGTGTGGGAGCTCTTCTGTGGAGGCAAGCAGCATTGTTGAGGAGCTCGGCGTGGAGCAAAGGAGCAAGAAGGTGTTCTCTACTTTGAAGGACTTTGCGGGATTTCGTTATTTTCTTCACATAAGGTGGGTGTTTCTCAGGACTTCTAATGTAGGAATAATGCTACAATGGCTATGATTGATATTATGTTATAAAAGTGATTTGAATGCGGTAGAAATTGCTTGAACACGCTTTTAATATTGAAAACGAGGCTGTCGGTACAGTCGGCTGCCATGTGAGCCAGTCGACTGGTACGAGACATTATTTTTGCATGATTGTAATGATAAACGTGTGTATAAATGAACATGATGGTATGAATACTATCTGCATGGTTTCCCTATGACACATATGATGGAAGGAAGGTAAATGAATAAAAAGAGCTAATGGTAGTTAATAATTTGGAATCGTCGAAGCAGTCGACTGATAGTGTGTTAAGTCGACTGGTACTTCAATCTGACTGTGACTGTTGGGTAGTTTCATAAATTGAGATATTTTCATCATGTGGACCCAGTTTGATGACTTGGGATTTACATCTTTATTGTTGTAAGGAATTATGAGCATATGTGAATGCATGTTTAAAGTATTCCCCTAGCGGAAAGAGCATGTTAGTAATTTGAAGATCCATGTTGTAGTGTTACTGAATGCTAAGAAACCTTGTCTGTGGAACATGAACTTATGTATACTGTTAATTGACATCATGATGAAATGCACGTAAGCACTGTAAATAATCTACTGAAAATGGATCTGTCCAGTCGACCGATTGCGTGTAGCAAGTCGACTGATCTGGACATAGAATTATGCTGTTGAAATTGCTGAGACAGACGACTGAGGTGTGAACAGTCGACTGTCGTGTGACTAATATTGTGAACTTGAAAGTTGCGGGACAGGCGACTGGTAGTATACACAGTCGACTATCCCGAGCCTTTTGATAACCCTGTTTATGACTGTATGAGTCGACTGGTGTTCTCCCAAGTCGACTGTACAGAAAGGACTTTGACATATTTGAATTCATGTTATTTTTGCTGTTGGTAATTGGGAACTATATGATTAAAGTAAATGGATTCTGGTTATGACTGCATAAATTGTGAAATTGAATCATAGATGAGGATTGAGAATCAAATGGAATTATGAAATGTGAAATCATGATGAGAAAGTCTGTGAGACTCTAAAATGAATGATGAGCTGATGATGCTCCATTGGATATTGTGAATTTGAAATTGATCGAAAGAGTAGCTAAGTCTCCCCGGCAGTAAAATGAAATGATATTGAGAAATAGACCAGGTTGGTCAAGTGAAATGAAATGATAAGTCCGGTTGATGGAGAGGCTAACTCTAGAGCTTGATTTTTATTCATGATTCTAATGTAACTTAAATACATAGTGTGGAGGTGATGAAGGTGAGAGAAAAACATGAGTATGAGAGCTAGGGTACGGTGCGGGTGTGTGAGCCGCAGAATGCATGCTTGATGAGTCAAGACATGGCGCGGGCACAACTCAGTAATGATCGGACTCTAGTCACGCTTATGGGATGTTTTGGTGACTGCAAGAGGAGTGTGTTCAGGGAGGAGGCTAAATTATCGCAGGATGCATGCTTGACGAGTCAAGACATGGCGCGAAATTCTACTCCAGGGGCCAGGATACATGCTTGTACTCATAGATTCATCTAGGATACTCATTGGAATTACAGTAGTAGAATAAGTCATGGCGGGGGATTGAACCCTACTAAAATGAAGATCGTTTAAGAGGCTTGCACTCGAACCTATGTAGTATGGGATGCATAAAATTCGAACAAGTATGCATTAGTGTCATAATTAACTAAGTAAATTGCATTAAGGATTTAAGTGCACAATCACGACACGACATCATTAAAAGTTCCCTAATTTGCATGCTTATGTTGAACTGGCTTGTGATTTGTAAGAAATGAGATTCATTATACTGTTTCTGGCATAGAGAGGATGGCCATGTATAATTATCGTCGGTTGAATAAACTGACGTACTCACAGTGTTTTATGCAGGATAATCACATGTAAAAGGAATGGATGCACAAAGAGTTCATTATATTGTTGTTCATTTATGTAAATATTGTACATTTTGCTTCCGCTGTGTAAATTCAAATGTAACATGCTGTAACTCTGATGTAAAAGTAAAGATTTTAAATTCCTTGTAAAATTGTATGTGAAGAAAGCGAAAAGATCCTGAAGAACATCTCGAATTCAGTAAAAATGGGATTCGGGGCGTTACACCACTAGTAGAGAGCGATTTCATGTTCCGAGCTTGTATGAGTTCACAAATTCTGAACAAAATTCCCAAACTTCTGGGGGTTACCCTATGTACTACAGGTCTGAATTTCGAGGACGAAATTCTGCTTGTTAGGTGGGTAGGATTTGTAACTCCTATTTCCCCGTATTTGTATTTTGTACTGTTTTGAGCCTTATTGTACTCTTTCGTCTATTTTTGATATCATGTATTTCATCTGATTGAATGGAATCATTTTTCTCGCCTCAACTCAAATTTGGATCCTTCTTAACTAATTCATTGTGTACCATTTTGTATCGTTCTTCATGAACAATAGATCAATTCTGCTCCTTTAACTCTCTAATATCTATTTTAATGCATTTTGACCACTTCTCCTGTTGGGCTCTCTTTGAAACGGATCCCCAAAACTCTTAAACCCAATACCCTCAAAACCTAGTATTTAAACCCCTAACCCTAATCATCTACTGTTTAACCCTAATTACTTTTCCACCCGCCGCTAATCCTTCACCCCATCTTCGTCTCCATCTTCTCGCCAACCAAACCCATCTCCGTCCGTTCTCTTCCTCACCTCCGACCACCGCCATCCTCGTCGACCCCCACAGCCAGCACCTCCACAACATCCACCACCGCCATCTCCCTATCACCGCCGAACCCAACGCCGACCTCTCCCCTGTTCGAAACCCACGAGCAGAGCACCTCGCCGCGCGTCGCTTCCCGACGTCGCCGCCGCCTCGCCGCGCGTCGCTTCCCGACGTCGCCGCCGTCGAAGAACCCCGCCGTCGCCGCTGCACCCCCCTCTCTCTCGCTCTGTTTTGGAAGAACCGAACGAAGAAGAAGGAGAAAAGAGCGGGAGCGTTTCTCAGCCGCCAGATCTCATCAAGATTCGTGCTAGTGATCGGTGTCCCGTGTTTCGCCACACCAGATCCCGGATCCGCTGTCCCCTGTTCGGATCTGATCCGCTGCATCGCTGCGATCTGAGTGGCTGGGTTTTGCTGTTCTGTGTTCGTTCCGCAGCAGATCCACAACCGTGTTCGCTGTTCTGGCCTGGGATCCGCTGTGCGGGAATCAATCTGATTGGTTCCATTCGCTGTTTCCTGTTCGTGCCGCACCGGATCTGAGCGCTACACGCTGTTTTGGGCCGATCGTGTGTGCAAGGAAAGCTCGATCTTCGATCAGATTTTGCACGTGCATTTCGAGGATATTTCCGAGGATTTTTTTCTACTCTTTTTGCTTCTACAAGCGGAGATTTTAATCGTCATTTAAGGCAAGTAACCTTGTACATCTTATTGTCCTAGTACAAGTCTCTTTGAAATACCACATGTAGTTAGTTGTGACTCTCCTTTGAAATATCATAGTAAAACAATTTGAACCTTCAAACTCACCAATCTAAGAGTCACAAAACTTCCTCGCATTAAATAATAATTCAATTGGACTCCTTTATCTCCTTGAACTTGCGAATCACATAGACATATGAATTAAGGACCCCTAGTAATTGTAGACGCATATAAATTTTAGTGTTTTGGCAATTTGTGATTATTATGACTTGGAAAATATTATTATTCGCTGTTTGATTCCCATTACCATGTATTTGTGCCACATGATGATTTTAGACACCAAATTACATAATTCTATGAAATCTACATTAGTGAATTATTTCCCTATGTTGCTGTCTGGATTTTCCTTTGAGGTTTCGACCCTCTTATCTTTGGAATTTGGGCCCGAGGCCTGAATACGAAACGTAGATCAGGATGTGTAGATGTCGATAGACTCCAGAATGATTGAATTTGGAGTTACGGTCTAGGAGATATGGCCGCTATACTGCAGCTGTGTCAGTAGGTGCAGTTCTGTAAAAACTGCTGTATATATTTTCTTTGCGAATTATTTTCGCTGTGTAAACAGCGAGCGTTTGACTCCAAATTTTATATGTAGTTGCTGGACACCCTATAGGACATCCCCAATTTTTCCTTAGAATTAATCTACATTATTTCAGCACTATTTCATATGCATAAATACAAATATACAAATTCTGCCTGAACAAATGTAATAAGCCGGGGTTAAGGGAAAGACTATAGAATGGACAATATAGGTAAGTGTACTCAGAAGGGGGCCCGTGTTTCCCAGTACTCGGTTCATGAACCTGTTACACGTGATGTATTCATGGAGTCAGTTACTTGACTCATGAACCTGTTGTATTCATGGACCCACTGTGTGGTCCTTGAACCTGTTAGTATTCACGAACTTGCTTCGTGAACCTGTTATTAAATTTCGTATTCATGAACCGTGCCTGTCTGATATCTGATACCTGATATCTGATACCTGAAACCTGAGTACGCCGCCCTATAGACTCCATTACTAAGTCTAAACGCAATTGATTTGACTGTAGCAACCATGTAGTAAAAGTATGGATGCATGTCGTGCTACCTAGATAGTAATCACACAAGACTTGAACTTAACACCTGATACATGATTATGCTGTTACCTGATTATCCTGATACATGATTACCCTGTTACCTGATTATCCTGAATACCTGGTTACCTGATATCTGAAACATGACACTTGGAACATGATACCTGAACATGACACCTGAACATGACACCTGAACATGACACCTGCAACTTGAAATATGAAACTTGATACGTAAAACCTGACACATGAAACATAATACCCGATATTAGTTACCCTTATAGGTGTACCTGACATGTGTTTCACCACTAGCAGTTGCTATCCAATCTAGTTATTAAGATGTTTCCCTCTTGCTAGATAGTCCCTGAATTTGTTCGTTACTTGTTATAACTCTGCCTATTCTTGACTCCAATTCTTGTTTTCCCCTTTCTTGTACTTGCTTTTACTATTTGTGGCCCTAACTTGCACTAAGGGCATTTTCTCTTGTTTCCCTTCTTGTTTCCTGTTTATATTTTATTAAACAGACTTTGGAGACGAGCTTCCCGCAGGAATTGCTGAGCAAAGGTTCTAGTTCCCAAGTGGAGAAGGACCAGATTAGAACATTAGATTCTTGCATTTATTTGTTTATTTGGATTATTATTATTTCTTGTGTTTTGAGAACTTGTAACGGGCTGATGTTCCCAAGTTACTTTGATTCAGACTTGAAACCACTTGGATGTTTATTCATATTTCAGTTGTTTCATTGCTAATAAAGTATTCATGCATGCTTGGTTTTATATATCTTTCTTGTTATATACCTGTTGTGATGCTGAGTCGATCCTACAGCTTATGGATGATTGAGAAATCATTCGCTGGGCTTAGTCATGCACTCGTATTCCGTATTTTGGGAAGCGGGGCGTGACAAGGTTTTTAGTGGTTATATATTAGTCGACTGTCGTGTGACTAATATTGTGAACTTGAAAGTTGCGGGACAGGCGACTGGTAGTATACACAGTCGACTATCCCGAGCCTTTTGATAACCCTGTTTATGACTGTATGAGTCGACTGGTGTTCTCCCAAGTCGACTGTACAGAAAGGACTTTGACATATTTGAATTCATGTTATTTTTGCTGTTGGTAATTGGGAACTATATGATTAAAGTAAATGGATTCTGGTTATGACTGCATAAATTGTGAAATTGAATCATAGATGAGGATTGAGAATCAAATGGAATTATGAAATGTGAAATCATGATGAGAAAGTCTGTGAGACTCTAAAATGAATGATGAGCTGATGATGCTCCATTGGATATTGTGAATTTGAAATTGATCGAAAGAGTAGCTAAGTCTCCCCGGCAGTAAAATGAAATGATATTGAGAAATAGACCAGGTTGGTCAAGTGAAATGAAATGATAAGTCCGGTTGATGGAGAGGCTAACTCTAGAGCTTGATTTTTATTCATGATTCTAATGTAACTTAAATACATAGTGTGGAGGTGATGAAGGTGAGAGAAAAACATGAGTATGAGAGCTAGGGTACGGTGCGGGTGTGTGAGCCGCAGAATGCATGCTTGATGAGTCAAGACATGGCGCGGGCACAACTCAGTAATGATCGGACTCTAGTCACGCTTATGGGATGTTTTGGTGACTGCAAGAGGAGTGTGTTCAGGGAGGAGGCTAAATTATCGCAGGATGCATGCTTGACGAGTCAAGACATGGCGCGAAATTCTACTCCAGGGGCCAGGATACATGCTTGTACTCATAGATTCATCTAGGATACTCATTGGAATTACAGTAGTAGAATAAGTCATGGCGGGGGATTGAACCCTACTAAAATGAAGATCGTTTAAGAGGCTTGCACTCGAACCTATGTAGTATGGGATGCATAAAATTCGAACAAGTATGCATTAGTGTCATAATTAACTAAGTAAATTGCATTAAGGATTTAAGTGCACAATCACGACACGACATCATTAAAAGTTCCCTAATTTGCATGCTTATGTTGAACTGGCTTGTGATTTGTAAGAAATGAGATTCATTATACTGTTTCTGGCATAGAGAGGATGGCCATGTATAATTATCGTCGGTTGAATAAACTGACGTACCCACAATGTTTTATGCAGGATAATCACATGTAAAAGGAATGGATGCACAAAGAGTTCATTATATTGTTGTTCATTTATGTAAATATTGTACATTTTGCTTCCGCTGTGTAAATTCAAATGTAACATGCTGTAACTCTGATGTAAAAGTAAAGATTTTAAATTCCTTGTAAAATTGTATGTGAAGAAAGCGAAAAGATCCTGAAGAACATCTCGAATTCAGTAAAAATGGGATTCGGGGCGTTACACCACTAGTAGAGAGCGATTTCATGTTCCGACTTGATGGGAATTGCAAGGGATAACTTGGCATACAACTTCTGACTTGTTACAAAGTTCAGAAAGATTCGGGGCGTTACAAAATCAAGTACCAAGTAACAAGTGTCAAGTAGTCAAGTACATGTGTTAGGTATCATGTTCAAGCATCAAGTCTTATATATCATGTGGTCAAGTGTCCAGTAAGCATGTATCATGTTCAGTGGCGTAGCCAGGATTTCCATCTATGGGGCGCGACAGTTACTATTAAAAAAATTATAATAAACACATTTGCAAGCCTCAAAATATCATATATTACGATCAAATGTCACAAACTATTACAATCACTAAATAGCATTTTTCTTTAGCAATAAAAGCCTTCGAGACTTTATATTCTGAAAATATTGAATGATATCTTCATTGTCAATGACATCCAATATATCTCTTTCAATATATGCAACCAAACAGTCATTCATCTTCTCTTCTCCCAATCGGTTTCGTAATGAAGTCTTGATGATTTTCGTTGCAGAAATACTCTCTCTACTGTTGCGGTTGCAACGGGTAATAGCAATGCCATTAAAATAAATTAGTAGTTAAACCTTCTCTATTTTCAACTTCAATCATCAGTCTACCTCAAAGTAATTAAGTGCATCAAGCATTAGATGTTCATCTCATAAGTATATGCATAGAAAGACTAAAAACTAATGGTTAGAATTAGTTACCCACTTTGTGTTTGTTGTTTGATCTATTTCTTATCCTCTCGACCTTCTCTCAGGTCTCCTTTGAATGTGCGATGAGATTTGTAAGTTGAATTCAAAAGAGGAAAAGAGAAAGAGAATGAAGGTGAATCATAATAGTATATGTTTGTACAAATAACCAGATTGGGCATTGAACAATGTGAAGTACAAATTTAATGTAGCGCCTTGAACCTGGGTTTTCTCCAAATATCATGAAAATTTGTGGAAATGTTGCTCACATATATAATATACGCATATAAAAAATTTAACTCTAAACTCTATGTATTTAAATATAATTTTTTTTGAAAATTAACTCAAAATTGGGACAGAAATTAACACAATAATCTGTACCCATTTGGGTTCTAATTTGATTACATATCATACTAATTCAGTCCATTCTCAAACAAATCAGTAATACTGAAACAGAAATTAGCAATCTAATTATCCTATCACATATGAATTCACGAAATTTCAGAATATGAACCCTAATTATCAAAATGTACAAAAAAATTTACTTACAATAGGGTTTGGAATCGATCGACTCCTCGCTCTCTCTCTTCTGACATCCTCTACAAACCCAATTAATCACTTGTAGATTTTAATCCCTCTTACAAATTCATTATGAAGTGGGTTTGGGTTCAGTAGAGTGGAAATAAAAGAGTGGAAGAAGAAAGAGTAAAGTAAATCGGTAAATGACTAAATAGGTTGGGAATTTTACACATAAACCTTTATTAAATTTCTTTTTACTAAATATAATTTTTTTTGAAATTTTTTTAAAATCCCAGGGGGCGCAGCTGCACCCCCTAGGCATAGGGCAGCTACGTCCCTGATCATGTTCAAGTATTATGTATCAAGTCTTGTAATGATTACTATCTAGGTAGCACTTCATGCATCCATGGTTGCTACAACAAACAGTTTTGCTTTAGATTTTATAGTGGACCATAGAGGGCAGTGTACTCAGGGACAAGTCAAGTAATCGAGCTCCAAGCTCCAAGCTCTAAGTATCATGTATCATGTATCATGTAATCACGTGTTAAGTTGTGCAAATGGCAAGTAACGTGTCTTGCGTACAAGTGTCAAGTAATCACGTGTCAAGTATCATGTCTCAAGTCATCACGTAGGATCAGTGGATCCCCTTCCGCGTATACGTTTCTGAATTATCCACTATTAGATATTTTCCTTAAACCCCGACTTGATTATTTATTATTAATGTCAAATAAGTATGTAGGTGTGTAAAATAAATCAAGAATAACATGGCATGATCATGTGACAAGTTCAAGTTGCAAGATAAACATGTACGAGTGCAAGATAACTCATAAAAGATAAAAGAACCAAATCTCTAGTTCAGGACAGCACGACCATACTATAGTAAAACTGAAATTTTCAGTGTTACAAACATGCAAATCTAAATCCGTCAAAAGATCTAGAAAATAGACTCCCAACTGAATCCAACGAATATAAATAAGTCATATAGTGTTTCACAAAAATATAACTCAAAACTGATTTGAATCCAGAAAATACGTTCAGCTAGAAATCAAAAAATCGAATTCAAGAGCAGGAAAACAGCATCAAAACACCTCAAATAAATCCAGGAAAAATCTGGGGTAATCCTCTATATGTCTAGTATAAGAATATAAAGTTTCATAATTTTTCAGTAAGATTAGTTTAGCCATCAAAAATCAGAAAACATCAAGAAACGATAGTTTGGCAAATCTGAAATTTTCAACACTGCTGTACGAAAACTATAATATCTCGCAAACCGTGAAACGAAATCCAAACTCGCCAAAGGGAGATGAAAATAGATAGAATAAGCTAACTTTTATATTTCACAAATATTTTCCATACAGTAAAAGGAATCAGGGTGAAAATACTATTTTTTACAGAACAGCGAGTAAAATACAGCAAACACAGTCTTTATAAACAAGCATGAAACGGCATATAAAACTCATTAATAAAATCCGCCAAAATTCTGGGTAATCCCTAGGTAGAAATAGAAAAACTGACTAAAGTTCTAGATCAAATAATATGTATAGCACAAGTATCAAAATGGTTTAGTCATCAAAATCACCAAGAAACGAAATTTGGAAAAGATAACACCTCTGTAGTAAAACCACCATATCACACACATACGAAAACGAAATCAGCAAGGTCAGAGGGGTTGGAAAGCAGACGAATTTCTCTACAAATCATGTTTTATACTGAAATTAAGATACTGACCTTAATAGGGTCTAAATTACTGATCAAGACAGATTATCGGCAAAATACAGAATTTGCTTAAAAACCAAAATCAAAGTAGATCCAACGAAACCTTATCCAAACACCACCAAACATGAAATCGAGTCTACCAAGTGTCCAAACATCATGAAATAGAGTATACAACATGTTCACAGCAAGTATCTCACATGGTTCTCACAAGCACACAAGTTCTCATAATTGTTTCACATATACATCATATCAAGAAGGGGCAAAACCTAAGTTGTTTCATATCAAATTTTGTGTTGTGAAGCAACTATGGTCAAAACACTATAGAGACAATACTCATCAAACATACATCACACACACGAGTTGTCTCTAGAACCCAACTACACTACAAGCGGTATTTTTTGACTTGTATCATACAAAGGAATTTGAGTACACGTTATTTGTGTGAGAGACGACGATGAGAACGGAACAAGAACAAGAATAACGGGAACGGATCCCAGAGCACGAACATAAACACAACGAATGGATCACGAACCAATCACGAACACACGATCACGAACAAGATGAAAATGATCGAGACCACGAACACAATTAGACGGCTAAAATCAAAGATCAAGATCAAGATGAACAGATCAGATCGGACGGTCAGATTTTCCTGATGATGAAGATAATGATGAAGATCAAGATCGATCTATCGAACAGCTGCGATCAAAAGAAGTTGATGATCATCATGATCGTGACGATCAAGAAGGGATCGGATGGCTAGGATCTAATCGGATGATCAAGAGGAGATCGACTGTCCACATCCAATCAAGCATGATGATTAAGATCCAACGGATGGCCACGATCACCCCGATGGTGATGATCAATATCAAATCAACGGACGGCTAGGAATCAATCAATCAAGATCAAGATCGCAATCAAACGGATGGTCCACAATCACTTGATTAAACCCAAAACAAATAGCAACCATAATGGTTGGCGGCTCAGATGGCGGATGGCGGCACATCCGCGGCAGCGATGGCGGGATAGGTTGCCGGCGAAACAATGGCCACGGGGGACGGTCGACGGGGACAACGATGACACACGAAGTTTTTGTTGCCGCTGTCGACTGCTGTCGGAGGGGAAGCCGGGTGGCTGCAGTCGCTGAGGGGCTGCCTGCGAAGCTGCGAAGGGGGGTCTGCCGGCGACGAGACAGTGCAGGGGGAAGTCTGGCATCGGGGGGGGGGGGGGGGGGTAGCAACGCAGGGGAGCTGCACCGCTACTGGTCGTGACTGGATGGAGGGCGGCGTGTCGCTGTCGCCCTGGCTGCAGTCAAGCGGCACGACCGGAGGGAGAGCGAAGACGGGGCTGGCATCGCTGTGTGGTCGCGACGATGGACCGAAGGGGAGAGGGGCGGAGGAGCACCGAGATAGGGCTGAAGTCGAGAGGGAGAGGTGAACGGGAAGAGGAAGATGAGAAGCGGCTGCATGGGGTTGGGGACGATGGGTTCAACTGCAGACAGGAGAATGGAGAGGTTGAAGATGAAACGGCTGGGTGGGGGTTTGTAAAGGCAGGGTAGGTATTAAGGTTTAGTGATATATGGTGACGGCTGAGATAGGGTATCGGGTTGGGTTGCAAGCGGGTAGGGTTAGGGTGTCTAACGAGTAATGGATGGGTTTTAAAAATGGGGAATTAAATGGGTTTAATGGGATAATAACGGGTCTGGGAATGAAAGCTTTAAAACAGATGGGTATAAGGATTTTAAAAACCAATAAGAGATTTAGGGGGAAATATATATATATATATATATATATATATATATATATATATATATAGATAAATAGATAAACATGATTTTTAATAACTAGTCAAAATAACAATGATAATAATAAAAAAATGATAAAAATAATGAGAGTACTAATTATAATAGTAGCAATAATAATAAAAGTAATAATAACAATAATATGAATTGTCTTACAATACAAAAATTATAAAAAAATAGTTACAACTAAAATTATTGATCCAAAGCAGATTTTAATATAAGATCTAATAATACATTTTAACAAAAATAGTTCGAAAGCGGAAAACTAATTTACAAAAATTTGAAATACCGAAAATACACAGAAAATACATTTTTGGGGAAACAGGGGTTACACTAGTGTTATTTGCCTTGCCTACAGGATCCAGTATTTTTCTCTCTTATAGGTTTCTCTTTCTTTTTTCTCATAGCGGGAAGGCGAGGAATATAAGAACCATTGGCCCCAAATACAATAAGCACTGGTACCAAACCTAAATAAGTAGCGATTCCATTCTTGACTTTCGGCACCTACTGACGGCTCAAGCTGACAGGCGGTGGAGGGGGTTACCCCTCTCACACAGCTTAGCGTAATATATTTCATAAGTTAGAGTTAGTTAACTCTGTTGTGTCTAGAGTTCACCGGTTGATCGTTAGATTGATATGGTGTTGCCAACCCCGGGTTGCTACCTAGTCCTTGTGGGTAATAGCAATCATCCTCGCTAGTAACACCCCCCCCCCCCCCCCCCCCCCCCCCCCGCTAATGTGAGAACAAGTTATCTCTCTATTTGGAGAGTTGGTGGTGAAGACAGAGAGACTATAGTTCATCAAAATTGGATGTAGTGGGCCCAAACATGTCGGGTACCCATGCCCATTTCCTTATTCTAGAGAGTTACTGTAATAAAATATAATGAGAACTCTTTCGAACAAAGGTTTATTTAATGTTCTATTGCGCTTAGTCCAGCCATCATGGCGCGGTACTTTGGAAGGTACCGATACCATATTGGGTTTACTTCATAAAGCGACCTTTTTGGTACTCGACAGTCACACCAAGGAGATTTGCATCCAACATTCCTTCTAGCAAAGAAGGTACTGAGAATGTGTCGCAAAGCTGGTTTGTTATTAATTGCTCTTTATCTAAAGCAGTGTGGATCATCACTGCAAAAAGCTTATGGTGGTGATCCGTCAACCTGCCTGTTGCCATTCCCAGTCTCACTTACTCGGATAAGGTCTCCTACTATCATACCTTCTTTCCATAGATGTCTGATTTATAGTAAGGATGATAAGGCCGATATGTTGGTTCAATTGAATCTCTCATGGTTTAGTCTGGCTAAGGTCATTTAGTTGGCCAAGCCTATTAGTTGAGCAACCTTTGAGAGTATAGTATCACTCCAAAAAAAAAAAATCGATTCATGAAGTCATGGCTGACCGCAACAAGCTGCCCTTCTGTCCTGAGCTGATTGACAAGCCCCTTAGGTTTCTACCATACCAATTTCTCAAGGTATTACAACGGAACCAACGTGGAAGGCTGTTCCTAATGTCTGGTTTCCTGCTATCGTACCTAAACAGTATGGGAAAGGAGAAAAGGACATATGAGTATGCGATGGGAAGAGAGTTAGGATGGAGATGAATCCAAGCCAACGAGGTTACGAATGGTACGAACGAGTTGGAGAGTCTGTTGATAGTGACTTTGAGTGCTATTCCCGCTCAAGTGGAGATTGATTTCTTTCTCGATGGTAATTGGTATTACTTGGTCTTGTTATTTGAGGAAGTGGTGGCAAGGCAGAGGATGGGTAGAGATTATGGTATAGTCAGTGTTGGTGTATGCTCTAGAGGCCAGTTGTGTATTGACATTACTAGTTTATATTGTATCATGATGTTTATTTCATATATGAGGTATTTTATTTATTGTGTCGTTTATTGTGATTAAATGAACATAATAAAGTCCTTAGATTAGTTGGTTCATTACCATGAGATATCAAGTGCATGACTTGATTGTAAGATCCTATTGGTTGTAATCAGATAACTATTCTTAAATGTCTCTAGTTAAGTATTATTGTAAATTAGGATAACAATAATACATAGAGACTAGTATGTGCGTAGACTGATGACCATATCTTATGGGTCATGGATATGAGATATCAAGTCTTCACATAGGTACATATTAGAGTAATAATGTAATGGACTGACCCACCAGAGAACGCTGCATGGATAGTTATGTGAGTGTCAGTTCTCAGAGTGACCATGGTGTATGTAGTCCCTTGACCCGAAGTCACTACGGTTCTCTACATGAGAAGTTATATATTTTAATGTCGTCAAACGCTGCCTATAATAAGGTGATTATAAAGTTGACTATTGGATATATTACAAATCATGCAGAGGGATGTGAGTGACTTAGATAGGATTTGTCTCTCTTACATAACATGAGCGATATCTATGGGCCCCTCGATTGAGTGAGACTACAAAATGCATGGCTGTACTTAAATGAGTCAATATGAGATATTGCGATCTTTTTTTAGTAAGTCTACTCAGACATCAAGTAAGCAAAGATTGAATTATACAAGGGTGACACGTTCTATGCTTGGTGGTTAATTAAGATATCTGGACCAAGGGACTACACTACATGATAACATTGGTCACGGGTAGGTTATGTCTAATCACTAAAATTCCCGTTACTTGAGTACCAGTGATGTATTACTAGGTACCGCTCACTAATTGTAATACCAGAATATGATTTTCGTATTACTGTCAACGTAATGGGAACCTACAGGGTCACACACTTAGAATGGATCGAAATTGGGATTTAAATTCATAAGATGAATTTAATTTGGCATCCAACTAAGACTTGGACTCCTGACATTGGATGGACATTTAATTAGATTAAATGGGCTGACTAAAGTTCAAAGATCCACACACGAATCTGAACCAGGTCAAATTGTGAGTCCAACATCCTCATTATTCTCTTAGGGTTGATTATCTGCACCTATATATATAATACATATGTATGGAAAAGTGACCCATAAGAAAATCTTAGTCGTCACAAAAATTGTGAGGGAGAAAGATCGCGAGAAACATCCCTTTCCCGCAGCTAGCACCGCGGCGTGAGAGAAAGCTTGATTGGATTCATCCGTGTGTATACCGTAGAGGCATTGCAATATTGTAGTGTTGTGATCGGCATACTGTGGAGACAGTAGATCCATCTTCAAGGTATAACTGCTAAATACGATTTACGGTTTTCGCATGGATTCATGGCTAGGTTTCAATATTTTTTTATAATTTTTCCGCTTTGTATTTAATATGAGATTACCCTCGAAACCTAACAGTCAGGATATTCCACTAGATAGGTAAACCCATGTCCTGTAAATAGTGGAATATCGAGGATACATTATTTTGAAGTAACCTCATTTAGTGCTATGCATGGTTCCTTGGTAACCTTTAGTTTGATCAGGGAAACCACTGAAAACGAGTCTGTTAATGAAGGTTACAGATTCAGTCAAGAGGAAGAAATTTATAGCCGCTCATGCTAATTTTGGCCGATTGATCTTCCAATATGCTAGTTTCTGCTATTCTCGTTCCTTACATTTCTTATTGGTTGCTTGGCCTGTAGTAGGTATCTGGTTCATTGCTTTAGGTATTAGTACTATGGCTTTCAACAAAAATGGATCTATCACTGAAAGAAATTGAATAAACAACCAAAGAAAACAACCAAGCTTCTTACGGGCGCCTTGAACCGGCAAAGAAAGAAAGAGAAGACCAATTGTGTGCTGCTCCATCAGTTAGGATGATGAGAGTGAATGGGTCTTTTTGCCACTGGGTTTGCAATTCTCTTGGACACCCTACCCTGTTCCCTTGCCGCACCGTATTGGGTAAACATAAGTTGAAGCCGATATTCTTCCTAAATCTCTGATTCCATAGCCCTTTCTTCTTTCTTCTCTGAATACCTGGTCAAGATCCTGGGTTCTTCCCACTGGTAGATCATTTTTGCTTTCCCCTCACCAAGCTCCCAGGTGACTTTATCTGTAAATAATATTTCAAAACCCGACATGCGGTTCCCACTAGCATTAATCCATGGTTTCGGAAAACC
This sequence comes from Hemerocallis citrina, assembly GCA_017893485.1. Taxonomy (NCBI): domain Eukaryota; kingdom Viridiplantae; phylum Streptophyta; class Magnoliopsida; order Asparagales; family Asphodelaceae; genus Hemerocallis; species Hemerocallis citrina. The sequence goes on from CM030358.1 coordinate 232,546,635, forward strand.
CAAAAAAAATATTTTTCCTTCTTTGACAAATCACCCATTTCAGAGTCTTCAGATATTTTACTTCTTACTATCCTCTGCTTCTTCGTGTCTTCCAATTTTGGGAGATATCCGTAGGTATATACCCCAACCCAAAAGGTGGCTTAATTGCTTGGACATGAATTGGCTCCATGATTCTTTGGTGATGCCGGCCGAGTCCTGATTCGGGAAGGTGGTGCATTGATCGGAACATTTCTCGGACAAAGACATTATCACTAAAATAAGGCATAAGTCAATATTCCTTGACTGGTTCTGTCAATTCAATGGCCTGCCCTAAGACTTATATTATTAATGTTTGCGGGGCTAGGTGATTATTCATTTCATAAGCACACCTTTTGCATGAGGTTCAATTGGGACGTAGAAATTGGAACATATAAAAGTAACCAATCACAAAGTAAATTAAGACCAAGATTGATCTTTGAAAGAAAGGTGGATCGGCTACATAAGCATCCAAAGCTGCTGAGTCAAGTTCATCAATTGCAAGTAACCTTGCTACCCCGGAGGGAAGTCACAGGCCTCCACGCTTTATAGTGAAGTAGGGAAAGTAAAGAGTACCTTCTTCGGGTGAAAGTGCTGGTCATGCTGCATAAGCTGGAAAGGGAGAATACCTTTGTTCAGGTAGCGAGGAAGTCTTTCAAACTTCTTCTTCATCTTCGGGGGTCGGTCAGGGTCAAATCTTTCTCAAAGGTTTTATTGGGCGAAGGCTTCACTCTTGAAAGGCGCTCATCGGCCTACTTTTGACTAAGCAAGAAGTGGATCAAAAGGATACGCAAAGGCAAAGTTTTCTAGTGTAAAGTGGGTCTACCCGGAGTTCTAGGTCGATTTCTAGCTATCTTTAGCTATGTATCAGCAGTCTCTGGGGAATCCCTTGGTTCGGGTAACCGAAATTTAGTAATTCAAGTAGCTTGTTTTGGACTTGGAGTTGTTGGAAAGGGGGGCAAGCACAGAGATGACGTTGGTGAGGTCAAATCAATATGTTTTTGTTGCTGAACTGGGCTTGCTATAATTTGTTGCTGGAGTTGGAAAGGAAGTCGGATCAACAACATCCAAAGCAAGATCTGCTGGATCTCGCTAAGCAGAGGCATCCAAAGCTTTTTAGGAAGAGCTTTATTAAGATCCAACTCAATACAAACTCTGGCCATGTCAGTACGTGTGCAATACAATGTATTTAGATCAACCTTCAATAACCTCACTAAAGATTTGCACATTTCTGCATGTAATAACGTTCAATCCTAGGAGTTCATAGCCACTTAGCAAATACAAGTCATCCCTGTTGTGGAGCGGATGGAGGGCCACCTCCCAGTAAAGGAGCCGGGAGCTGAAGCAAAGAGCATGTAACACCGCATAATTTTCAAAGTATAATAGTATATATATATATGTGTGTGTGTAAAAAGAGGTAGGTGGACTAGAGGAGTTTCCTCTGGGGGTGTTACATGGATTTAAATGAAAGTGGAATTAATATGAGAAGAATGGGAGAGGGGTTCTGTGCTTCACGTGCATAAGGGGGGGGGTCCCACCCGGGTTGTGTGACAGCAGCAGTAGATGCTCTGTCCACTGACGTGGCACAGTGGGCCCCCCTTGGGGGGTTGGCTGTTGTGTATGCACGGGGAAAGCGAATGGAAGAGAGGTGTGGATTGAGTCCCACATCGGGAATGTAATAGAAATAAAATAATAATAAATATAATAGCCTATGATCAATAGTCACCAATTCGGTTAACCACCTTTTGAGAGGCAGCCTGTGGTGGGCAGTTGTACTATACTATAAATAATGTGTCTTCTAAATTGTATAAAATTGTCCGAGCTTGGAGCAGGGGTGTTACAAATGGTATCAGAGCCGACTTTCACACCTTGTGTGGGTATAGAGTGGTGGTTATGCCTGGAATGGAGCTAGCAGATGTACTGATAAGTATGCCTGAGAGGGAGCGAGGTTGGGGACAGGTCGCCCAGGTAAGGGGACTGTACAACTCGCAGAATCGGGGTACTGTACAGTTAGCATAATCAGGGTATGCTATTCCACATCGGCTAGAAAGGAGATCCTGCACTAGATTGTGCATGCCCCGTGCTCAGCGAGGATACTGATTTCTGAAGGGGGGTTGTGTGTAACACCCCGTAATTTTCAAAGTATATATATATATATATATATATATATATATATATATATATATATATATATATATATGTGTGTGTGTGTATGTATGTATAAAAAGAGTTAGGTGGACTGGAGGAGTTTCCTATGGGGGTGTTACACAGAATTAAATGAAAGTGGAATTAATATGAGAAGAATGGGAGAGGGGTTCTGTGCTTCAAGTGCATAAGTGGGGGGTCCCACCCGGGTTGTGTGATAGCAGCAGTAGATGCTCTGTCCGCTGACATGGCACAGTGGCCCCCCTGGGGGGTTGGCTACTATGTATGCACGGGGAGAGAAAATGGAAGAAATGTGTGGATTTAGTCCCATATCGGGAATGTAATAGAAATAAATTAATAATAAATATAATAGCCTATGATCAAGAGTCACCAATTCGGTTAACCACCTTTTGAGAGGCAGCCTGTGGTGGGCAGTTGTACTATACTATAAATAATTTGTTCTAAATTGTATAAAATTGTTCGAGCTCGGGACAGGGGTGTTACAGAGCATGGGTGGATGTCACCCGTGGCAGCGGGCATGATGATAGGAAAGTGACTGATGAAGAGATCTCTCAGCCGCAAGAGGTCTTTAGCGAGGTCCTTAGCTTCCTTGAAGAAAGATGAAGCGGAGAAGGAGCTTGAACATGCAGAAGTTTCTTGGGCCACACTTGGATTTAGAGTTCATGGCTGGGAAGGAAATGGAAAACCTCAGAGCTTAGGCTTTCCTAAAAAAAAATTCCTTGGCCTTGTGCCTTTCGAGTTCTTGAAGACTTCATTGATTACATCATGACGTGTGAGTTGACGGATGTGAGGGCAGAGGGTCACTTCTGGTCCTGGAGGAATGGCAGATTTCGGTTTCGGGATGCCTTAGCAGGAGACTTCCTAGATATTTTGCTGCTGTTAACTAGGGCTTAGTAGTCGCTGGTTACCCAATTGATTGACCCGCAATAATACCTAATCGTCTTTCATTTTCATAGTGAGTTGTATTCTTAATAAGATGTCAATTCTTCCTCTTTATCTAGTATCGTTGGATTCATTATTCACTTTTTGGTAACACCCTCTTCCCAGAAGCAGTAAAAGGCTTCCCCTGTTAAATAGAGGGCTAGGTTCGATCTTGATGACTAAACAACAAAACCAGTAGGATTACTGAAGGAGTAAGTAATCCTTGTGAGCCTGATTTTCATACTTATGAAAGTGCCTGAAGAGCGTATCTGGCGAAACAAATAGCCATTTCACTTTCTAGAAGGTGTCTTGCTCCAACTGAGTCCCGTTGTTGGGTTGATAAAAGTCAATGCTCCAGTGGTGTGGCTAAGCGTATGGTGTTTTTGGTCTGTACAAGGAAAGAGCCAGAGGATGCCAGACGATCTTGTGTTTTCTTGATCCCTTGGTTTTCTACGTTAAGGATGGGGCCTACAACTTCGGGTTTCGATACAGAGCTATTGGAGAGCTTGCTGCTTCTATTAGTTAATGCCATGGTCTGAAAAGAGCACTTGGCATTGGCTCATTCCAGGCCTCGATGCCTTCTCCCCATCTCTGGTAAATCTCTCTCTCCCTAGAAAATTCATAGCTTGGCTTCGGGATTCTCCTATTGGGAAATCATTTTCTTTGTTCTTTCTTTTTCGAACTAGGGCTTTCTCACAGTCAGTCAAAGGAGTAGAGCGTGGGTGCATTCACTCTAATGGCGTACCTTTCGCATGATTCCACCTTCGATGACGATGACATGTTCTTATTTAGTACTTTTGCATTGGATGGATGCCCGGGCATTGAGAAGGAAGGAATGGTCGGGTCAGTTGCCTTACCGAATACCTCCCCAAGCAAGCCGGAATGCTGGCTCCATTCAGAATAATCAATCCGGACATAGGCGAAGTTGATGAAATAGTTCTCTGATCGCTTTGTTAATGAACGAAATAGGGGGCCCCGATTTATTCAATAGTATTTCAGTCTTGTTATTTAGGCTTTCCGCATTCGAAAATGAGATCATAAATGTAAGTAATAACCGCTGGATGTAGCTCTATGAATTTGGTCCCATTTCTTACCTCCCTGACCAGTGTAAGCTCCTGCAATCTTTCTTCAAAATAGCGCCTGTTTGATCCTAGTTCAAAAAGAACGCTAGCTATATGGTAGTGTGGCAGGTTAATGAAGAGAGCGAGAGAAGGTTACTACACGAAGGACTAAATAGAAAGACTCAGTACAGGCATTAGAGCAAGCTTACCTGAATTAGTTAACTGGAATGGTAGATTGCTTTCCTTTATCGCTAATCTTTCTCTAGTCCATTCTTAAGCCTCCTCCAACCAGTATAGTCGGCAAAGAGCAAGAATCAAAACTGGATGAATCATCTCTCCCAACCCAATTAGTAGGGCTAGGTTAAAAAATAAAGGGAAGTAGTCCAGCCCGTAATTTGACGGCTAGTATTCCATTCTTCATCGATCGCTAAGGGACTTTCAGCCTATATCTTAGAGAAGCAGGTTCTTAGACAGCTTGCTTGAGAAATAGGCGAGTTGAAGGTAGGCTAAGGTCAATAACAAAAGCTTGCGGTAGGATAGATGTCCTATTCGATGTCCTAGAAGAGAGGATGTTTTCTACGAGGAAAGGAAAGATCTAGCCTATTGATAGAAGTTAGAAGAGAGCCAATTGAGATACGGCTTCTAGAAAAGAAAGAGAAGATCACATGTCTTCAGTCGAATGAAAAGCATTTATAATTAGGGGTGAAAATGTGATAGAGGAAGCAGGCCAAGGGTCCAATATAAGAGATTAAAGGGGCTTCAAAGTCCATCCACCGCGAGTAGAAAGAAACACAAAGAAAGGTTCAGTTGTCGATTAGGCCGGAATGACATCCAATCTCGGATTCAAGGGAGTGAGCGGTTAAGATTTGAGAGGGCGTTGCTTTTCAAGGGGGGAGTGTGTTAGAATTCATTCTTTGATTTGAGGCTTCCATGCTACTTTCTTAATTGCTTTCCTTTCTCCCCGCCTTTTATTTAGATGTTGGAGAAAGACAACTATGAAAGAAAGTTTCTAACTTGCGAATTAATATATCTGGCGTTGCTTGTTGAGGCCAGTTCAGTGAAGCAGGAAAGTGAGAATCAATAATGTCGGTTGCAAGCTAGCAGTGAGTGAAGTTGCTTCTTCTAGTTCGTACTCAAGGTAGCCCGGTTCGGGTTTCATCACCGGCCCTGGGATCTTCAGCATGACTAGTTTCACCCGCTATTGACAGCGTATTCTCAACTCCAAAAGGAAGGGATTGGGCTTCATATTATTTAAGGTAGCGAGTCAGGGCCTTTCATAATATATGGATATCCGCCTTTACTACCACGAAGTGGTGTTCTTCATTATAGTATGTAAGAAATGTCACCGAGAATGCTTCTTTTTTTTTACAAAAGAGTGAAAACATTTCCAAAATGCTTCCCCACGGACAGGCCCAAGCTTAGCCCACTACTCAACTTAGATTGGCAGGTGCTTGTGCATAATGAAGCCGACCCCTACTACGGAGACAGAACCACCCAGGGCGGGACTTACATCAGATGGCACGGGGAAATTCTCGGGAATGGGGTATAATACTAGCCAAACGGGGTCTAGTCTGGGAACACTTAGATGGGTGAGTATGCACAAATGTGATGTGGCCGAGCCGAGGCTGGAGACTACCTTAAGTACTTGTCCCTGACCACCTCGAGTAGTTATCTCTTAAGCTTAATTATCTCCTGATGATTCTAGTATGTATGCCTAAGTGCGTAAAGGGTAAAATCAGTCATTTCTAACTGTCTGGTTGGCAGGACCTTCCTTAGTCATCGAAATGCGCAATGTAAAAAATCCCATTTAGCTCCCACTCCCAGCAATCACTTGCGGGGCTAGAGTTGCCTTAGGTTCACGAATATTCACCGCCTCATCTCACGTATCATAGGAACGTCTGTTGGTCGATTAGCCCAGGCAGATGTGCTAACCTAGATTGGTTATGGATGCCGGAGGTGGGCTGGGGAAGAATATCATATGAGCATCGAGTAGAGGTAGTATATGGCTTCTTCCTTAGGCATGCTGCCTTAAGGAAAGGTGCCCGCCTATTACAATTAGCTAAGAGCAGGTGAGCAACAATCTTTTTATATCACTAATTAATGCTATCAGTATAAACTGGCCTGAGACTACCAATGAGACCAAGAACGATACCCAAAAGAGCATTCTGGAGCAATCTTGTTAACAACCGAGGGCTTGAAGGTCATACAAGGATAGCAAGGTGTTGGAGAGTAAGTGGTACGCGTACAACAAACTAAGACGGGACTAGAATCAGGTGTGGTTTTCACCTGCGATAACCATGGCTTTAGTGCTTGGTTGTTCGTTCTTTCATAAGTTCGTGTTGGTGGTGGTTATGTGTCTGTCAAAAGTCTACTAAATCGTTAGTGCGTGTGTGGTCATGCCCCAAAATGACTTTATGTAGTGGTCGGCATTCCTAAGAGCATCTCCAATGGCTCTGTATAATTGCCAGGCATCGGCAAAAATAGCTAGCCACCTTCAATTTGGCAATCCAACGGCTAGCCAAATTGGCTAGCCATTTTACCGAGCGTGAACAGTAGTAGCTAAAATAGAGAGGGAGAAGGGGGCTCGGCAAAATTAAAAAATTGGGAAAAATAACCCAACGGCTAGAATCTTAACGGATCTATTTTGCAATTATAAAGACAACTACCAGAACTTCAAATTGGTGGGGGTGATTTCGGCGTGTACCTCCGAGCTTCCAGCTTTGGGTGAGGGTGATTTCGGCGTTGGGAAGACAACGGATCTATTTTGTAATCGCGTGTACCTCCAAGCTTCCAGCTTTTGGCCCTGTTCATCTTCTTCGTTGATATTTGGGTGGGGGTGATTTCGGCTTTGGGAAAAAAGAGAGGGAGAACGTGAGGAGCTTTCGGCAGTGGGGAGAAGATAAGGTTGGGTTTTTAATTTTGCAATCTTAATTTTGGGTTGGGTTTTTAATTTTGGCAGTGGGGAGAAGATAAGAAGGAGAAGGTGAGAAGATAAGGTTGGGTTTTTAATTTTGTAGTGGGATATGTTTATATTGGCTGTGGGCTGTGTTTAATTTTGTAGTGGAATTTGTTATATGGGTTTTAATTAATCTGGTTTAAATAATGGCTGTGTTTTATGGGATGGGTTTTAATTGTTAGTCATATTGTTTGTTTAATTAGTTATATTGTTTAATTAGTATGTTTATATTGTTTAATTAGTTAATCTAGATAATTTATATGTGCAGATGAGTACTCCAGAAAATAACTATTATACGGATCTTTTAAGTGAGTCAAACACTGACGATCAATTTATAAGTGAGGATTATTATCAAAATGGTCAAATTCCATTGAACCATGTCTTATCATCTGAAGTCCCCAATGAAGTTGAAGTTCCAATGAGGTCGCAATCACAAAGAAAAAAAAATTTCACACCGAATGAGGATATTCTCCTCATATCTGGATGGTTAAACACAAGTTTGGATCCAACTGTAGGTACTGATAAAAAAACTGGTAGTTTTTGGCAAAGAATACACGACTATTTTGTAGAAAATCAAACAGTTTGTTATAACCAAACTCGAGGTTCTCTTATGAACCGTTGGTCTACTATTAACCAAGAAGTTGCTAGGTTTGTTGGGTTCTACTCAAATATTCAACAAAGACGTCAAAGTGGTGTCACTGAGATCGACAAGGTAATAAATTTGTTAACTTATGAAATTATGTTATGTTTTTTTAATAAAAAAAAGAAAATTAAATAAGTTCAATATTTTTTTGCAGATCAATCAAGCAAAGGCATTATACTCTAAAGAGACCAAACGGATATTTATGTTTGAGCATTGTTGGGATGAATTGAAGGGCCATAGAAAATGGCAAGCAGGTGAATCAAATAAAAAATCAAAGACGCATAGCAACTCAAGTCCAGCTTCCTCTTCTCCATGTACTCAAGACTCAGCAATACATGGACAAGACAATGTCGGATCCGAGAGACCAATTGGTAGAAAGGCTGCAAAAGAACAACAAAATAATAAAAAGGGCAAAGAAAGATTTGAAGACATAGCATCTGCAGCGGTCTTAGAAAAATATAGAGAAGATTATGTCAAAATCGAAGGAGATAGAAAGGAATGGCGGGATGAATCACTCAAACTCCAAAAAAAAATGTTTGATATTCAGGAAAATCAAGAGGATGAGCGTATAATGAAAATGGATACTTCTGGAATGGACCCTAACCTAGCAATGTATTATGAAGCACGCAAAAAGACAATTATTGTTCGCTGGAGCAATCAACCAATTTAGCTTATTGTACTTTGTATTTTGTATTATGTATTTGTATCTTAAATAGCATTTGCAATCTTATTTCGTATTTTGTATTCTTAAATAGCATTTGCAATCTTATTTCGTATTTTGTATTTGCTTCTTTACCTACGTGCTAGACCAATTGATATTGATATTACATGATCATAAACTGATATATTCATGATACTGATACAAAAGTCAAAGTACCCACAAACATAACACCAACTACAATGAAAAACATAATACTAGCATACAAAATATAAAATACCAACTTACGTTAAAATACAAAATATAAGCATAAATACTTGTTTAATCAACAACACCATCTCCAAGTCGCTTCCACAAATGCTCAATTAGATCTGTCTGGAGCTTTGAATGGATCTTTTTGTCTTGTATACGATGGCGATTTTGAAAAAATTCTGCCATATCAGGATCATTATGGTTTCGTGACACGGTGGCAGTGACAATTTCTTCAATATTGTCAAACTTGTCACCTTCTTCGGGATCCCCTTCATCTTCAATGATCATATTATGCATTATTATACAAGCTGTCATAATATATTTAAGTGTTTCTTCATCCCAAAAACGAGCTGGCCCACGCACGATTGCAAAGCGTGACTGGAGAATCCCGAATGCTCGCTCTACATCTTTCCTTGCCGCCTCTTGTTTTTTAGCAAAATGTTTATTTTTAGGACCTTGTGAACATGGTATAGTTTTCACAAATGTTGCATATGTCGGGTATATACCATCAGCCAGATAATATCCCATATCATAGTTGTGCCCGTTTACAAAGTAGTTCACTGGCGGAGCACGTCCTTCAACAAGCTCGGCAAATAAAGGAGATCGACCTAACACATTGATATCATTGAGCGATCCTGGCATTCCAAAGAATGCATGCCATATCCAACAATCTCGTGAAGCCACAACTTCTAAAATAAGTGTTGGTTCGTGGATGTGCCCACTATACATCCTGTGCCACGAAGTTGGACAATTTTTCCATTTCCAATGCATACAATCGATACTCCCTAACATCCCAGGAAAACCACGTTGTTCATTTTGCGCTACTAATCGAATGATGTCACTGCTGTTTGGTGACCTCAAGTAAATGTCTCCAAACACTTCCACAACTGCTTTTACAAACCTTTTTAGACTTTCTATGGCAGTGCTTTCACCGATGCGAACATAATCGTCTACGGAATCAGCCGAGGCTCCATAAGCAAGCATCCTCATTGCAGCTGTTACCTTTTGAAGGGGTGATAAACCAACGAGTCCAGTGGCATCGGTTCTTTGGACAAAGTAAGGATCATGGACTTCTACAGCAGTTTGAATGCGACAAAATAGATCACGAGACATGCAAAACCTCCTCCGAAATAACTTGGCCGGATAGGTAGGTTCTCCTGCAAAATAATCACGAAAAAGTCTATCATGCCCACTCACTCTTTCACGATAAATTATATTATGGCCTACAATTGAACCGCTATGTTGCTTTGATCGTCTATGACGAGCACGTTGCACGTCGTTTATGACAACATTTGCCAACAACTCAAAATCGTTGTGATTATCATCTTCCTCATGAATCATTTGAAAGAAGCTATTGTTAGCCATATATATTTTTTGGAGAATGAAAGTTTACAAAAAAACTAGAGGTTGAGTTTGAAATGAAACATAGAAATCACCTTGTATATATAGGGAAAAAATAATATTAATAATAATAAGTGAATGACTAGAATGACATGACAATAACTTTGCCTTGCAAGCAACAATAATCATACCTTGCAAGCAACCCATTAACTAAAAATTCTTCCTTATCTTTTGTCAGAGGATGTGACTAATGCATGAATGAGTGTGAGTGTATCCCAAAAATGCATATTTGATCATTTTTTTGGATCTCCATTCTTTTGAACATAATGTTTCATACATATATTAAATATTTGGATTATATATTTTTAATTTAATTATAATTCAAACAATAAATTTAATTATGGTTAATAAATTTATTTTGTCAAAATTTGCAGTAAAATATTAACATAGTTAAAATATGAAGAAATCCTTAAAATGAATTTTATTTCAAAAATTATATATTATGTTTTTTTTTTGAAAAATAATAAAATATTGATAGCTAGTGAATTTGGCTAGCATGATTGGAGATGAACCAAAATGGCTAGCCAAATTCACTAGGCAAAATTACAATTTTGACAATTTGGCTAGCCATTTTGGCTAGTCCCCTTGGAGATGCTCTAACTGGTAGCGTAGCAGGAGCCAAGTGACTTCCTTTATTATAAAAATAGATTAGTTTTTTTCTCTTTTTTCTTTTTTTGGGGCGCCTTTCGTATAAGATAAGAGTACATCGAACCTATGCCCAATGGATACAATCTGTTCATGGTAAGACTTTATATGGGTTCGGTCAAGATTTGTTTTTTCCTGAGTACCAAAAGTGAGCATGCCATCGTTATGAACATAAAGACCTAAGGTATGGAACCCCAGAAACAGGCTGGCCCAATTAAATGAGATATGATAGCTTCTTTATGGTCTAACTGCCAATACATTATCCTCATTCTGCTCCGGGATGTTATCTCTAATGAAGAATATAGCTCCATGAGCAAAGGCTCCTGTCATGATGAACCCTGCAATGTATTGGTGATGAGTATATAACGTAGCTTGACTAGTAAAGTCTTGTGCTTTGAATGCATAAGTAGGTAAAGAATACATGTGTTGTGCTACTAAGGAAGTAATAACTCCCAAAGAGGTCTGATTAAGGTACGCAAGACCTGATTGAAAATGAATCGAATTATTGATTGCAAGTAAACTTCCCTTATGTCCACGTCCTAATTGATCCCCTGGAGGAATATGCGCTTCTAAAAGGTCTTTGATACTGTGCCCAATCCCGAAGTGAGTTCTATACATATGACCAGCAATGAAAAAAGAAATGCAATAGCTAAATGATGATGAGCAATATCGGTCAGCCATAAGCTTTGCGTTTGTGGATGGAATCCTCCAAGAAGGGTTAGAATGGTAAGCTCCCTCCACTTGGGAGGTACCAAATAAATGACTACTGGATTCGGGGTTTTGGTCATATGGATTCCACTGACCAGTAAGAAGCGGTTCCAACACTTGGGGATACGGTAATACGTTTAAGAAATTATTCCATCTGACGAACTGTCCCCTGGATCCGGGAATAACGACATGATCCAAAAAAAAACATCTTTGATTACGATGAAAAGGAACAATATAAAATCGACCGCCATATAAAATAGTGCAATTTTCAAGTCATTTCTTGGTGAACATAATATGCCATAATCTATTTGATCCCTACTATACTGTATAGTAGTGCCAGAATACAGAGATATTTTTTAGGGAAGTAGTCCATTTTTTTAAGAAAGGGGGTGGGAAAGTAGCTTTCATTCTTTGGAAAAGCCCAGTTCTCTGTCTTCGAGTTTTCATTCCTCAATCCACTTATGCGTTCTTTCATATACCTCCCCACCAATAGATAGAGACAAATGGGAATAACCGAACCACGTCTACAAAATGCCAGTACCAGGCAGTTGCTTCAAAGCCAACGTGTTGCTCCTTGGTCAGATGACCAAGATATTGGCGAATACCATATATGATGAAGAAAGAGTACCTATAATCAGATGATAACCATGAAAGCTAGTTGCTAAGAAAAAGGTAGAACCATAAATACTATCCGAAATTGTGGAGGGTGCTTGGTAATATTCCATTCCTTGAAAGCCAGTGGATACTAGAGCCAGTGAAACGGTAGCTATAAAGCGTAAAACCCTCGTTTTTCCTTCCCCGCGAGTATATCATGATGAGCCTAAGTTACGGCATCTCCGGATGAAGGGAGAATATGGGTATTAAGAAAAGGGATTTCCCGAGGATCTAAAACCCAAATCCCTTTTTGGGGCCAAATACCTCCGATCTACCGTAGGTGCCAAAGAAGAATGAGAAGAAGCCCAAAAAAAAGCAAAAAAGGAACATAACCATTGAGACTATGAACAGAATAGTTACATATCGAGGCACTAATTGTACAGCTTTTGTATGATATCCTTTCAAGGTGGATTCACGTAGAACATCGCGCAACCATACGAACATGGTATATAGGAGAAATATTAGGCCCAAACTGAGAAGTGTTGCACCCTCTTGAAATGGGTGCATGTACATCACACCTCCTTCGGTGGTTACCAAAGCTCCGAGTGAACCCGAAATAGGTCATGGACTTGGATCTACCAAATGATAAGAATGCCATCATAAACCACTTTGTCTCGGTTGTATGTAAAACCTCCTTCACCCCACCCCGTAAAGTATATTAAAGAAGGTATTTTTGGTCTTATTTTCTTTCTATTTGACAGGCTAAACAAAGAGGAAGGGATAGTTCTTTCATTGCATTGATAGAAATGAGACTAGAAAAAAAAGGGCTCTATCTTTTCTATTCTTTTTTTTAAGAGAATCGTTGGTTTGACCCACGAACTACGTGGGAAAATAAAGAGACCTTAATTAAACATTAGTTTGCATTTCCTCACTGACGCATTTTTTTTGGGCGTCAGCTTCTTCTTCCAATGTCCTCTGAAATTCTAAGGCACGGAAGAAATCTGCAATCCCCTTCTATTCAAAGATAGATGAGAATACGTCAGAGCTTTTGGATGTCCATTGTATCCTTGCACGTGCCTTCCACTATGTCATAGATGAGAGAGTCATCGTTAAGGTTAAGGAAAGTTTTCCGCAGGAGCAAGTCCTATTTTAGTATCTTGTGCTAACTCGAACTAATATATCTGGCATTGCTTGTTGAGGTAAGAACATTGGCTTTGAATAGACCATTATGCTAATTATTTTAGTCATCTGACGGGTCCGCCAGAGGTTACAATGTTAAGCGCAGTCTCCCTCGATAAGGGAGTTGTGTCCACACCAATTTCTCCATTTAAGACCTCCTCGCCGCCGACAAACCCATTGCTGGCTACAATACAAAAAAGACTACCACACCAACTTCTTTTCTTTTTTATCGAAGAAGTGAAAGAGGGTGAGAATTCTAATAAATATCATTCTCCTGATAATCTAATCTAATAAAGAATAAGATATTATGAATTATTTTTCTTTGATTAGAATTATGCCTTTCCAACTGAAAGAGTATAAGTTACTAAAATATATGGAGGGTTTTTAACCCAACAAAAGTCAGAGTTATCTTCCTCACTTGCTTATTGCTCGCTAACTGCTTTCTGTATTCTTTTCTTCTCAACTTCCTGAAACCTTCAGAATGAAAGAAAAATTCCGATAGGTATCGATTTGCGACTCAAAGAAGGGATTTTTGGAAATTCCCAGTTGCAATGCAAAGCCTGTTAATAGATCAATTCCATTATGTGATAAGTAAAATATCTCTTCCTATGTCGACTCCTAAGGTAAGACAGCCGGTTGATTGACAATAGGTACTCTACCACTTTCCGAACCGATTGACTTATCTTTCCGGTCAGTTCGAGACATTGCTTCCGAATCCATTGATTCCCTATTTGTAGCTGCTGCGCCATAGTTGATCCTAGTCGCCTTGTCCTTGGCCCCCTCCTCCGATTGGCTGCTTTTCTGACCATTTCTCCAAACAGATTGAGTTGGAGGGTTTGCCGACAAATCTTAACCAGAGGGATGCATTAAATATGAATCTTTCTGATCCTTTCTGTGTTCGGAAGCGTTAGCTGTTGGGCCCAGGAAGGCTTCTTTAGTCAGGTGGGGCAGATCGAGTAATACCTAAAATTTTCAGGTCTTTGGATCGAATGCAGGGCTTGAGTAAACTACTAAATTGAATGCCTATCCCACTTCAGAAGTGGGGTTCGGAGCACAAGACATCGAATCTCTAGTCCGAGTCATGATAGGCAGAAGGAGATCTTCTCTCTCTAGTTCCGATTCGATCAAAAGAAAAAGAAGAAAGGCCTTAAAACAAGGGGAGTCAAGTAAAGTGCTTCTAGGCCCTCCGAACTCTTAGTTGCTAATGATCCTATAAATCCAACCTCTTCGATCAAGTTGACACCAGCAAGCAGCAAGCAGGGGAGAGTCGACGTCTTGCCATAGCGCGCATACTCTTTTCGAGCGTCGTTACATAAGAAGCGAAATTCTGCTTCCTGTACAACAATCCGGCCAGGCCAAGAAAAAGAAAGGGATTGAGAATCATCATTGATGGGTCAATGCTGCTGGGTGCGTAAAACACTATCACAGAATGTGTATCTTGCTCGCAGATCTAGTGGAGGGGGAAAGGCCAACTACCTTAGTGAAGCCCAACGCCTCTGTAATTAGCCTTTTCATTGAAACTAGCACTTTATCTGTTGTGTCTAGCCCATCCTCTAGGCACCTTTGGAAGGTAGGGAGCGTGATAACGTACATGCTTCTCCAGTAATTCTCATCAGTTGCAGGGTTTGGTGGCCTGAAATTGACTTGGCTTCACCAGAAGGCCTCATCTCTAAAGCCCGGCTCGCGACGCATCCCTAACGCTGTAGGGAATTCTCTCCCTCGCCTCGCTCTTGTGACATGCTATGTTTCCATTCTCCATTCCCAAGTTCTGGATTTTGTGGATCACGGTCTCATGCACTAATCCCTATAGGTGCCCATAATAGGTCGTCCGCCATACCTAAACCAATCATCATATCGGTCCCTAGGCCCCATTGCTGGAAAGGCTCGGCTTCAAAACTGTACGTGGAGCTTCAGCCTCATACGACTCCTCTAGGGATGGGGGTAGGCCCAACCCAGGCTTGTGCGGTTAAGGTTGTTGTACACGACCTCAGTTGAGCATTCAGTTAGAGACGACTTTCACAGGTTCTCTAGAGGAGAGGTGTTGCGAGCAACATTGAACAAACAAAACAAAGGCCTCTTGCTCGCAACCCTATTCTATAAATTAGAATGTCCATGTTACTGATAACCGCAGAACGAGCAATGAATCCCCAATGACAAACAAACAGCAGAGCAGTGCATTTTCGGGGAGTAGCCCGCTTCTTTAGAAACTTCCTGGCACATACATTAAGGAAGACATCGGAAGGTGACTGAAACACCAGAAATGGGGACTACCCGAGCTCATGATAGAGGCAAGAACACTTTCCGGCCAAGTCCTATTAATTGATCATAACGATATCATGGAAATGTTGCACGGACTCATATATATATGAACGGAAAAAGAATCACCTTGATACTACACAAGATCGAGCTCGGGATCTTCTTGGAAATGGGAAGATCTAGGATAGGAGACCAACCTCCTTGAGAGAGCGATGTGCATGGACCGGGCGAGTAGGGATGTAGCTCCGTGAACTGCTTATCAGGCCTGATAGGTGGTGGTATCACACCCTTCTCAAAGAAACCGTACGTGAGACTCGCGACATATGGCTCCGTCCCGAAATCTGGACCTCCCCTTTCCTTTGACCAATAGGTCCTCGAACCAATCATTCATTTCTTTCTTGGATCCATCAGCTCCGACAAAAATGGGCATTAGGCATTGATTGGAACTTGTGGAGATCCGATTTCGCACAAACAAATAGAGTTTTTTAAGGTCCGAGCCCTACACAGAAGAGGGGAGTCAGCCTTATCAGTCACAAATTCCTTCACAAGCCTTTCACCCGCGCCATAGTAGTCGAAGTTTGGGCGCCTACGGGGACAAAATGTGCCACACAACCGCCTGCCCCCACAAAAGGTGTTGCAATACTTCCCGAGGAGAGAGGCGAAGGCTCGCATGATTTTTTTTGCCACTTTCTCTTTTCCTCGTCGTCCGGCTTTGAAGCCTCCCTCTAACTGCGCGGAGCCTGTCGGACGACGTTGCACTCGCCCCTATTACCCTCCATAAAGGAAATTTTCAATAATGAAAAAAAAAATTTATGCTAAAACCAAGAGTGAGCAGCATAGACAAGGATGGATTTGTGAATGAGAAATAAAAGTTGCATATCTTCATCATAATGAATGGGTAAGTGACAAATTGTTCAAGTGGGTAAATGGCCAATTGTTCAAGTGAGTTATCTCCGTCCTCGATACTCCTTTCAGCACTCATTCTTGCTCTGTCCTGAAAATCTTGAAGATAGTCTATTTTCTAATTCTGTATTTCCAGAATAAATGTCCTGAATAACTTTACCACGAGACGATAAAGTGAAGAAGACCCCGAAAACACATGTACACAAACATCTTTTGGAATAAGAGTTCCTAAATAAATGCATTTTCAAAGAAAAGAGATACCTATTATATTATACTAAGGAGTAATTCAAAGTAGATAGATTGAGGATCGAGTATCCTCAGCTGCACTATAGCATGTGGTGTTCACACGCTACTCTACGATGAAAGTGAGTGAGTGGTTCCCAGGTTGGTAACCACAAATGTAAGGAACGAGATTAGCTTTCTTTCACAAGACAAGAAAGGTCCTCAGGCCGAACGATTAGGATAGGCCACCAGGGGGTTCGGGGGGATGTACCCCCTGAGACCTCTTATTTCTGTTTTTCAAGAATAACGAGTCCTGAGTGACTGAAGTGAGTGGTTCCTGGGGGGGACCACGAAAGGTAGGCATGATGAGTCCCGTTCCAAATGGGCATTGTGAGAGTCATTCTTTCTCGAGTGATTAGCTAATCGAGATCGAGTTGGTAAGTCATCACTGTAATAAGAATATCAAGCCAACAAGCAATGTCAGATATATTAGTTCGCGAGTTAGCAACTTTCTTTCATAGCTGTCTTGCTCTTACATCTAAATAAAGGGCGGGGAGAAAATCAATCTCTGAAAACACTCGGTTTTTTCTAGAGATGCCCCTGGAGGAAGCTTATTGCAAGGAAATAGAAGTGGGCGCGGACTTTCGGTAAGGCATATCTTAAGTATGAAATAGGAGATTTCTCGAGTGCGCCTTCAAAAAAGAATCAGGTGATTGATTTTTTTAATACTCCACAACAAGCGTCAGTGTCGAAATTGAAGTATTCACAAAGTGCATTTCTTTCTTCAATCATTCATACGACAGACGTGATTCCCCGGAGGTAGTACACGCAGTTAAC
The DNA here is from genome assembly GCA_017893485.1 of Hemerocallis citrina. NCBI lineage: Eukaryota > Viridiplantae > Streptophyta > Magnoliopsida > Asparagales > Asphodelaceae > Hemerocallis > Hemerocallis citrina. The sequence continues at coordinate 232,564,052 of CM030358.1, forward strand.
TCGGCTTATTCTACTTTAGGAATAGAAGGATTTATTATGCTAGAACGTCTTGCTCTCACGTTCATATACCATACCCATGAGGAAGAGGACCGAACGAATACTTAGTGGCTAGGAAACAGAGATCCCACGGGGAAGAAAAATTTGGGCAAAGTCAACCTAACCGCTTACCTTTTTGTAAGCCGCGCACTTTAGGTCAGGCCTTACTGTAACCAACCTCACTGATCCCACTCTATCTTTACATTGATGTTTCGTACTCTTTCGACCAGGTCATCATAATAAAATACTGAAAAGTCTTTCTGAAGTGATAGAAGGAGGGAAGGTGCGCTAGCGCGCTACTACTAACAGCCTGCTTACAGGATTAGCATGCCAAAGCAACCCTAGTTTATGTACTAGCGTCCCACCTCAACATTGTACTTTACTCTCCCCCGCTTGCTGCTCGCCTCAACTAGATGTGGCTTATGTAGTGGGCTTCACTAAGGTAGCTGGTTTACGTGCTCCGACTTCTTGCCCCCCCCCCCACCCCCCAACTGGAGATGAGATGACGGGTAACCTTTGGAAGCTGTCGTGATGCTCTTTGGTGATGAAGGTCACCGGGGTGAAGGTTTATGGATGGATTCTGCGGCAATGGAATCCCATAAACTCGATCAATATAAACAACATGTCGTAACTGGTTAGGTGATGTGAATTATTTGTAAGTGTACAAAATCACAACAAGTACTATAGATAAGTGAAAAGAGTGTCGAACCCACAGGGACTAATTATTTTATTGAGTGCCGAAATTACTAGATTAACTATTGTTTGAAAAATCAAAATTTTAATAAACAAAGCAACTAAATTAATATAAAGATCCAAACTAACAAAAGAGAACGAAAATCTGAATTTTTTATGATTTGTTAATGGCAACACAAATCATAGGGCTTTCGATTTTACCTAGTTAATCCCACACAATTTATAACTCCATGTGAATAAAAATATTATTTTTCTAAGTTGTAGACCAAAATCCCCAAATTATTTAATATTCTCTCTCAAGCAATATCAAAAATATTCTCAACTAATTATTTGTCATAGTTCATGCACAAATTACTAATTGAAAATTCATTAAGATTTATGGATTTCTTAACGATCACATTAACAGCGGTTCGCTCTTGTAACGGTGCTTAATTTTATTAATTCGAAATCACAAATTACCAGTTCGGTCTCTCTATGATTTAATAAATCATACAAAAGTTGGTCAAACAATTGTAAGCATTAAGAACAAAAATCAAACACACAACTATGGAAAAATAGAAAAATACTAGAGAATTAAAATTGTGTTCTCAAAACTAAGCTACATCAAAGCCCTAGAAAAAATAAATTTAGTTCATAATAAATTTGCAACTAACAAATATGTTCTTTGATTGCATAATAAAAATTAGAAGAGAAGAAGAAAAACTCAATTTTGCAGAAAATCCACGTATCGAAATCCGCACTGCTTCTTTTCCTTGTTCTTTCTTCCTTTCTCCTCGTTTTCCGCGCACAGTAGCCGCACACAGACCCGTTCTCTCTCTCCTCTCTCCATTTCATTTTCGATTTTTTTTCCTCGAGATCCACGCCGCCAACCTCAGAGCCCCCCTTCACATGCTGCTATTTATATAGGAAAGAGAGAATAGGGTTAGGTTAGTTAATTAAGTTTAGTTAATTAATTAAATAATTAATTAGAATATTTAGATTAAGATTAATCTATTAACCTAATTAACTAATTTTTTAAACTCTTTCCTCATCCATCAATTCGTACTGTTCATTTATTCATTTTTTTTGCTTTAAAAATTATATAATTTCATTCCAACCCCTAATTGATAATAATATTTTCTATTGACTTTTTTGAGGACCAATTTGTAAAGTATGTATTTGAGTGCTTTATTTTTTTCAAAAATCTTCACATAATTTTTTTAAAAATATTAAATTCTTTATCCTTATTTTTTTCGTTGATTTTACCAAAATGTTCTTTTTGCATTAATTAATCTCATTCCTTCAAAATCAAATAAATAAATAAAATCAATGGAAAGAATATCAATTTTGAAGAAATCAACGAGAACTAGCTATTTTAATGTATAAAAAGAGTAATAAAATAATGTATAAATTACACGCATCAACTACCCCCAAACTTAAGCTTTTGCTTGTCCACGAGCAAAATGTTAAACCATATATCAGCGGATATAAATCCTAATTAATCTTAACTCATCACACCAGAAATGACTTATCATCCAAGCATCGATTACAATATAAACAAGAGCAAATAAAGTAAAACCAAGCATACTCACTTTCTGCAGTGCAATTATTCATTCATAATTCCCAACCCAATCATATTTGTCATGCAATTAATGTAATATTATCATGTAATAACTCATTCTGTGATCACTCATTCTCACTACTAAAAACCGAGTAGCAAACTAATTTTTTTTTTTTGCTCATCTCTAATTTTTCACTTGCCTTTTGACGCGAATACAAACATTTGTAATGAATTCATCCGGTTACTCAACAAGCCACACAATTATAGTGCTTTTGTATACTTATATTTCAAGTTGAAGTTTGACATAAAAGTAAACAATGGTGATGAATACCCCTAGTTACTAAGCAACTCAAAACATTGGAGTAGATAGAACTTTATTCATTCAATTTTATAAATATTACTCTATTTACTTAAACTCTGTTTAGGACTAGATCAAAGGGGATAATCACAAGAAAAAACATCGCATTTTTCTATTATGTATAATAACATGACTCCCAAAATTCTGTAAGAAATTTTGAAATTCAATAATCCTAAAGTAAATAAGTATGCTTAATCTTGCTTTATAAGATATTGTCTATCCTAAAAAAAACAAAATTATTTCAATGTTTTAGCACAATAAAGAACTCAAAAGTGTAATGGTAAGCATAATTGCAATGCTTTGTTTTGTTTTTTTATTTCAAAAATATATAAAATGTATAAAAAATTTGTACCCCTTCCTCCAAAATTGAATATCACATTGTCCTAAATGGGTAAAGAGAAAGAAAACAAAAATAATGAGAAAAGTTCGGAATTTCTCCCCTGATTCGTGTTAAAATTCTGGACGCGCGATGTTCATTGTTTCAGTGATATCTGGAACTGTAGATGTCCAAATTGCTTGTTTTGTTTTATTCTGGAAAGCTAAGAAAATTTCCTTCGATCGGTATTATATACACCTTTCCAGATTCGGACTGTATCATACTAAAAAATAACCATCAATGTCGGTCCAGAAAACAGCTCCACCCGGCGACTTCCAAACTTATGCAATCCTATAAAATAAAAAATACAAAAAAAATTAACATTAAAGTAAACTAAAAGAAAAAGAATTTCTAAATGCAGTAAAATGAAAACATGGTTTCCGCCAAAGAAGCGCTAAGTTTTAAGTCTTCAACCAGACTTGATAGCGGAGGCGGTTGTGTGATGCCAAGATCCAACAACATCAGAACATCTTTTCTAATAACTTTCTTCATGTTTGGATTAGGTTTTTTTTTTAGCATCCCCCAAGCTAGATGGCAGTGGTTGAAGCTTGAGTTTAAGTCGTTTCTTTCTTGACGATGGCGTTCTTAATATCCCCTCCTCCATGAATGTCAGCTGAGAAGAAAAATTAATAGATGGTGCAACTTAAACGTATTCCAAAATCTTTTCTTTCTCAGATTTAAGAGTTGCTGAATTTATTGGACACACTTTAAATGGTAATTTTTCAACTTCCGTTCTATGTGTCTCTCCCACAATTAGATCAGTTTCACAAACTTGAAAACATGAGTGAGCATCAGCAGCAACATCCATGGATTTTAAAACATCAAACATTACTTGCTCTTCCTCAACCCTCAAAATAAGTTTTTCTTGTTGGACATCAATCAAAGCTCTCCCCGTAGCTAAAAAGGGTCTCCCCAAAATCAAAGGGATTTATTCATCTTCCTGCATGTCAAGCACAATAAAATTCACGGAAAATATGAACTTGTCTACTTTCACCAAAACATCCTCAATTACTCCTCCTGGGTACTTAATAGATCTGTCCGCCTATTGCAATGAGATTGTGGTGGGTTTTGCTCCTCCAATACCTAATTTCCTGAAAACAGAATAAGGCATAAGATTAATACTTGTTCCTAATTCACATAATGCTTTATCAAAAGAAGAATTTCCAACAGTGTAAGGAATTGTAAAACTCCTTGAATCTTTAAGTTTTGGGGGCAGCTTCATTTGTAAAATTGCACTACTCTCTTCGGTTAGCATAACTATTTCATGCTCCTCCAACTTCCGCTTGTTTGATAAAATGTCCTTAAAAAATTTAGCATATTTAGGCATTTGTTCTAAAACTTCAATAAGAGGAATATTAATATGCAATTTCTTAAAAATACTTAAAAATTTAGAGAATTGATTTTCGAGATTATTATTTTTAAGTCTTTGCGGAAAAAGAATAGGTGGATCATAAGGTAAATTAGGATAAGTTTCAGAACAAAATTCCCTTAAATCCGTGGTATTTGAAGCTCCTTTGCTTTTCTGAGAATTCTCAATTTGGTGGTAGGCCACCTGCTGCATTTGTTCCTGCACAATTTGCTCGATCTCACTTTGCTTTTCAACCACATTTTGGTCGGCAGGTTGTGCTTGTGGTTGCTCAATTGTTCTCCCACTTCTCAGTGTCATTGCTTTGACATGCTCTTTAGGATTAGTCATTGTGTTACTGGGTAAGGTTCCTACTGTTCTCTCTGTAATAATATTTGAAATCTGACCAATCTGAACCTCAAGATTTTGAATTGATGTCGTATTATTTTGTATTGCCAAATCTGTCTTCTGCATGTATTGCATAAACATCTCTTCAAGTGTTGGCTTATTTTCTTGATGTGGAAAATTTTGAGGTGGTCTAATTGCTTCTTGATTTTTGTTCCAAGAAAAGTTCGGGTGATTTTTCCATCCTGGATTGTATGTGTCTGCATAAGGATTGTTTTGCTTTTGAAAATTTGACACAAAATTTGCATGTTCGGCATTTGATTGAGCAAAAGGATTCCCCACCTGGCAATCTGTACTTGAGTGATGTCCTGCACAAATATCACAAATCATATTAGTTTGAATAGCATTCACATTCATATTACTTATTTGTTTAGATAAAATATCAATTTTTGCAGTTAAAGTAGTAATAGAATCAAGTTCAAAAATTCCAGCCAATTTTCTTGGCATTGTTCTCTCTGAAGACCACAGGTAATTATTAGATGTCATCTCCTCTAAAACCTCATAGGCTGCTTCATGAGTTTTTCTCATTAGTGCACCTCCAGTTGCTGCATCTACCATAGATTGATTTGTAACTCCCAAAGTCTTCACTCAAGTTTTTATAGCTTACTTGTTTAAGTAGTAACTTACAAAGGCTACACTCTACTTATAGGGCAATCTAGACTCGCATAGGATCTAGACTCGCATAGGAAGGACCGTCGTGAAATTTTTTAGAAATCTTGATATAAACTTAACCCTAAATAGAAAATTTCCAAATTTTAATGGATTAAATTTATAAACATTTAATACAGATTAAGTGAGAAATTAAAACTATTTATCGGTCTAATGAATTTTTAAGATATGAGTTATGTTTAACAAGCCCAATTAAAAGTTCAATCCTATCAATCAACAGTAATACTTAATCGTTCTTAGCATGTAAGATATTCAATAAAGATTTGTACACTAATAGGCAAGTATAACACACACTCAATATTTGTGGGCGACAGATAAATCAAATAATATTATAGAGATCATAAAGCAGTAACACAAATATTTGAGAAGATGAAAGAGTTTACCGGGGTTGCATATTATGCATAGCTGCGGTGGGGGAGAAGCGAGGTTGCGGAACTTGGCGGTCGACTGCGATGGTTGACGGCAGCACTGGTGGCAAAGTCGACGCCGGGGGGGGGGGGGGGTGTTGGCAGCAAGTGGGGGGACCGCAGTTGACGGGAGTGGTAGAGGTGGGCAGGCGGTGGTTGCGGCGATAAGAGCGAAGATCGTGGTCGAGAAGTGACGGCGACGAGGAAAAGGTGGGGAGGATATGTGGTAGGGGGCGAGGAGGTGGAAGCGAGTGGGGAAGGAGGTCGGTAAGGATTCGACGGGGCTGAGCGGCGGCGGGAAAGACGACGGCGTTGAAGGGCTAGGGTTTTGAGATGCAAGATGAAGAAGAAGAAGAAGGTGGAGAAGGGGCAGTTGTTGGTGAAACGGAAGATTAGGGTTTTTTCTAATTAGGGTTAGGATGTTTAATTTGGGGATTTGGATGTAATTTAGAGTTTATCACAAACCATAAAATTGTATCTCAATGTCTCACACAAAAAGATTAATGAAGAGAAAAACTCAATCACAGTAAAAATTTTTAATCAAGAATAACATTACTTCTCATTATTTCTCAAGGCCTATATATAGGCTCAAAACAAATCTTGATACAAATCTTAAAATATTCTAAAATCTCAAAAATATTATAATGCATAAAAGAAAATGATGAAAATCGTAAAACTACTACATATGGCTATAATTGCCAAAAATAAATATGATTACTGAATAAAATACTAAATAATTGAAGCAGCTGTCCTAAACGATGCATGCGCTGATAGAAACGCCTGAATCGTCTTGAACTGATGTTCTCATCATTCTCACCGGGTAGGAGAGGGCTCAACACAGTCGAGTCAAAACCAGTCATCTTGTCATAGTTCTCCAAAAGGTCTAGATCCAAGTGCTGGAGCTCTTCACGATCTATCCATGTATTCTCCGACTTCGGCTTATTTTTCCATCTTACCAAATACCTATGAATACCACAATCTCTAGTAGAGATTATCTGATCATCTAAAATATTATCCAATTTTTCTATCGGCAGATAAGTAGTACTAGGTAGTGGGGGTAATGTGGGAATCTCACCAGTAGGCTGCAAGGTAGGCTCATCTAGAAGAGAATTTTTAGGATTAAATTTTGGGCCTTCATAGGGTACTAAATCCTCAATAATGAAAGTCTTATTTATGCCAAAATATTCAGGAAGGTCAACGACATAGGCATTATCATTGATTTTATGAAGAATTTTAAATGGGTCTGCAGCACGTGCATTCAACTTCTTAACTGATCCAGCCGGAAACCGTTCCGAACGAATCTGAACCATCACTTCGTCACCCACATTAATAGTTTTAAATTTCCTTCTAAGATCTGCTCTTAGCTTGTAATTAAAATTATTCTCATTAATTTTCTTGGAAATTTCTTTATGCAAGTCATGAATGCGGGATGCAAATGTAGATGCAGACTCTAAGACTCTGTGATGTTCTAACATGGCGACAAGATCTATGGGCTGCCTAGGACGATAACCATGTACAACTTCGCATGGACTCATATCGGTGGTTCTATTTTTAGATGTGTTATAGACAAATTCAGCAACAATCAATTTCAAGTCCCAAGTTCCTAAGTTTTCTCCCACAAGAGTACCTAAGAGATTGTCGAGACTCCGATTGACAACCTCAGTCTGTTCATCAGTCTGTGTGTGGAAGGCTAAAGAGAACTTCAATTTTGTACCCATCTTGTGCCATAGGGTCTTCCAAAAATAACTCGTGAATTTCACATCCCTACAGGGCACAATGATTTTTGGTAACCTATGTAGCTTCACAACATTATCAAAGAAAATCTGAGATACACGAGAGGCATCAAAAGTTTTCGAGCATGGAAGGAAGTGGGCCATTTTAGAAAAACGGTCCACAATGACAAGAATGAAATTGTGTTTCTTTTGTGTTTTCAGTAAGCCTAACATGAAATCCATACTCACATCTTCCCAAGGGCGACTAGGAACAGGTAACGGAGTATACAGGCCTGTGTTCTGTTTTTGATGCTTGGCGAGTTGACAAGTACGACATCTGTTAACAAGTCTCACAACCTCTCTATTTACTTTAGGCCAATAAAACCTATGTTCCACAACATCAACGGTCTTACTATGCCCAAAGTGTCCAGCAAGGCCACCAGCGTGCAATTTCTAAACAAGATACTTAGGGGTGGCTGATCATACCGAAATGAGCCAACCGACCGGCTTTCCAACTGAACCAATCGATTCGGTACCGAAAAATTTGGTTACCAAAAGTATGGTACGGTACAACTGTATCGAGTTCTAAAACCCGGTTCGGTTTCGGTATGAATATGGTTCAGTCGGTAGTTTACCGTACCGTACCGAATAAGTGAAAGGTCATTGTATGAGGCTACCTAATAGTATGCAACATTAGAATTGTAATTCAAGCTCATTCCAGAAATTAAACTGAAAGAACTGTTCGGTGTTTGTTGTACTTCAAACCGATTTGGTGATTTCTAGTTTAAATCTCGTACTGCAAACTGTTTTCCATCCAATGCACACATATTTGGCTAAAATTATACAGTTTTCCGTCAATAAGCAGCAAGGCACATAAGCTTTTACATATCTTGTCTCATAAAAAAAATGCAGTGAACATAGGAAGTGAATTGAATCAGATAACATTTGACAACTTAAAATGGGTAAGCTGAATCAAACAAATAAAATATTTCCCTTTAGTTTGGTAACAAACAGAATACTTTTCCTGCTCTCATCATTTAAATCACGAACATTTCCGACTTGAAGGTACTGCAAACAAAAGAAAGTACTCAAACGAAAAGTAGAGGTATGCTACAAGGAAATGGAAAGAATACAGTTCTTTCTTTTTCTTCCTCAATTAATATCGCTTAGTAGCAAAGCAAAACATAATAGTTTTGGACATGATTATTAAAGTTATTGTTCAAAACAAAGGGTAAGCTAAGTATACGTAGTTATTTTTTGTCCTAGCATGCCAAATTATTACTCAGAAGTCAACCAGTATTAGCATCTTCACACAATGCTTGAGTCAAGATCTAAACAACACTAAACTTAAAAAACTGCATAAAGCCTAAGTAGTAGATTCAAAAAACTTTCTGAACACCAAAAAGAAGAAGAAGAAGAAGCAACAAACTAAGAAAAGGAATATGATATATACTTATATGAATACAGTAGTAGATTCTCAAAGGGATATTACCCACAGTGAAGCACACTTCATAGAAGAATGTGATGGGGAACTATCACATTATGAAGTTTATGCTCATGCTATTGTGATACAATGAACAAGGGCTACTGATGTTATCCTTTTGCAACTTTTATGAAGTTCATGCTTATGCTATTGTTCCCTGCTTGCTTTTAGAATGAAAATGGATTTGTGGTCTATTCTGTTTTTGTTTCGGTAGTTGTGTGATATTGTTAACTTGTTATTTTTATTGGTACTGATATTTGCTAAGGTATTTGTTGGGTCATATTTGGTATAACACCAATACCGAACCGTACCAACCGAAGTAGTCGGTATACCAAAATTTCGGTATACCGAACTTTTTGGTTAGTAACGGTTTGCATATTTTCAAACCGAACTAGTTTGGTATGGTAATGGTACAATGTCAAAAAGTCCGGTACCGTACTGAGCCTACCCCTAAAGATACTCTCGTAATAATGTACTAGGAATGCACAGTTTGGAGTGATAGAAGAGATAATCATCTTTCAAGAAATAATCATCTATCACTCGAGTGACGTCATCCTTCAAAGAGATGTAGATCTCGTGAAAATCTAGACAGGAGGCATACTCATCTTTTAATCTCTCAAAACTAATAATTTCGATGCGCAGTGTAGATAAGATCATGAGACAACGACTTAGCGCATCCGGAGTATTATTATCAATCCCTTTTGTATGCCTAATGGTATACGAATATTATTGTAGGAACTCTACCCATCGAGCATGTCCCTGATTCAACTTTTGTTGAGAATTAAGGAATCTTAAGGCCTCATGGTCTGAGAAAATGACGAATTCTTGCGGCAGAAAGTAATGTCGTCAATAGCGACTGAATTACCGCATAGAACTTCTTATCATAAGTGGAGTATTTTTGTTTTGCTTCGTTCAGGTTTTCGCTGAAATAAGCAACATGATGACTCTCTTGACTGAGGACTCCACCTATACCAAATACCAGAAGCATCACACGTTACTTCAAAGATTTTAGTAAAATCAGGTAAGCTCATGACAGGTATTTGAGTCATTCTTTTCTTGATATATTCGAAGGCCTTTGTCGCTTCTTTCGACCAGACGAATTCACATTTCTTCAAACAGTCGGTTATCGAAGCTATGATTGTGCTAAATCCTTACACAAACCGATGACAGAAGGTGGCAAAACCATGACAACTCCGTACATCACAAATATTGCAGGGCTCAGACCACTCAGTAATAGCTTACATCTAATCTGGGTCAGCGGATACTCCTCTGGAAGAAACAATAAATCTCAGAAAGATAGTATGATCGAAAAGGAAGGTATATTTGGTTGGATTAGCATAAAGTTGTTCCTTTCTCAAAACACCGCAAACCTATCTCAAATGGTCAAAGATGTTGCCTAACGGATCGGTTGTAAATGAGAATATCATCAAAGTACACCACAAGGAACTTGCCCATAAAGGGACAGAGTACTTGCGTCATGATTCTCATAAACATGTTTGGGGTATTTATCATTCCAAACAGCATGACCATCCATTCGTACAGGCCATCCTTCGTCTTTACGGCGATCTTCCATTCATCACCAGGACGAACACGTATTTGGTGATAGCCACTTTTAAAATCAACTTTGAAAAGATTGTGGTACCAGAAAGCATGTCCAACATATCATCCAAATGGGGAATGGGAAAATGGTACTTCATTGTGATCTTGTTTATGACACCGCTGTCCACACACATACGCCAGATTCCATATTTCTTTGGCGTCAACAGAGCGGGAACAATGCAAGGACTTAAGCTTTCTCTAGTGAAGCACTTTGCCAACAACTCATTAACTTGCCTTTTCAACTCAGCATGTTCTGTCGAATTTATTCGATAGTGTGGCAAGTTAGAAAGACTCACTCTCGGAACCAGATCAATAGCGTGTTGGACGTCACGTAGTGAGGCAACTGGTTGGGGAGGTTAGCAGGAAACACATCTGCAAATTCCTGTAGGGCAGGAGAAACTTGAGGTTGGATGTGTGACTTAGGACTTTAGGGACTTCTCTCACTGTGAGTAGAAGAATTGTAGCCCCTTTGTCAATTTCTTTCGCGAGTTCCTTTTCACCCATATACATTACTTCCTTGCCCTTTCTCGAGGGAGCTGGTGTTGTTTCAGCCAGACCAGTTCGTGGTCTCACAGGTATGAACCTTATTTTTAGTTCGTCGTGCTGGAACATACATTGGTTGGATCGACCATATATAGTCACATCGTGGTCGTATAACCAAGGTCTCCCTAAAATGACTTGACCCACATCTATCACATCACACCAAATTTGTTCTTTGTAAGCTTTGAAGTCCACATGGACCAAACATCGATGTGTTACTTGGAAGGTTGTTGCATCAATTCAAGATACTTTGTATGGGCGTGAATGAAGTTCAGCTTTAAGTCCAGTCTTAGCTAAGATAGCAAAAGAGACATCGTTGACGCAACTCCCACTGTCAACAATCACCTTGCAGTTTTTGCCACCTACAGTCGTAAATGTGTGAAATATAGCAGTGCGCTTCTAATCATCTTCTTCTTTTGGTTGGGACAAAGCACATCTGACTACATTCAAGTGAGATGATTAGATCGACCGAATACAGTTGAGATACTAGTCATTCTCTTTTTCGCGAAGTCATCGCGTTCAATAAGTTCATAGGAAAACTCATTGTTGGAATCATCAGCGATAACAGCGATACCCTCTACTATATTGATCCTAGGCTGGGACAGTTGCCAGCAACATGGTCGTATCGCTTACATTTATAGCAATAAGTGAGATGATCAACCTTAGAGTAGTCTGTTTGGTGTTCTTACCCTTATTGTCATTTCTAGGTGGATAGGAATTTGAATTAGGCTTGCTGGGGTAAGATTTATTGGGGTACTGAGAAGAGGGGGGCTTAGGCCTAGAGGTGTCAGTGGAGGTCATTCTAGAGGAATGATCTCTCGAATCACTGAACTTATAATAAGAACTTGCTTTAAGGGAATCCATATCGAGGACAAGGGCATAAGCTGTGGCCAAAGAGTCTGCGTTTCTATGAATTAGCTCGTTCCTAAGGTCGGCTCGTAACCCAGCTCTGAACCTAGAGAGAGTTTGTTCTTCTCTCTCTTTACCTAAGGCATTGCACCGAATGAGGAAGTCATTGAACTTATCCAGATACTCTTGGGTGAATTTGCTTTCCTGATAGAGTTGATTCCACGAATCAAACATTCAGGTGTGGAAAGATAAGGGCACATATCTCTTAGTGAGCTTCTCTTTCATGGCATCCCAAGTGGCTATGGGTACTAGGCCTCGGCCTCTACGGGAGTGTTCAAGATTGATCCAAGGTTGTTGAGCTTTACCAGTCAATTTTATAGTGGCAAATTTAACCTTCCCGGCTTCGCTCATGTCAAACCACACGAAGTAGTGGTCAATGACACGGTTCCAATCGCGATAAGCTTGGGGTTCCATACGGCCTTCAAAGTGGGAAACGTAAGCTTTGACGTTCTTCTTGTATTGTTCGTCAGGGTCATGTTCTTGACATCGATCGTCACGAACATTCACTTAGGGGATCTGACGATGAAGCTCAGGAAATTTGTTTTGATTCAATTCAACTTTCTCAAGCCTCTGATTGATATTGGCAAGAGTTGTTTGAATGGCCGCTAGGGTAGTAGAAATATCAGAGTTGTCTATCTCAGTTCGGGGAAGGGCTCGCAGAAGTCTAGGGTTCCTAATGGATGGTTTAGGAAGGACAAGAAAGACTATTCAAGATCTGTGATGGTGCCACGAAGACGCATTCACCAGTGTTGGAAAACTAGGGGTCGTGTGTTTGATGAAATTTGGGAAAACGTGTCCTAAATGCACCTAAATTTTGTTTTGTTTTTTTAATAATCTAAAGTGATCTAAAAGAACGAAGAAAATAAAATAAAAAGACTCTAAACGATCATATATGAATGCAAAAACTATGATTAAACAATGCAAGAACTAGGATTTTAACAACCTTCGCTCTGATACCAAAAATGATGTAAACTTAACCCTAAATAGTAAATTTCCAAGAATCTGAAAAGATTAAATTTACCAACATGTAATGCAGATTAAGTAAAAAATTAAAACTATTAATCGGTTAGATGGATTTTCAAGATATGAGTTAAGTTTAAACAAGCCCAATTAAAAGTTCAATCTTATTAATCAACAGTAATACTTAATCGTTCTTAGCATATAAGATATTCAATAAAGATTCGTACACTAATAGGCAAGTAGAACGCACACTCTCAATATTTGTGAGTGGCAGATAAATCAAATAATATTATAGAGATGATAAAGTAGTAACACAAATATTTGAGATGAGGAAAGAGTTTACCGGGGCTACAGATTGTGTATAGTTGCACTTGAGGAGCAGCGAGGTTGCAGAACTTGGTGGTCAACTGCGTCGGCAACAACGTTTGACGACAGCGCTGGTGGCAAAGTCGACGGGGGAGGTGGTGGCAGCAAGTGGGGGACCTCAGTCGACGAGGGTGGCAGAGGTGGGCAGGCGGTGGTTGCGGCGGTGAGGGCGATGACCGTGGTCGGGAAGCGACGGTGAGTGGGGAAGGAGGTCGACAAAGGTTCGACGAGGTTGAGCAGCGGCGGGGAAGACGACGGGCGTCGAAGGACTAGGGTTTCGAGATGCAAGATGAAGAAGAAGAAAAGGGTGGAGAAGTGGTGGCGGTTTGTGAAGGAGAAGATCAGGGTTTTTTTAATTAGGGCTAGGTTGTTTAATTTGGGGAATTGGGTGTAATTTAGAGTTTATCACAAACTCTAAAATTGTATCTCATGTCTCACACAAAAAGATTAATGAAGAGCAAAACTCAATTACAGTAAATTTTTTTCATCAAGAACAGCATTACTTCTCATTATTCTCAAAGTCTATATATAGACTCAAAACAAATATTGATACAAATATCAAAATATTCTAAAATCTCAAAAATATTATAATGCATAAACGAAAATGATGCAAATCGTAAAACTACTATATCTCTACTATTATAATGGGAGAAGGGGTTAGTGTCACCTGTCATTGTTGTCATTTTGAAGCCAACACGTGCAGCGCACGTGTTGACAAAATGACCCACTTTAGTAAATATTTTCGAAAGTGGACCAGTTTGGTAAATATTTTCGGAAGTGGATCAGTTTGGAAATTATTTTCCTTTTTTTTGTCTTTTTCTCTTCTTCCTCCGCGTGCACGTGCGAAAGTGGATCAGTTTGGTAAATATTTTCGATAGTGGATCAATTTGGAAATTATTTTCCTTTTTTTTTTGTCTTTTTCCTTCTTCCCCACGTGCATCGCACGTGCATGATACTAGTATGACTATAATTGCCAAAATCAAATATGATTACTAAATTAATGAAGCAACTTTCATAAACGATGTCTGCGCTAATAGAAACGTCCCAATTGTCTTGAACCAATGTCTTCATCACATCTTTAGCATTATTTTTTTGATCGTTTAACGGTGGGTTGAATGCCCCCCGCGTTCCATTATAAAGAGAGAAAGCTCAATGGGGAGATTAGTGGTCCTCTCTTTGTCTCCAATGGTAATGGTTTCAATGGGGAGATTGTTGGCTTTGGATTTCTCATGATCTTCTCCCGTGCTCTCTCTGCTGCCATTAAAGCCTTGTCTTTGCTCAACTTTATCAACTTCCATGGGTCGATCTGGATTTCGTGCCTCTTGTCTGAAGTGTAGGGAGTTTCATTTAAAAAAAGGGTTGAGGAGAAACAAGAAGATGAGGGAGAGAAGTTGGGATCGGAGGTGGGGAGGGAGGCGGCGAAGCTAGCCGCCCCCCTAGGGTCAGATCTAGGGTTAGGTTTTCTTTTAGAATTTTTTTGGGAGCCTCTCTCTAGAATTCTAGAGAGAGAAAGCTCTTTTGGAAGGAAAAAAAGGTATACATCTCTAGCATTATTGATAACGGACATCGTACATATAACAAATAGGACAATTGGATTAAATTATGTAGGCTGATAAACAGATATAGATATAGTAAACAAATTGGTAAGAAAATTTAGAAATCATAAAGGAACCAAACCAAAGGAATCATTCAAGAAGACTGCTTAAATGACTAGAAACAAAGAAGGGAAAGTTCTATGGACAGAAGCATAAAGAGAATAGAGAGGGATTCTTTAAGTCTTGACCATTCTAGTACTTTCTAAAAGTCAGGTTAAGACGTCCTGGTTTCAGATTGCTGTCGGCAATAAGGCACTTGGGAGCTGAATCTCGATTAATTTTTGGAACTCCATGAAATATATCCCTTGATTTACCACCAAATACTAGAACATCACCAGATTCAAGCAAAACTTTTTGAGCAGTATTCTCATCCCTTCCCTCGCCAAATAAGAACTCGGCAGAATCACCAATTGAGAAGGACACAACAGGTAGTCCTTTTTTAATGCTCTCTGCACTCTCGTCTCTGTCCTGCAGAGCAACCAAATAAAATAGCTAAGATAATGAGCAGTTTTCCAATAGCCAAGGGAAGTAGATGAACAAAAAAAATTGATGGAGGAGTCAAATAGGATTCCTTTTTAGCTTGGTAAGATAATAACTAATATCAAAATGAAATAGAAGCAAAATTGATAAGGAACGAGATTTGTAAATTAAATGTTAGATGTTTGAAACTGGATACTATAGACAAAGCAAGACAGACTAGTTTCTCCCAAATACTGCACATTATATACAATAATAAAATTAAAATAATTATAAATAAATAAACCTTTATAGTAACAAAATAATATGAGGAGCTTGACTCGGCTACATAAAATAGTGTTTGTGCCTTGAATACAACCACACGGAAAAATATACAAGGCCACCAAATTTTAAAATGTAACCGTATAGATGTGATAGCGTAAAAGTAAATTTTAAAATGAAGGTGGCCTCGGTGTGATAGCTTTGTAATTGGAAGCTAGTCTGCAAGGCTAAAAATGAAGGTGGCCTCGGTGTGGGAAAATGGCTATGGAGAATTTGTAAGAATGATCAATCGCCCTGGGCTCGTCTGGTCATACATAAATGTCATTCCCATCACAAAATCTGGAAATTATATGAAACATTCAGCTGTGGAATTCTAAAATTTGTGGCAATGGTTCGTCTGTTAAATTTTGGACCAATTTTTGGATTGGTAATTCCAAAATTGCTTCATCCTTTCCTAAATTGTTTCATCTTGCTTCCAATCCTCATGCGATTGTTGGGGAGTATGTTGTCTGTCAGAACAATTCGAGGTCCTGGAACATCCCGTTCAGGAGAACACTTCCGGCGATCTAGTTCCTAAATTCATTAATCTTCTTATGCCTTTACAGGCATGTTGTTGGTCCCCCAATAATGATGTACGATAGAGATGGAATAATTCAAATTCGGGTTTATTCTCGGTTAAATCATTTTACAACTTTATTAATTATAACGATGTTACTTCTCCATTTGCCAAAGCGAATTGGAGATGTCATGCTCCCCTTAGAGTCAAAATTCTCACATCGCTAGTCATTCAAAACAAATTACTGAGTGCTGATAGGCTTAACAAGATGAATTTAGCCGTCGGGCAGAATTGTCCTTTATGTCTCACTGATCCCGTCAATGCTACCCATTTATTCTTGAATTGCTTATTCATTCGTCCATTATGGACGATTTGTTTGCAGCCTTGGCAAGTCAATAGTCGCACTCTATGGGCTCTTGGTGGACTTCATGGAGGTTCCGAAAAGTCAAAAATTCAGTCCTCGTCTCATGGGATTTATCCATGACTCTCATTTCGATTATCTGGAAAAAAAGAAATAGTCGAATTTTTCGAATACTTCTCGATCGATTAATAATTTAATCGACGACTTTCTCTTCTTTACTAAATTCTGGTCTTCTGGGTTATCTCATAACAAAGTTCATACTCTTCATCTGCATCTTCTTAATGTGGTCTGTGTAGTCGAAGGCGAAAGGCGCAAAGCAACTTCATTACCCCATAGAAAGCCGGAGGCGTAAGGGACAATTTGAAGCGCAAGCCTCACTAATCGAAGAGCACTATTACTTTTGGGGGTTTTTTAAATTTATAAATAAGATTATATATCATGATAACATGGATCGCTCATTAGGTGATCAATCGATAATAATCAATCTAAATGAGAGAATTTACTCATATATTATGAGGTCATTTTCCAATATACTATAAAATTATGTGCAGTAATTATATCTTTTCCTTAATCATTGAAAGAATGCTCATACCAAAAATGATGAACATAACTTGAACTCATGACCTTTTTGATATTCTGAAGACCGAGGCTCGCGCCTTAGTGCCCCTTGCAAGGATGAGGCGCAAATAGTCTTGGCGCCTGCGCCTCACGCCTCAAGCACGCCTTTGACTACACTTGATGTGGTGCTGCTATTTTTTTACATAGTAGATTTCTACCTCCGTAAACTTGTCATATTTTATCATTCTTATGGGTTATTTTTTCATCTTTTGTAGAACTGAACTTCTAGATCCTCTGGACGTTTTTTTGGGTTTATCAAGCCTCCTTTTTACTTGTTATATGTTAGTAGGTGTTTTGGATCCTTTTGGACTTGAAATCTATCTATGTTCCTTTGCTGGCCATACATTTGGGGTACTCTACTATGCTAACCCTGTTCACCCTAATTGTTTACGTTATGTTTCTATCATTATGTGCTTTTATGTCTTAACCGTTTACTATACTTTGTTTCAGTGCTGGGTGTTTTTATGGTTGGCTACATATCCTGATTGCCTTCTACATTTTCCTTCGAATATTGTATATATTGTGTTCTATTTATTTTTCTGTTTGCTTCGGGGTGTGGTGGTTGCTCTGTTAATGTTTACTGCTTCAATGCTTGCAATTTGTTCATCATTATCTGCATACTTTTAGTTTCTCTCTTCATGTGCTTATTGTTGATGTTTGCGTTCTCTCTGTTTTGTCTCTGTGCTTGGTGTTTATTTGGTTGGCTTTATGATATGTTTCCTTTCAACAATATTCTTTTGAGTATGGTATATTTTGTTTCCTTTGTGGTTGCTGAGTGAGCCATGTTGAGGTAGCTTTACTGGTGGTGGATGCTGCTTTTCGGCTCTCTAATACTTCGAGGTTAGCTATATCATCCCTTACATATTTTGTGTTTGTGTGTCACCTGAGCAAAATGGTGGCTGTTGCATTTTCGTTGCATTTCCTGTTCTGTTTGTTGGTCTTGCGAGGCTCTTTTCCACCTTTGCATGTGAGGTTCACTTTTTCTTTTCTTTCGGACCTTTATGGGCTATTATAAATGTCTCATTTGCAAGTACTGATGTTCTTGTGTTTCAATATGTATCCTAGTCATTTTGCGCAATTTTACTACTTGTAAACCTATGCTTTGTATGCTACTCTTTGATTATTATTTATATAGTATCGGGCTAGTCTTTCGACTTTATCCTTTATATCAAAAAATATATATTCTAGTTCTGAAGGTCTACACCAAAACTTCAAAATTGTAGGAAGTGTTGAGGAAATTATACTTGTATTCTGACATGCTCCCGCAAGTCGAGTGCCCATCTCTTAATGGGCCAAAAACACAAGACAAATGCCCAACATATTAGGGGTCGAAACATGCATGTGTGCAACAGTATAACAATATCTGAAAAATTCCCCATTAAATAACTAGATAAAAGTGCACGCAGTTTGGACTCCAACCTAGGTTCTCTCATATTATGTGGAAGTCCCTGCCACTACATTAAATCTTCGAAGTAGCACGAAGGTTGGGGTACTCTTGTATTCTAACACTGGTGAACCAAGTGTCTCAAAAATAAAAGATCAATCATTCAATGTAGTCTTCTCATTTTAATCATTTTGTGTAGTTTTTTAAATTGTTGTTAATAGTATAAAATGTTCAAATGATAGATTTTTTGTTATCTATTTTGTTGTAGTAGATCACATCCATTAGCTGATTTTAAAATTGATGGCCTAAAATATATTTCCACTTGGTAGAATTTAAGGTGTACTATCAAGGTAGCTAGTCAAAATTAGTAGCAAGAGTAGTAGTAATAATAATAGTTATGATAGTAATAGTAACACATGCGATGCACATTAATATTAAAAGAAAGTCATTATAAATGTTGGTCTCGTTGGGAAAAAACTAGTCATCTTTTAAAAGTTTGAATCATTTAATGATGGCAATGTCCACTAAGTGCATGAGAAAAAAGAAAAAAAAGGAGAAAAAAGAAAAAAAAGGAGAAAAAAAAAAGTACATTGCATCCCGTTGTCACACACCACGGAAATGGGGGCTACTTTACGTAAACATTCTTTAGTTTTAATAGTAGAATAATAATAATAATGGAAATAATACAGTAGTAGTCATATGATAAATAGTTATCTTAACTAGATATTTGGTAATTGCAACGTTTTCATCTTTTCCTAGCCATTTATTCCCACAATGCATAATTATTATTCTCAATTCTCAATGTGAGAAACAGAGACAAAAGAATGCATATGCAATGCACGTGTTAAATCCCCTAATGGAAGTTGTTCAAGCACGATCTTTTCCCAATATATATTAGAGAAGATTATAATAGTACTAATAATTAGCATTATCAAAATCGTCATATAATAAACACAATAATAGTAAAAAACTAAAATGATAATAGAATGATGACTAAAAAAATTGTATTAGCAAAAAGTGATGACAATAAAATAACAGATAGAAATGGTTAAGAAAAGTCTGAATATGTTACTTGATGGAGGCCAAGTTTTCCATCATTATTGTAGAAGTTGATGATGCAAATGTCAGGTGACATCTCAGGAAGTTCCTCTTCAATATTACTGACACCACCCTCTTTTGTTACTACAGAACGAGAAGCTTGAACTGCTTTAGCTACCAATTCTCTAAACTCATCTGGGATTTTGGGAGGTTGAGCTCCATCAATTTGGCGTATGTCATCATATTTTTTCTCAGGGTCCCAATTCTTCCCAAGACACATCATATGCAAGCGTAACTTTGCACCATCGCAGTAGCCTGGTCTGTAGAATCCTCCGTCACCTTTACCAAGTTCTTGGCATATTTTAACAATTCTAACCTACAAGTTAGGAAGAGTTAACAATATTTTTGTAAAAAACACGGCAAGATAAACACTTTATAAACATTACACAATTGCTAGTTTATAGAACCAAACCAATAAAAATATTTAAACTGAATGTGCAGCACCTCACTCAGAAAGTAGTACTGATAAACTATTTGAAATTTTATTCTCAGACCAATAGGACCTCTTCTAGAAGTGTTGATCCATTATCAGGTGAACAGCAGGTGCCTATGTGTCATGTATAACTAATTTCCTTTTATTTGACAGTAAATAAAAAGATCGTATTCAAATGAAACCAGGTATACCATTTTTTCTTTTCTTTTTTCGATAGATAAAAATAATAATAATATAATGTACAAATTTGTGTAAAGGTATAAAACAATAAAGGTGTTGAAGGTTAATTGCACAAACTTGTGTAATGCTGATGAACTAGGTGTAATTTGAATGTAAAGTACACATTGCAACTCAAACCTGATCCTGATGACAAATAAATCCTTTTAGTATAACCATTCCAGGTTGCAACCGAGCATCCTTGGAGCTTTGAGCTTTTCTTTTTTCTCTATTAGTTTCAAGGAGGGATTTATTTAATTTGACAAAATTCGAAATTGGGGTCCTGCAGATATCAAATGGAGAAGTGTGCCTTAGCTGAGATCTAACAGTCTCGGATGATTTGCTCCAATGACTCACGTTGGGCAATTGAGTACATTCATTTTTCACAGAAGAGCTACCAACAGATACCTATACCACCATAAATTTAAAAATGAGAATTCCCTACTGTATCAAGCAATAACACTTAAGTTAACAATATCCAAAACAGAATGCACTAGATATATCTGATACAAACAAAGCAATACAATGAAGCATGTAAATTAAGCTTGTAGTAAAACAACCAAAATAAATTATCAGAAAACAAACAAAAAATGCTTCCTTCACAAATTAGACTTTCCAAAGGAATACGACAAAGATGAGCAGGAAGTGTCATAGAACAATACAGAAGAACTGTTTCAGACCAAATGGATGAAATGGGTGGAACTATGACTATAAATAGATAAATCTACTAAGTTATAGGATAACGAATGTAAGAAGTTTATTGCAAAAAGAAGGCTTCGTTAAGGAACCAGCTGTCCCTTTAACCTTGGTTTCTCTGACTAAATGGTCCAAAGGGGTTAAGAGTGAGACGGTGAGCACACAGATTAGACCACATTGACTTGGGAGGGAGAAGTCGCATTTTACTCGACCTTCTAATATTTTCGCATTTTAATGCGAAAATATTTAACATGGGCCCGACATTCTTGAGTCTAAGGCTCTGTTTGGTTCAAAGGAGGGGAGGGATTTTAATGGAGGGGAGGGAAGAGAAAGAGAGGGATTTTAATCAAGACTCTGTTTGGTTCAAAGGAAGGGAGAGGAGTTGAGGGGAGGGAAAATAATTATCTTCTTGTTTGGTTCACAAGGTGAGGGAATGAATTTTATAATTAAATTACTTTTATACCCTTTCATATTTTAAGAGAGCCTATGTATTATTGTTTCTAATTCTAATTTTGTAATATAAACAAAATAATGAAGACCAATAAACAAAATAATGTAGGCAGATTGATTGATAGTACATGAACAAATTAAATCAGATTTCTGGCCCCAAATGCTACATGCTCTGAGACCACCAGTTGGCTAAACCACTACAGTAGATCCAATATTTATGTAATATTATATATAGACAAAAACAGTAACAAGATTCAACTCATCTAGCTTATAAGAAAAAATACTTTAATTTGTATTCTTTCAATTCACTTTTCGTGATTGAAGGAGGACTTCTTGCTGCCTATGTGGACGGAAAAGTAGATCAAAGTTCAAACTATGCAATGTATCCCCAACTGTTAACAGAGAGACCAAGTATTATTTAGACTCTTACATTGCATGCTAAAGCTTTAACATACAATAATATTTTTGCTTATAAAGATAAATAAATAAGTAAATAAAATAGAATTGGAAATGTCGGGAGAGAGACGAGTTGGGAGAGAGAGGATATCTGCTCCTCACCTCTGCGACGAGGCGGGGGAGAAAGAGAGAGCACGAGTGGGGAAGAGAGAGAGTCGAGAGAGACAGAGGATATCTTTTTTATTTTAGAGATTTAGATCTAAAAAGAGCAATTTAGTCAAATCACTTTAAAAAATTGGCCCCGCTTTCTCTCCCCTCCAAATCCCCAAATATTGGAGGGGAGCCAAAATTAGCTCAGGAGGAATTCTGCACCCCTTTATTCCCCTCTCCTCCCCTCTTAAAAAATGAACCAAACAAGAAATATTTTAAAAAATCTCTTCCCTCCCCTCCCCTCCCCTCCCCTCCATTCCCCTCCAACCAAACAGCCCCTAATGGTACCTAACAAGTGCATTTTCCATCTGGTAAAGGAAGGAACCTATTTGGGTATAAATCAATCCCTATATAATAATAAACCAAAACAAAAATGACAAACAACAACAACAACAACTTCAAAAACAAGTTGATGGATTTTCTAAAAGGGTCTCAAAACCTAAATGAGGTCATATAAACAACATGACCCATTGAGGCATAACATCAAACAGTAAGCATGCATTGAAAGTTGAGAAAGAAAGGCGTTCACCTTTCGTCGACCAGATGAGGATGAGGATGAAGAGGAAGAACCTCCTCTCCTTCTTGGTTGCGCATCTGGGGTGGTGTAGCCATCCATCCTCTTCGATGAGAAAGAGGAAAGATAGACAGTAGTAATAAGAAGAGAAGGTGAAGGGGTTGATGGTAAAAGAAGTAAAAAGGAGAAGCAGGAGATATACAAATAGAAAGAAACAGGGAGGAGAGGTAGTATTCAGTCATTAATTAAGAGAGCATTGTATTTAGTTGAGAAAGAATCGGATGGGTCACAGTAAAGGCAGTTTGTTCTTTCCCCATGGAAACGGCTTGTTTCCAATAAGTTCACTCTCACAAATTCGAGTTTTTAGCCTACATAGGCTATTTTTTGAAAACATTTGCGTTTTTGAACCAGTTTTCCAACTATTAGCATTTTTGGACTACTTTGTGCCACGTCTGCAGCGACCGCTATTTTCAAAATAACAGCCTCTTCATTTTCGAGGTCGCTGATGGAAATAGCGACCTATGTTTTATTTTTTAAAAAATTTTTTGTTTGTCGTCGCTATTCCCACTAGCAACCTAGGTATGGATAGCGACCTCTAATGAGCTGTATTCTAACACTTAGCAAAATCTAGAGAGCTTTTGCTCTCTGAAAAATGATAATTAATTTATTTTTAAAACTAAGGTCGCTATTCGGAATATAGGCCTTTATTGTACTAAGTTCGCTATTCCGAATAGAGGTCTTAGTTGTATGACTATTTTGCAAATTTTATAAAGAATAAGGAGATTGTGTTTCCTATTGAGGTCGCTATTGGGAATACTATTTTTAAAACTAAGGTTGCAAATTCCCAATAGCGACCTCGGTTTTAAATTTTTGGTAAAAACTCTTTAGAATTTGCTAAGTGTCTCAATACATTCATTTGAGGTCGCTAATCCCATCAGCGCCCTCATATTACTAAGGTCGCTAGTGAGAATAGCGACAATAAACAAAAAAATTCAAAAACATTTAAAACATAGGCCGCTATTCCCATTAGCGACATTCAAAATGAATAGGTCGCTAATGAGAATAGCGGCTGCTGCTGACGTGGCACAAGTTAGCCCACGAGCGCTAATAGTTTCGAAACTGGCCCATAATCGCAAATATTTTCAAAAAGTGGCCTATGACGGCAAAAAATTCCACAAATTCCGACCCTGACCAACCAAGAAGTAGACATATAGTTGCCGAGATTTCTCAATCTCACTCTTAAATAAGAGATATCAGAGGCCCAATTTCACTGTATTAAAAATAGCGATAGCACAAATGTAGCACTCAAGTCACCGATAGTGCAAAGCGTAAATAGCATAATGCATAATAAAAGCTATGAAGAGTTTTTATTTTTTTAGTTTAAAATTAAAAATTAATTAACTAAAAAATTGTAAAATTTTGAACAATTTTCTAAAATTAAAAGAAATAAATTTGAAGGCTAAAAAATGCCAAATATTCAACAAAATTAGAACAATGTTTAAGAATCAAGACTTAAGTTACAAGACTAAGAACACAGATAAACGTGAATACAAAATGAAACAAAACTGCTAAGTGAATGAAGTAGATTAACTTTCTTGACTCTAATCAAATA
The DNA here is from genome assembly GCA_017893485.1 of Hemerocallis citrina. NCBI lineage: Eukaryota > Viridiplantae > Streptophyta > Magnoliopsida > Asparagales > Asphodelaceae > Hemerocallis > Hemerocallis citrina. The sequence continues at coordinate 232,588,327 of CM030358.1, forward strand.
CCCCTAATTCAAATTTCAAAATCTAAAAAAAATAAATGTTACGTCCCCAAATCGTATTTGCGGCGGCTCCCAGTTACAACGCGTAGCGACCACCATTGATCTACCTGTGAGCAGTAAATTCAAGCATACAAGAACAACATGGATAAGAAGAAGAAGAAGAAGATGATGAAGATGAATAGGAACTACGAACTAAATTCAATATCAAAATTGTAGGTAAAAATCGACTAGAATTACAACAGGGGCTTTTAAGAGCACAACCCACCCCTGCTTTTCTTCCTCCAATCGGGTGCTGCCACGTAGCACGTGCAGCACCCGTACTTATAACTTACCGACTAATCGTTACCACTGTCGATGGGGCCCACAACTATCCGCTTTCTACTCATAGGCAGGCACGTGCAACGTGCGAAGCCCATGAAAGCCAAATAGTAGTCTTTATTGCAAAAAGACTCGATTATTTGCAAATAACTCCATTGAATAAAGAAAATAACCGAGGGATTGATACATTACAGATACACCCATTCATTCCTGAGTCTGATACAGTTTAGCAAACTGTATCTCTCTTCCCCCCCTGAAAATGGAGCTTCTATGATCTTTTGGAAGTTAGGGAAACTATTACTGATGTTCCAAAATTCTTTCCAAGTCGTTTCTTCCTTCCGGCCACCCTTCCAATGGACTAAAATTTATGTTACGGCAATTCCTCTTCTTCCAACAATCATTTTATCTAATATATATATTGGTTCCACTATCTCCTCTTGAAAGTAAGCTGGATGGTAGGTCTGCAGTTAGTTGTTGTCTCCCAAATGCTTTCTGAGCTGTAAGATGTGAACACATCAAGAATCTTGGTAGTCATGGGCAATTGAAGCTTGTAGGCAACCCTCCCTCCCCCCTCCCTCCCCCCAGGAGGTCTGTAGGGCTGGAGTTTTAAATACATATAATTTGCTACTTCAAACTCCTTTGCCACTCTATGTTAATCAGCAGCCCCTTTCATTCTTACCTGACCTCTGTTCAAATTGTCTTTGAGCTAATTTAGGGTGAGATCCCTTTCAACCAGGCACTCCTTTACCTCATGAGACTTTGCAGTTCTGTGCAGATAAGGAAGCACGGTTGGGGAATGTAACCCTCGTTCTCGCCAATAAGTATTTTTCGTGAATTTTCTATATTTTGATTATTTATAAATTTATTTTGTGCTAAATTCATTTCAAATATTTTATTAAAGTATTTTCTAATCGACAATTACATTTTTTTCGAATGATGGTTTATTTTAACTTTATTTTCTATTCCTAATTGATCGACTATTTATATTTTAGCCCAAATCAAATGTATTATTACTATTTGGATTATTTTAATAAATTCGTTAAACCCAATTCCTCTTATTACTATTACTATTACTATTGTTGTTGAAAGCCTACTGATCCTGATCCTACTCTATTAGAAATTCATCTTTTGTTATTTATTAATTGTGAAAGCCTACTGATCCTACTCTATATTTTATTATTATTGGAGTATAAATTTTATGTATACTATTTGATTTAATTAATTAATATGTACTACTATATTGTTATATTTTGGCCAAATCGAATCCAATCTTATTTATTTTGTGAATCCATACATACGATTGTGTTTATTAATAGTTGAGTATTAATGTAATGATATTATTTGATTTAATTGTCATATTATATTACTATTGATTAATTTGTTCAATTTTTAACCTAAATCCTAATTTTTATTCCCTATTGGATTTAAACCCAAACCCGTTAATCCTATAGCCCATTCTTATAGGATCCTTACCCATAAACCCATTAACCCACTACCCTATTCCAAGCCCCAACTGCACACACAATCACCCTCCTTAATCTCCTCCACTAACCAGGATTATCTTCTGACTAATTCCATAATAATCTCTCCCACCAATTCTTAATCTCATTAATTAAATATCTCTTTGTTTCTCTCTCTCCTTTGTTTCCCCCCACCAATTCTTAATCTCATTAAACCCCAAACGACCTTCTCTCTCCCCAACCTCTTCAACTTCCCCTTCACTGTTTAAACACAACCCCCATCACTATTCAACCCTCCACCTCCATCTTCTTACCCTGATTCGCTGCCGAAACCCACCTCGCAACCCCTCGTCACTCAACAACTCGCGCCACCAGTCGCTCCTCTTCCTTGCAAACCACCAGCCACACACTGGCTTCTCCACTGCGTCACTGCAGCATCCTATCAATTCTCTGCCATTTCCACCGTCACCCCCACACTAGAGACCACCCCGCTGCGCCCCTGTGCGCCGCTGCACTCGTCACTGTCCCCGTTGCTGCCTCTGACCGCCATTGTTGCACTCATCCCCTATTCAACCGAGTGCCACCATCGACGCCTGCTCCTTACCGCAGTCCCGAGCACCCATCGACCACGGAGCACCGCAATCCCGAGCAGTGGGAAACTTGATTTAGGTATAGTAACCTATTGTTGTGCAGAATTGCGTTTTCATATTTTCTTAATATAATTGTATATATATCGTTATATTGAATAGATTGAAGTGTATAAATTGCATTGCATGATCCTAATATACTATTGTCACCATTCTAACTGTCCCATTCTAATTGATCATCCTATTGTTACTTCTATTAATACTATCGTTTATCGAATTTCTCTAAATTGCATAATGTATTGATTGCATCGATAAAGTGTTTAACAAGCGAGGTTTAAGGGTTGACTTAAGTAGTGGACAATATAGAGACTATACTTGGGGAGGGGACCTGTGTTTCTCCAAAATATTATGTCGGCCAGTGTTTATCGATTGATTTTAGGTTACTGACCACAGTATTTCAATTTATCGTGCATCGTTTTAGTGTTATCATGCCGATTAGCGTGCAACGGAGTTGCTATCGTTTTAGTGTTATCGTGCTGAGTACATGAACTATAGAGTTTACCACTAGAGTCTAAACGATATTGATTGTATGCATCAAACCTGTGGTATGGGACGCAGTAGTACGTGCATTAGTTAGGTTAAAAGCTAATAGACTTAAGAATTGACACAATATTGACATTGCATATTGAACATCGTCATTGCTATTGATATCGAACATTTTTTATTGATATTGACATCGACCATTGAGTGTTGACATCAAATATTGAAATATCATTTATTGTTATACCCATCGCATTGTTACTAGTGATATTGATTATTGCTATCGTCCATTGTTATTGATTCCTATTGTTCAATTGAATTCATTGTTATACCATATTTCCATTGTTCATTGCTTTCTCTATTTGCTGTCCATGACTTGCTCTGAGGATAATTTTTCTCCTCTTTTTTAGATGAGGTATTCACAGGTGATCAAGGAGAGTTACCGGCAGGACTTGGAGAACAATCTTTCTGAGGATTTATTGCTTTCTAGATTGATCTTATTTTATTGGATTTCTTATATTGAGTTTTATTAAACATTGTATTATGGAATTTTGATCCGAAGATTGTTATTTTGTTTCCAGACATTGGATTATCGTATTTAGTTATTTCATATTTTATTCCAAGTATTGTTATTCATGTGATTGTTCTTATTGCATGCGTGGTTGTATTTATCTTGTTATATTATTGAGTTGAAGAATAAAAATTTATGGATGACGCAAATCATTCGTTGGGATAATGTCACGTGCTTGTATTCCATGTTTTTGGGAAGCAGGGCGTGACAGGGTAGCTTGCCATAAATTTGGTAGGGAAAGAACTTAGTGACACTATGTACACTGGTATTGTACCAGTATTCTGCCTATTAAGCACATTAGCCCACGTTGTAGGCTTGTAAGAACAAAAACATCTCAGGGATGTTTACAATGTCTTATTTACTACCTCAGTTTTCTCGTCTGTTTGTGGTTGAAAGAATGTTCTCATGCATAGTTTGTTTCCCTGCAAGTTAAAGATTTCTCTCCAAAAAGTGCTGGTGAAAATCACATCCCTATCACTTACTATGGTGGTTGTCACTCCATACAATTTGATAAACAATTCAGCAACCTGTTTAGTTGTGTAGGGGTGTGCTAGAGGAATAATGTGGCCATACTTGAATAGCCTATCAACCTCCTCCCAAGAAAATGGTTTTACCCTGGCTCCTAGGCAGACCATCTACAAAGTCCATGCTAATGTCCTCCCACACAGTTGTAGGGATGGGTAAGGGTTGTGACAGACCTGAGGGTGATTGATTATAGTACTTGCATCTTAGACATATATCACATACCCTGATATATGATTTCAACTTGCCTTTCATGCCCTTCCAATAAGCTACTGCCTTTAACTTCACCCAAGTCGTATATCATGAATGCCCTCCTTGGAGAGTGTTGTGATGCAATTCCATCAGCTATGTGGTGAGAGGAGATGAAGGATTCAACAATACTTTGCACTTGTAGTAGTATAGGCCATGTTGATGCTCATACTTAGAGTTTTGTATCCCCTCCTCTTCACTTGTTGCTTGAATTTCCTGGTAGAAAGGGTCATACTCAACCTCTTTCTTCAACTCATAGATCCAAGAGGGTTGCACTACAGATATAGTTTGTAGCTACTTATCTTCAAATACTCTGGATAGCCCATCTGCTCCTGTGTCCTCTCTACACTTCTTGTACTCAACAATGAGCTGATACCCATGAAACTTCCAAAGTCAAGTATGTGGTGCCTCTGTCTCTAATCTCTGCTCTAGCAAATGCTTGAGGGGTTTGTGGTGTTGAATTCTAACTGCGGAATAAACTCAACAACGACGACGAGATGCTAGAACTATAGAATCAAAACAAGAGAACAAAGAACAAGCAAAAGCAAAACACAAGAATACACAAGATTTTTATCGAGGTTCACCCAAACAATGGCTACTTCTCCGTGCAGAAGCGCTCCTACGATTTCCACTAAAAATATGAAGATTAGGTTTACAAATCTCTCAAGAACTTACCACCAAGGTGTAGGATTTCTCTCTATCTCCCTCTCTCTTAATGTCGGCTGGTAGATCTCTCTTTTCTTTTTACTTTGTTTCAGTTAACCCTAAAATCGTACACAATACAATATATATAGGATTCCACATCTCTAATCTCAGATCGCCAGTCTGTTGGAATGATATCGGCGAGAGGAAACTTTTAGGCTCTGAGTTGATCATGAAGATAGTTGACGCTGTGGCTCAGATTCGCAAGCATTTGCAGGCCGCTCAGGATCGGCAGAAGAGGTGGGCTGATTGTCGTCAGAGACCTCTAGAGTTTGAAGCAGGCGAGCATGTGTTCCTCAAGGTATTGCCTTGGAAAGGTGTTATCCGTTTCGGCGGTGGAGGCAAGTTGAGTCTTCGATTCATCGGTCCATTCGATATTGTGGAACGTGTGGGCAAGGTTGCTTACAGACTTGCGTTACTGCCAGCTTTAGCGAGTGTCCATGATGTATTCCATGTTTCTCAGCTCAAGAAATACATCAGAGATGACAGTCATGTGGTTGACTACTTAGACTTGTCTGTGAGGTCAGATTTGTCCTGTGAAATTCAACCCGTCTTTATCTTAGACCGTCGAGAGAAGGTGCTAAGGAATAAAGTAATCAAGTTGGTCCGAGTTTCTTGGGATCCTCGCTCACCAGGGGAGTCTACTTGGGAGTTAGAGGAAGAGATTCGGGATAAGTTCCCTCATTTGTTTGAGTAGTGTTTTGTTTTGCTTTGTTTTGCTTTGCTTTGTTCAGGGTTTGTCCTATGTACCACTTGTATGAATTTTGAGGACGAAATTCTTCTTGTAAGGTGGGTAGGATTTGTAAGCCCTATTTTTCAGTTTTATTATATTTTGTACTTTTTTGATTATTGTATTTGAACTCATTTATTATTGTGCATTTTGTCTTTTCTTGGGTTCTTTTGTTCTCTTTGGATCAATCTGTGTTCTTTTGATTGGATTATGTCTTTTGTGGATTTGGCTCTTTTCTATTTTGAATTCGATTTGTTCTCCTTTGTGTTCATATCATCTCATTGCATTTGTTTCTCTTTTTGGGGCCAAAATCGATACCCAGAACCCAATATATTGACCTAAAACCCTAATTTCCTGATCCCTATAAATACCCCCCATCAATTAACCCTAATTAATATACTTTCTCTCTCTTTCCGCTGCTTTCTCTCTCCCCGTACCCCTCTCTCTGTGTGTTTCCGTAACCCAAACCCAACCACTCTCTCACCCCCACCCCCTCCATCCTTTGACCATCCTTCACCCTCGTCATCACCATCGTCACCGTCTCCGTCTCCTCTCCATCCCCATCACCGTCGCTTTTACCCCCGTCCTTGCCATCCCCGTCACCGAGACCCCTTCGCCGAGTTTACCATCGCCGTAAACTTCATCTCTGTTGCCCTTTTCCCCCACCGTGCTTCATCATCGTCTTCGTCGTCCCTCGCCATGCCTGTGCACCTCCCTAGCGCCGCCGTCCAAGCCCCGGAGTCGTGAGTCGCCGTCCCCTGTTTTCAACCGCAAAAACAGAGCCCTTCACCGGAGTTGTTGTCACCGCCGTCGCTTTCCGACCGTGGTAACGACGCCGCTCCGCCGCCGCAGTCGCCGTTGCAGTCTTCGCGCCGCTAGTCTGCCGCCCACTCTCTCTCTCCGTTCTGCTGTCGAGAGGTAGGAAATACGGCGCGATTGGGCGAGTCTGCTGTTCGCTGTTCTGCCGCACCCGATCCCAAGCCGATGTCCCCTGTTCGGTTGGATCCGGTGTGAGGTCGCGATCCTATTGGTTGGCCCTCGCTATCTCGTGTTCTGTCACACTCGATCTGGAGTTGGTTTCCGCTATTTTGGGGTCAGATCCGATGTGAGGCAGAGGTTTGATTGGTTCGTTTTGGTGTTCTGTATTCTGTGTGCGCAAGATCCAGTTTCGGTTTCTGCGTTCTGTCCCGATCTGGTGTGTGTGAATTGCTTAGGATCTTGCTGTTGCTGTTGATTCTTCGTGCATTTTTTTGGGAGTTTTTGCCAAGAATTCTGATCCCGTTATTCTATTTTATTAATACCTGCAATAACAGGCAAGTCTCTTCTTGAACCCTTTTATTTATTTGTGTTCAAGATTTTCTTTGATCTCCCATAAGTAGATCCTGTCCTTTTCACTATCAAAAACTGCTTTTGACAATTTCGTTAAGATTATCAAGGGTTTACACGAGCTAACCCGATATATTCTTAACATCGTGCTTCTCTTCGATCTAAGCCTAGTTTCCAATGTTTCATGCATTTGCACATTAAACAACTAGATTCATGCTTAGGACTGCTTGATAGATTGGACATTGAAAATGAACATGCTAGAATTGAACTCAATTGATGAATTGACATCATAACCATGATAAATGTATCTTAAACCATAGAAATTTGCATGTTGACACCTAGGATTGCTTTGATGACCAATTTGCATGCTATATGTGATCATGTGAATTATTTATTATCTTTTCATGTTAAGTTGATTTCTGGACTGCTGTATGTTTCACTTTGAATCAGATTTTTAGCCATGCTAATGACATAATTTGAGGAAACTTACTGAACATAAAATGTAGACCTTGATGTCTAGATAATTTTTCCCTGGTCTGGATTTAAATTTCAATTTTTCATCTGTTAGATATCATCACTTTATTGCAACTGTGTTAGAAATTTTCAGACTCAAAATTTCATGTGTATTCTGCTGTTATTTATTTTATTTGACCCAGTTATCAGTAAAGGAAAAATCTGAAATAAATCATGCTGGACCTAGACATGTATAGCTACTTTCCTGAATTTTTGTAGATTTTAATAATGAGTTTTCTGATCCGAATTAATTAATGGAACATAACCTTCTGCATGCTGACTGAACATAAAACCTGATTTGATTAGAACTTTCACCCTAGTCCCTATGACTTTTATATACCTTAATTATACTTGCTGGAACCGTATGGAAGTCTATTTTCCAGATCTTCCAGCGGATTCAGTTTTGCTATTGTGTAATGACAATAATCTAAGTTTTGGTACAGCAAGGTCATGCTGTCCTGATTTTGTGAAGTGTGTTTATATGATGTGTTTGCTTCATGCTTTGTCTGTAGAATCTAGAATTAGTCACACATAGTAATATACAACATTGACACCCTCTTGCATGCTCACATAGGATGAAAATAAACTATTAACAAGCCGGGATTATTATGGGTAGACTTGGTCGTGGACAATCGGGAAATGTACTCGGTAAGGCCTTCTCGCTTGCATGTATACTTGACATAGAAGGAGGAGTATTGATTGCAATAATTGAATGATAATTCTTGCACGTAAATTCTTGTTATCAATGCCGAGTACACGAACCGTGAATTCACCATCGGTCTAAAACGATCACGGTGCTTGCATGGAATCTGTAGTATGAGATGCAGTAGTACATACACTAGATAGGTTAATAAAATACTTAACAACCTGCATACTTGACATTGACTTGACATCACGCATTTCATATGTGATTATTGTAACCCTTTGATATTGCCTACTCTTTGTTTTGTTCTTTGTCTTTGACCATGTTCCTTTCCTTTGATATTCATGTTTTTCCTATTATCCTTTGTTTTCTCTACTTGCCGTCCATGACTTGCTCTAAGGGCACTCTTTTATTTCATTTTAGACCAAGAATTTACAGGTACTGAAGGATCTGTTCCCGAAGGAATTGGTGAGCAACATTTCTAGTGTTGGATCCAGTCTCCACTGTGTAGTTTATTAATTGTGCTAGATTTATTTTCTGAACACTGTTATCTCTTGTACTTTGTTTTGGGCTCTATGATCCGTAGTTTTGTTTTGATCCCGGATGTTGGATATTTATACTGTTGGTTTATTTCATTATTATTGGAACTTTATCATTGATTCATGTGGTTATGTTTCTTGTGTGGTTGTATATTTGTTGATCTTATTGCTGAGTTAGTCTGGTACAGCTTATGGATAATGTTTACATCATTCGCTGGGCCTACGTTACGTACTCGTGTTCTGAATTTTGGAAAGCGGGGTGTGACACGGTTTTTAGTGGTATCAGAGCGCAAGGTTGAGTAATATATCAATCAAACATGATTATCTTTACGAGGGTTGGCTTTGATTGGTATATTAGTCGAGTTTGGCTCTAGCCAGGTTAACTCAGTGATTTGCACACCACGATAATCACATGAATACTTGTATAATAACCAACATATAATCTGGGTGCTGACCATCTTTGATCGTGTTTCAGGCTATGGCTCATGGGAATTCTTCTTCTCGCTCGGGGGATCAGCAACCGGACAATGCTGCTATTCTCCAGATGATTCAGCAGATGATGGCTCTTCAGCAGGAGCACAATGAGCTGATGAGAGCCACTTCGGCAGCCAATGGGAATGTTGCTGGACCTCCACCCGGTGCTCTGCCACCTAGTCCTGGTACAGTAGCAGATTTCATGAGGCTGCATTCGAATAAGTTTTCGGGTATTGAGTCTCCGTTGGAGGCTGAGCAATGGCTTATCCGGACGGAGTAACTGCTGGTAGCTGCTCCTATTGCTGAGGCGGACCGTGTGGATGTGGTTCGCATCCAGCTGGTGGATCTCACTCATATATGGTGGCGGGTTGAATCCGAGAGGATGCCGCAACCCACTTAGTGGACCACTTTCTCTGAGAGCTTCATGGCGAAGTTCTTTCCCAGTGTCACCAAGGCAGAGATGGAGCGACAGTTTGTTTCCCTAAATCAGGTCATCTAGATAATGTTCTTAAATGTCATTTGTTGTTGCCTACTTCACTTGTAACAGTATTAATTTGAACATTATCTTAATCAGGGAAACTATTCCATGAACGAGTATGCTGCAGAGTTTACTCGGCTCAGTCACTTCGCCCCTACCCTCATTGCTACTGATGAGGCTCGGGCTAGTCATTTTCTGTTGAGCTTGAGCTTTTCCCTCCAGGACCGTTTAGCTGCTCTTCGGCTTCGTGCTTACTTCGATGTTCTGGATGCGGCTCAGATCCAGAAGCAGACTCTCAGCAGGTCTAATGTTCCTTAGAGGACTGTTTCGCATCCCGTTGCACCTCGGCCTTCCGGAGGACCTATTCGGAGGCCAGTTCTGCCCCCTCCCGCGAGAGCACAGCCGTACGCACGTGTTGTCCCGAGGAATGTTGAGACTTGTGGCTACTGCCATAAGACTGGGCATTCATAGCGAGACGCGGGATGGCCAACTGACAATGTTTAGTGTGCAGGAGCAGTGAGCATATGGTTCGTGACTGTCCAAGGAACAGAGCTCCTACACCGGTTACTGGTGCTGCCCAGTTAGGAGCACTAGCGCGTGGTCAGGGCAAGCCATCTCTTCCACTGCAGAGGCAAGTCTTCGATTAGAGGCGTGTGGCTCCTAGAGGAGGTCAGGTTAGTGGTCGTGGTCAGGCTTATAACCTGACAGCCGAGGAAGCGGCAGTTGCTGTTGGAGTGGATGCAGGTATAACACAATAGTTGTACTTTCTTTCTTTCTTTCTTTCAGTTTGTTGCATGTTATTTTTATTTATTTTTCCTCCTTGTGCAATTATTCGTGTATATCCTGCTGGCACCTTATCCTTTGTTTGATCTTCTTCTAGGTGTGATTTTAGCCTTCTCTCTACTTGCTCATGTGTTGTTTGATTCAGGTGCTACCCAATCTTTCATTTCTGCTCGCTTTGTCGATCTGCATGGTTTGGCTTGTGATGCTATGCCCGCAGCTTGGGACATCACCACTGGCAGAGGTGTCGTTGTCTGTTCTAGGGTTTGCAAGCATAGTCCGTCGCAGATTGGTGGTGTGGTTTTCTCGGCAGATTTGATTGTGATTCCCAACTCCGGTTTCGATGCCATTCTGGGCATGAACTGGTTGGGTGTTTCCTGTGCCGTGATTAATTATCGAGAGAAGAAGGTGACTTTCAGGCATTCTGGTCAGCCAGAATTTGTTTTCCATGTGGGCGAGACACCGTCAGGGTGTGTCAAGAACTCGTTGGATTCCGAGGTTGTTTCTCTTGCGTTGCTGGGTTCTAATAGGGTTGTTGCACCCTTGGTTGTATGGGACTTCCTTGATGTGTTTTCTGAGGAATTGCTTGGTTTGCCGCCAGTTCAAGATGTGGAGTTTAGCATTAATGTCCAGCCCGGTACGGCCCTTATTTCCAAGAGTCCGTATCATATGGCACCGGTCAAATTGGCAGAACTGAAGGTGCAAGTTCAGGAGCTGCTTGATAAGGGTTTTGTCAGACTTAGTGTTTTGCCATGGGGAGCCCCAGTTCTGTTTGTCAGTAAGAAGGATGGAAGCCACAGGCCTTGCATTAACTATAGGGAGTTGAACAATGTTACTTTCAAGAATCGGTATCCATTGCCGAGGATTGACGATTTGTTGACCAACTGGGTGGTGCTTCAGTGTTCTCAAAGTTGGATCTACATTTCGGGTACCATCAAGTCAGGGTGAAGTTAGAGGATGTTCCGAAGACGCCTTTCGAACGAGATATGGGCATTATGAGTTCTTGGTGATGCCGTTCGGAGTGACTAATGCACCGGCAGTGTCCATGAGTTTGATGAACCATGTATTTTTGCCGTTCTTGGATCAGTTTGTCGTGGTCTTCATCGACGACATATTAGTGTACTCGTGGAACAAGGAGGATCATGTTGAGCATCTGAAGGTGATTCTGCAGACTTTGAGGGAGAACCAGCTGTATGGGAAGCTCGATAAGTGTGAGTTTTGGCTGGATCAGATTGCTTTTCTTGGCCACATTATCTCCGGTGCTGGTGTTTCTGTGGATTCGTCGAAGGTTTCTACGGTCAAGGATTGGCCTATTCTAAAGTCTGTTTCTGAGGTGCGGAGTTTCCTTGGTTTGGCTGGCTACTATCGGAAGTTCATTCAGGATTTCTCCAAGATCGATGGACCCTTGACCAGTTTGACCAGGAAGGAGCAGAAGTTCGTATAAGATGAAGCTTGTGATGGAGCTTTCACCGAGTTGAAGCGTCGGTTGACGTCAGCGCCAGTGCTGACTATACCCGACAGTTCGGGTGGTTTTGTGAACTTTTATGATGCTTCGGGAAGAGGTCAGGGAGTAGTGCTGATGCAGCGGGATAGGGTTGTCGCTTATGCATCGAGGCAGTTGAGACGTCATGAGAAGAACTATTCTACGTATGATCTGGAGCTTACTGCTGTGATCTTTGCCTTGAAATTGTGGAGGCACTATTTGCTTGGGGATAGAGTCGAGATTTTTACAGATCACAAGAGCCTCAAGTATGTGTTAACGTAGAGGGGGTTGAATATGAGGCAGAAAAGATGGTTGGAGTTGATGGTAGATTTTGACATCAATTTGCAGTATCACCCGGGCAAGGTTATTCAGTGCCAGATGCTTTGAGTCGGAGGCCTCCCGCTATGTTCCTCACTCAGCAGAAGGAGCTTGTGGAGGACATGAGGAGGCTAAAGTTGGATGTGTTGCTTCCCGGATCAGATCGGTGGCTTATGTTGTTGCAGTTGCAATCTTTCTTAGTAGAGCAGATCAAGGCAGCTCAAGGGAGTGATCAGCAATTACAGGAGTTTCGGAGTGAGGTTGAAGCTGGTTTGAGATCTGATTTGGTTGTCCATGCTGATGGGTCGCTTCGGTTTGGCTCTAGGTTGTGTATACCTAGAGGAGAAGTCAGGCAGAAGCTACTCGAGGAAGCACATCAGTCCCTGTATTCTATCCATCCTGGTGGTACCAAGATATACAGGGACTTGAAACAGCATTTCTGGTGGCATGGAATGAAGCGGGATGTGGCTCAGTTCGTCGCCCAGTGCCTAATCTGTCAGCAGGTGAAGGCAGAGCATCAGAGGACCGCAGGACTTTTGCAACCCCTTCCTATCCCTGAATGGAAGTGGGAGAATATCACGATGGACTTTGTGACAGTTTTGCCGAGAAGTCCTAAAGGTCATAACGCTACCTAGGTGATAGTGAATCGACTAACAAAGTGTGCTCACTTCATTCCTTTCCGTGTGGGTCAGTCCACGGAGAGTTTAGCCGAGTAGTACATTCAGGAGGTTGTTCATCTGCATGGAGTTCCTATCAGCATCGTATCGGATCGGGATACGAGATTCAGGTCTCAATTCTGGGAGAGTTTGCAGAGGAGCTTGGGTACCAAGCTGAGATACAGTACAACGTTCTATCCTCAGACGAATGGGCAGTCAGAAAGGACAATTCAGACCCTAGAAGATATGTTGAGATCCTGCGTTCTTCAGTTTGGAGGTTCGTAGGAAGATCATCTCCACTTGGCCGAGTTCTCTTATAATAATAGTTATCAGGCGAGTCTCAAGGCTGCTCCATTCGAAGCTCTATATGGGCGCAGGTGTAGATCGCCAGTCTGTTGGGATGATATTGGCGAGATGAAACTTTTAGGCCCTGAGTTGATCACGAAGACAGTTGATGCCGTGGCTCAGATTCGCAAGCATTTGCACGCCGCTCAGGATCGGCAGAAGAGGTGGGCTGATTGTCGTCGGAGACCTCAAGAGTTTGAAGCAGGCGAGCATGTGTTCCTCAAGGTATCGCCTTGGAAATGTGTTATCCATTTCGCCGGTGGAGGCAAGTTGAGTCCTCGATTCATCGGTCCATTGGATATTGTGGAACGTGTGGGTAAGGTTTCTTACAGGCTCGCGTTACCGCCAGCTTTAGCAGGTGTCCATGATGTATTCCATGTATCTCAGCTCAGGAAATACATCAGAGATAACAGTCATGTGGTTGACTACTCAGACATGTCTGTGAGGCCGAATTTGTTCTGTAAAATTCGACCCGTCTCTATCTTAGACCGTCGAGAGAAGGTGCTAAAGAATAGAGTCATCAAGTTGGTCCGAGTTTCTTGGGATCCTCGCTTGCTAGGGGAGTCTACTTGGGAGTTAGAGGAAGAGATTCGGGAAAAGATCGCTCATTTGTTTGAATAGTGTTTTGTTTTGCTTTGTTTTGCTTTGCTTTGTTTGGGGTTTGTCCTATGTACCACTTGTATGAATTTCGAGGACGAAATTCTTCTTGTAAGGTGGGTAGGATTTGAAAGCCCTATTTTCAGTTTTATTGTATTTTGTACTCTTTTGATTATTGTATCTGAACTCATTTGTTATTGTGCATTTTGTCTTTTCTTGGGTTCTTTTGTTCTCTTTGGATCAATCTGTGTTCTTTTGATTGGATTCTGTCTTTTGTGGATTTGGCTTTTTTCTATTTTAAATTCGATTTGTTCTCCTTTGTGTTCGTCTCATCTCATTGCATTTGTTTGTCTCTTTTGGAAGCCAAAACCGATACCCAGAACCAATTATATTGACCCAAAACCCTAATTTCCTGATTCCTATAAATACCCCCATTAATTAACCCTAATTAATACTCTTTCTCTCTCTCTCTCTCTCTCTCTCTCTCTCTCTCTCTCTCTCTCTCTCTCTCTCTCTCTCTCTCTCTCTTTTTCGGCTGCTTTCTCACTCTCTGTTTCCGTAACCCAAACCCAACCACTTTCTCACCCCGACCCCTGTCCATCCTCTGACCATCCTTCACCCTCGTCATCACCATCATCACCGTCATCGTCTCCGTCTCCGTCTTCTCTCCATCCCCATCACCGTCGCTCTTACCCCCATCCTCGCCATCCCCATCACCGAGACCCCTTCACCGAGTTTACCGACATTGTAAACTTCATCTTTGTCTCCCTTTTCCCCCATCGTGCTCCATCATCGTCTTCATCGTCCCTCGCCGCGCCTGTGCACCCCTCTAGCGCCACCGTCCAAGCCCCGGAGTCGCGAGTCGCCGTCCCCTGTTTTCAACAGCGAAAATAGAGCCCTTTGCCGGAGTTGTTATCGCCGCCGTCGCTTCCCGATCGTGGTAACGATGCTGCTCTATCGCCACAGTCGCCATCGTAGTCGTCGCGCCGCCAGTTTACCGGTCTCTCTCTCTCTCCGTTCCGCTGTCAAGAGGTAGGAGACGCGACGCGATTGGGCGAGTCCGTTGTTCGCTGTTCTGCCGCACCTGATCCCAAGCCACTGTCCCCTATTTGGTTGGATCCGGTGTGAGGTCGTGATCCTATTTGTCGGCCCTCGCTATCCCGTGTTCTGCGGCACCCGATCCGGAGTTGCTGTCCGCTGTTTTGGGGTCAGATCCGGTGTGAGGCAGAGGTTTGATTGGTTCGTTTTGGTGTTCCGTGTTCTGTGTGCACCAGATCCAGTTTCGATGTTCTGCGTTGTGTCACGATCTGGTGTGTGGGAATTTCTCTAGGATCTTGCTGTTGCTGTTGATTCTTCGTGCATTTTTTTGGGAGTTTTTGCCCAGAATTCTGATCCCGTTATTCTATTTTATTAATATATGCAATAACAGGCATGTCTCTTCTTGAACCCTTTTATTTATTTGTGTTCAAGATTTTCTTTGATCTCCTGCAAGTAGATCCTGTCCTTTTCGCTATCAAAAACTGCTTTTGATAATTCCGTTCAGATTATCGAGGGTTTACACGAGCTAACAACATACTCTTAACATCATGCTTCTCTTTGATCTAAGCCTAGTACCCAATGTTTCATGCAATTGCACATTAAAAAACTAGATTCATGCTTAGGACTGCTTGATAGATTGGACATTGAAATTGAACATGCTAGAATTGAACTCAATTGATGAATTGACAACATGACCATGATAAATGTATCTTAAACCTTAGAAATTTGCATGTTGACACCTAGGATTGCTTTGATGACCAATTTGCATGCTATATGTGATCGTGTGAATTATTTATTATCTTTTTATGTTAAGTTGATTTCTGGACTGCTGTATGTTTCACTTTGAATCAGATTTTTAGCCATGCTAATAACATAATTTGAGAAAACTTATTGAAAATAAAATGTAGCCCTTGATGTCGAGATAATTTTCCCCTAGTTTGGATTTAAATTCGAATTTGTCATCTGTTAGATATCATTACTTTACTACAACTGTGTTAGAAATTTTCAGACTCATAATTTCATGCATATCCTGCAGGAAAAATCTGAAATAAATCATGCTGGACCTAGACATGTATAGCTACTTCCCTGAATTTTTGTAGATTTTATAAATGAGTTTTCTGACCCGAATTAATTAATGGAACATAACCTACTGCATGCTGACTGAACATAAAACCTGATTTGATTAGAACTTTCACCCTAGTCCCTATGACTTTTATATATCTTAATTATACTCGCTAAAACCATATGGAAGTCTATTTTCCAGATCTTCTGGCGGATTCAGTTTTGCTATTGTGTTGTGACCATGATCCATGTTTTGGTACAGTAAGGTCATGTTGTCCTGATTTTTTTTGAAATGTGTTTATATGATGTGTTTGCTTCATGCTTTGTCTATAGCATCTAGAATTAGTCACACATAGTAATATACAACATTGACACCCTCTTACATTCCCACATAGGATGAAAATAAACTATTAACAAGCCGGGGTTATTATGGGTAGACTTGGTCGTGGACAATCGGGAAATGTACTCGGTAAGGCCTTCTCGCTTGCACGTATACTTGATATAGAAGAAGGAGTATTGCTTGCAATAATTGAATGATAATTCTTGCACATAAATTATTGTTATCAATACCGAGTACACGAACCGTGAATTCACCATCGGTCTAAAACGATCACAATACGTGTATGGAATCTGTAATATGGGATGCAGTAGTACATGCACAAGATAGGTTAATAAAATACTTAATAACCTGCATACTTGATCTTGTATTGACATTGACTTGACATCACGCATTTCATGTGTGATTATTGTAACCCTTTGATATTGCCTACTCTTTACTTTGTTCTTTGTCTTTGACCATGTTCCTTTCCTTTGATATTTATGTTTTTCCTATTATCCTTTGTTTTCTCTACTTGCCGCCCACGACTTGCTCTAAGGGCACTCTTTTATTTCTTTTTAGACCAGGAATTTACAGGTACTGAAGGATCTGTTCCCGAAGGAATTGGTGAGCAACGTTTCTAGTGTTGGATTCAGTCTCCGCTGCGTAGTTTATTAATTGTACTAGATTTATTTTCTGAACACTGTTATCTCTTGTACTTTATTTTGGGCTCTATGACCCGTAGTTTTGTTTTGATCCCGGATGTTGGATATTTATACTGTTGGTTTATTTCATTATTATTGGAACTTTATCATTGATTCATGTGGTTATGTTTCGTGTGTGGTTGTATATTTGTTGATCTTATTGCTGAGTTAGTCTGATGCAGCTTATGGATGGTGTTTACATCATTCGCTGGGCCTACGTTACGTACTCGTGTTTCGTATTTTGGGAAGCGGGGCGTGACAGGCACTATTAGTGAGGATTGCACAAGCTTTCTTTATGTTCTCTCTTGGTGCATTTCTTTGCCCTAATGGTGCTGGTTTAGTAAGGTGTGGTTGGCTAGCCGCAGTTGCAGACCTGAATGTTGTTGCCAAATACAATTGGGGTAGTCATGCACTTGCTCTGCTGTGTTTGTCTTTGGACTCATGTAACAGACTTAAAGTGAAGGGGTTTAATGGGCCATGGCAAGTGTTGGAGGTAATACTTAATCTATTAGCTACAAATTTTAGTCGAATAATGTCATTATGTTATTTCAATTATGATATTCGTAACATATTTCATAATTATGTTTTATAGTACTGGGCTTACGAATACACAAATTGTTGTATTCCAGTTAGAGATAGGAACATTCCTATGGAGACACACGTGGCTAATTCTGATGTATGGCCGAAAATTATTCGATGGAATAAAGAATTCTTGGATTTTAGCCGATCTGATCCTATTAGGTACAATCAATCGATGGCTCGTGATTAGTTGGAGATGCGCACTTCTTCTTCCATCATTTGGAAGCCATATAATGGTTCAACAACTAAAGACGTATATGAAATTGAAGCTACTAAATTCATTTTACGTTATCGACACGCTTTTACGTACTGCGGCCAGGTATATTAATTGTTTGTTATATTTATTTACATTGCTTTGATTAACTATTTTGGTTATGCTAAAGTGAACATTTCATTGCAGGGTGTATGGTATCTTGGTGATCGTTGTATTCAACAACTTACTGGAGTAATTGGTATTCCAAAAGACCCACCTCCTCTCATGCGTTTCATGACATCCCGTAATACACTTCCTGAACCTATTGAAGCATCACCTTTCGTACGGATTGTAGAGCAGATCACTTATGATCAGTATTGAGCAAAGTTTTCAATTGGTCCTATAATGCTGACACTCTCCCATGCAGCCAATGTCGATTTCATTGGGCCAATATCTATTAGAGATACTTCCGCTCAGTTGCCATATGCTACACCTCCATTTTGGCTACCGGCCGAGTATCCAACTCAATCCACTATAGATAATTCATTATTGCTTGGTCAACCTTACGTTGAAGTGCCACTTTTTCAAGGCGATACTCTTATCAAGAATTTAGACAGTAATATAAATGTCCTGTTGCATCAAAGTGGGCAACCATCATATGTGAGTTACCAAAATTCTGTATACATTTTTGGATTTAATAACGGTATTATGTTACAATGTATTTTACTCACCCTCATTATTTTATATATCTTATACATTTCCACAGGAGGAGTTATACACTTGTTGTCAACAATTGAGCAACACCGAAGCACAGCTTCGACGAATAATAATTTCAGAAATGGTATTTAGGTAATCAATTCCTCTTGAATTACCAAATGTTAGGCAATCTGTATCAATCGGCAGACTATCTAATTCCCGACATAGACCATTGAATCCAAATTTAGATGACACCGGAGCATCCACATCCTCATTTGTGCCTGAAACACAGTATAATTATGAGGAATAGGAAAAATTGTACATCATTTATTTTCTATTTACTTTGATGGTATTAATATGAACTTGTAAATTTCAATCAGAAAATGTCACATGAGGGTATTAATGTCAATTTGTACATTCTCTTTTTCCGCATTTCTAATATTCCATAAAATTATTAACAGGCAAACATGAATTAACATAGGGATTGTAGACTTGAGGGTATTGTAGTCACAACATTAATGTCACATGGCTAGCACCTCCAAACTTGGATTGTAGTGAAGTAGGTTTTTGTAGGTTTTGACTTTTTTTACACATATTGATTAAATTTTAGATTGGACAGGACATTGATGATTCGTTCTTCTTCAAGCGGCATGATCAGTATTTATATGCTGCCATCCTGTGTACATTTTTTCCTCGACAACACTTTCTAAACTTGAACTCAAAAAGAACCCATTGCAAATTTACCTTCTAATTAACCATGGCTAATTTACATGTACCTTCTTCCTCGAGTTCATCTTCTGATTCATCAGAGGAGGATAACAATATTGTTGCTAGGATTGTTCACAACTGTCTAGTAAGGATTGGCAAGGCAATCCAAGCTAGTGAAAAATCAACCGTCGCCGTTACATTCGTCGGGAAAGAGAAGAAGGCCATTGACGAATGTGGAAAGACTACTTTGCCGAAAATTCAGTTTACCCAAATGCAACTTTTCGTCGTCGATTCCGTATGCGTTGACAACTCTTCAACCGAGTATTGGATGCTGTTGTGGGTTACGATCAGTATTTTCTCCAATCCCGAGACGCTTGTAAGCAACTTGGCTTAACTCCTCATCAAAAAATTACGGCAGCACTACGATGTTTGGCGTACGGAGGTGCGCCTGATGCGGTTGACGAATATATACGCATAGGCGAAACAACAGTATTGAAAACTCTGTGTCGTTTTTGTTTCGCAATTGTAACTTTATTTAGTGCTCAATATATGAGAAAACCAACACCAACCGATGTGGAAAGACTACTCGAAGATAACAGCGCTCGGGGCTTCCCTGAGATGTTCGGTAGTGTAGATTGCATGCATTGAAAGTGGAAAAATTGTCCAGCAGCATGGTAGGGTCAGTACACAGGACATGTTTGGGAACCGACTATTATTCTCGACGCAGTTGCTTCTTATGATCTTTGGTTCTAGCATTCATTCTTTGGAATGCCAGGATGCAATAATGATCTAAATGTGCTGAACCGGTCAACTTTATTTAATCAGATTCTTGAAGGTTGTGCACCTCAAGCTAATTTTTTCATCAACAACCACAATTACAATATGGGCTATTATTTAGCAGATGGTATATACCCACCTTTGGCAACCATCGTCAAAACTTACACTGCACCGGATATACAAAAGAAAAAGAAATTTGCAGAAATGCAAGAGGGTGCAAGAAAATATGTGGAATGTGCTTTTGGAGTTTTACAATCACGCTTTGCAATAGTCAAGGGTCACACACGTATGTGGGATGCAGATACTCTGTTATATATTATGAAAATATGTATCATCTTACACAACATGATTGTTGAGGATGAACGTGATGAAGGAACTCTTGATTATGATTATGATCAAATTTCTGACTCGATTGGGATCGAACCAAGCACAGGTAGACCAATTGATGAAGAATGCTGAATCGTTCGCAATGTCATTCTACATGATTGGGAAAAACTTCAAGCACTTCCTCAAGATCTTGTGGAGCATATTTGGAATCAATATGAAGATGAGTAACTGCACTTAGCATGTATTTTTACTATGTATTCCGATTCTCTTGTAACTTTTACTTTGATTAAATAATTATAAACGTAGTTAATGTACTACTTAGAATTTTGATTTAATATTTGAAGCATATTGTAAGCCGATAATTATGAGTATTAACTATCGTTACCATATTATAAATACATGATACATTCGCAATTATAATTTAAAATAATAACGTAGGGACCACATAATTAAAATTCAATTTCATCACACAGGATACTATGGAGCCATATTGTGATCCCAGGATTCTTCTTCATTTCAAATTAATAGCGGAAGATATATTCTTCATTTCATATTGCATGCTTACATTATATTAAGATAAAATACAAAATTTTGGCCTAATGTTCTTTAGCCATCGTTGTAATCTCGTTTTTTTGCAGAATTTTGTTTTTCCTACACATAAAATAATATCATTGATTCGTTGGTAATGTGTTCAAATCGATACTCATAATGTGATCTTCCTCGACCCATTCTTTAATATCGCGTTCTCGGGCTTTTATCGCATTCCTCCTATTATGCGATTCTTTGTATACAGATGTAAAAATGGCTGTTTCTTCGGCCATATATTTGTATTCTGTTGTTTCGGCAACTCTTTTTCCTTTCCTCTTTGTAGCTTTGCAATCTGGTGGTCGGGTAAGGGGTGTAAATGAATCCGTATCAACGAGTATATCTCAGTCCCAGTTGGCTGTTGGGGGATAGTTTTGGCTACCACTCCCTTCACCGAATTGGGTATTTTGTACTCGATCGAACACTTGTGTAATACGCAATGAAACTTCGGCTGATCTTTAAGAATCTCATAACATTCATCAAATTTGAAAGCTCTCCCCGAAGTTACCATATATTCTACTCTGGCATCGCGAATCTAAGACAACATTGAAATACCAAACTATATGTACACAAATAATATGAATAATGACTTTAAATCTTACTTTTTTCTACATTCCCGTATCTGTCTCGGTTGTGCTACCGGTCCTACTAGTTGCATTGCTCAAATTTTGCTATGAATAGGGCTACATTTTTCGAAATGAGTTGAAATCGACTACCAAGTGAGCTAACTGTTCTGTTGGTCGGAGTTCCTAATAATACCTTAAATGTAGAAAAAATACGCTCCCAGAACTGTGCCCCGGATTGATTGTTACCGATCACTGGATCTTGAGTTATACTAATCCAACTTTGGCACAGAAGAACATCTTCCCGAGACGTATATGCTCTCCTCCTTACACTTCGGCTTGCCATTAATTTTTTCACACAATTGTGGTGCCAATATTCGGTTCAGGATGGGTACTATATATACAAAAATTTTGTGAGCTGTTCTGATAAAAAAAGCCGTTGGATTTAGCTTGGAAAAGAAAAAATAGCCGTTGATGAATGAAGAGGGGCAAATAGGTAATTCAATTTTTTTTTTAAAAAAAATCCAACGGACGCAACAAGAAGTTGCAGCTGAGGATTGCGCGTGGAGGGACGCAACATCAAGTTGCGTCCGAGGGCTTTTTCAATTTCCATTTCTTTATTTGCAAAAATTAATTTTTTTGGGAGCGACGGAACTCGAAATTGCGTCCGACGATTTTAAAATAATATTTTTTCGAGCGACGGAATTCGAAGTTGCGTCTTTTATAATATACATAATTCTCATATCCACTCTCATTTATAGCAATCTATTGTAGCAGAATGTGCATAATATGCATATTTAGTAGACGACTTCAGTAATTATGCATAATATATATATATATATATATATATATATATATATCAGAAGACTACATATGCTCTGAGACTTTGCATGCAAGAGCACAAGGTGAGAAAGATTGAATGGGATTCATTACTCAATTACACCACGCTAATATTTCCAAGATATGCATCCACTAGTCACATGAGATCTGCCAATTAGGAAACAAGTTATCCTACGGCAATTCTTTTTTTTCTTTTCCAAAGATCTAAAAAAAACTCAAGAAGCTATGAATTGGCCCTAATTCGCTCTTTTAACGACCTGAGTCGATCCGTTTACATTCGTGGGTTCGACCCGAACCCGAAACAACTACTTACGGGCCAGATTAGACAGGCGGGTCACGGATCAACCCGGTCCATTTGCCATCCCTACTCTAACCAACTGATTGTAGTAGGATTTATTTATCTGTTCTAATGTTAAAAGTTAATACCTGATAATAATACAAAAAATACAGGGGCAAGTTAGTCCAGCAATACCATTTTTTAAAATATTTTAGTGAACAGAATAGTTCACATTATAAATTTGCTCTCTCTGATTGCCTCAAGTTAGTCCAGAAATCCTCTTACGTTTGTTGATTTGTACCAATTATGTGACCTAATGATGGGATGACAGTCCTGTTGGTGCAAAGTATCATATCATTTTGTTCTGTTGGACGCTTTAAGAATATTTCAGGTGCCAATAGTTGGAAGCTCATTTAGAGCTCCCAATTGGGTGGTATACCGTACCGTACCGTATCATTATTACTCTACCGTTTACCGTACCGGAATACTTGGTACACAAATTTCTCTACCATTACCGTGCCAAGATTTTGGTACTACCGAAATAACGGTACGGTATTGGTAATACCATGGAACTACCGGACATCAATTAGCTTAAAAAATTAACATTCATATAAATGGAAAAAGAATGATTAATTAGCTCAACATAAATATATATATGAAGAAGTTTCAACATAAATAATTAAATATATATATATATATGTGTGTGTGTGTGTGTGTGTGTGTGTGTGTCTGTGTGTGTGTGTGTGTGTGTGTGTGAAGAAGTTTCAATAATCAGCCAATATCAATTCTCAAACAAGACTCAGCTAACGGTCCATAATTTAGTCTAACATCTGTGTTTCTAAAGCCTAATCACCAACAGTACCAAATAATATAAGTTTCTGTTTAACAATGAAGGAAGAAATCAGTGCACTGAAGGTGATGTACCAACTATTTTGAATCCAGTACCAAATAATATAGTGCGTCGGTCAATCAGTGCGTGTGCCCTAGATTCAAAGAAGAAAAAAGGAAGAAGGAAAAAAGGAAGAATAATTGAAGTAGTAGTATAACTGGGATGAAAAATTGAAAAAGAAAATAAGAAAAATGGGCATGGACCTAGGTCTGGGCCTGGGTTTTTAAAAATAAAAATTAAATTAAATATATGTTAATTACTTGGTATGGTACGGTATACCATGGTATCAGTATTGGGTACCAGTACCATACCATATAATTTCGGTATGGTATAATACCGAGATTTCGGTATGGTATTACCAAGATTTCGGTAATATATGGTATGGTAATGGTATGGTACGGTATGGTACGGTAATATGGTATTTTTTGACACCCCTACCCAAACCATTATAGAATATTTTAATATGCAGCCATTTCGGTAGTTCATGATGATGACACTTTCTCAATAACTCTTTATACCTCTCCCATGCATCATATAAAGACTCAGTCTCAAATTGAGTGAATGTGGTAATATCATTCCTTAGTTTCGCTGTTTTTGCCGGCGGAAAATACTTAGCCAGAAATTTTTGTGCAAGTCCCTTCCAAGTAGTAATACCACCAGGTGGTAGAAAATTATGCCAAGCCTTCACCATATCTCTTAGTGAAAAAGGAAAGAGTCTCAATCGAATTGCATCATCTGATACTCCAGTGTGCTTGAAAGTGTCACAAATTTTTAAAAAGTTTGCAACGTGGACATTAGGATCCTCGTACGATAGTCCCCCAAATTGAACAGTCTATTGAATCATTTGATGGATCGCCGGTTTAATCTCAAAATTGTTAGCTTCAATAACCGACCTCTTTATGCTTGATGTTGCTCCATTAAGTGAGGGCATAGTATAGTCTCTCAAAGCCTTGTTTTCCTCATTGTTTGCCATTGTGATACATTTCTATGTCCTGAAATATAGCTATTAAAAAATAGAAAAACTAAAAATAAAAAAAATGAAAAATGAAAAATAAAAATAATAAGAAAAATTCAAATTGGTAACAATCTAGCAATTATCAATATCAATATATAAAAGAATAATTAGTCCCCGGCAACGGCGCCAAAAACTTGATGTGGATTATTTGCTAGTGTACAAAATTGCATTACGTAGTATACATAAGTGAAAAGAGTGTCGAACCCACAAGAACTAATTATTTTATCGAGTACCGCAATTACTAAATTAACTACTATTTGGAAAACTAAAATTTTAATAAACAAAGCAACTAAATTAATCTAAAGATCTAAACTAATAAAATAGAACGAAAATCTAAAATTTTTATGATTTGTTAATGGCAAAACAAATCCTAGTGTTAATCCCACACAATTTATAACTCCATGTGAATAAAAATATTATTTTTCTAAGTTGTAGACCAAAATTTTCAAATTATTCAATATTCTCTCTCAAGCAATATCAAAAATATTCTCAACTAATTATTTGTCATAGTTCATGCACAAATTACTAATTGAAAATTCATTAAGATTTATGGATTTCTTAACGGTCACATTAACAGCAGTTCGCTCTTGTAACGGTGCTTAATTTTATTAATTCGAAATCACAAATTACCAGTTCGGTCTCTCTATGATTTAATAAATCATACAAAAGTTGGCCAAACAATTGTAAGCATTAAGAACAAAAATCAAACACAACCATGGAAAAATAGAAAAATACTACAAAATTAAAATTGTGTTCTTAAAACTAAGCTACATCAAAGCCCTAGAAAAAATCAATTTAGTTTATAATAAATTTGCAACTAACAAATATGTTCTTTGATTGCATAATAAAAATTAGAAGAGAAGAAGAAAAACTCAATTTTGCAGAAAATCCACGTATTGAAATCTGCGCTGCTTCTTTTCCTTCTTCTTCTTTCTTCCTTTCTCCTCGATTTCTGCGCACAGTAGCCGCACACAGACCCGTTCTCTCTCTCCTCCCTCCTCCATTTTGTTTTCATTTTTTTTTTTTCTGCTGGAGATCCACGTCGCCAACCTCAGAGCCCCCCTTCACATGCTGCTGTTTATATAGGAAAGAGAGAATAGGGTTATGTAAGTTAATTAAGTTTAGTAAAATAATTAATTAATTAATTTGAATATTTAGATGAAGATTAATCTATTAACCTAATTAACTGATTTTTTAACTCTTTCCTCATCTGTCAAGCCGTATTGTTCATTTATTCATTTTATTTTTTACTTTTAAAATTATATAATTTCATTCCAACCCCTAATTGATAATAATATTTTCTATTGACTTTTTCGAGGACCAATTTGTAAAGTATGTATTCGAGTTCTTTATTTTTTCAAAAATCTTCACATAAAAACAATTTTAAATATTACATTATTTATCCTTATTTTCTTTGTTGATTTTACCAAAATGTTCATCTTTTTGAGTTAATCAATCTCATTCCTTCAAAATCAAATAAATAAATAAAATCAATGGAAAGAATATCAATTTTGAAGAAATCAATGAGAACTAGAAATTTTAATGTATAAAAAGAGTAATAAAATTATGTATAAATTACACGCATCATTTGGCTTCGTTGACTTTTTCATTAAAATAAGTGGGTTGAGGGGCTTCATTGATTAGTAAACCTACAGTGCTGGTAAGGTTGGGACTATGGTCGTCCATCTCCGATTTTTCGGCCGATAAGATCACTAAGATTGACCAGCCAGCTGGGTTGGTTTGGCTATTCCTTTCTATTGAAAAGGAGTCAACTATCTGTGCGAGTCACCTTTCTTCTTCTAGGCTCCGAGTCACCTTCTTCTAAGCTCCGATGGACGACACGCCATTCTCGTTCTATAGGCCGGCCGTACTTGTGATGGCTCCCAGGATCCAATAAAACCAGTTAGGTCTGGGTGGGCATGGTATTGTTCTATGGAAGCAGGCAGGCAGCTTTTTAGAAGTTTGGCCCGGTTTGTTATTTTTGACTCAAAAGGGGGGAGGGATTTACCATTCTAATGCATATTCTGTGATACCGGCTTGGCCCCACTGATTTGTTTTCGATCGGAGCATCAAGTAGTGCAACCCAGTTCTTGTTGACTAAGCCTCGTGCTCGTCCAAGGAGGGAGTTTGCTTTACCCTACTCCCCCTTTTAATAACAAGGCAGAAACCCCCGACTCGACATTCATGAGTTTCGAATGAAGAATGAAGAGTGCCCCACTTTTTTCTTCCCTAGATAGTCAGATTTTTAATTTGGTAAAGACCCACCCTTTGTTTAAGTCATAATGTTTCCTCGGGACCCCAGGACATTGGCTTCCACCAACAGTGAACTATTAAGGATCGCATCCTGCGCATATTCTACATTATAGCCTGCAACTAATTCAGCTTTCGCTTCTGGGAGATCAGGCAGAGTTCGATTAGTTTCTGCTGGACGAGGAATAAGGAACATGTAACACCCCGATTTTCATACACTGGGAAACCTTGACATAAGCCAAAATCTTTTCTTCAATTAGCCACAATACATAGAGAAACATGAAAATTTAAAACTTTTTATTCAACACAAATGTATTACAAGTTCGAATGTTACAAAATTGCAATACATTACAATAGTGTTACAATAATACATTTACAATCCCAAGTGTTACAACTTTCAACAAATTACATCAGAGTACAATGAATAAAGAACAACACTTGGAATTTCACTGGGATGCTTCCCCAACAATAAACAAATTACAACAATGAATAAATTACAATAACTGTTACAAAAGAAATTACAATATATATTTTAGCGGAAACTTAAACTAAAATCGACTCCTTGCTTCTCTTGCCTTCAGTCCTCCTGAAACTTGTACCTGTACTTCTGCAATCCAGTACCTGTACTTCTGCAATCCAATACCTATTGAAGTGGGGACGTCAGTACATATACTGACGCTTTAAAGCTGATAACTAGCAGCGAATCTCAACTATAGCAAACAGATTGATGAAAAGAGGAACGTGTATATATATTTGATGTGTCAATGTATGTTATGACTTAGACTCTAATGCAAGATTACTAATGCAAAGATGCTTTTATTCTAATGCAAGCAAGACTCTGGGACAGTATGCAGCCCATACTATATATACCCCATATAAGCCGTTTCTTCATATATAGGGATTTGAACCCGCGCCATGAATTCTACTCTTGTACTCGACTTGTTTCTGAAGATATTACATGATTGATGAGGTTGCCCTGAAACGGTCTAATCCCGCCAGGCGCACCAGACCCCACTCAAATATCTGACCAATCTTTAGAGTTTCTGCTGGTTACCAGGTTAGCCCGAAGCATCCTCTGCCGCTCACTAGCCAGACCGTAGTCTATGGCTTCTCGCCCTTAGATACAAGACAAGACGGAGTTCCGGGGGGTTCATCCCCTAGCTCCGACAGGAATCGCTCCCACTTATTAAGGCACTTCAGAAATTAACAGACGAGATACGGATTCCGTGCTCCCAACTTGTGAGAAGGCACAGACCGTATCCCTTTGACAAGAAGGGTACAACCCAATAACACTGCCTAGTGTCGGCCTATAGGACAGGTCGGATCATAAGGTATCACCCTTAACACCAACTCTTTCCCTTCAGCACAAAATGATAATAAGTAAAGGTTAAGTAGTAATAGCCATAAGTTACTACCCTAACGATGTCACTAATCCTGAACAATCCTAGGGGTGACAACAGTATAAACACAACATGCTAGGTCTTAAGTTAGACTTCACAAGATAACTCTACTAAGCTGCTCAACCTAGACTTACCAGAATTTCTAAGGATCTGGTTCATGGCCTATCGATCCAAGACCTCGGCAATACTAACGTATTCACATGCTACTACACTGAACTTGGATTTCGTCATACTCTGGTCCGCGATTAACCAACACCGGTTAAGATCCGACATTACACAAGAAGTGACTCATCCACAGCACTTACATCTTGATGACCGATAGCTCTAGGGCAATGATATCACCTAAGATGAGCACAACAAACTGCGTATTAGCTAAGAAGCTACATATGAGTGACCAAAAATACATACGAGCTAAACAAGCTACGTATGGGACCAACAACCACATACGTGCCAGGCGAGCTGAGTATGAGATAACAACATACATACGAGCCAAATAAGCTATGTATGAGGCCAACAGTTACATACGGGCTAGTCGAGCCACGTATAAGACAACAACATACATACGTGCCAAATAAGCTACGTATGAGACCACAGCAACAAACGGGCCAGTCAAGCCGCGTATGAGCAAAACTACACATAAAAACAACCATACAGGTAATCAATGTAGAAGCAACCAAACGTGCTTACTGGCAAAACTTGATATTCTATAATTAGAAGCAACAGAAGAATCTACAACCAATCTAAAATATGCATTCTACCAATAAGAAGCCCAAAAGCGACATAAAAGCCTTTCGACAGCCTAGAAGCAACCAGTGCTACGCTTATCGGATTTTAACAGCAATATACTTTTTAGAAAGGTAAGAATATCTACCACAACTCTCTAGTGGAACACTATTTCAGATTCTATAAGGAATCCAAAATTCGGTCCATCGAACACACGCAAACTGTTTACCCAAACTACAAATTTTCAACAAAAAGCTGAATTCCAAATTCCTGTCCTCGAACTTTCTCAGGTTCCATAAGGAATTCCAAATTCCTGTCCTCGAACATACGCAAACAATTACCAAACTACAGAATTTCAATAAAAAGATGAAACTTCTGTATCTTGTAACTTTTGCTCTACTTACCGGAATCTAACGAAACTGGACAATTTGAAATAGTGGGAACATCTACTAAAACTTCCCAGTTGACAACGTTCTCAGATTCCAGAGGGAATTCCAAGTTCCTACCTGTCGAACACACGCAAACGGTAAGAAAACAACAGATCTGACAAAGGAAAAGTGAAACTT
This sequence comes from Hemerocallis citrina, assembly GCA_017893485.1. NCBI lineage: Eukaryota > Viridiplantae > Streptophyta > Magnoliopsida > Asparagales > Asphodelaceae > Hemerocallis > Hemerocallis citrina. The sequence goes on from CM030358.1 coordinate 232,617,663, forward strand.
TGAAAGCCTATATCTTTTGTTTCACTTAACGGAATGTAACCCAAGAGGGTAATTCGGAAAGGTGAGAACGTCTACTACAACTCTCTAGTTGGTCTGCTCCTCAGATTCAGCGAGTAAGACACTTAAAACTATAGGGAATCAAGACGGATACAATTCCAACTCACCAAATACACAGCCAAGGTAAAAACTTTCAAAGACCATAACTTCTGCTCCGTTTATTGGAATCTAACCAAATAGGTCAACTTGGAAAAATGAGAGACTCTACTACAACTCTCTAGTTGAACACTTTTCCAAATTCATTTAGTAAAATACTCTAAAACAACAAACAAACAAAACAACGAGCACTCTTAGTCCAACCTGGCTGCTGTGTTTTGTAAAAAGCACAAATCCTACTCCACTTATCGGAATCTAACCTAAGAGGCCAATCTGGAAAGGGGAGAATGTCTACTACAACTTCCTAGTTGGTCTCCACTTCAGATTCAACCATTAAGTCACTCAAAAACATCAAAGAGTCAAAACAGCAAGCATATTCAGTTCAAAGCTGGATGCTGCATCTTCCAAATACCATAACTCCTACTCCGCTTATCAGAATCTAGCCCGAATGGTCAATTCGGAAAGGAGAGAGTGTCTACTTCAACTCCCTTGTTGTCTCCACTTCATATTCTATAGTTAAGACACTCTAAAACCTCAAAGAAGCAAAATAGCAAGAATCCAGTGAAGACAGCCAGTTGTTGTACATTGCAAACGACAGAACTCCTACTCTGTTTATCAGAATTTAACACAGGAGGTCAATTCGAAAAGTGGAGAACGTCTACTAAAACTCCCTACTTGGTCGGCTCCTCAGATTCATCCAGTAAAACACTCAAAAACTACGGAGAAATGAAACAATAAGCATTCAGTCAGACAGCTAGTTGCTGTATTTTGCAATGGCCATAATTCTTACTCTGCTTATCGGATTTTAACCCGAGAGGACAATTCGGAAAGGGGAGAATGTCTACTACAACTCCCTAGTTGGCTCGAATCTCAGATTAAACCATTAAAACACTCAAAATTATCAAGCAAGCAAAACAGCAACATTCAGCCAAACAGCTACTTGCTGTTTTTGTAACAGTCATAACTTTTGCATCTCTTATTAGAATTTAACCCGAGAAGTCAATTCGGAAAAGGAAAAAACGTCTACTACCAATTCCTAGTTGTTCTCCTCCTCAAATTTCGGGAGGAACCCCAAGTTTGATCCCCTTGAACCTACTGCAACGCTAACCCCAAAACAGTGAGCTCACTGTTTTGACTTGAGACTCGCTGTTTTGGAGGAAACGCTCGTTTCACCCATCAAAATGGTTCAGAAGAATCCCCAAAAATTCTAGCATGGTGAAAACACCCTTAAGAACATCTCCAATAAATTTTGGGTCAAAATTCTACTTTAACACAAGTAATTAAATCTAACCCTACAACCGAAAAATCCGAATCTTTATGCTCCTATTTTGTGTTCTACTACTACAACTTTTATGTGCCCCTTTAATTTAGTCCACAACATGATTATGCACATGAATCTAGTCCGATACAACAACATACAACAATAAAACCTTAATAATAGCTAAACAACCATGAGATGAGAAACCCCCACCTTTGAAGCATATATGAAGGACTTGCTAGCTTTCCTTCTTTCTCCTTGTTCTTGATCTCAAGAACACTTCCCATGAAACCTCACTCTTTTTCTTTTGATTGATCTCACTTTCTTTTTCTTTCTCAAATTTTTCTAAAACAAAAGTAGAACAAGAAGTAGAAGAATAGGAGAATGAGTGAGATGAGATTTGGGAATGGGAGAGGATGGAAACACAAAGGGTTTCTAACCCTAGAACAAGGGAGGCCGGCCAAAATGGAAGGGGAGGGGTTTGGGGGTGTTTTTATAAGACAAAGAGTTAATTTTGTGGGGTGGAGAAGAAGCCATTTGTCCATTTCTTTTGTGGCTTAGAACTTTTGTAGTTCAATTTGCAATCAAATATTGCAATCACCCCCTAACTAATCCTAACCCTTCATCTCATCATGATGGGTCAAAAATAAACTATTATTTTTCCAAATCACATACTACACGATTTGTACAATTGCCTGAAATCGACACGATTCAAATCCGTGCATATATCTGATTATACAAATAACTATTATTAGTAAAAACGAGTAAATCTGTATAAAAATAATTTAATTCTAAGAAATAAAAATAAAATAGTTTTGTTACTGGCTCAGAAGATTTCAGTATCAATTTGATACAAAACAGTTGTATGCCGACTAGTGTATATACATATATAATGTTTATTAATAGATGATATCCACCAAAAAAATTCCAATTCTGGAAATAAAAATAAAATAATAATTTTTAATATCTGCCCGGTATTTTCCATACATTTTTCTCAAAAAATTCGTTTTTCAAGATTTTGCCCAAGTGCACAAAACTGATACAATACGTATATATACTTACTAGTATATATATCCAGATAACTTTTTATTTGAAAAACCAAGTAATTTCCATTAAAAATATTTTAATTTAAAATTAATAATTATCAAAATATAATATCCGTCCGGGATATTACCATACTCCCTCCTTAGAATTGTTCTGTACTCAAAACTACGTTAAGTTAGGAAAACAGAAAAACATCCATACACTAAATAACACGGAGAAAGAAAGCTTATACGGCTTTCTAGCTCCCAAGTGACTCATCCACGAACTGGTTCTCCAAAGAACCCAACCTCGATCCCAAAGCTGCCTGAAGAATCTGCCAAAGTCGAGACGTAACTCTTGAATCTTGGTCAGAACTACTGACGCTGGCACTCCATGTTGCTTCCTTACGCCTTTAATGTGGACTTTCGCTAATTTCTCTAGCGACTAAGTCGTCTTTATCGGAAGAAAATGTGCAGACTTGTCAATCGGATCCCAAATAACCCAAATTGAGTCATATATTTTCGAACTCCTGGGTAATTCTGTGATGAAGTCCATATTGATATTCTGATATTTTCCTTCATCATCATGCCATTTCGGTGCATCAGTCCCAGCATCTCCTGCCGAAGCCTTCTGACTTGCTTACTTAGACTCGGTTGCGACTCTCATCGTGTCAAAACTGAGCTTCAATCTTGAGTAATTACTTCAATACTGGCTTGACTGATCTCATCATCTTGCTTTTTTACTTCCTTCACGGTCTTTGGCTGAGGCTAATACTTCACTACCTTGATCTTTTGCACTTCGGTAGCCACTCCCTCCTTAGAATAGGACATGGCCTACGAATGTCACTTCAGACTTCTAGGATTCTCTCCTGTAATTTGCTCAAAGCTGATGCTCCAGATGGTGTATTTAAACAAACCAAATCTAGAGTCACCTTCCGCACACATCTCAACTCTTGAAAAATAATTCAGACAAAAGAATATGATGAATCAAGTTTGAACAAACAGATGTATGGATTCCATATATATATATAAATCTAACTGATTACAAAAAGTATTACATCATATATTACTTCTTCAGTCCAAAAATAAATTTCAAAAGATACAACTTTTGACTTAGTTGCAGGTTCAATATGCACATACTGGTATTGGCTTTCCTACATTCTCCAGCTTGCTTTTAATAAGTGCGAACTCTTACTCTTGGTGAATAGGCTCCTTTCCTTTATTATTCATCTTCGGGGCTGATCTGCCGTCTTTCTTGCGAAACTGGAGACAGTTCGGCCTAATATGACCAATCTTCCCACAATTGTAACATGTACGAGTCTTCACCTGAGGGTCCTTCCTCGGGCACTGGATAATGAAGTGACCTTGCTCAGCACATAAGAACCAACTTTTTGGCTTGACTTCTCGAAGTTTGCCCCCCATTTTCCGAGTCTTGTGCTTCTGACCTCGATTCTCGAACCCTGATGCTGGTGTAGATCTCTTCCCTTGTCGTCGTGGACAGAATGATTTCTTGTGCCCAAACCTCTCCCAGAAATGGCATACTACAACCTCGGTGGTATTCTGGATTTGCTCCCATTTATGCTGCAATCGTGCCAATTTGGAATCAAAGTATTCCTGCTCCTCTGCTAGGCTTTCTAGTATAACTCATTACCCAGTTGCTTAGCTTGACGACTTTTTCTGGTCCTGTGCTTCCTTAGATTCTTCATTTTCCGTCGTATGCTGGCTGTCGCTGCTGTGCGTTGATCCACACTTAGTCCCGACGGTGGTGAAGTCTCCTTCGGCTCCTCGCTTAAGATCATCGGAACATTCTTTGAAATCGGCTTACTCTCTTCCATCAACACCTCCTCGGTTAGGATATCTTCGAACACCATTCATGTGTTTGAAGGATGGTAACACATATACTGAAATTAGTCCAGATACAGAAAAGTTATAAAACATAAGTTGAAATAAACAACAATATGAATTATAATTGTCTACAACTAGCTAAAACCCGACTCCTTAAAGGCATCCAAGTTTAACTTTCCTATTGTGTTGGCCTGTAAATTGAAGTCGGCTCTGATACCACTCTGTAACGTCCTGATTTCTATACACTGGAAAACCGTGACATAAGCCAGAATCTTTTATTCAATTAGCCAAAATATACAGAGAAACAGGAAAAATTAAAACTTTTATTCAACACAAATGTATTACAAGTCCGAACGTTACAAAATTGCAATACATTACAACAGTGTTACAATAATACATTTACAATCCCAAGTGTTACAACTTTGAACAAATTACATCAGAGTACAATGAATAAAAAACAATACTTGGTATTTCACTTGGATGCTTCCCCAACAATAAACAAATTACAATAATGAATAAATTACAATAATTGTTACAAATGAAATTACAACATATATTTCAGCAGAAACTTAAAATGAAATCGACTTCTTGCTTCGCTTGCCTTGAGTCCTCCTGAAACCTGTACTTGTACTTCTGCAATCCAGAACCTGTACTTCTGCAATTCAATACCTATTGAAGTGGGGACGTCAGTACATAAACTGACGCTTTAAGGCTGATAACTAGCAGCGAATCTCAACTATAACAAACAGATTGATGAAAAGAGGAACATGTATATATATTTGATGCGTCAGTGTATGTTATGACTTAGATTCTAATGCAAGATTACTAATGCAAGGATACTCTTATACTAATGCAAGCAAGACTCTAGGACAGTATGCAGCCCATACTACATACGCCCCATATCATGCCGTTTCTTCATATATAGGGATTTGAACCCGCACCATGAATTCTACTCTTGTACTCGACTTGTTTCTGAAGATATTACATGACTGATGTGGTTGCCCTGAAACGGTCTAATCTCGCCAGGCGCACCGGACCTCACTCAAATATCTGACGAATATTTGGAGTTTCCGTTGGTTATCAGGTTAGCCCGAAGAATCCCCTGCCGTCCCGTAGCCAGACCGTAGTCTATGGCTTCTCACCCTTAGATACAAGACAAGACGAAGTTCCGGGGGGTTCACCTCCCTAGTTCCGACAAGAATCACTCTCGCTTATCAAGACACTTCAGAAATTAACAGACGAGATACGGATCCCGTGCTCCTAACCTATGAGAAGGTACAGACCGTATCCCTTTGACAAGAAGGGTACAACCCAATAACACTTCCTAGTGTCGGCCTATAGGACAGGTCGGATCATAAGGTGTCACCCTTAACACCAACTCTTTTCCTTCGGCGAAAAATGATAATAAGTAAAGGTTAAGTAGTAATAGCCATAAGTTACTACCCTAACGATGTCACTAACCTTGAACAATCCTAGGAGTGACAACAGTATAAACACAACATGCTAGGTTTTAAGTTAGACTTCGCAAGATAACTCTACTAGGCTGCTCAACCTAGACTTACCAGAATCCCTAAGGATCTGGTTCATGGCCTATCGATCTATGACCTGGGAATAAGAACGTATTCTCATTCTACTACCCTGAACTTGCATTTCGTCATACTCCGATCTGCGATTAACCAACACCGGTTAAGATCCAACGGTACACAAGGAGTGACTCGTCCACAGTCCCTTAGGAGTAAGGTAAACACACGTCTTGATGGTCGATAGCCGTAGAGCAATGATATCACCCTAGATGAGTACAACAAACTGCGTATTAGCTAAGAAGCTACATACGAGTGATCAAAAACACATACGAGCTAAACAAGCTACGTATGGGACCAACAACTACATACGAGCCAGGCGAGCTGCATATGAGACAACAACATACATACGAGCCAAATAAGCTACGTATGAGACCAACAGCTACATACGGGCCAGTCGAGCCGTGTATGAGACAACAACATACATACGAGCCAAATAAGCTACGTATGATACCACAGCTACATACGGGCCAGTCGAGCCGTGTATGAGCAAAACCACACATAAAAACAACCATACAGGTAATCAACCTAGAAACAACAGAAGAATCTACAAACAATCTAAAATAGGCATTCTACTAATGAGAAGCCCAAAAGCGACATAAAAGCCTTCCGACAGCTTAGAAGCAACCAGTGCTACGCTTATCGGATTTTAACATCAATATATTTTTTAGAAAGGTAAGAATATCTAACACAACTCTCTAGTGGAACACTATTTCAGATTCTATAAGGAATCCAAAATCCGGTCCATCGAACACACGCAAAAAGTTTACCCAAACTACAGATTTTTAACAAAAAGCTGAATTCCAAATTCCTGTCCTCGAACTTTCTCAGGTTCCATAAGGAATTCCAAATTCCTGTTCTCGAACATACGCAAACAATTACCAAACTACAGATTTTCAATAAAAAGATGAAACTTCTGTAGCTTGTAACTTTTGCTCTACTTATCGGAATCTAACGAAACTGGATAATTTGAAAAGGTGGGAACATCTACTAAAACTTTCCAGTTGACAACTTTCTCAGATTCCAGAGGGAATTCCAAGTTCCTACCCGTCGAACACATGCAAACGGTAAGAAAACAACAGATTTGACAAAGGAAAACTGAAACTTTGAAAGCCTATATCTTTTGTTTCATTCATCGGAATGTAACCCAAGAGGGCAATTTGGAAAGGTGAGAACGTCTACTACAACTCTTTAGTTGGTCTGCTCCTCAGATTCAGCGAGTAAGACACTCAAAACTATAGGGAATCAAGACAAATTCAATTCTAACCCACCAAATACACAGCCAAGCTGAAAACTTTCAAAGACCATAACTTCTACCCCGATTATCGGAATGTAACCAAATAGGTCAATTTGAAAAGGTGAGAGACACTACTACAACTCTCTAGTTGAACACATTCCAAAATTCATTAAGTAAAACACTCTAAAACAACAAACAAACAAAACAGCGAGCACTCTCAGCCCAACCTGGCTGCTGTGTTTTGTAAAAAGCACAACTCCTACTCTGCTTACTGGAATCTAACCTGAGAGGATAATCTGGAAAAGGCAGAGTGTCTACTATAACTTCCTAGTTGGTCTCCACTTCAGATTCAACCATTAAGTCACTCAAAAACATCAAAGAGTCAAAACAGCAAGCACACTCAGCTCAAAGCTGGCTGCTGCATCTTCAAAATACCATAACTCCTACTCCACTTATCAGAATCTAGCCTGAGAGGCCAATTCGGAAAGGGGAGTGTCTACTACAACTCCCTAGATTGTCTCCACTTCATATTCTACAGGTAAGACACTCTAAAACCTCAAAGAAGCAAAACAGCAAGAATCTAGTCACGACCGCCAGTTGCTGTACTTTGCAAATGGCATAACTCCTACTCCGCTTATCGGAATTTAACCTGAGAGGCCAATTCGGAAAGGGGAGAACGTCTACTACAACTTCCTAGTTGGTCGGCTCATCAGATTCATCAAGTAAAACACTCAAAAACTACGGAGAAGTGAAACAGTAAGCATTCAGTCAAACAACTAGTTGCTGTATTTTGCAGGGGCCATAATTCTTGCTCCGCTTATCGGATTTTAACCCGAGAAGTCAATTCGGAAAGGGGATAATGTCTACTACAACTCCCTAGTTGGCCCGAATCTCAGATTCAACCACTAAAACACCAAATTATCAAGTAACCAATACAGCAACGTTCAGCCAAACAGCTAGTTGCTGTTTGTGTGACGGTCATAACTTTTGAGTCTCTTATCGGAATTTAACCCGAAAGGTCAATTCGGAAAGGGGAAAATGTCTACTACAACTTCCTAGTTGTTCTCCTCCTCAAATTCCGAGAGGAACCTCAAGTTTTATCCCCTTGAAGCTACTGCGATGCTAGCTCACTGTTTTGGCTTGAGACTCGCTGTTTTGGGGGAAACGCTTGTTTTACCCATCAAAATGGCTCCGAAAAATCCCCAAAAATTTAAGTATGGTAAAAACACCTCTAAGAACATCTTCAATAAATTTTGGGTCAAAATTCTACTTTTAACACAAGTAATTAAATCTAACCCTACAACCGAAAAAATCGAATCTTTATGCTCCTATTTTGTGTTCTACCACTACAACTTTTATGTGCCCCTTTAATCTAGTCCACAACATGATTGTGCACATGAATCTAGCCCGATACAACAACATACAACAATAAAACCTTAATAATAGCTAAACAACCATGAGATGAGAAACCCCCACCTTTGAAGCGTATAGGAAGGACTTGCTAGCTTTCCTTCTTGCTCCTTGTTCTTGATCTCAAGAACACTTAAAGAACTTCATGAAAAATGAAACCCATGAAACCTCATTCTTTTTCTTTTGATTGATCTCTTTTTCTTTTTCATTCTCAAATTTTTCTAAAACAAAAGTAGAACAAGAAGTAGAAGAATAGGAGAATGAGTGAGATGAGATTTGGGAATGGGAGAGGATGGAAACACAAAGGGTTTCTAACCCTAGAACAAGGGAGGCCGGCCAAAATGGAAGGGGAGGGGTTTGGGGGTGTTTTTATAAGACAAAGAGTTAATTTTGTGGGGTGGAGAAGAAGCCATTTGTCCATTTCTTTTGTGGCTTAGAACTTTTGTAGTTCAATTTGCAATCAAATATTGCAATCACCCCTTAACTAATCCTAACCCTTCATCTCATCATGATGGGTCAAAAATAAACTATTATTTTTCCAAATCACATACTACACGATTTGTACAATTGCCTGAAATCGACACAATTCAAATCCATGCATATATCTGATTATACAGATAACTATTATTAGTAAAAACGAGTAAATCTGTATAAAAATAATTTAATTCTGAGAAATAAAAATAAAACAGTTTTGTTACTGGCTCAGAAGATTCCAATATCAATTTGATACAAAACAGTTGTATGCCGACTAGTGTATATACATATATAATGTTTATTAACAAATGATATCCACCAAAAAAATTTCAATTCTGGAAATAAAAATAAAATAATAAATTTTAATATCTGCCCGGTATTTTCCAGACATTTTTATCAAAAAATTCGTTTTTTAAGATTTGGCACAAGTGCACAAAACTGATACAATACGTATATATACTTACTAGTATATATATCTAGATAACTTTTTATTTGAAAAACCAAGTAATTTCCATTAAAAATATTTTAAATTAAAAATAATAATTATCAAAATATAATATCCGTTCGGGATATTACAGAACATAACCAATACGGGGAACAAGGGAATATCGGACCATATCTGCTTTTCCGCCATGACAATCTCACTCGAATTATAGGGACCTACACATATTAGTACAATATACCGGGGTCCTCGGCCAGAACCACACGTGCAAGTTTCCCTGCATGTGGCTCGTTTCTGCTTTCTTCCGAGGTGCTACCTTTGATTCTGCATGGGAAAAAAAGGGAGGGGGCTGAACTGCAACTTTCATGTTTAGAGCATTGCATTGTTTGATGGGATCGGGTGAGTAAGAAGCGCCTACCAAGCTAAGCTTTCATCGAAAAGGCTAGACTTGTTCCTTTTCGGCGCCTGCCCTTTATTTAGATGTTGGGGCAAGGCAAGCCCAAGAAAAGTATAGGTTGGTTGGCTCCATCTCGGCCGGCATCCAGCAAACTCCAGCAAGCAAACTGGAGTTGTAGAAAGAAATCTTATTTAGTTTAGTAGTATAGTATAGCAAGCGCGAGTTAGCACAAGATATTAATAGCTTTGGCGTGTGAGGTCATAACTTTTTGACAGCTAGCGCGCCTACCAAATATCTTGTTTTCTCGTTGGGAGTGGTCCTTGAGCGAACTACTCATGTGCAGTGTTGCCCCAACCCAAGGGCATTTGGTCAGGAGCTACGGTCTGGTGGTTGACAAGCCACTGATCAGAGGTGACTGGAGTGCTTTTATCAAATGATGCATGTGGGATGAGCCATTCCCATCCCAAGTGGCAGCCTAATTCGGTTTGGCCTGGTCCGGAAGAGATTCTAAATAGAGAATATGTGTACCTTTTTCTTTGTTTCGGAGCAGAGGCGGGCATTCCTCTGGTAGTCCCGCTGCGACCTCTGATAGTCTGTCCCGTCATATTTCTTTGGCTATACTTGTAGCCAGCCATGTGGCTCAACATTCAACCTTTTTTTATTTGACTAAAAAGGCACTCATCATTCGCCGAATTGGATTCCTATTCAGCTTTGCTTGCTGCCTATTAAGAGAATATGTCCCGGTTCAAGTGGCCTACCTATCATCATCTATACCAGTTGCCACGCACGACCCCCATAGGCATAATTTCTGCACCCTAAGAACATGCATGATGTTGCCGCTAAATTTGGTGTGGGGGCAAACAGATAGAACTTGTGGATTCTTGGGAGAAACTGAATAGGGAAACCTACGTACCTGTTCCGTCGAACTCTGATCGTTGCTCCCGTCGCGCACCTGCAAAAAGTGCGAGACACCGGGGTTGTTCCCGGCGACGCACCCTCCGACGCTCAAGTCAGTAATCTGGCAGACTATGAAAGAGCGTAAAACTGGTGAAAGATTGATTACCTCTAAATGGAGATGGATGGGGGGTATTTATAGGCGTCTCAGGGAACAGATTAGGAATGTAATCCCCGTGATCTGATATGGAATAATCTCCTTGTAAACAGATTAGGAATGTAATCTGATAAGGTATATTCCCCGTAATCAGATAAGGAATTTAATCCCCAAATCTCGGTGAAAAGGTAGATGTCCATCAGGGCCGTTGATCGTGTTTAATCAGGGACCCTGACTCTATCTTGATGGATCGGGCGCGCAGCGGGTTGAAACCCGCACCCTCTTGGTGGCGGATCTATTCGCGGATTATTGGGCCCTAGGGGGGTGGATCCAATATCCGTTTTGGTCCTTTTGTGGGTGAAATTACTGTTTTACCCCCGTGCTTCGAGATTCGTGCTCCATCTGGACGGTTCCGATTTAACCCCTTTTTTAGCCATATCACGAGCCCCCCACTCCTAAAGACTGTGTTTGATCAGCCTTTGAGGAGTAGTTTGACTGTTTTCGCTGGCTATCAGGGTCCTATCGGGAACTAAACGGAGCACTGCTGAATCGCGAAGGAGGTGGTATGTTGGTCTTTTCGGCAGACGGAGCTCTTGAACCGTCATCGTGCTCTTCTTAATTAGCGGTTTTGGCCGTTTCCGTTTGTCGGGCGTTGGTGCGAGGGGAGCTGAAGTTCCGCTCGTGTCGTACCCGGTGCCGCGGACATCTGGTGACTGACGCCGAACTCACTTGGTGCCGAACTCTCCCCTGTAATAGGGTCGGGGACATGAGTGTCCGGTGGAAGGTGCCGAACTGACTGAGTGCCGAACTCTCCCCCGTAAGAGGGTCGGTGGCATAAGAGCTCGGAGGTCGGTACCGAACTGACTGAGCGCCGAACTCTCCCCCGTAAGAAGGTCGGTGGCACGAGCGTGTTCGGCGAATGGCGCCGAGCTGAAAATGCACCGAACTCGCGCCTATAAAACGATCGGTGGCACGAGCGTGTTCGGCGAATGGCGCCGAGCCGAAAAATGCGCCGAGCTCACGCCTATAAAACGATCGGTGGCGCGAGCGTGTTCGGCGAATGGCGCCGAGCTGAAAATGCGCCGAACTCGCGCCTATAAAACGATCGGTGGCACGAGCGTGTTCGGCGAATGGCGCCGAGCCAAAAAATGCGCCGAGCTCACGCCTATAAAACGATCGGTGGCGCGAGCGTGTTCGGCGAATGGCGCCGAGCTGAAAACGCGCCGAACTCGCGCCTATAAAACGATCGGTGGCACGAGCGTGTTCGGCGAATGGCGCCGAGCCAAAAATGCGCCGAACTCACGCCTATAAAACGATCGGTGGCACGAGCGTGTTCGGCGAATGGCGCCGAGCTAAAAATGCGCCGAACTCACGCCTATGAAACGATCGGTGGCGCGAGCGTGTTCGGCGAATGGCGCCGAGCTGAAAACGCGCCGAACTCACGCCTATAAAACGATCGGTGGCACGAGCGTGTTCGGTGAATGTCGCCGAGCTGAAAATGCGCCGAACTCGCGCCTATAAAACGATCGGTGGCACGAGCGTGTTCGGCGAATGGCGCCGAGCCAAAAATGCGCCGAACTCACGCCTATAAAACGATCGGTGGCGCGAGCGTGTTCGGCGAATGGCGCCGAGCTGAAAACGCGCCGAACTCACGCCTATAAAACGATCGGTGGCACGAGCGTGTTCGGCGAATGGCGTCGAGCCGAAAATGCGCCGAGCTCACGCCTATAAAACGATCGGTGGCGCGAGCGTGTTCGGCGAATGGCGCCGAGCTGAAAACGCGCCGAACTCACGCCTAGAAAACGGTCGGTGGCACGAGCGTGTTCGGCGAATGGCGCCGAGCGGAGAATGCGCCGACCTCACGCCTATAAAACGATCGGTGGCACGAGCGTGTTCGGCGAATGGCGCCGAGCTGAAAATGCGCCGAACTCACGCCTATAAAACGATCGGTGGCACGAGCGTGTTCGGCGAATGGCACCGAGCTGAAAATGCGCCGAACTCACGCCTATAAAACGATCGGTGGCGCGAGCGTGTTCGGCGAATGGTGCCGAAGTTTCGGACTTGTGTTTCTCTTTGAGTTGAGTTTTGGCGGTTCTGGCGGATGTGACCCTCGGAGCTTCTGACAGATGGGACATCGTCTGTGTTTTCTGACAGATGTGATGTCCATTAATGCTGCTCCCTGGGCTTCTGCCAGAAGTGATGGCCATTAATGCGCCGTCTGGATCAGCGCGAAGAATAAGGTGACGTTTGGGGTCTCTTTTTGTCGTTTCCGGAGGTGGGCCTGCGTTAGAGGCCCATTTACCTCGATTGAAGCGCTGGCTCCTCTTTAAAAACCCTCACCCCCTCTTCATTTTTTTACTTTCCGAGTTTTCGCTTGCGTCTGAGCCCGCTGTGAGAGAGCTTCAGGTGATCACCGACTGTTTTCCGGCGAAATTTCCGGCGAGTTCCCCCTTCAAGGTAACCTCTATATTTATCTTCTCAACATGTCTGTTTCCCACTCCTCTTCTTCGTCCGAGCCCTCCCTCGGAGCCGGTGGAGCTCCAACTTCGAGCCGAGCCGCCAAGGGCCAGAAGGTATTCGGCAAGGACTCAATCGTTCAGGATCCGAAGCGCATGGGGGCGTTCGGACAACTTCCGGGACCGTTGACGGGGCTTCAAAGGGTTCGGGAAATCCCAGAGGACAAGGCGGAACGTATAGTGTACGGGAGGGCGCGGTCGTTCGAGGAGAACGCGGCGAGGGAGACCACGGAGGCCGACGAGACGGTGTCGATCCTCTCCGAGGAGGACCTGGATTCGATTCGGGACTGCTTCCAGATCCCGCGGGAGTACGAGCTTATGCTGCCGGGCCCCGGGGTTAGGGCCAACTCGCCGTTGCCAGTGACCATGTGTTGCTGGCCGGTCGATGCCTTTATCGCCGGGGCTCGGCTGCCTCTCCATCCGTTCGCGGTAACGGTCTTAAATTGGTTCGGGGTCAGCCCCATCCAACTTATGCCGAACGCATGGAGAGTCATAAACGGCTTCGTACTCCACTGCCAGGCGGAGGGGATTCAGCCGGAGTTGAATGTGCTCCGGACTATCTATCAGCTGCACCAAGGGAATAGGTCGGCCTACCGGTACTATCTGACTCCGAGACATGGGGGGAGGTTGGTCCTCTGTCCGGACTCTATCAAGTTTTGGCGGGAGAAGTACCTTCTGGTGCGTAGCGCGGAGGCCTGGCCTATTCCCGTTGGTTGGGTGGAAGGAGTATCGAAGAAGGTGAAGGCGCCGCCGGCACTTCGACCCGAAGACGAGGACGCCGTACGGGTGCTTCTCGATCGGCCGAAGTATGACTGGAGGGAGTTGACGGAGGACGTCTTGTATGAGGGAGGGCTCGCGCACGTTAACCCCAGTACGCTGCCTTTATTTATTGTCTACGTTTCCATTTTGCTTTCTTTCCCTTGTTTCGTTCCGAGCTAACTAACTTAACCTTTGGTGCAGAGACAATGGATTACCAAGCCGTGCTCGGGTTGAGGACGAGCCTCGCCAACAAGGCTCCGAGGAAGAGGAAGAGGGTGGCGTCGAAGCAGCCGGCGCCCAAGGCCCCGAAGATTACGGAGGTGCCCGACGAGGTGGAGATCTTGGATTCCCCCGTGGTGGAGGTCGGGGCCGCTTCGTCGTCGGCCAAGGTCGGCGAGCTGCCTATCACCGAGGTCCTGACCATGGTGACGCCGCCGTTGACAAGGGCGGCCGAGGAGCTTCTGACCGAGGCTCATAAGAGGATCCACGTCCCGGACTGGCAGGTTCGGAAGCACGACGGGTTCCTGGGCAACACCCTGGCGAGCATGGAGGCCGTCAAGCACCTCGCCACGCCGAAGGATCGCGCGGCGATGGAGGCCGGACGAGAGGGAGACGACATCATCGAGATAGCTCGCTCGGCGGTGTCGGTAAGTGCTGAGCCAAGTTCCTTTCTCTTCACGCCGACCTTCTTAAGTTGTAATTTTTGTAACTTTTTTGCATTTTATCCGCAGATCGTTGTTCACTTCGGGCACCTCACCGAGAGGTTGTCGGCCCAGGAGAAGGAGATGAAGAAGGAGAACGACCAGGCCCGGAAGGAGAGGGACAAGATCCGGGGCGAGCTCGACAAACTCGAGCTGAATTTTGAGGCGAAGTCGGCGAGGGCGACCTACCTCGAGGACCGGGTCAAGACGCTGGAGGACCAGCTTCGGCAGCAGAAGGAGGAGGCAGCCAAGCAGATGGCGGATGCGGCCGAGGCCAAAGCGGCGGCAGTGAAGAAGGCGGAAGAGGCTACTTTGGAGAAGGCGCAGGGCTACCTCGCCGTGAACATGGCCAAAGCTTTCGCCGACGCCCTTGCCCGGGTCACGGCGGCCTACCCCTCTGTCGACGTCTCCGGATGGCGACTCTTCCCGGGGTACGTCGAAGG
Source organism: Hemerocallis citrina (assembly GCA_017893485.1). NCBI lineage: Eukaryota > Viridiplantae > Streptophyta > Magnoliopsida > Asparagales > Asphodelaceae > Hemerocallis > Hemerocallis citrina. Next base: position 232,632,951 of record CM030358.1, read on the forward strand.
CTTTGACCCCGAATCAGAGGGGGAAGAAGAAGAGGAGGAAAGAGGCGACGACGAGCCCTTGGTCAATCCAGCCGCCGGAGCTCAGGGGTCGGTGGTTACCCCCTTGGCGGCGGTTGCCCCTTCGGAGGCGTCGCCCTCGACCCCCTCTCGCCGCCCCGGGAAAGAGGTCGAGCACTGATCCTGTCCGTTTTTTTTTGTTTTTTTTTTTTGTAATGCCTAATAGCGGACTGGCCACCGCTACTTTTTGTGATGAATGAAAAACTTCAACTTTTTGGGCTCGGTTTCTTGCACTTGTTTGTTGTATGTTGTGTGTTCGAGAATTTGCTCTCTAGAACCCCCGAGGTCTAGGACTTGGGCCATGACTGAACTTTTATTGCTCGTCTGTATTTCTTTTCAGCTTGCCCTGGTGGACCAAGAGATCGAGCGTGCAGGGTCGGACGTCAAGGTTCGAACCCGCGTAGGGTCGGACGCCAAGGTTCGAGCCGAGGCCGGGCTCGGGGCGACAAGGTTGAGTCTGGCGAGGTGTAGAGAGCGACTTTACGAGGTCGAGCTGGGACTGCGCCGAGCCGAAACTGAGCGAGGACAGCTCCAACTTATTTTAGGGCAGCGGGACAGCGATATCCGGCGTCTGGAGGGCAGGATTGCCGAGATGTCTGCCTCGGGCGAGGGCGGTGCCTCGCCATCCGCTTTCACTAGTAGCCTTCGGACCAAGTGCTTTCGCCACACGCTGTCCAAGGTAACGGCGGAGAGGGACGACCTGCTTTCGGAGATTCAGCACTTACAATCTACGGAGACCAAACTTCGGACGGAGGGAGAGGAGCTGACAGCTAAGGTGGCCGATCTCACGGCTGAACGAGATGAACTGGCGGCCGAAGTCGATGTTTTGAAGAGAGCTACCGTTGATAGGAGCATCGAAGTCACCCATCTTCGTCATCTCATCGCGAGCCATGTTGGAGTTCCGACCTCAGCCGTACCGGCGTCCTTCGAGGCCGACGCACAAGATGGTTCGTTGAGAGGCCGGATTTCCGAGCTGGAAGCGGAGGTGGCTCGCCTGAGGCCGCGCTCGGGGCCGATTAATGTGAGGAGCACGTCATGCACCCGAGCGGAGAGCGAACGGGGCATCACTTTTTACGAGATGGCGACCCGCGAGCGCCTCGGCCATCCGAGCCCGGGGGACGCGCAGAGCTCAGTGGCCATTTCGTCGAGCGGCGCATCCGTCGGCGTGGCGGCCAGAAGCAGTGCCGAGGACACGTCTCAACTTGCCGGCCTGGGATCGGGTTCCGGAGGCAAACGTCGCCGACCTCAAGTGTCCTTGAAGAGGAGCATCCCTGTACCCCGAAAGCGTTGACGGGCCCGGGTTCGGTGTCTTGTAATCTTCGCTTTTCAACTTCTTGTAATCGTTTAATGTCTTGTAATATTGATGTTTGCAAGGGTAGTTTCTAATAAAATTGGGATCGTTTTAACAGTCGTCATATCGTGGTTGCACAATGTTTGCTCTGATTGGGGAGTCGTGGAACCGAGGTCTGAGACTTGGTGTTTTTGACTGGTGTTAGCCTCCGAACTTACGTGCGTTATTCGGTCAGTGGCACGAACATTCGGTGAACGACGCCGAGCTTCTTAAGTGTGCCGAACTCACGCTCGTAAAACGATCGGTGGCATGATTGTATTCGGCAAATGGCGCCGAGCTAAAAAGGTGCCGAGCTCACGCCCGTAAAACGATCGGTGGGACGGGTGTGTTCGGCGAACTGTAGCGGGCTGAAAACGCGCCGAACTCACGCCCGTAAAACGATCGGTGGCACGAGTGTGTTCGGCGAATTGCAACGAGCTGAAAACGCGCCGAACTCACGCCCGTAAAACGATCGGTGGCACGAGTGTGTTCGGCGAATTGCAACGAGCTGAAAACGCGCCGAACTCATGCCCGTAAAACGATCGGTGGCACGAGTGTGTTCGGCGAATTGCAACGAGCTGAAAACGCGCCGAACTCATGCCCGTAAAACGATCGGTGGCACGAGTGTGTTCGGCGAATTGCAACGAGCTGAAAACGCGCCGAACTCATGCCCGTAAAACGATCGGTGGCACGAGTGTGTTCGGCGAATTGCAACGAGCTGAAAACGCGCCGAACTCATGCCCGTAAAACGATCGGTGGCACGAGTGTGTTCGGCGAATTGCAACGAGCTGAAAACGCGCCGAACTCATGCCCGTAAAACGATCGGTGGCACGAGTGTGTTCGGCGAATTGCAACGAGCTGAAAACGCGCCGAACTCACGCCCGTAAAACGATCGGTGGCACGAGTGTGTTCGGCGAATTGCAACGAGCTGAAAACGCGCCGAACTCACGCCCGTAAAACGATCGGTGGCAAGAGTGCGTTCGGCGAAAGGAACCGAGCCGAGATCGTATCGAACTCTCGCCCGAAGAACGTTCTCGGCAAGTGTTGGACTCCGGAACTATCGTAAGTTCAAGGGCGTGGGAGCAATTCCGACTCCGGAACTATCGTAAGTTCAAGGGCGTGGGAGCAATTCCGAATGGCGAACTACCCCTAGCTCGCCTACTGGCGGACTTGCGGAGTAGAGTCGAACCAAGTGTTGGACTCCGTACCATTCAACGGCTGTGGGAGCAATTCCGAATGGCGAACTACCCCTAGCTCGCCTAGGGGCGAACTTGCGGAGTAGAGTCGAACCAAGTGTTGGACTCCGTACCATTCAACGGCCGTGGGAGCAATTCCGAATGGCGAACTACCCCTAGCTCGCCTAGGGGCGAACTTGTGGAGTAGGGTCGAACCAAGTGTTGGACTCCGGAACCATCGTAAGTTTAAGGGCGTGGGAGCAGTTCCGAATGGCGAACTACCCCTAGCTCGCCTACTGGCGAACTTGCGGAGTAGAGTCGAACCAAGTGTTGGACTCCGTACCATTCAACGGTTGTGGGAGCAATTCCGAATGGCGAACTACCCCTAGCTCGCCTAGGGGCGAACTTGTGGAGTAGGGTCGAACCAAGTGTTGGACTCCGGAACCATCGTAAGTTTAAGGGCGTGGGAGCAGTTCCGAATGGCGAACTACCCCTAGCTCGCCTACTGGCGAACTTGCGGAGTAGAGTCGAACCAAGTGTTGGACTCCGTACCATTCAACGGCTGTGGGAGCAATTCCGAATGGCGAACTACCCCTAGCTCGCCTAGGGGCGAACTTGTGGAGTAGGGTCGAACCAAGTGTTGGACTCCGGAACCATCGTAAGTTTAAGGGCGTGGGAGCAGTTCCGAATGGCGAACTACCCCTAGCTCGCCTACTGGCGAACTTGCGGAGTAGAGTCGAACCAAGTGTTGGACTCCGTACCATTCAACGGCTGTGGGAGCAATTCCGAATGGCGAACTACCCCTAGCTCGCCTAGGGGCGAACTTGTGGAGTAGGGTCGAACCAAGTGTTGGACTCCGGAACCATCGTAAGTTCAAGGGCGTGGGAGCAGTTCCGAATGGCGAACTACCCCTAGCTCGCCTACTGGCGAACTTGCGGAGTAGAGTCGAACCAAGTGTTGGACTCCGGAACCATTGTAAGTTTAAGGAATTAAAGATAGAGACGTAGTGGCAAATGCGAAAGAACTTTATTTATTAATATCTAATGGTCGGCTGCTTCTAAAGTTGCTAGCCGTTATTACAATGGAAGAAAGAACAAAGGAAAAATTACTAGTAGCAGGAGAGGAGTGTTCCGACATCTCGAGTTACTTAGATAGGCGAGGTTGCCTTCTCTTGGTATTTCAAGAGGTGGTCGGCGTTCCAAGTCCTGGGAATTTCTCTGCCTTCAAGATCTTCTAGCTTGTATGCACCGGGGCGGATCACTTTGGAAACTTTGTACGGTCCCTCCCAATTTGGGGCCAGTTTGCTCTTCTGTCCGGGGAACGAGACGGCCAATTTTCGGAGGACCAGATCTCCTTCTTTCAGGTCGGTTGGGCGGACCCGTTTGTTGTAGGCGAGTTCGATTCTCCTTCGGTAACCTTGCTACCGTATGGCTGCTCTTTCCCGAATTTCGTCTATCAAATCTAGGCTCGTCCTGAGTTCCCTGGCATTCTGTTCTTCTTCGAAGGCTATCAGGCGAGGAGAGGGTATTCCAACTTCTAGTGGGATGAGGGCCTCGGACCCATAGGTGAGATTGAACGGACTCTCGCCTGTCGGGGTCCGCTTCGTGGTTCGGTAATTCCACAACACATTAGGCAGCTGATCGACCCACAATCCCTTGGCGCACTTGTCGAGTCTCTTCTTGATGCCGGAGAGGATCTGCCGGTTGGCATTCTCGGCTTGGCCATTTGACTGGGAATGAGAGACTGAGGAGAAGCGGTGCTGTATGGCTAGGTCTTCACATAAAGCTCGGAAGGCAGCTCCAGCGAACTGCGTACCGTTATCCGTAACTATGACTCGGGGAACACCGAACCGGCAGATTACATTTTTCCAGAAGAATTGGACGACTCTATGTTCGGTAATCGTAGCCAAGGGCTCGGCCTCTACCCATTTCGAGAAATAGTCGACTGCCACGACTAGGAACCTCAATTGCCCGGGGGCCGGTGGAAATGGCCCAAGTAAGTCCATCCCCCACATTGCAAAGGGGATCGGACTTGATAGGGAGGAGAGTGGCGCTTGTGGAAGGCGTCGGATGTCGGAATACTTCTGGCAGGATGTGCATTGCCGAACGTGTTGTTCGGCGTCCCGTAGGAGCGTTTATACAGAATGCCTTCGACCAGTATGTAACGCTCGGCTCGGGACCTTATTTTTCGGGCTTCCTTCGGGTCCCTTGGGAGGAGTCCGTCCCTTAAAAACTCGATGAGGGGCTTCATCCAATTATCTTCGAGGGGAAGTGGCAGCGTTTCGACGGAGTTGAAAGCCTCGTCCTCTATGCTTGGCTTGAGGAGGACTTCTATTAGAACAGTTTGTTCGAGGCCTTGCAGGGATGAGGAAGCTAATTTGGACAGGGCGTCGGCCTGGGTATTTTCCTCTCTGGGGATTCTTCGGATGAGGGCCTCGTCGAAAAGCGCCATGAGGCTCTTCACTTTAGCCAAGTACTTTGCCATTCTGTCATCGCGGGCTTCGTACTCGCCGAGGACTTGGTTGACGACCAACTGAGAGTCGCTGAAGATCTGCAGGCGTCGCGCTCCTGCGTTTCGGGCCATCCCGAGGCCGGCTATGAGTGCCTCGTATTCGGCCTCGTTATTCGAGGCTTTAAAGTTTATCCGGAGGGAGTATTGAAGGACAAAGTCGTCTGGGCCCGCCAGGATGACTCCAGCCCCGCTCCCCTCGTTGCAAGAGGATCCATCGACATATACCGACCAGATAGGCGGGCCCTTCGTTGTCGGTCCAGGGTCGGGGATAGTCGTTTCCACTATGAATTCGGCCAGCGCCTGCGCCTTGATGGCGGTTCGAGGCTGATAAGTAATATCGTGTTGGCTCAGCTCGATCGACCACTTCATGAGGCGGCCGGATGTCTCTGGCTTGTGAAGGATCTGCTTCAACGGCTGGTCGGTAAGAACGACCACCGAATGAGACTGGAAGTATGGCCGAAGCTTCCTTGCAGCCATTATCAGGGAGTAGGCTATTTTCTCAATTTTCGGGTATCGGAGCTCGGCGTCTCGGAGCACTTTGCTGACGTAGTAAATGGGCTTCTGAGTTCTTTCTTCTTCCCTGACTAAGACCGCACTTAGTGTCTGTTCCGAGGCTGCCAAGTACAGGTAGAGGGGTTCGCCCGGTATGGGTTTGCTGAGAAGGGGCGGATTGACGAGGTAAGCCTTAAGCTGGTCGAAGGAATCTTGTTGTGGCTGCCCCCACTCGAACCCCTTAGTCCCCCTCAGGGCTTTGAAGAACGGGAGGCACTTCTCCCCAGACTTCGACAAAAAGCGCCCAATGGCGGCTAGTCGACCAGTCAGTTTCTGAACATCTTTGACGTTTCTAGGCGGGGCCATGTCCAGTATGGCCCTGATCTTCTCTGGATTCGCCTCTATTCCCCGTTGGCTAACCATAAAGCCGAGGAACTTGCCTGACGAGACGCCGAACGCACACTTGTTCGGGTTGAGTCTCATATTGTGCTTTCTTAAAACATCGAACGCTTCTTGGAGGTCGGTCTCATGATCAACGCCTCGGATGCTTTTCACGAGCATGTCATCCACGTAGACTTCCATGTTCCGGCCGATCTGGGCCTGGAATACCTTGTTGACGAGACGTTGATATGTTGCCCCTGCGTTCTTTAGGCCGAACGGCATGACTCGGTAACAGTAGAGTCCCTGGTCTGTTACAAAAGACGTCTTTGGAATATCCGGGGGGAACATCCTTATCTGATTGTAACCCGAGAAAGCGTCCATGAAGCTGAGGAGCTCATGTCCCGAGGTTGCGTCAATCAGAGTGTCAATGCTCGGCAGAGGGAAGGGATCTTTAGGGCAGGCCTTGTTGAGGTCGGTGAAATCGATACAGATTCTCCATGTTCCGTTGGATTTCTTCACCATGACTACGTTTGACAACCACTCCGGATAATTTACCTCCTGTATGAATCGGGCTTTCAGCAATTTGTCTACCTCCTCCTTAATAGCGAGCTGGCGCTCGGGGGCGAACTTGCGCCTCTTCTGCTGGACCGGTTTGGACCCCGGATCGACGCTGAGGCGGTGGACCAAGAGTTCTTCGGAGATACCAGGCATGTCCGCCGCTGACCACGCGAAGAGGTCTTGGTTGGCTCGGATGCATTTCACAATATTTGAATATAGGGCGGACGGAAGGGCTTTGCTGACATAGAACTTTCGGGTCGGCTCCTGCTCCGAGAAGAGTACTTCCTCCAACTCGTCTACCGGTTCGGAGGTTGGCCGAACAACATCTTGAGGGATCTCGAGTGTCTCTAGGGAGAGGACAGGTCCAAGGGTGGAGGTCATATAACACTTGCGGGCCTGCTCCTGATTGCCTCTTACTTCTCCCACCCCGGCCCGAGTGGGGAACTTCATTTTGAGATGATAGGCAGAGGGGACGGCCTCGAGAGCGGCTAGGCCGGGCCGACCCAAAATGACGTTGTAGGCCGCTGGGACGTCTACGACCATGAAATCCATCGACTCCGTGCGGGTGGTAGGAGTTTTGCCTGCTGTGACATCGAGGGTTATCACCCCTTCGATGGTCACCGGCACTCCCGTGAACTCATGGAGCGTGTACCCGGCGGGCTTGAGTCTGTCTCGGGCGAGCTTCAGCCCCTTGAAGGCATCGAGGAATAGGATGTTTACGGAGGAACCGTTATCTACTAAGATCCTTTCGACTTTGAAATTGGCCATGTGAAGGTTGATGACGAGTGCGTCACAATGAGGGGTGCGGACGCCCTCGAGATCTTCGTCAGAAAAGGTGACGGGCACTCCGAGGCCTTTGGGTGGAGGGGTGGCTCGAACCGAGTTGACTTCTCTTATGAAGGCTTTCCGAGAAGAGTTCGAGGAGCCCCCCATTGGACCCCCATGGATAAGGTGGAGGACTCGCTCCTCCTCGAATTCGGGCGTCTCTTCTCTTTCCGGACGTTTGTTAGCCCCCCGAGGCTGGGGTGGAAGTTCGGCTCCGTCCCTTCTCACAAATTTCGCCAGCTGCCCTCTCTGAATAAGGGCTTCGATCTCATTTCTCAGAGCACGACAGTCGTTTGTGTCATGCCCATGGTCTCGATGATAGCGGCACCATTTTTCCTTGTCTCTTCTTTTGGCAGGGGTGTTCATCTTTGGAGCCGGAGGCAGGACACCTTCTTTTTCGACTTCCATGAAGATGGCAGAGATGTTAGTGGTGAGGGGAGTGAATTTTTCGAATCTGGGGGGAGGTCGGCGTTGGCCAGTGTTATCCTTCTGGAATTTCTTTGCCCCTTCTTCTTCCGTTCCCTTCCTCTTAGACCCGGATGTAGCTCCTTCCCAGTTGGGCTGTTCCTCGGCCTCTTCAGCTCGGATGTACTTTTCAGTTCGGAGGAGGAGGTCGGAAAAGTCGTGCGGGGGTTTCTTGGCGAGGGAGGAGCGGAGATTGGAGTTGAGGATATTGGATTGGAACGCTGCGGTGGCGACGGATTGGTCGAGGGACGCGATGGTTCTGGCTTCAGCTGTGAACCTCTTCACGTAGTCCCTCAACTTCTCCCCCTTCTGTTGACGGAGGTGCAATAGTGAGATGCTGGTCTTCTCGGCCCTTCGGCTGCTGACGAAATGGGTGATGAACAGTGTCTCGAACTGTTCGAAGGAAAATATCGACGCCGGGGCAAGTCGAGAGTACCATTCTCGAGCTGGGCCTTTCAGAGTTGCAGGGAATGTTTTGCAGAGGAGAGCGTCGGACGCTTGATGGAGGAGCATCAAAGTCTTAAAGCCTTCGATGTGGTCAACTGGATCGGTCTCTCCAGTGTAGTTCTCGAACTGGGGAGGTTTGAAACCGAAGGGAACAGGAGTATCCACTATGGTCCGGGAGAACGGGGGTTGGCTAGGACGGAGGGTCCTCCCCCTGAGTTCTTCTTCTCGGTTTATCTGTCCCAAGAGTTTCTCCACCTCGTTCAAGCGGCGATTCGTGGTGTCATCTCTCCGGCGGTGGCCTGCCGAGCCACGGGACTCGTCTTCGTAGGATGGGGAGCGAGGGCTGCGGCGACGGTAGCTTCGGGAACGACGAGGACTTGGGGTGCGTCTGGAATTGGTAGGAGCGGGTCGAGGAGAAGGGGAACGTTGGCGAGGGCTCCGGACCGGACGAGGGGAGGGGGCCCTCGGCTCATTGGGGTTCTGACGGAGATTGAGGGCCTGTTGTACCATAGCTTGGAATTGCTGGAACTCGGCACGGGTGATGGGTGCCTCATTGTTCCGGTGCTGCTGCCGACCTGTTGGAGAGTGCCTCCTTCGGTAGTGATCGGGGGAGTCTTTTCTCCCTCTTCGGGCGGGGGACCCCCTGTGTCCCCGGTGTCGGGGGGATCGCTCTTGGTGGGAGAGTTCTCCCCGAGCCCGCTTTTCGTCCAGATGGTGACGAAGGTCCTTATCCTCCGGGCGTCTGGGATGGGCATCGTGGCGACCAGAGGCTCGGGGATGATGGGAGGCCATGGAGGCACTGGAGGCAGTGTGGTTGGGTATGTTCTCTGGGTGAAGAGGCTGTTTCTGGGGGTTAGGCCCCTTCGGATCAGGATGTGGAGGGTTCCGCTGGAGCGGCTCTTCCACGGTAGGAGGGAGCTGCCCTTGTTGCTGAGTGGGATCAGGAAGGACTTCTTGCTGGTCAGGGTTGGGCGCTCGGTTGGAGCCCCTAGATCTGACTTTGCGAGGCGGCATGGCTGGAGAAAACCTGTTCACCGGGAAGAGGAGGGGTCCCTATTCGTTAGTTTCCCACAGACGGCGCCAATCTGTTGCCGCTAAATTTGGTGTGGGGGCAAACAGATAGAACTTGTGGATTCTTGGGGGAAACTGAATAGGGAAACCTACGTACCTGTTCCGTCGAACTCTGATCGTTGCTCCCGTCGCGCACCTGCAAAAAGTGCGAGACACCGGGGTTGTTCCCGGCGACGCACCCTCCGACGCTCAAGTCAGTAATCTGGCAGACTATGAAAGAGCGTAAAACTGGTGAAAGATTGATTACCTCTAAATGGAGATGGATGGGGGGTATTTATAGGCGTCTCAGGGAACAGATTAGGAATGTAATCCCCGTGATCTGATATGGAATAATCTCCTTGTAAACAGATTAGGAATGTAATCTGATAAGGTATATTCCCCGTAATCAGATAAGGAATTTAATCCCCAAATCTCGGTGAAAAGGTAGATGTCCATCAGGGCCGTTGATCGTGTTTAATCAGGGACCCTGACTCTATCTTGATGGATCGGGCGCGCAGCGGGTTGAAACCCGCACCCTCTTGGTGGCGGATCTATTCGCGGATTATTGGGCCCTAGGGGGGTGGATCCAATATCCGTTTTGGTCCTTTTGTGGGTGAAATTACTGTTTTACCCCCGTGCTTCGAGATTCGTGCTCCATCTGGACGGTTCCGATTTAACCCCTTTTTTAGCCATATCACATGATAAGAGTATCTTTTTCACAAAAACCTACGGGTCCCCCCTCCCCCCTCCAGCCAATTCAGCACCTTGTGATCTTATTAAAGATCATTACGAACCCTTTCCATTAATGTTTTTGTAGATTCCAAAAAGGATCAGGACAAGAATGAATCCGGGAATCTAGGACATATTCATCCTGGAGCAGCGAGAAAATGGAAGTATTTGATAGGAGCAACTTTCTTTAATAGCTTGCACTACTATGCAAACTAAGATTTCTTCCTACAATTCTAGTTTGCTTTCCAGAGTTTGCTGGATGGATTTTCCCTATTAGTACCAACCCCAACATTGTCATGGCCAATAATCTTTCATGGGATGGAGTTACTTGGTTGGCACATGCGACGGATGCGAGTGTATTTGACATATCTGGAATTTCTTGACATATTGCATGCAAGCAGTGACCATAGATGTCCAGTAGTACCCCGTTCTCAAAAGCTTCTTGTATAATCTCAGGCCACCTTGGTGTTCACCGCACGCACCTACATGAACTTTTGTAAAAATGTTTTTGGCTTCTTCAGCTGTCAGACAACGTAATAACAGTCCGTCAATCCTCCTCTGGTAAAGAATTCCTTCCAAAACCACGTACTTCCGGGCTTTCCTCCGAACCTTAGCCACTTCAATCAACTCTCCTGGTAAACACCCTTACTGCTAAAATCTTAAAGAATAGGATAAAGCCGACTACCCTTTTCAAGCTCGGGCACAGACGTCAAGCAAGTCATCTTGAACCTTTCAGAACTGGTAGGGTACTAGGTACATATGATGAGGAAGGGCACCGGGACTGCTTTTGTGATAATGCCGGATGGAATATCTAAGTTTGAGGGCAATATGGTCTTGGAGTATGTCTGATGGTGGAATCCACTCACGTTTTCTTACTTCTTGCAATGCGCGTAGCGCAAGCTGTTGATATTCAAAGAATCCTTAAGCCATTTTATTTATTTTGTACCCAGCCTGCTCATGTCCAGTTTGCCATATGTGCATTTTGATCACTTGTTCTCTTTTCCCTTTGTTATCCTTGAATAGAGCGCAGCTTCTTCCATCACTTCTTTGAAATAACCCACACAAAGGACATGCCTTCTGAGGGCATATATAGCCCTGATTGCCTCCCATAAACTTCTTCTTTCCATATCATTGTTACTAGCATATACACCGCTAATTATCCACCTCCCTTGTTGATATAGTCATGATGGTCCCCACTAGCAGTTGTCTCCCAAACCCCTAGAATGACATAATGCCAATGGTTTGCCTCCATACTGCTTGCTATCCGACCAACCGAAGCTACCACCAGACTAGCGAAAGATTTCTTGACGAGGAGAAGGATGAGAGAATGACTTATGTATGAAATTCCCATACTACTGATTCCAGAAGTCAACTCCTCATTACCGGATCAGAAAGGCGGGGCAGTTCGTGGCCTTCGTTACATCCAAAGGTAAAGCAGCAGTGAAGAGCCATTAAAGACCATCACTAAGACCCTGCCTATAGGTCAAAGACTCTCTAGATATCTTTCAAAAGCTGGATGAGGGCACCTATCAGGACCAGAATAGGGTATGCTGGGTTCCTACTCTGTTGCTAAATCTGTTCTATACTTCCCAAGCATCTTATATTAATATTCTTTAGTCTTTAGGATATGCTTCAACAAATGAATCCGTGAACTCGGGTGCTTTATCCAATCAAGTTCTTCCTGATGAGTCTCATTCTGTATATGCCCTTTCTTTTGACTTAGAAATGGAATGAGTTGGTTCACTCCATTCATGAAAGTGAACCCCTTTATTTTATGGCAAAACAAGAGTTGTAACCTGAGATAACTCAGTGCAGAGAATGTCAGTTCGATGGTGATGTATGGAATGCTCGGGCATTGATTCAGAAGGAAAGGAAACTTTCTGAGGTGCATCGGTTCTATTAGCATTAGTCGCTGATCCCATAATGGAATTGACTCGGTGATGGAATTTTGTTTGTTCCTTTCTTTCTTTGCCGGTTCAATTCACTCGTAGGAAGCTTGGTTGTTTTCTTTGGTTGCTTATTCCATTTCTTTCAGTGGGAGGATTTTTATCAGTAGCACCAGGTGGGCTTAGGCTCAGTTTATCGATTGCTGTGGATTCCGCTTAGAATATTCTATTCATGAGGAGTGAGGAGTAGCGATTCTCCTTCTTTCAATAGTAGTTCTCTCTTCCCTTCTTCTGATCTGATCTCTTGGTTGGTCTGGTCCTTCCATGAGGAAATCACAATGGCTATGATTCTTTGGTCGAAAGAAGGCATTTTTAGTCACGAATGGGGATCAATCTTTAAGAAAAAAGAATGGATAATAAAAATAATGAGAATTCAAAAGTCTAATCTTTAATCTGTGACGATCAAAGGGATCAGGTGAATGATTAAAGTAATAAGAAGACTAAGCTTTTGGTTTCCCCGGGTCTATCTGTACCAATCCATAGTCCATACTTGGGGCACTGAAACTGAATCCATATAGGTTGCCAGTATGTCTACTCACGATCGGATTCCACTCAGCAAACAGATTCAACCTTACTAGAAAGAAATATTAGTAGTGCGCTAGCATGCTTCTGTTTTATCGCTTTTTCTATTGACTGCGTTTAACGTAAATGGTTTGATTGGGGATTCTCCCCAAACCCCTCTTCCTGTTCTAGCCGGATGGATGAACTTCATGTGATTAAGGTTATCTAAACCCGTTCTGGATGGTTTGGTCTAGGCTTTCCCTTTAGATCTATTCAATTTTTTGTGCTGCTGGTCAGAAATTAGTGCCGTAAAGGCAAGGACAGCGATATTGTGTAATGAGGTTGCTGCTTCAGGGCCATCGACGACAGCGAAAAGGGCAAGGAGCGCGATTTGGAAGAACATCTGATACAGACTGCTTTCTTCCACTGTGGAAAGATAAAGGAATTCATTCCCAGTGGTCAGGCCATATTCAAACAATTTTTCTCACATGGTCGAATCTCGGTTAACCAGAAGTAGTCCTGGATCACCATGTAGCCAGACTTTGATGCCAGTCGATAACTAAAAATCTACGATGCCAGGTTTCAACCTTATTTTGTCGTGGTGTTGAGCCTGTTGAAACGGTTCATCCAACCTCGATTGGGGATGACAATGACCAACTAAAGATCGAAGATCAGGCAAGGGAGAGCCCTACTAGCTAAGACTTTGTGCTAGTTATAGATTATCGCTTTCCAACCTGTACTTTTCTTTCTCCTATAGAGTAGTGGAAAGAGGGTTGGTTATCCGAAAGACAGATTATTCATTTCAGTATGCTTTTGATATCAAAAAGCAATGCCAGATATATTAGTTCGCATTAGCAACTTTCTTTCATTTGATTATTGTCTTTTCTTAGCTTTATTGCTCATTTGGCTTGTACTTTTTCATTCTTTCACAACCTTGTTTCACAGGATTTGCATCTTCCCTGATATTAAGATGATGCTGATCTCTCCTTTCCGGACCTTTTCTTAGTTGTACGCTCATGTCAAGCCTTAGAATATGATGAATTCGATTCGATCCTTAATGTCAGTATAGTCAAGCCAGTAGGCTGAGCTTACCCCTTTCCTGTTATACTACTGGTGGAAGCAGACTTGTGAAGGACCTACACGAAGTGAACTGATGTTTGCTTGATTTGAGCTGAGAAAGCCGGTCACCTCTGTCTCGTCTTGTAAGGCGGAGTCTTCTTCCTATTAGTTGGTTGTCTCCTTAAGAGCGGGTCAGTTTTCTCACTAGCAAAGGATCTAACTACTAGTCCAGATCGGGTTTAGAGCTACTAGTCATAGGAAAGAAAAAGACAATGCGCAGGATGGTTGGGTCGGAGACAAAGCTAGTCCGATCGATCTGTATTGGAAAGATAAGATGTGGCCCGGGTAAGCGCCGATAAGAAAATGTTTCTTATTTTTTTCCATTTAGGTTTGTGTGGGGCCCTATAGTAAGTACCCCCAAACTACATCGTCGAAATAACTTATTAAGATGTCAGTTATATAATGCAAATCTTGACAGTCTCAATTCAATTTATTAGCCACTAGAGCCAATGAAGTGCACTATCCATGCTCCGAAACAGGGCCCACAAGTGAATCTAGTCTCTAAGGTTCAGTTCTTTCTGTCTCCCTTAAAGTCATAATGTATGTCATACAAGTTTTTTGTAACTATCAATTATTCTTTTCCTAATCCTAGTATTTCTATTTCATATAAGTATCTTCTTTCTATGCTATGATTTTGTGTAGCTTTTACCTTAGCCCAAACTCAAGTTGTCTTATCAATAAATTTCTGGGATGTCTCTTGCAACCTGACAACTGGACTCACCAACTCCGACACATCAAAATGAAGAACCTAGCGCCTATATACTTGGCTGGTGTGGTGGCACAACTGCCAGCTCCCCCAGCATCTAAAGTGATTAGGCAGGGGCATGATTCAAATCTGCAGTCTTCAGATCATGAGCCTGATTAGTCGAGAAATTCCTCTACCCCACTTGCTGCTATAGGTTGGCAGCATTATTCCTCACTTCGCACGTCTACTTTTCAAACTCCAGTGTGCGCTACTCAACAAGGAAAGTATATCGTGAAAGAAGGGAGCAAGAAAGATATAAAAAAAAGTTGCTAACTCATGCTCGCTATACTATACTACTAAACTAACTAAGATTTCTTTCTAGAACTCTAGTTTGCTTGTTGGGTGGCAACTTCACTTAAGAGGTAGTGAGACTGACCGCAATTGCAGGAATCGGTTCGACTCTCTTTCATTTTTTGGTTCGAAAGGGAAATTCGTTTAGTATGAGATTGCTTCACACCTCGCGGTGCTTACACCTCTTGCCTATCGAAGTTCTATTAAAACACCTCGTACGAGAACTTGTATAGAGAAGGATTTTTCGCTGCACAGTAGTTCTATGCCAACTTAGCTGCCCGGTGCTACAATTGGCATAACAATCGGTATACCATAGGTTGACCCAACCCAGTCCTCTGGTACTAGGGTTGGCTCCTCGCAGTTATCCCTTTAACACCAACGGTAGATAGGAACCGAACTATCTCACGACGTTCTAAACTCTACTCACGTACCACTTTCATCGGCGAACAACCGAACCCTTGGTACCTTCTTCAACCCCAGGATGTGATGAGTCGACATCGAGGTGCCAAATGACCCCGTCGATAAGAGCTCTTGGGATTCATCAGCATGTTATCCTCGGCGTACCCTTGATCCATTGAACGAGAGCCCTTCCACACTCGACTCCCAAATCACTATGGCCAACTTTCGTCTCTGTTCGACTAGTCAGTCTCACAGTCAGGCATGCTTATACCATTATGCTCACGAGTAGAATCATCGCTTCAGCCTACCTTCGCACACCTCCATTACTCTTTAGGAGGCATCCGCCCCAGATAAACTACCCACCTCGCAGTGTCCTCCCCCCCAAAGGATCGATGCAGTAGTTTTTCATCCTTAGACGAAAGAGTGGCCTTTCAGGATTGGTCATTGTGTATCACCACCTCCCACCTATCCTACACATTCGATCAAGGTTGTCACTGCGAAGCTATAGTAAGGAAGGTGCATGGGTTCTTATCATCTAGCCATTGGTACTCCTCATCTTCACAGAAGAATTCAATTTCACCGGGTCAATGTCGGAGACAGCGGGGCAGTCGTTACATCATTTGTGCAGGTTGCTAGTTATGTGACAAGGAATTTCTCTACCTTAGAACAATTAGAGTTACTACCGTCGTTTAACGGGGTTTCCATTCAAAGCTTATCACACTTCTCCATCCGAGCTCCCAGCACCGAGCAGGTGTCAGACTCTATACATTGTGTTACTACTTAGCAGAGTCTTGTGTTTTTAATAAGCAGTCGCTAACCCTGGTATGTGTCGCTTTCCTAATCAAAATATAGGAGAGAACCCCTTCTCCCGAAGTTACGGGGTCATTTTGCCGAGTTCCTACGACATGGTTCTTTCGACGCACCCTAGTGTACTCTACTTGTTCACTTGTGTCGGTTTGGGCTACGTTCAGTTCACCGGGAGGATCGCCCTCCCAATTCAAAGTTTTTTCCTGGAAGTTTCAACCTTCATTGACTATGATAATAGTCACGATCGACTATAAAGATCCTCGCGACTTTGGCAGGGCGGTATGCTCTGCTCTCTCGCGACCCCTACTCTAATCAGAGAAAAGCCCCTACTGAAGAAGAAAAAGGTAAGCACTGAAATGAGAAAGGAACGAGTGGCTTAACACGACTTTGGTTCACACGTGAAAGTGCTTCGAAAGGTGTCTGTAGGTGCGCAGAGCCAGAGCCCGGCATGGCATGTTTTCCCACTTCAGAATCTTCTTCATTAGGGAAAAAAAGAGTGGCCGCCCCTGCTTCAAAATGAAAGGTCATAATACTACTAATAGAATATTTATTTCTAGTAAGGTTGCCTCCGTTTGCTGGTCGCCAAAGATGGGAGCTTCGCCTTTGGAAGCGCCAATAGCGTAGGGCGACCGGGCCAGCCGAGCCCTTCTGAATTAGTTAAGGATTTGATGACTCAAGGTGCATCTTAGGCAAAGGAGAGTGAGGGGAAGAGGGGTCTCGGCCTGATCATCCAATTTGCTCCAACAGACAGACATGGTTCAGTAGTCAACGCAACTTCAGCACTTTCGCGTACCCATTGGACGACAACCCTTTTGGGGGTTCCTTAGATTCACTCTGCGTAAATTGACTGAATGTAGAAATCCTTCCACTGGCAGGAGATCGTGTTTTTTACAGGATTTCTCGTTACTCATGTCAGTATCATCGCTTCTGATATCTCTAGGTGTTGTCACCAAAAACCTTCCCCGATTGACTGAACGTCCCGCTACTGACACTTGAAAAAGCAGCTTTCAAGGTCTCGTTGCTTTGGTGAATCACTTGAGTCCTGAGACATTTTCGGTGCCATGGAGCTAGACTAGTGAGCTATTATCCTTTCTTCAAAGGATGGCTGCTTCCAAGCCCACCTTCTGGTTGTCATTGCTCGATCACTTCCATTTCCTCTATGTGATTGCTTAGGGACCTTAGCATACAATCTGGGCTGTTTTCCTCTTGACTTTGGATCTTAGCACCCAAGAAGCCTGTGTAACACTGCGATTTTCATACACTGGAAAACCGTGACATAAGCCAGAATTTTTCATTCAATTAGCCACAATACACAGATTAAATAGGAAAATAGGAAAATTTAAAAACTTTTTATTCAAAACAAATGTATTACAAGTCCAAATGTTACAAAATTGCAATACATTACAACAGTGTTACAATTATACCTTTACAATCCCAAGTGTTACAACTTTCAACAATTTACATCAGAGTACAATGAATAAAGAACAACACTTGGTACTTCACTTGGATGCTTTCCAACAATAAATAAATTATAACAATTGTTACAAAAGAAACAATAGTAATCAACATATATTACAGCGGAAAACTTAAATAAAATCGACTCCTTGCTTCTTTTGCCTTGAGTCCTCTTGAATCCTGTACCTGCACTTCTGCAATCCAGTACCTGTAATCTTGTACTCCAGTACCTATAGAAGTGGGGATGTCAGTACATATACTGACGCTTTAAGGCTGATGACTAGTAGCGATTCTCAACTTTAAGCAAACAGATTGATGCAAAGAGAAACGTGTATATATAATTGATGTGTCAGTGTATGCTATGACTTAGACTCTAACGCAAGATTAACTAATGTAAGGATGCTCTTATTCTAATGCAAGCGAGTCTCCAGAATAGTATGCATCCCATACTACATACGCCCCATCTCAAGTCATTTCTTCATATATAGGGATTTGAACCTGCGCCAAGAATTCAACTCTTATACCGGACTTGTTTCTGAACATACAACGTGACTGATGAGGTTGCTCTGAAATAGTCTAATCCCGCCATTCGCAGTCAACTCATGGTGTCCCCATTTTTCACTACTACCCAATGTACCAGACCTCACTCAAAAACCAGACGAACGTTCGGAGTTCCTGCAACACAGGTTAGCTCGAAGCATCCCCTGCAGCCCCCTAACTCATAGACCGTAGTCTATGGTGTTCCTTTCCCCATCATAGAACATGACAGAGTTTCGGGGGTCCATCCCTAGCTCCGCCCGCCCTTATCATGGCATTTCAGAAATTAACAGATGAGATAGGGATCTCGTGCCCCCAACCCGTGAGAAGGCACAGATCGTATCCCTTTGACAAGAAGGGTACAACCCAATAACACCACCTAGTGCCGGCCTATAGGACAGGTCGGATCATAAGGTATCACCCTTGACACCAACTCCTTCCCTTCGGCGAAAATGATAATAAATAAAGGTTAAGTAATAATAGCCATAAGTTACTACCCTAACGATGTCACTAACCCTAAACAAACTGAGGGATGACACCATGACATGCTAGGTCTTAAGTTAGACTTCGCAAGATAACTTTACTAGGCGCTCAACCTAGACTTACCAGAATCCCTAAGGATTCAGTTCATGGCCTATTGATCCAAGACCCCGGCAATACGAACGTATTCGCATGCTACGATCTTGAACTTGGATTTTGTCTACGCTCCGGTCCACGATCAACCTACACCGGTTTAGATCCGACGGTACACGAGGAGTGACTCGTCCACTGTCCCTTAGGAGTAAAATAAATACACGTCTTGATGGTCGATGACCCCTAAGGCAATAATATCACCCTAGACGAGCACAACAAAACTGCGTACTAGCTAATAAGCTACATACAAGTAAACAAAACACATATGAGCTAACAACCTACGTATGATACCAACAACTACATACGAGCCAGGCAAGCTGCGTAAGAGACAACAACATATATACGAGCCAAATAAGCTGTGTATGAGACCAACAACTACATACGAGCCAACCCTTATTAATAGTTAGGGGTATTTTTATTCCAATCCTCTATCATTTGTTGATAGATAGGGCTCCCTGACGAGAGAGAAAGGCTGAGACTCCTTTTTCGTAGTCCGGTGACGGGTACGTTTGAGACCAACAACCACATACGAGCTAGGCAAGCTGCGTATGAGCAAAACAACATATAGAAACAACCATACGAGTATTCTAATCCTAGATGCAACAAAAACTCGATCTTCTATAATTAGAAGCAACAGAAGAATCTTCTAACAGTCTAAAATAGACTTACTACCAAAGAAAAACCCGAAAGCGACATAAAAAGCCTTCCGACAGCCTAGAAGCAACTGGTGCTACGCTTATCGGAATTCGACAAAATTAGACTTTTTAAGAAAGGTGAGAACATCTCCTGCAACTTTCTAGTTGAACACTTTTTCAGATTCGGTAAGGAATCCAAAATCCGGTCCAACGAACACACGCAAACAGTTCAACCAAACTGCGGATTTTCAACAAAAAGCTGAAACTTCTACAGCTTGTAACTTTTGCTCTAATTATCAGAATCTAACGAAACTGAAAAATTTGGAAATGTGGGAACATCTACTACAACTCTCTAGTTGACCACTTCATCAGATTTCGTAAGAAATTCAAAATTCCTGATATGAAACACACGCAAATGCTAACAAAAGATAGCCAAGGCTACAACAAAGCTGAACTTTGAGAGCTTATAACTTTTGCTCTACTTGTCGAAATCTAACGAAATTGGACAATTTGGAAAGGTGGGAACATCTGCTACAACTCTCAAGTTGACCACATTCTCAGTTTCCGTAAGGAATTCCAAATTCCTGACCTCGAACATAAGCAAATGCTAACAAAAGACTGCCAAGGCTACAGCAAAGCTAAAACTTTGAGAGCATGTAACTTTTGCTCTACTTGTCAGAATCTAACGAAACTGGGCAATTTGGAAAGGTGGGAACATCTACTACAACTCTCTACTTGACGACTTATTCAGATTCCCTATGGAAATCAATCTACCGTCTCTTGAACACATGCAAACGTTAACGAAACAACAGGTTTCCTTAACAAAAGCTGAACTTTGAAAGCACGTAACTTCTACTCCGCTTATCGGAATCTAACCAAATAGGACAATTTGGAAAGGTGAGAGACTCTACTACAACTCTCTAGTTGAAAACTTCCCCAAATTCATTAAGTAAAAGACTCAAAAACAACAAACAATGAAAACAGCGAGCACTTCAGCCCAAAGCTGGCTACTGTGTTTTGCAAAGGCCATAACTCCTACTCCGCTTATCAGAATCTAACCAAATAGGACAATTTGGAAAGGTGAGAGACTCTAATACAACCCAAATTCATTAAGTAAATGAAATAAAAACAACAAACAATCAAAATAGCGAGCACTTCATCCAAAGCTGGCTGCTGTGTTTTGCAAAGGCCATAAATCCTACTCCGCTTATCAGAATCTAACAAAATTGGGCAATTTGGAAAGGTGAGAGACTCTACTACAACTTCTAGTTGAACATTTTTTCAGATTCCCTATGGAAATCAATCTACCGTCACTTGAACACATGTAAACGTTAACGAAGACAGCAGGTTTCCTTAACAAAAGCTGAACTCTGAAAGCACATAACTTCTACTCCGCTTATCAAAATTTAACCAAATAGAACAATTTGGAAAGGTGAGAGACTCTACTACAACTCTCTAGTTGAACACTTCCCCAAGTTTATTAAGTAAAAGACTCAAAAACAACAAACAATCAAAACACCGAGCACTTCAGCCCAAAACTAGCTACTATGTTTTGTAAAGGCCATAAATCCTACTCCGCTTAACGGAATCTAACCAAATAGGACAATTTGGAAAGGTGAGAACGTCTACTACAACTTCCTAGTTGGTCACTTCCTCTGATTCCGCAAGTAAGAGGCTCAAAAACAACAACCATGAAAAACAGCGAGCACTCTCAGCCAAGCTGGATACTCTGTTTTGTAACGGCCATAACTTTTGCGCCTCTTATCGAAATCTAACCAAATAGGGCATTTTGGAAAGGTGAGAATGTCTACTACAACTTCGTAGTTGGTCACATTTCCAAATTCCATAAGGAACACCAAGTTCCAGCCCCTCGA
This sequence comes from Hemerocallis citrina, assembly GCA_017893485.1. NCBI lineage: Eukaryota > Viridiplantae > Streptophyta > Magnoliopsida > Asparagales > Asphodelaceae > Hemerocallis > Hemerocallis citrina. The sequence continues at coordinate 232,653,913 of CM030358.1, forward strand.
ACCTAGACCGTTGTTCACCCCAAAACAGCAAGTGCTGTCTTTTGCCTGCGCTCGCAGTTTTGGGGGAAACGGTCGTTTCACCCATCAAAACAACTCCGAAAATTTCACTAAATTTGAGCATGGTAATAACACCCCTAAGAACCTCTAAAATAAATTTGGGGTCAAAATTCCACCTTTTACCTAGTTAAATAATTCTAACCCTAGAACTACAAAAATCGAATCTTTATGCTTCTTTTTTGTGTTCTACCACTTCTACTTTATGTGCCATCTATTCTAGTCCACAACCAACAATATGCAAATGATTTTAGTCCAATTGCTTCACATACAAACAAATAAAACAACAAAACAAATATAAAAGTTTAAGAAACCCCCACCCAAACTTGTAGGAAGGACTAGCTTGCTCTTCTCCTCCTTTCTCCTTGTTCTTGATCCTCTTCAAGAACAACCTCCAAATGAACCCATGAAACCCTAACCCCTCTTTTTATTTGATCTCTCTTTTCTTTTCTTTTCTTCTCAATTTTTTTCTAATTGAACATGTAGAAGAAGAGAGAATGAAATGAGAAATGAGATGGGAAAGGGATGAAGAAACACAAAAAATGGAAGAGGGCTCTTGCCCTCTTGTGTTGGCCGGCCTCTTTTGTAGAGGGGAAGAGAGAGAGCTTGTGGATGAGAGAGAGCCACTTGTCTCTCTCTCTCTCGCGGCTCACACAATTCGGATTAATTTGCAAAATTTAATTTACAATCAAACCACTTAATTTGCAATCAACACCCTAATCCAATTCTAACCCTTCATTTGATCATGATTGATCAAGAATAAGAGAAGTTTTCCAAAAAACACATACTTCGTGATTTTGTATAAACGTACGAAATCGATACGATTCAAATACGTACATATGTCTGACTATATAGATAATTTTTATTAGTTAAAACAAATCAATCTGTACAAAAAATAATTTAATTCCGAGATTCGAAGTAAAAATGAAATAATTTTATTACCTTCTCGGAAGATTCGAGTATCAATTTGATACAAAACAGATGCATACAGACTAGTTTATACGTATAGATAATGTTTATTAACAAAACCAGGTGATATGCACCAAAAATATTTCGTTTATGAAAATAATAATAAAATAATAATTTTTAATATCTGCCTAGGATTTTCCAGACATTTTTTCAAAATTGCATTTTTCAAGATTTTGTACAAGTGCACAAAACTGATACAATACCTATATATACTTAGTAGTATATATATCAAGGTAACTTTTTATTAGAAAAACCAAGTAATTTCTATAAAAATATTTTTTACTTTAAAAATAATATTGGTATAAATATAATATCTGTCCGGGATATTACAATCCTCCCTCCTTAGAATAGTTCTGTCCTCAGAACTACGTTAAGTGTCACGCCCCGCTTCCCACTATATGGAAATACACGCACGCAACTGAGGCCCAGTGAATGATATACATCATCCATAAGCTGTACAATTATAAGCTCAACAAGATCTTTATAACACATTCACGCAGGCAAATATAATAATCACATGAGCTAAAAATAGAATAACCATCATTTGGATAATACATCAACATCGGACCAAGATGCCCAGGAGTACAAGGTGCCAGAATTAAAATGATATGATAAGCAATTCGCTATAACAACTCGATAAAATAGCGACTGAAAGAAAAACAACATGAAGTAGTAAGGAAGCAGCAACGATTGTTTAGAGAGTCTGCTCGTCGGGTCCATCAGTACCTGTATAATTATTAACTCAAAGAAAAATAGAAAAGTTCCCGTTAGAGCAAGTTTCGGGCAGCAAGTAGCAACAAGCAGAAAAAGGAATAATATAACAAGATAGAATATGGAAGAAACAAGAAGTAGAAGTACAAATACAATATGGATGTAAGTAAGGAACTGGGACAATATGATCCTGTAAGTAATAACTGTAACAAGTATATTCTAGACTTCAAGATATAAGCAATTGATAACTTAGGCTCAGTTAATCGATAATCATGTAATCAATGATCGAGAGTCATATAATCAAGAGTCATGTAATCAAGAATGAAGAGTCATGTAATCAAGAATCATGTAATCAAGAATCAAGAGTCATGTAATCAAGAGTCGTGTAATTAAGAATCATGTAATCGAGAATCATGTGATCAAGAATTATGCTTAGCGGAAATCTCGGGTTTATCTATTTTATTAACTTATCTAATGCACGCAATCCTGTGTCTCATACCACAAGTTCGGTGCATATCAATCATGTGACGTTTAGACTTAAGTAGTGAATTCTATGGGATTATGTACTCGGGTCTTCTAGTGATAGTATCAAGACATGTAATCATGAATCATGTAATCGAGAATTATGTAATCAAGAATTGTGTAATCAAGAATCAAGAATCAAGAATCACTATTTCGGGAAACACGAGCTCCCTTCCGAGTATACTTCCCTATATTGTCCACTATTAAGCCGTACCCTTATAACCCTGACTTGTTATTATTTTATAATTAATTAGGAACATGCAGTTGGTACGACTAGTGGAACGGTGTAATCAAATAGTTTAGTCAAGGAAAATATCAAGGACAGTAATCATGGACATGAGACGTAAAATGAGTATATGTATCGAGAGTAGTTATTATAGAATTATCAAGTGGTATAAAATGCATTCTATCAACCTATTATATCTATGCAAGTTATTATTAAAAGAACAATAATACACTCTGTAATACCCCGCAAAATAGCATATGGCTATTTTGCACTGTAACCCATGCATTAACTAAGTATGGCACACGATTACATTTTTCTCCTAGAAATTATCAGTTAAATTGAGAGATTTCTGACATACGGGCTGTTCTGAATCCGATGAAGTAAACTCGGAATACCATCTCGATTAAACTGTAGTTTTGTCCCGATTGTTTGGACCAGACAATTTGTGGGAGGAAAATTATAATTTCTATAAAACATGTATTTTATAGGATTTTAAATTATATGTATTGGTTATTTCATTAAAGCTAGTAGTTGGATTGAATGTGAATTGAGTTTGTGCACTAGGGTTAGAATCGGAGTGTGGTGACCTAGGGTTCCTTGACCTAACTTAGGGTTAGGAACCCTAGCATCATGATGATCATGGCTTGATCTTGATAAAGATCCAATGGTGGAAATACAACACCATGTGCACATTGACTATGAGAGTAGGAAACTTCCATGAAGTTTCCAAGGAAGCTTCCAAGAAGTTTTCACTTATGGTGGTGGCTTCATCCCATCCACCCATCTTCCACTCACACCACCTCCCCCCATCCCCACCCTACATCCCATCCGGCCCACACCCAACCCTAGCTCCCATTTTTTTATAAAACCCCCACTTCCACTCTCATTCTTTCACTTGTTCACCATTATTCTTGTTTCAAAAAAAGGGGAGGAGAAAGAGAAGGATAAAAAGGAAGGTGGAACCTTTTAGTAGGTAATTGTAGTAAGGTGGAGAAGTAGGAAAGATTGAGGAGGCCAAGTTACACAATTACAAAGAGCAAGGAGCAAGGAAAAGAGAAAAGCAAGCTAAGCCTACAAGGAGTATTCTTGCAACTTCAAGTGGGTGATCTCTTAAACTTCTTGTATTTATTTTTGTTTTGGTATGAATGGATGTGTAGTAGTGGTAGACATGATTTGGTTACCATGATTGAGTATGAGTAGTGTTAGGAAAAGAAAAATTGTATGGTAGAGAATTATTCTTTTGAAGATTGATTGAGTAGCATGATTGTGAGGGTATATTGAGGAATTTCTTAAGCCCAAACGGTTTAGAATCTTGGACTAAAATTCTGGGGTATTGTTCTTTTATGCATGTAGAGTATCCATGATTTTTTTCGTAATATTTGGATGCATTTTAGTAGCCCGAACAGTGGGTCCAAGTCTGGACAGTATGCAGCCAGAATGGCTGCTGGCTGTGGTGATTTTTGTGCGTATTTCCGATTTTATATCTCGGAATTGACAGGGCATTTTGAGTTGAAAATTTTTTTGGACGCCGTTGTATGTGTCTAAAATCATATTCTTAAATTTCGTATTTTTCCGAGGTCGTTTGATGCCCCGGAAAAATTGTAGAACGCGACTGGTCCGTAGGTGTCGGCTGAAGCTGACTGCGCTTTGTGCTGAAGTTCAAAAAGGCATAACTTCGTGTACGTTTATTATTTTGCTACTAAATTTTGGGAGTAGCATAGGGTATGAGTCTATTTGACGAATCTCAAATTTTATAATTTTTAGAGGTCATTTGATGAAGTTTCAAAGATAATTAGTAAGGGGCAGTGAATACTCTGCTGAAACAGAACGGCTGAAATGTAGCCATGTTTGAGGAGTCGTAGATCGTTGTGTGAAATGAATTTGAATGTGAATTTTGGACACGATGAAATGGTATATGTGTAGATAGAGAATCTCAAATTTCATGATCGTTGGACTTAGGGATGAGTTACTATTGAATTTTAAAGTAGGGTATGTTCAGCCTAGTACGAGATGTCTAGTTCATGGAGATAGATATTCCTAGGCTTATCTGTTAAGAATTTGGGCAACTGGCCAACTGGAGAATTTCAGTAGGGAATCATAACTCGCTAACCCAATTAGGATTGGTAATTCCAGGTTGTAGGCTATAACTTTCCAAGGCGGACAGATTCGGCCTTGTCAATGAAGTATTGCTAGAAAAATCAACCCTTCCCGTGTGATGCCCCCAAGGAAAATTGGTGTCTGTGAGAACATTAAGAATTGAATCTGAGGACGTATTCAAATAGGAAGTTAAGGTAGACAATCCAACCTTCCCATAGGACCCGGAATTGAGTGATCTCGATAACCAAGCGAACTCTTATGATATTGGACAAATGCAGCAAGTGTGAAAAGGAACGTACTACTAAGAGTATATGAGGGATATTAGATGTCGAGATGATTGAACTTGAGGAAGTAGTCAACTGAAGAATTGTAAATTAGGGTCTTACCTTTGCAGAGTTAGAGATACCAAGCAATTCTGACTTGTGTGCTGGAAATTATGGACATTGTGAGTTTAGCAACCTATTGTCTAGACTGACTTCAAGGTTTGAGTTAACTAGGGGACTTGAGTCCTTTAAAAGGAAATTGAGGGAATCATCGACTAGGAGATGGCAACGGATCTCCTCACCTTCTAGAAAATTCTGAGCATATTGGCTTCCGATGAGTGTAGCCGGGATCACAGCTACTGGTATTTCTTGATTGTTCCATCGGACAATTGACGAGGAACCCTCTGCCTACCGCAATATGGTGATCGTGAGCTATCAGATTTAAAAGATGGGTTTTTAGCATTTTATTCGGAACTTAAGCAAGTTCCTGTGCATGTACTCATGGTGGACATGAGTGAAGTGGGATATAGCTCTGTTGGATTGTATTGGGTGTCTTGATGCCTGAGTCTGTCAAAAGTCCAGAAAGGATAATTATGTGCGTGCTTACCTTCACTAAATTGTATTACACCATCAGGGCGCCGTTGGACCACTCATTGAGGGTCACGGGCCGGGATTATTTTGGGTCGCTGACCTATGAAGGTATTGGGAATCAGTGGATGTGATTCCAGGATGGTTGTTACCTTGATAGACCAGTCAGGCTCGACTTGTTGATCGACACCGAGTGTGGCTTGAACAACAACATATTTTCAGTAAACTGGATTGGTTAGGTTTTTCTTTTATTGTTTCGCTCAAAGTCTAAATTGGTATTAGGGGTGATTCCCTATAATCCAACTTGTTCTGAGAGTTAGCACTAAGTGGTGATACTGGTTATCTCTTCCTGTCATTAGGGATACGCACTGCGGTGCGTATCTTGCACTGTTAATTCCTGAAGTACCATGGTAAGAACGGGATGCTGATATCCTGGCGGATTGGGGGTATTTTAGGACCTCCGAGGTCGTCATGTTCTATGTTGGTGGACACGAACGGATCATAAAGGATCTTTGCGCAATGGATATACCGCGGTATATCTGTAAGTTCGTTACAGCTTTCGAGGATGGTTCGACGCAGTAATTATTGGTGACTTCGGGGTAGCGCCCCGCATTATTTCTTTTATTTTATTTTCACCTCCTCAACCATGTCATGCTATCAGGAACAGGAAGTAGACCAAATTAGAATGCATTGCATAGTGAGGGTTCTAATCCCTAAACATGGAGATAACGGCTTGATTTGGAAAGTATGTAGTATGGGATGCATACATTTCCAAAGTCTCGCTTGCATTAGACTAAGTATGTTGGCTTGACCTGGGTCACATGTAGTATGGGATGCAGGTGCCTCCAGAGTCTTGCTGACATTAGATCAAGTGCATCTGTTCTATACTCTGTATTGTTGCATTAGTCTCAGGTCATGACATACACGAACACTAGGAAATCAGGATGCACGTTAAATTTTCCATTCAAGATCAATTTGTGAGTGTGATAGTTTGAGGATCGCTGTTTCCTTATCAGCATTGCGTCAGTAGAATTACTGACGTACCCCACCTTTTAGGTACATGGATATCAGGTCACGAGTATAGGAGAGCCCAAGATCAGCAGGGCATCCAAGTAGAGGCAGTATGCACGTCTACCCTTCAAGCGGGTACAGAATTATCGGGGTCGCATAGCAGAAGGCTCAAGCCGAGGGGCAAGTCCCAGAGGGGGCAGATAGACCACTCAACGGAATTTCGGCAGTTACCAAGGGATTGCCGATCTGAAGACGACCAATGGCTTCACAAGAAATGTTTAAGTATTCTTGTAGTCAGTTGTAATAAAGTATGTAATTTGTATTCCTTGTTCAAGGACAATTTGATATTTGTAATTATTAATGTAATTACTCTGATGGCAATAAAAATGTTTAAATTTCCACGTTATTTACTGTGTTGAGATGCATTTGAAGGCAATGATCTTGGTGATGTCACGGATGTCCGATAACGGGGATCCGGGTCGTTACACACTCAGTTCATTAAATATGAAAAGTAATCAGTTTATATGCAAAAATGTATAGATGAATTTTTAGACAACTTGACATATCTACATTCACTTCACTTTTCCGTTGTTACAGAAAAGCAAATCCGATTCCGTCAGAGATTCTAGAAAGTAGACTCTCTTCCGGTTCCAACGCATATTCACACGATACATTCTAAAGACAGTAGCTATGCGTACAATTTCATTCTTCGCTGGTTTCGATGTTTCGCGCGCATTCTGGAAATTCAGAGTCACAATACTAAAATTACAATATCTCACAATCTGTACATCAGATTGAGAAACTGTAGGATGTTTCAGATATCTAGACTCGAAGGGCTACGATTTTCATATAGAATGTTTTTCGATTCAATGTCGGGAACATGGTCAAATTCTCTGTACAAGAGACCAGTTAGTGATCCGTGCAGGTTCAGAAATTCACGATATGACAGTACTAAAATCGCGATATCTCACAATCTATACATCCGATTGAGAAACCGTAAGATGTTCTGAATTCAGAACTCGATGGGCTACGATTTCCTCGTAGAAAATCTTCAATCCAGTATTGGAAACATGGTCGAATTCTTAGTGCAAGGTCAAGAAATTTTAGAGATAGTAAGGTTGAATATTCGATATTCGATAACACTATTCAAAATGTGTTAACGGTTCACTCTTGAGTTGATATAGCATGAAACAAGTGACTAGAATGGAATTTGACAATAAAATATGATGATAACTAGGCTACTTGCCACGAGTCCAAGGAAAATACTTGTACGAGAACAAAAAGAGTGCAGAAGGTACTTGCCTTGTACCGTGACGATTACGGTGGTGGTGTTAACCACGGAAAGAAGAAGCGACGTCGGCAACGGATGGTGGCACAACGGTGGTAAGAATGGCAGCAAGACGGCAGTGAGCATGCAACGGTAGCAACGGTGAGCAACGACAACAACGAGGTGATGGCGCGGCGTCGGGTTGTTTTTCGGGGTTCACGGAATCGTAGAAGCGGAGTCATTGGCTTGAAGGTGAAAGGTAAAGTGGAGTTCGGTGTTGCTTGAGCTCTCGGGTGTGAAGAAGGCAGAGGAAGAGAAGGAAAAGTGAAGAATGAGAGGTTGATGTGTTATGCATGTGTGTGAGTGCATGCATATATATAGAAAGAAAGGCATAGGAGTGTGCTGCATGTGTATAATTAGGGGTGTAGAAAAATGGGAGCATAGATTAGGAAAAATGAGAGTATAGGTGTGGAAAAATGAGAACATAGGTATGGAAAAATGAGAACAAGGAGGAGAAGTAGTGGAGTTAGGCGTAGAATTAGGCAGGATTAGGATTAGGATTAGGATTTGGATTAGGATTAATCAGAGTTTAAAATTTGTATTTAAACTCCGATCGAAAAAATCACAAAATTATAGAATTGATAAGAAAACTATTCTGGCTTTAGATAAAGAGTCCAAAGAGAAAAATAAAACTGATCTGAAAATTGAAGTACAAAAATTCACATAATAAAATACGTACAACTGGGACAGGGAGTTACAATCCTACCCACCTTACAAAAAAAATTTCGTCCTCGAAATTTACTTAGACGAGATATAGGATAGCTTAAGAGGCAAATGCAATACTCTTCAATGAAAAGTACAATAAAAGATAAAAGAAACAAAGAGTACAAAAGCACGAAAACAACTAAAGACAAATTGTGCATCCTCAACTGGAGGACTCAACAATTTGATGTTTGGGATCAGAATCTGAACCACCGACATCGCTAACATCCCAGTTCAGCTGAGTCACAAGCTCATCTCGCTCTGGCACATACTCTTCCAATTTTCTTAGTAACTCCTTAGACGAAGGTGCTGAAATCAAGATGCGTCTGGTCTTACTGGATATAAACTCCTCAGTCATAGCTAAATCTATAAAGGACAGAAGTGAGTCGTAATAGCCATCAACATTTAAAAGACCCACCGATTTACTGTGGATCCCCAGTTGAGCCCAAGTGTTCACCTCGAAGAGTTCCTCAAGTGTTCCATAACCTCCGTGTAAGGCTATGAAAGCATCAGCAGCACGAGCCATTTCAGCCTTCCTCTCGTGCATGTTATAGACAACTCTAACATCTCCCACAGTTCCCCCAGTAATCTCTTTCGGCATCAGTGACTTGGGAATCACTCCCAAAACGTGTCGGCTACCAGCACGAACAGCGTCGGAAACTAGGCCCATCATTCCTATGCTCCTACCACCATAGACGAGATCGATATTTCTTTTTTACAAGCTCCTTGCCGAGCTCGATCGCGGCTTCTTGGTAGCTAGCTCTTTTGCCAGAGCTACTGCCACAAAATACACAAATCATGCCGAATCTTGATAAAGATGATGAAGATGAAGAAGGCTTCTTCATACCCACTTCTCCTTCTTCTTGCACCGATTTTCTCTTCATCCCTATCACCGATTCTTGATCTTTTCTTTCCATTTGCCAAAAAATCCGAGCTCCTACTCTTTTTCTTTCTTTCTTGCTCCCGCCTCTGCTACCGGCTTCTCACACTTTCTCTTCTCCGAAGCTTACTCCCGAGTTGTCTTCTTCTTTCTCTTCTCCCCTTTCTTCCCCGGCTTCTCTCTTTCTTTCTTCTCCAACTTCTCTCTCTTTCTCTCTTTCTTCTCAGACTTCTCTCTCTTTCTTCTTCCTTTTTCTCTCTTTTTCTTTCTTCTCTTTTTCTTTCTTCTTTCTTTGACTTCTCTCCTCATTTCTCTTCTTTTTATTTCTTCTTCTTCTGGTCTTTTCTTCATTAATGCATCGTCCCCTATAACCGGCCTATGGCCAATATTTACACTTTGTTCCCTATCCATTCTAAATATAACATCGAACCCTGAGATGTTGATGACGATTTGCTTTGAAATTCATTCCATGAATCAATAAGGGACTCTGCTACGCTTTCGCTGCGCCACTCTGATGGTGATGCTTCTTGCTGCTGATATCAAGTGATAGCGATCGACGAATTGAGCAGAATTAAGAGATTGGTAACACGAAGGTGTTGGTTTTCAAACTTATTTGGTAAAGTGGGCCCCACCCACCAAACAATGTTGAAAAATTGTGGCAAGATTGGTGCCGCAAAGAAAAATGGGAGAAACTAAAATGAAGAATTTGTCAGTTACTCATCTCTCATTCCTATAAATGAGAGATTTAGGAAGAAGAAAAAAAAATTAAGCAAGACAAGAACAAGAAACAAGCAGAAAAGAAGAAAAAGAATAGAGTGTATTTTTGTATGGTGTAGTAATACCAATTTTAGAAAATAGTGAAGAGTCTTCTTGTTATTATAATAAAATATAACACAAGTTTCCAATTACCAATTTGTTTGCTATTTAGCCCAACAAAATTCATACTCTCTTCCAACAGAAGATTCAAGATTATAGGGATAGAAAGAAATAACTAGTATGATACTCAATAATGGATTGATCGATGAGAATGAATGCAATGTACAGAAGGTAACAAATGACGTAGGAACTAAAGCATGACTAGATCGAAATATACCAGTAACTGTTTCTTTGGTGGTTTTTGCCTCCTCTGTAATCAGGTTATGAGCCTGATTACACTCTGCAGTCTGTCCTCCTCTGGGATTTGATCCTCTTATTGGTGTGACACTCTTTCTCTTCGGACAATCCCGAACCTTGTGATCATTCACACCGCATGCAAGACACAAGTTGTTGGCTTTCCAGCAGTTCTTGCATATGTGTCCAACTCGGCGGTAATAATAGCATTTCTGGTCCTTCTTTGGAATCACCGATGAGTAAGGTGATGCTCTAGTAGTCGGGGTCTGAACTGGCCTCCGTATCGGTCCACCTGTAGACTGTGCGACAGTAAGAAGATGTAATGCCCCTTGAACGGAATTCCACCCTCTACGGATCTGCTCCTGGGTATCGAGCATGGCGGTTTAACTCTTATGCTGGTTCACAAACAAGTCCCATTGAATAAAGTTTGCGACATCCTGTACCTTATCCAGATTAGCTCTCACCAGTTCATTTTGCTCTTGTTGTAGCTCCATCATTCGTTGCATTTCCTGGAGAATGACGATGATCTCCGATAGTTCATCCCTGGGTGTAGAAGTCGAAGAGCCTCCGTGAACCATAGTCTGAAATGCATATTCGAATGGGGTAAATCTCCAGATGGCAAGTTGGTTATTATCATTCATGTGATCCACGTGGTGTGTATATTGTTGAGCTTAGCTTGGTTCGAGCCTAGGCTTTGATACCACTAAAAACCTATCACGCCCCGCTTCCCACTATACGGAAATACAGGCACGCAACTGAAGCCCAGCGAATGATATACATCATCCATAAGCTGTACAATTATAAGCTCAACAAGATCTTTATAACACATTCACGCAGGTAAATATAATAATCACATGAGCTAAAAATAGAATAACCATCATTTGGATAATACATCAACATCGGGTCAAGATATCCGGGAGTACAAGGTGCAAGAATTAAAATGATATGATAAGCAATTCGCTATAACAACTCGATAAAATAGCGACTGAAAAGCGATGACTGGGTCATCTATTATCAAAAAAAAAAATAGCGACTGAAAGAAAAACAACATGAAGTAGTAAGGAAGCAGCAACGATCGTCTAGAGAGTCTGCTCATCGGGTCCATCAGTACCTGTATAATTATTAACTCAAAGAAAAATAGAAAAGTTCCCGTTAGAGCAAGTTTCGGGCAGCAAGTAGCAACAAACAGAAAAAAGGATAATATAACAAGATATAATATGGAAAAAACACGAAGTAGAAGTACAAATACAATATGGAAGTAAGCACGGAACTGGGACAATATGATCATGTAAGTAATAACTGTAACTAGTATATTCTAGACTTCAAGATATAAGCAATTGATAACCTAGGCTCAGTTAATCGATAATCATGTAATCAATGATCGAGAGTCATGTAATCAGGAGTCATGTAATCAAGAATCAAGAGTCATGTAACGAAGAGTCATGTAATCAAGAATCATGTAATCAAGAATCAAGAGTCATGTAATCAAGAGTCATGTAATCAAGAATCATGTAATCAAGAATCATGTAATCGAGAATCATGTGATCAAGAATTATGCTTAGTGAAAATCTCGGGTTTATCTGTTTTATTAACTTATCTAATGCACGCAATCTTCTATCCCATACCACAAGTTCGGTACATATCAATCATGTGACGTTTAGACTTAAGTAGTGAATTCTATAGGATTATGTACTCGAGTCTTCCAGTGATAGTATCAAGACATGTAATCATGAATCATGTAATCGAGAATTATGTAATCAAGAATTGTGTAATCAAGAATCAAGAATCAAGAATCAATATTTCGGGAAACACGGGCCCCCTTCCGAGTATACTCCCCTATATTGTCCACTATTAAGCCGTACCCTTATAACCCCTGCTTGTTATTCTTTTATAATTAATTAGGAACATGCAGTTGGTACGACTAGTGGAACGGTGTAATCAAATAGTTTAGTCAAGGAAAATATCAAGGACAATAATCATGGACATGAGACGTAAAACGAGTACATGTATCGAGAGTAGTTATTATAGAATTATCAAGTGGTATAAAATGCATTCTATCAACCTATTATATCTATGCAAGTTATTATTACAAGAACAATAATACATTCAGTTCATTAAATATGAAAAATAATGGGTTTATATGCAAAAATGTATAGATGAATTTTTAGATAACTTGACATATCTGCATTCAAATTCACTTTCCCGTTGTTACAGAAAAGCAAATCTGATTCCGTCAGAGATTCTAGAAAGTAGACCTCTCTTCCGGTTTCAACGCATATTCACACGATACATTCTAAAGACAGTAGCCATGCGTACAAATTTATTCTTCGCTGGTTTTGATGTTTCGCGTGCATTCTGGAAATTCAAAGTCACAATACTAAAATTAAGATATCTCACAATCTATACATCGGATTGAGAAACTGTAGGATGTTTTGGATATCTAGACTCGAAGGGGCTACGATTTTCATGTGGAAAGTTTTTCGATTCAGTGTCGGGAACATGGTCAAATTCTTAGTACAAGAGACCGGTTAGTGATCCCGTGCAGGTTCAGAAATTCACGATATGACAGTACTAAAATCGCGATATCTCACAATCTATACATCCGATTGAGAAACCGTAAGATGTTCTGAATTTGGAACTCGATGGGCTACGATTTCCACGTAGAAAATCTTCAATCCAGTATTGGAAACATGGTCGAATTCTTAGTGCAAGGTCAAGAAATTTTAGAGATAGTAAGGTTGAATATTCGATATTCGATAACACTATTCGAAATGTGTTAACGGTTCACTCTTGAGTTGATATAGCATGAAACAAGTGACTAGAATGGAATTTGACAATAAAATATGATGATAACTAGGCTACTTGCCACGAGTCCAAGGAAAATACTTGTACGAGAACAAAAAGAGTGCAGAAGGTACTTGCCTTGTAACGTGACGATTACGGTGGTGGTGTTAACCACGGAAAGAAGAAGCGACGTCGGCAACGGACGGTGACACAACGGTGGTAAGAATGGCAGCAAGACGGCAGTGAGCATGCAACGGTAGCAACAGTGAGCAACGACAACAACGAGGTGATGGCACGGCGTCGGGTTGTTTTTCGGGGTTCACGGGATCGTAGAAGCGGAGTCGTTGGCTTGAAGGTGGAAGGTAAAGTGGAGCTCGGTGTTGCTTGAGCTCTCGGGTGTGAAGAAGGCAAAGGAAGAGAAGGAAAAGTGAAGAATGAGAGGTTGATGTGTTATGCTTGTGTGTGAGTGCATGCATATATATAGAAAGAAAGGCATAGGAGTGTGCTGCATGTGTATAATTAGGGGTGTAGAAAAATGGGAGCATAGGTTAGGGAAAATGAGAGTATAGGTGTGGGAAAATGAGAACATAGGTGTGGAAAAATGAGAACAAGGAGGAGAAGTCGTGGAGTTAGGCGTAGAATTTGGTCGGATTAGGATTAGGATTAGGATTAATCAGGATTTAAAATTTGTATTTAAACTCCGATCGAAAAAATCACAAAATTATAGAATTGATCAAAAAAATATTCTGGCTTTAGATAAAGAGTCCAAAGAGAAAAATAAAACTGATCTGAAAATTGAAGTACAAAAATTTATGTAATAAAATACGTACAACTGGGACAGGGAGTTACATTAAGTCAGGAAAACAGAAAAACATTCATACACTAAATAACTAGGGGAAAGAAAGCTTATATTGCTTTCCGACTCCCAAGTGACTCATCTACGAACTAGTTCTCCAAAGAACTTGACCTCGATCCCAAAACTGCCTGAAGAATCTGCCAAAGTCGAGATGTAACTCTCGAATCTTGGTCAGAGCTACTGACGCTGGCGCTCCATGTCGCTTCCTTACGCCTTCAATGTGGACTTCCGCTAATTTCTCTAGCGACTAAGTCATCTTTATCGGAAGAAAACGTGCAGACTCTGTCAACTGATCCCCAATATTCCAAATTGAGTCATACATTTTTGAACTTCTTGGTAATCCTGTGACGAAGTCCATACCGACATTCTGAGATTTTCCTTCATCAACTTCCCATTTTGGTGATTCAATCCCTGCATCTTCTGCCTAAGCCTTCTGACTTGCTTTCTTCGACTCCGTTACAGCTTCAATCGTGCCAAAACTGAGCTCCAATCTTGAGTAATCACTTCAATACTGACTTGTCTGATCTCATCATTTAGCTTCTTACTTCCTTCACGGTCTTCGGCTAAGGTCAATCCTTCACTTATCTCGATCTTTTGCACTTCGGTAGCCACTCCCTCCTTAGAATAGAACATGGCCACAATCATCATTTCTGACCTCCAGGATTGTCTCCTGTAATTTGCACAAAGCTGATGCTCCTGTAGTTGTTCAGAACTACAGTCAAAGGCTCAGCGTGCCCTTCTTTCGTTCTTGCACGGTCCAACTCTAACAAATCTATACTTAAGGTCTTCCTCCGATTTGGAGTATACAGCCCTTATAGCATAAATTTGCAATGAGGATTGCTCCAGATGGTGTAATCAACAAAACCAAATCTAGAGTCGCCTCCCGCACACATCTCAACTTCTTGAAAAATAATTCAGATAAAAGAATGTGATGAACCACAATCGAACAAAACAATTGCATGGATTCGATATATATATAAATTCAACTAGTTACAAAAAGTGTTACATCATATATAACTTCTTTAGTTTAAATAAAATTTTAGAATACAACTTTGAAACTTAATTGCAACTCCATATGCACATACTGGTATTGGCTCTCCTGCCTTCTTCAACTTGCTTTAAGTAAGTGCGAACTCTTACTCTTGGTGAACAGGTTCCTTCCCTTTGATGTTCATTTTCGGGGCTAATATGCTGCTACTATTCTTCTGAAACTGGGGACAATCTGATCGGATATGGCCGATCTTTCCACAATTGTAACATGTACAGGTCTCACACAAAAACCCGGCGTACCGGACCTCACACAATAACCAGACGAACCTTCGAAGTTCCTGCAACACAGGTTAGCTCGAAGCATCCCCTACGGCCCCCTAACTCATAGACCGCAGTCTATGGCTTGTTCGCTTCCCCGGCATAGAACATGACAGAGTTCTGGGGGTCCATCCCCTAGCTCCATCCGCCCTTATCATGGCACTTCAGAAATTAACAGACGAGATACGGATCCCGTGCTCCCAATCTGTGAGAAAGCATAGACCGTATTCCTTTGACACGAAGGGTATAGCCCGATAACACCACCTAGTGCCGGCATATACGACAGGTCGGATCATAAGGTATCACCCTTAACACTAACTCATTCCCTTCGGCGAAAATGATAATAAATAAAGGTTAAGTAGTAATAGCCATAAGTTACTACCCTAACGATGTCACTAACCCTAAACAAACCGAAGGATGACAACACAACATACTAGGTCTTAAGTTAGACTTCGCAAGATAACATTACTAGGCGCTTAACCTAGATTTACTAGAATCCCTAAGGATCCGGTTCATGGCCTATTGATCCAAGACCCTGGCAATACGATCGTATTCGCATGCTACTACCTTGAACTTGATTTGGTCTACGCTCCGGTCCGCAATCAACCTACACCGGTTAAGATCCAACGGTACACGAGGAATGACTCGTCCATAGTCCCTTAGGAGTAAAATAAATACACGTCTTGATGGTCGATGGCCTACAGGGCAATAATATCACCCTAGACGAGCACAACAAAACTCCATACTAGCTAATAAGCTACATACGAGTAAACAAAATACATACGAGCTAACAAGCTACGTATGAAACCAACAACTATATACGAGCCAGGCGAGCTGCGTATGAGAAAACAACATACATACGAGCCAAATAAACTGCGTATGAGACCAACAACTACATACGAGCCAAATAAGCTACATATGAGACCAACAACTGCATACGAGCCATGCAAGCTATGTATGAGCAAAACAACATATAAAAACAACCATATGGGTATTCTAATAACCTAGAAGCAACAAAAATGTGCTTACTAGCAAAAAACTCGATCTTCTATAATTAGAAGCAACAGAAGAATCTTCTAACAGTCTAAAATAGACATAATACTAAAGAAAAACCCAAAAGCGACATAAAAAGCCGTCTGACAGCCTAGAAGCAACCAGTGCTACGCTTATCGGAATTCAACAAGATTAGACATTTTAGAAAGGTGGGAACATCTCCTGCAACTCTCTAGTTGAACACTTTTTCAGATTTCGTAAGGAATCCAAAATCCGGTCCAACGAACACACGCAAACAGTTTAACCAAACTGTAGATTTTCAACAAAAAGCTGAAACTTCTACAGCTTGTAAATTTTGCTCTACTTATCGGAATCTAACGAAACTAGAAAATTTGGAAAGGTGGGAACATCTACTACAACTCTCTAGTTGACCACTTCCTCAGATTCCGTAAGAAATTAGAAATTCCTGACCTCGAATACATGCAAATGCTAACAAAAG
This sequence comes from Hemerocallis citrina, assembly GCA_017893485.1. Taxonomy (NCBI): domain Eukaryota; kingdom Viridiplantae; phylum Streptophyta; class Magnoliopsida; order Asparagales; family Asphodelaceae; genus Hemerocallis; species Hemerocallis citrina. The sequence goes on from CM030358.1 coordinate 232,670,813, forward strand.
ACAGCCATGGCTACAGCAAAGCTAAACTTTGAGAGCTTGTAATTTTTTCTCTACTTGTCGGAATCTAACAAGACTGGAAAATTTAGAAAGGTGGGAACATCTACTACAACTCTCTAGTTGACCACATTCTCAGAAGCCGTAAGGAATTCCAAATTTCGGACCTCGAACATGCAAATGCTAACAAAAGATGGCCAAGGCTATAGCAAAGCTGAAACTTTGAGAGCTTGTAACTTTTTCTCTACTTGTCGGAATCTAACAAAACTAGAATATTTGGAAAGGTGGGAACATCTACTAAAACTCTCTAGTTGATGAATTTTTTAGTTTCCCTATGGAAATCAATCTACCTTCTCTTGAACACTTGCAAACGTTAACGAAAACAGCAGGTTTCCTTAACAAAAGCTGAACTTTGAAAGCACATAACTTCTACTCCGCTTATCAGAATCTAACCAAATAGGAAAATTTGGAAAGGTGAGAGACTCTACTACAACTCTCTGGTTGAAAACTTCCCCAAATTCATTAAGTAAAAGACTAAAAAACAACAAACAATCAAAACAGCGAGCACTTCAGCCCAAAGCTAGCTGTTGTGTTTTGCAAAGGCCATAACTCCTACTCCGCTAATCGGAATCAAACCAAATAGGCCAATTTGGAAAGGTGAGAGAGACTACTACAACTCTCTAGTTGAACATTTTTTCAGATTCCTTATGGAAATCAATCTACCGTCTCTTGAACACATGCAAACGTTAACGAAGATAGGAGGTTTCCTTAACAAAAGCTGAACTCTGAAAGCACATAACTTATACTCTGCTTATCGAAATTTAACCAAATAGGAAAATTTGGAAAGTTGAGAGACTCTACTACAACTCTATAGTTGAACACTTCCCCAAGTTCATTAAGTAAAGGACCCAAAAACAACAAACAATCAAAACAGCGAGCACTTCAGCCCAAAGCTGGCTGCTGTGTTTTGCAAAGGCCATAACTCCTACTCTGCTTAACGGAATCTAGCCAAATAGGGCAATTTGGAAAGGTGATAATGTCTACTACAACTTCCTAGTTGGTCACTTCCTCTGATTCCGCAAGTAAGAAGCTCGAAAACAACAACCAAGAAAAATAGCGAGCACTCTCAGCCAAGCTGGCTGCTCTGTTTTGTAACGGCCATAACTTTTGCGTCTCTTATCGGAATCTAACCAAATAGGGTATTTTGGAAAGGTGAGAATGTCTACTACAACTTCCTAGTTGGTCAATTTTCCAAACTCCATAAGGAACACCAAGTTCCAGCCCCTCGAACCTAGACCGTTGTTCACCCCAAAATAGCAAGTGCTGTCTTTTGCCCGCGCTCGCTGTTTTGGGGGAAACGGTCGTTTCACCAATCAAAACAACTCTGAAATTCCACTAAAATTTGAGCATGGTAATAACACCCCTAAGAACCTCTAAAATAAATTTGGGGTCAAAATTCCACATTTTACCTAGTTAAATAATTCTAACCCTAGAACTACAAAAATCGAATCTTTATGCTTCTATTTTGTGTTCTACCACTTCAACTTTATGTGCCATCTATTCTAGTCCACAACCAACAATATGCACATGATTTTAGTTCAATTCCTTCACATACAAACAAATAAATCAACAAATCAAACATAAAAGTTTAAGAAACCTCCACCCAAACTTGCAAGAAGGACTAGCTTGCTCTTCTCCTCCTTGCTCCTTGTTCTTGATCCTCTTCAACAACAACCTGTAAATGAACCCATGAAACCCTAACCCCTCTTTTGATTTGATATCCCTTTTTTTTTTCTTTTCATCTCAATTTTTTTCTAATTAAACAAGTAGAAGAAGAGAGAATGAGATAAGAAATGAGATCGGAAAGGGATGAAGAAACACAAGAAATGGAAGAGGGCTTTTGCCCTCTTGTGTTGGCCCGCCTCTTTTGTAAAGGGAGAGATAGAGAGCTTGTGGATGAGAGAGAGCCACTTGTCTCTCTCTCTCTTGTGGCTCACACAATTCGGATTAATTCGCAAATTTTAATTTACAATCAAACCCAATTAATTTGCAATGAACACCCTAATCCAATTCTAACCCTTCATTTGATAATGACTGATCAAGAATAAAAGATATTTTCCAAAAATCACATACTACATGATTTCGTACAAACGTACGAAATCGATACGATTCAAATACGTACATATATCTGATTATACAGATAATTTTTATTAGTTAAAACGAATCAATCTGTACAAAAATAATTTTATTTCGAGAAGTATAAATAAAATAGTTTTATTACCGGCTCGGAAGATTCCAGTATCAATTTGATACAAAACTGATGCATACAGACTAGTTTATACGTATAGATAATGTTTATTAACAAAACCGGGTGATATGCACCAAAAATATTTCGTTTATGAAAATAATAATAAAATAATAATTTTTAATATCTGCCCAGAATTTTCCAGACATTTTCTCAAAACTGCATTTTTCAAGATTTTGTATAAGTGCACAAAACTGATACAATACCTATATATACTTACTACTATATATATCCAGATAACTTTTTATTAGAAAAACCAAGTACTTTCTGTAAAAATATTTTTTACTTTAAAAATAATAATGGTATTAATATAATATCCGTCCGGGATATTACAGCCTGTCTGTACAAACGATGATGACCTGTATTCGGAGTTTCCCTGGGGTTGGTAAAGCGGAATGGGGGCCTCCCTAGCCCATTGAGTGCTTTACCTCGGGCCATCGACATCATACGTTCTATTGAAGTAGATTTCTCAGAAAACCAGCTATATACGATCTTGGTTGGCCTTTCACCCCTAGCCACAAGTCATCACTGTATTTTGCCACATACGTGGGTTCGGTCCTCTAAGGCCTATTAGAGCTCTTCAACCTGCTCATGGCTAGATCAATCGGTTTCGGGTCAAATAGGAAAAACTATCATCTTCCACCTCTGGAAAGCGCATACACCTAATTGCTTAAGTTATTGTTCCCATTTCCTCATTGACCCATCATGCGAAAGGTACGTCATTAGAGTCAATGCGCCAGCGCTCTGCTCCTTCGACTGATTGTGTGCATCGGATCCTAGGTTCTCTATTGCACTCCTCGATTGGGGTTCTTTTCACCTTTACCTCATGGTACTTGTACAATATTGGTCATTCAGGAATACTTAGGCTTAGAGGGTGGTCCCCCTTTCTCGCGTAAAAGCGATCATCATTTGAACACGCCGCATTTTGTTGGGAAGGATCGAACCATGGGAGCGAATTCACAGGGCTATCAACTTCTTTGGCCAGATCTTCCAACCTTCTCAGAAAACCAGTTCACTGTATGCCCCACCCCGTAAGTACTGTGTTGCCTATGCTTGCGCCCCAAAACGGTTGTTGACTTTTTACAAGTTATTCGGGCGCACTACTGCAATACAACCTACGCTTGCTGCTTGCTGGTTTTTCCATCATCCAATCCACAACAAATCAAATGAAACCGCTTTGGATTTCTTTTGATTCAAACCTTTCTTCCGCTCTCGCTCGCCGCTACTAATGGTTTCTCTTTTGATTCCTTCCTTTAGCTACTTAGATGTTTCAGTTCACTAAGTTTGAAAAGTCCAAGAGCGTAGAGTAGCCATGGAGCTTGGATACGGTTTCCAAATTGGAGATCCATGGATCACATACGCTCTCTCTCCCCATGGCCTTTCGCCTCTCAAATCAAGTGTCCTTCATTCTCAATGCCCGGGCATCCATCCAATGCATTCTTGTCGATAGCTTTCTAATTCATCAATCTATTAAATAGTTGCGGTAGACTGAACACCTACCCTATCTCGATTTACAAAGACAAACTCGTAGCCTCTATTCTTGACTTGAACGGTGATAGGAGATCGTCACTTTTCCAAGCAAGCAAGATAGTGATTATTATACGATGGCATCGATTTTGATACGAAAATCAAAGAACAAAGTTGACGTCACAGCCAGATAACTTAAGCTTGATGGTACCATTAATGACCAGAGAGGCAATGAAAGCCCTAAAGAATCTTTCAAAAAACACTGAACAATCTTCATCCTTCTGTGTGCTTGTTAATGGAACGCCCACGGGATGGTTAGGGTATAAGGCAGGTCTTGCAGAGCCTTAGCTCCTTACCTTCATTTTGATGATTGTAGCTAAAGGTGAGTTCTCATTTTCAGGCATGTGAAGCAGGTAAGTCTCCATTTTTGTAATAATGGAGTGCGGGTGAACCACCTTTTCTATGCTGACGACTGCATCCTTCTTCTGAAGGCTAGTTTGTCAGAGGCTCATTGTATGAAGCTGATTATCCTGGACAAAGTTACTAGTAAGTAGTGATGCGAGTGGTGATGGCCCCCGAAGGAAGTCTAAGTCTCAATTTCTTTTTGGCAGCGTGGTGCACCATAGACACAAGAGAATGCTACTACTTTTATTATTAGTTGGAAACGCATGTCCGGGAAAAATCTGGGTTCAGTCTTCCCTTGGTGGGTGGACGACATCGATCGTAGGATCTACAGTTTTGAAGATCCTTCTCCTGAGTTGACCTTTGATTTTGGGCAAAAGTTTGCTTCCTTGCCTGTTTTTCTTGTTTACTAAGTTGTGGTGCCTTCTTTCCATTGCTTCGGAATGGTGTCTGTTATAATCCCCCGGTTCATCTGCTTCATTTGGTTTCCCCCTTTCCTGGTGAGAGAAAGCCAACCCTAGCTAGACGGAATATCCTATAATTATTCAGATGATTCTATTCTGCATTCTCTGTTCAATGTTTGAGTCTACTTTATAAATAAAGAAAGAAGGAACGGTAGATAGTACACTTTGCTTCTAGAAGACATTCTTAGCCCCATTTCTTGGGTTACCGGATTTGAGTCCTTGCTTTCGAACCAAGGGCTTTTTTTCTCCATTTTCAATCTTTCACTCATTTCGCTCACCTTATTCAATTGTCTTGCATGGTATTTTGAGAGGATCTTTTTCTTCCAATAAGACTATTGGGGGGTGCACTTTATATGTTTGAAACTCTAGGCTATTGGAACAAGTTAGTAAAGTTGCTAAGCTGGGTTCCTTCTTTTAAAAAATAGGTGTCCCCTATCTGTATCAGTCGTCTCTATGACAATCTTTCTTTAAGAAGAAAGCGTGTTCAATGTAACGCCCCGAATTTCAAACACAGGCAATTCGTAGCAAATACAAGATCGTTTACTTCAATTTGTACAAATTTATAAGGAATTAAAAAAATTCATTACACATTGTCTGTTACAATTACACAACGGAAGTAAATATACAACTTTAACATTTAACAACTTTAATCTGGAAGTAATCATCAGTATCAACTCATCCTTGAATCTTTCGCTAACCAAGTCCTGCATCTAGGAAACTGTTGGCACATCAGTTGCATACAACTGACGCAATGCTATAATACAGTTATTCTCTTACTTTAGCAAACACAAACTTGAATGCACAACAAAGTGTGAAAAGTGATTATCCTAAACATGTCAGTGTATGATATGACTTAATGCCTAATACAGACATTACACTACGATGACACTAATGCATACTTGTTCGGATTCTATGTATCTCATACTACATAGGTCCGAGGGCAAGCCCTTACGTACTCCACATTATAGGGTTCAATCCCTCGCCATGAAATCCTACTCGGTAACAAAACAAGGTTCAGACATCCCACAAGTATGGATTCCAGCCTCGGACTACACCGCCTGACTATACAGAATCCACCTCATGCGGACACCCCGCAAGTGCCGCTCTAACCCCGGAATATCAGGGATCCGCCCCCCATTAATAAATACTAATCACTATTTTATGTATTTAATTTTGAATCGTATATATAGTTATTATATTTACCTAATTATTTTTTTACCGTGATATTAATTTGATATGCATAATTATATATATCTTATATTGTTTGTACATTTAGCTAAAATTTAACACTCATACATTTTCAGACTTTTCATAAGACAGTATTCTCTTAAATTGCTACATTCTTTTATCTATTAACATATATTCTTAGTTTATGATTTTAATCATTCATTTTTTCCATTTCCTTTCAGTTAATTTTTCTTTCCTTAAGATTTTAAAAATTTTATTAGCCAGTGCTAACTATTTTCTAATTATTATACTCTTCCAATTATTTATCGGTTTGCTTTGTATTTTTATACTTTCCCCTATTTCGTTTTACTATTTATTTCTTTGTCATAAAAAAATATTCTTTTTATCTCAGTAAATTTTTGAGTTACTTAATGATTTTTTTACGTTCTTAGTCTATTAAAAAATAAAGTCTATTAATAAAATTTCTACTGCATTATAATTTGTCTATACTATTTCAATGCTTTTATTTGTGCACTTGCATTTCTCTTCCTTCTTACTTATTTCTATACTTTTATTTTTGTTTTACTCTTTTCGTACTACTTCCTACTACTTTCTTTTGTTCACTATACTTGTTCTTAAAGCATTTTCTAAGAGTTCCTTATATCTTGCTAATTATTTTGTTTCCAAATTCTTTCACAATTAATGACTTAATTTATATTTTTCTTTTGTCTAATACTTTATCAAGTATTATTTTGTATGAAAATTTCTTTCAATCGATACTATCTTTCTTGGTCACGTTTCTTTTCTACTATTTTTCTAGTTTTTCTTGTTTCATTCTTATTAACTTTGATATTCATAGTTTCCTTATACAAACTAGTATGAAACACGTGCTGTGCACGTTGAAGAAAATTGGGGGAATGAAAAGGGCAAAAAAAAAAAATTTACCTGCACGGGCGCTGCACGGGTTGGGTTATGGACAAAGGCCTTCTCCCATTATAGTAGTAGAGATTTATTTTGTTTTCCACATTACATACTAAATTTCTTTCCTTAGTAATGGCGGCTTATCTATATACAATAATAATTATTTTAGTGTGTACAAAATATAACTTATAACCTAGTAAGTTCTGAGGGCAGAACTGTTCTAAGGGAGGGGGGGGGGGGGGACTGTAACACCCCGCAAAATTAAGTTATGATAATTTTGCCTACGGGTGTTACACACATGTATTTTGTACCGTTACGGGTAATATCCGTAATGTATATTAATATAAATATTCTCTACATGATTTGTATTTCGATTCTTATATATATTTTTTCAAATTCGATTATGTATTTGAATTTAAATTTTAAAATATTCTATTTTTACGTATATTGCACGTGTTTTCAATGCACGCGTCGATTACGTATATTCTACCTTTACGTGTAATATTATAAAATTTCTACATATTTCAATTATTTATTTTAATAACTTGTTCGAATTCTTCTTGTAAATTGAAACCCATTTTCCTCCTATTTTGACTCAAATATAAATTTTATACATGCGATGCACATGTTTTCTAGGCGTGTGTTGAATACATTTTTGTATATATAGAACTAATGAAATGTATTTTTGTATGTTGTATTTCGATTATTTATAAACATTCCCCATTGATCAAATCTATTATAGTATTTGAATATTTATTTTACGTGCGACGCACGTATTTGCAGTGCATGTGTTGGTTGTATTCTCTTTCAAAAATAAAATTTATGAAGTGTGTGTGGGTTTATTTTATTGGTGCATGAAACTCTAATTATAATTAAATTAAACTAGTTTTATCAAATACATATTACATATTATAACCTGTGCATTTAATTTAAATAAAAACTATTAATAAACTGTGTGCACATGTAGCACGTACGTGCACGTGCTTTCTCACTTTTTTGTTGCTGGCCGACCATGCGTGAGTGGAAGGGTCAGTTGAGTGAGTGGGTGGTTTGGATTAGTGGGTAGTTTGTAACTCCCCGAATTCAAAACACAGACAATTCGTAGCAAAATACAAGATCTTCTACTTCAATTTTGTACATATTTACAAGGAATTTAATTTTTTTTTTCATTTACAACATTGTTCTTTACAAAAACGCAGCGGAAATAAATATGTACAACACAATATATGATAATGGAAGTCCTTCAATCTTATGACATCTCTCACAGTGTCTTCAAATCCATGCCAATCCATTCCTGCAACTAGGAAACTGTGGGCACGTCAGTTGTACTGACGCAATGCTATAATACAGCGATTCTCTTACTTTAGCAAACACAAACTTGAATGCGAAACAAAATGTGAGAAGTGGCTATCCTAAACATGTCAGTGTATGATATGACCTAATGCCTAATGCAGACATTACCCTACGATGCACTAATGCACACTTGTTCAGATTCTATGCATCACATACTACATAGGTCTGAGGGCAGGCCCTTATCGTACTCCTCATTATGAGGTTCAATCCCTCGTTATGAAATCTTTCTATGGTGACTAACGCAAGGTTTAGATATCCTGTGAGTATATAGTACCGCCCCGATAATTCTTGAGAATCGCTCTCCCATCGCGAGTCGTAATCCCGATGAATCTGGAGATGATACCCACACTATGAGCCAGGACCCCGATAATTCTTGAGAGTCGTTCTCCCACGGCAAGTGATTTTCGGACGTAACGCCTCACACCCCGATAATTCTGGAGAAGAAACCCACACCGCGAGTCATATGGTACCTCCTCATACAAATATCCCACGAGCATCGCCACGATCCTGATAATTCTGAAGAAATATCTCCCACCATGAGCGATTTTGGACATCACGCCTCATGCCCCGACAATTCTGAAGATAATCTCCCACCGCGAATCTTGATCCCGATAATTATAAAGAAGTATTTTCCACCGCGAGTGATTTTGGACATCATGCCTCACACCCCGATAATTCTGGAGATAATCTCCCACCGCGAATCAAATAAGGCCCTCATACTCATGTTTGCCCATACTTCATCATATTTCCTCTTAGTGTCTGTCCTTATGTATAACTATAACCATCACAACCTAGAGCTAGCTTACCCACCGGACTTAAATCAAACACTGAGAGTGTTAGCTCACACTGGCTACTTCTCAAAGAGAAAATTAACCTACACGGGCTGCTTCTCAATTTTTTTATCATAACTTGCCGGTTTCTACGGGTCTCGCAAAGCCTCTAGATTCCAACACCCATCTCAATATAGAGATCAACAAGGTTACATCTAACTCTTATAAAAATTTCCATTCATTAAATATCTTTTAACTTCCTTTATCCATTCTCTTTGCTATTATCATGAAGTAACAAACTTCTTATAGCAACATTCAATAACACTTGATGAGTTAAAATCCTTATAAACATTACATGTTTAATATTCCAAAGTCATCCTTTAATTACCTCTTAATTCATCATAAGGTACATCTTGCTAACATTCCAATTTTAAATCCAATTTTAAACGTTGTAAAAGTTTTAGGATAACTAGATAAAAGACATCAACCCAATGGTATTGTGAAAGTCATATAAATTCCAATACTAGTCCAAAAATAGATTTATTAGTTTTATAGGAATCATAAATGAGAGTAATACAATTTTTTAGTTAAGATCATCTAAAATCATCTTCAATTACTTCGTCTAAATTTATTTACAAAATAGTAGGGTTCAAAATCCGAAAACTGCAGCTCATGGTACTTGTAAAAATCATTAAAAATTCTATACTTCAATAAACTTTGTGTTTTTTAGATCCAATTAAAGTTATACATGTCTACTATAATTTTTTAGTTATAAGTTTCCCTAAAATATTGTGTCTATAACCCTGAATTCTTCGAAATCTATATTAGGGTCAAAATGTTATACAGACTATCACTGTTCAAATTTGTAAAATTCACTATAAATTGTATCTTCATGAAAAATTGATTTCTTAGACTCTAAAGAAAGGTTAACGAGTCCAATTCAACTTCTCAGTTTTGACCTTTTTCAAAATAATTCATCTAAGATGCTGAAATGATCAAAATCCGAAATGTGTACAAATTTTTAGCAACTAGCCACTGTCAACCAGTCCTAAGTTGAGTTTTTATTAAAATAGTAAATGATATCCAAATAGTATAAAATTTTAAGGGGATGTTCTTGACATATACGAGATGCCCTCATAAAAAATTTAGCTCTAGATTCCATCTAGTTTAATAGTTATGATTTTTTGAAGTGCAACTAGAACTCAAAATAGAACCTAATGAAAATGCCTCCAAATCAAACATATCATAATTTCACACATTCAATCAACAAAAAATAATTTAAATATGAATGTTCAATCTATATAAGTTATCATGCATCTAACAATTCATACATGTCAAGCATTCTACTAATAAAACTATATTAGAAAGTTGAAGAAAATACCCACCTCCAGTGTAGAATTCCTAGTAGTAGAACTCTTAGAAAATATCTAAGCTCCCGCAAAAAAAATGGTCGGCCTCTTCCTAGCACATCCCGCAAGCTTTTCTCCCTCTTTCTCTCGTCTGTTTTTGTTTTGAGTCGTTTTGTTCATGAAAAAAGTATGAACTATTTATAGAAAAATTGTGTGGTCAAAATAGCTGCACACTTCCCAAAATAACTCCCCACTTCCCACTAACTCACACCGCTCTCCCTCATTCTCAACCATGGTAAGAACATGTGCATGTGTAGTCAATGTGTGTGCACACTCTCCATACAAATTTTATTATTATTTCTTTTTATGTTAGATGTTTGTGTTACACATGGAAAATGTACCAAACTAACTATATTTTAAATATACACTTTAGTGCACACAAAATCAATCATGGGTTTAAATTAATTTTAGTGGGCTACAAAATGGATTTAGGCCTAATGGATTTTAATTAAAAATAAATCACACAATTGTGACTAGAAAAATGAGAAGAAAAATATTCATGACTCAAGAAAATTTTCGGAATTAATATGTGCACTGCAAACACATGCGTTGCATGTATCAATACAAAATAAATTTGAGAGAACGAAAAACAATCAAAATGTAAAATACGTAGAACATGTATATTAATAATGTTATATATATTTCATGTAACGGTAAAACATAAGTGATCGACACGTGTATTGAAAACACGTGCAATACATGTAAAAACACAAAGATTAAAATTAATATTTGAGTTTGCTCAAAATAGAATAAAAATAAATTTTGATAAGACGGAAAATGTATAATTAATCGAAATACAAAAATACGAAGGATATTTATATTAAAATATGCTACGGATATTATCTGTAACGGTACAAAATATATGTGCGTAACACCCGCAGAAAAAATTGTCACAACTCAATTTTATGGGGTGTTACAGTCCCCCCCCCCCCCAGAACAGTTCTGTCCTCACAACCTACTAGGGTAAGAATTGTATCTTGTACACTCCAAAGAAAAATTCATTATTGTATAGAGAAAACTGCCAATACCAAGAAAAGAAATGTAGTATGTAATGTGAAGAACAAAGTAAACTTATATAAGGAAACTATGAGTCTCAGAGTTAATAAGAACGAAACAAGAAAAACTAGAAAAATAGTGGAAAGGAAACGGGACCATGAAAGGTAATATAGATTGAAAGAAATTTCATACAAAATAATATTAAATGAAACATTAAATAATATAGTATAAAGAAAGTACAAATTAAGTTATCAATTGTGAAAGAAATGAGGAAACAAAACAATTAGCAAGAAGTAAGGAAATCATAGAAGAAAAAAAATGCTTTACAAACAAGTATAGTAAACAAAAGAAAGTAGTAGGAAGTAGTACGAAAGTTGTAAAACAAAAATAGAAGTATAAAAATAAGTAAGAAGGAAGAGAAATGCAAGTGCACAGAATAAAAGCGTTGAAATAGTATAGACAAATTATAATGCAGTATAATTTTTTTTAAAATAGACCAAGAACGTAAATAATCATTAAGTAGCTCAAAATTTACGGAGAAAAAATGATATATATATATATATATATATATATATATATATATATATATATATATATATATATATATATATATATATTGATAAAGAAATAAATAGTAAAAACGAAATAAGGAAAGTATAAAAATATAAAGCAAACCGATAAATAATTGGAAGAGCTTAATAATTGAAAAATAGTTAGCATTGGCCAATAAAATTTTGAAAATTTTAAGGAAAGAGAAATTAACTAAAAGGAAATAGGAGAATTAATGATTAAAACCGTAAACTAAGAATACATGTTAATCGATAAAAGAAGATAACAATTTACGAGAATACTGTCTTATGAAAAGGCTGAAAATATATGAGTGTTAAATTTTAGCTAAATGTACAAACAATATAAGATTGATATAATTATGCATATCAAATATCACGAAAAAAATAATTCGTAAGGTAAATATAATAACTATATATACGATTTAAAATTAAATGCATAAAATATCTATTAGTTGTCAAGTATAGTAAGAAAGCCAACATACAAAATTATACACTTACATAGGCGTAAAAATATATGATGAAACAACAATACTATGATATGGAAATTATAAATGGTTTGTCGGAGTAAAACAAGGCATCATAGTAGTAGAAGTAAAAATATATTATTGAAATAATATAAAAACTAATTATATTGAAATAAAATGTAAATCGTAAACAAAAGTATCAGTAATAAAATTTAAGTCAGGTGAGTAGCCACCAAATCTAAGATAAGTTAGCAGTAAAATAAAATACGATGAAGGGATATAAAAATACCAGAATGCTAACATATATAAAGATGAAGTATTTATGCAAAATAATAATAAGAAGGTATCACAATAGTTAATAGTAAGCAGTAATAACTAGAATGAAAAATAAAATAACGCATATAAGATAGATATAGAAACAAGTATAAGTAATAAGGTAATTAATTAAATGTGTATATAAGTATAATTGTATTATAAATAATAAAGTTGAAGTAGTATAGGCTAAGTTTCAAAACAATATAAGATGGTATAAACTAGTGCAAAAATGGAATAGTGGTAAGTAATATATATAGAAACAAAAGTGAGCGTTATTAAAGTAGAAAATCTCTTTTGTTGTGGGTTCGCCCCATTGGTGTCCAACTGCAGGCCTTGCCTCCTTGACATCAAGTTGCAGTTTTGCTTCTACAACATCCTGTTGCAGTCTGCCTTCTAGACATTCGGTTGCAGATTTTGTCTTCCCGACATCCAGTTGACGTTTGCCTCCATTGAAGTCTAGTTGCAGATTTACCCTCTCGACATCAAGTTGCACCCAAACGGTAAATGGAATGATGTAATCTTCCATATGCACTTGGATATTGGATGTTTAATTTTAAGTATGATGTTAATGTTTTGAAATTTTGGACATAAAAATAGATGTAAAAGTAGTGGATGAAGTAGGAAATTACAACGATAAAATATTAAAATAAAAGTATAGATTTTAAATATCGAACATGTAAAATTAGTAGTTATGGAAAAAATTTATAACATTAAGACAAAAATAGAATAAAATCTAGGCTAAATTTAAAAAAAGTACACAGTTTTGGGCCAGTTTAAAAAAAGCACACAAAAGTTTTTTTTAATAAAAAGGACACAATGTTTAAATAAAGTCCACTGGGTTAGTTAGGGTTAGGGTTGGGTTAGGGTAGGGTTCAAAAAAACCACTTTCATCTTTCATTCGTATTTAAAAAAACCACATTCATCTTTTATTTGTATTTAAAAAAACATCACTTAACTAATCATTTGTTTAAATAAACCCCCCCCGAACTAACCCTAACCCTAACCCTAACTAACCCAGTGGACTTTATTTAAACATTGTGTCCTTTAAAAAAAAAAAAATTTGTGTACCTTTTTTAAACTGGCCCAAAACTTTGTGCACTTTTTTTTAAAATTTAGCCTAAAATATATGCATGAGCTTAAATACAAATGCGAATGAGAATAATAATTATGTAGTGTAGTAAATTTGGATAAAAAACACAAATAATTATATTAAAATATATATATTGTAATGTAGTAATTGGATAAGGGCAAAATGATATGTATAGTAAGTATATTGAAATACATGATATATATAGAGAAATCAGGGGAAAGTATATGTAGTAACCAAGAAGGCAAAAATAATGAAAATTGAAATAAAGTAAAATATAAATAGTGAGTGTGTGTATTATATTAGAGAAATGTAAAGTTACAAAATTAATAAGTAGCTATTAATAGTGAAAAGTAAATATAACAAAAGGCAGAAAATAATAAGTATAACAAAATAGTAATAAAAGGGAATCTTATTGTGTAGAGGTATATTGCATTTATATAAGTAAGAATATCACAATCAAGTTAAAATATACTGAAATAAATAGGACAACATAAAATAATGAAAAAATATAGTATCGTGAAATTGAAGTATTTGTAAAGTGAACAAAAATCAAAATTCAAAATCTAATAGAAATAATAACAAAGGAAAATGATAGTGTTAATAATAATTTAATAAGTAGTAATTCAAAACTTAATAGAATACGTAAGAGTAATAGCAAAAATAAATATGTACTGTAAAAACGCGTAAAAATAAGCAGGATAAAACATCAAGAAAGAAAACGAGTATGTCAAACTTAAAAGATTAAGACTAAGGGTTGTAGATTAAATTAATATATATCAAAGTGAATTAATAGTATAAGAAAATATTTATTTGAAAAATATTAAATGTTAAAGATGAAAAGTACTACGAAGAAAATACAGGAAGAAAATAAAAGAGAAAAGTTTAGTCTCTGTATAACGTATCATGATTATAGGTTCAAACAAACTATACCACTTGTGATACCAAGGGAAAACATGCTCGCATACAATCTCACATCAATGTATACGAGGAGAGTATCATGAATGCAAGTTCAATAACTACTTCATTCATGACTCCAAACTGACACTCACACTTCTAATGTCCACCCTAATTGGGTTCTCCTTTTAATTTTGTACTACTCAATGAACCTAGCTCTGATACCACTCTGTAAAGCCCCGAATTTCAAACACAGGTAATTCGTAGCAAATAAAAGATCTTTTACTTCAATTTTGTACAACTTTTACAAGGAATTTACAACTTTTTCATTTACAACATTATTCTTTACAACAACGCAGCGAAAATAAATAAGTACAACACAACACATGATAATGAAAGTTCTTCAATCTTATGACATCTCTCACAGTGTCTTCAAATCCATGCCAATCCATTCCTGCAACTAGAAAACTGTGAGCACGTTAGTTGCACTGTCGCAATACTATAATACAACGATTCTCTTACTTAGCAAATACAAACTTGAATGCGAAACAAAATGTAAGAAGTGACTATCCTAAACATGTCATTGTATGATATAACCTAATGCCTAATGCAGACATTCTCCTATGATGCACTAATGCACACTTGTTCGGATTCTATGCATCTCATACAATATACGTCCGAGGGCAAGCCTTTATCATACTCCTCATTATAGGGTTCAGTCCATCGTTATGAAATCCTACTACGGTGACTAATGTAAGGTTTAGATATGCTGTAAGTATCTAGTACCGCCCCGATAATTCTTGAGAATCACTCTCCCATCGCGAGTCGTAACACCGATAATTCTGGAGACGAAATCCACACCACAAGCCATGACTCCGACAATTCTTGAGAGTCGTTCTCCCACTGCGAGTGATTTTAGGACGTCATGCCTCACACCCCGATTAATCATGGAGATAAAACCCATACCGTGAGTCATATGATACCTCATCACACAAATATCCCACGAGCGTCGCCTCGATCCCGATAGTTCTGAAGAAACATCTCCCACCGCAAGCAATTTTGGATATCATGCCTCACGCCCCGATAATTCTGAAGATAATCTCCCACCGTGAATCGTGATCCCAATAATTCTGAAAAAATATCTCCCACCGCGAGTGATTTTGGACATCATGTCTCACACCCCGATAATTCTGGAGATAATTTCCCACCACGTATCAAATAAGGCCCTCATACTCATGTTTGCCCATATTTGATCACATATCCCCCTAGTGCCTATCCTTAGGTATAATTATAACCATTACAACCTAGAGCTAGCTTACCCACCAGACTTAAATCAAATACTGAGAGTGTTAGCCCACACTGGCTACTTCTCAAAGAGAAAGTTAATCCACACTGACTACTTCTCAAATTTCTTTTATCATAGGTCTCTGCGGGTCTCTCTCAGCCTCTAGATTCCAACACCCATTTCAATATAGAGATCAACTAGGTTACATCTAACCTCTTATAAAAATACCAATTCATTAAATATCTTTTAACATCTTTTATCCATTCTCTTTGCTATTATCATGAAGTAACCAACTTCTTATAACAACATTCAATAACACTTGATGAGTTAAAAGCCTTATAAACATCACATGTTTAATATTCCAAATTCATTATTTAATTACCTCTTAATTCCTCATAAGGTACATCTTACTAACTTTCCAATCTTAAATCCAATTTTATACGTTGTAAAAGTTTTAGGACAACTAGATAAAAGACATCAACCCAATGGTATTGTAAAAGTCATAAAAATTCTAGTACTACTCCTAAAATAGATTTATTAGTTTCATAGGAATCATAAATGAGTCTACTACAATATTGTAGTTAAGATCATCTAAATTCATCTTCAATTACTTCGTCTAAATTCATTTGCAAAACAGTAGGTTCAAAATCTGAAAACTGCAGCTCATGCTACTTGTAAAAATCATAGAAAATTTTATACTTCATGAAACTTTGTGTTATTTAGATCAAATGAAAGGTATACAAGTCTACTATAACTTTGTAGTTATAAGTTTTCCCAAAATATTGTGTCTATAACCCTGAATTGTTTGAAATATACAGTAGAGTCGAAATGTTATACAGACTGCCACTGTTCTATCTTCTAAAATTCACCATAAATTCTGCTCTTCATGTAAAAATGATTTCTTAGACTCTAAATAAAGGTTAACAATTCTAATTCAAATTCTTAGTTTTGACATTTCTCAAAATAATTCATCTAAGATGCTAAAATGATCAAAATCCAAAATGTGTACAAATTTCCAGCAACTAGCCAACTGCCAACCAGTCCTAAGTTTGAGTTTTATTAAAATAGTAAACGACATCCAATATTATGAAATTTTAAGGGAATGTTCTTGACATATACGAGATGCTCCTATAAAAAATTTTGCTCTAGATTTCATCTAGTTTAATAGTTATGATTTTTTGAAGTGCAACTAGAATTCAAAACAGAACCTTATGAAAATGCCCCCAAATCAAACATATCATAATATCACATATTCAATCAACAACAAATAATCTAAACATGAATGGTCAATCTATATAAGTTATCATGCATCTAATAATTCATACATGTCAAGCATTCTACTAATAAAACTATATTAGAAAGTTGAAGAGAACACCCACCTCAAATGTAGAATCCTAGTAGTAGAACTCCGAGAAAATAATGCTCTAAAGCTCCAAGCATCCGCCAAAAATGGCCGGCCTCTTCCTAGCACATCCTGCAAGATCTTCTCCCTATTTCTCTCTTTTGTTTTTGTTTTGAGTTCTGGTGTTCATGAAAAAAAGTAGGGACTATTTGTTGAAAATTTGTGTGGTCAAAATAGCTCCACACTTCCCAAAATAACTCCCCACTTCCCACTAACTCACACCACTCTCCCTCATTCTCAACCATGGTAAGAACATGTAACACTCCTGATCCCCGTTACCGGACATCCATGACGCAACAAGAATCTTTGCCTTCAAATACATCTCAACACAGTAACACACGGAAATTTAAAAACTTTTTATTGCCAAATAAGGTCATTACATCATCGATTACAACCAATATCTGGTTCTTGAACAAGAATACAAATTACAATAACTCATTACATCTTATTACAAAATATTTACCAACTCCTTTTGTAAAGCTATCAGTTGTCTCCCGGAATGGTAATCGACTGATCACTGCCGAAGCTCCGCTGAGTGGTCAATCTGCTTCCCTGGAACTTGCCCCTCAGCTTGAGTCTTCTGCTGCGCGACTCTGATATTTCTGCACCTACTCGAAAGGTAGGACCGGTACCTAAAAGGTAGGGAACATCAGTAATTCTACTGACACAATGCTGATAAGAAACAGCGATCTCCAAACTGGCAACCACGAACCATCTTGAATGGGAAAAGAAACGTGCATCCTAATTCCCTAGTGTTCGTGTATGCCATGATCTAACAACTAAATTCACCAGTCACATGCCTTATTCTAATGCAAGCAAGACCTTCGAACTCTGGATCCACATGCATCCCATACTACATACGTTCCAGATCAAAGCATGACATGGCCTAATCTAATGCACAAAACAAGGAATGCATACGATGCAGCTACTCTAATGCAATTCATTTGGGAATGTATGCATCCCCTACTACATACTTCCTCAAAATCAACTTCAATGGAAACATATGCATCCCATACTACATACTTTCCAAAGAGTTCGCCTATCCTGATTGTAGGGTTCAATCCCTCACCATTCATCCTACTCTTGTACTCATCCTGTTCCCAATAGACATCCGTTGCATTCATTCGGTCTAGTCCCTTACTGTAGTCCCTCAAGTGGTGGTCGGGTTTGCCACTTAGAACCCGCGCATGGACCTTACTCAAAAAGCTGTGAAAAACCTTTCGGTACAAAACCATGTACCCATGATGTCAAGATAATAAACAACACCCACGCGCATAGGAACACGACGGCCTCGAGAGTCAAATCCCCCTATCCGACAGGAGTTACTCTCCCTTTCCTTACCCCGGCTCTTTGAGAATTAACAGATCGAGATAAGAGATCCGTGAACTCAAAACCTGAGAACCAAATTCGTATCCCTACGAAAAGAAAAGTATAACACCCGACTATGGTCTGCTTGTACTAATACAATTTTACATACCCCTAATACATCACTCTATCCCGGACTAAATATAATCCTTCAGGTAAATAAGATTGTGTCCAAAAACTCTGCCCATCGACCACTGGTCCTGGCAACACAAGTCCTGCTCACCACTTCCTCTAGCTCGGAATTTGTCTTATCACCTCGACCCGTGTTCACCCTTCACTGGCATGAATTCAATTCGTCGGCTCTGATCGAACATCCAACACCTCGGTGGAAGTTCTAATCTTAGCGTCGATAATCGTAAGGTATCACCCTATCCTAGTGACTAACTCGAGTCACAACAACCTCAACAGGAGTCAAACAACAACAAGACCAGCAATAGACACCATTCATCCCCAAACAACGAGTTATCAATTCTCATGTACAAAAGGGGAAAGGTTCTCCCAACACTTAGTCAAAACCATGACTAAACAAACTATGGTGTTTGTACCTGAAACTTAAAAAAGTCATAACTTCCACAATAAAACTCAGATTTGGGTGTTCTAACCCAATTTGGAAAGCTAAAGACCTAGGCTACAACTCTCTAGTTGATCATCACCTCAGATTCAGTCATCTAATTCCTCAAAATAGACTTATAAACCTCATCCTGTGTACTTCCTGTACACTAGATGCACCTTACTGATATCATAAACCTCTAATCGCTGATCGGAATGATACAAATCCAGGTTCTGTAGAAATGTGTGAATATCCTCTACAACTACCTAGTTGATCACCAATCCCATTTGTTTCATTTGATTACCCTAAAACAGCCATTTTCCTCAGGTATACAGAACCACACACAAAGCATTACTCAAACAGAGCCTATAGCTCAAAATCTGGTTTTTGTCCCAACTTGCAAAAATCATATCTATTATTCTACTTTCAGGAATTTCTTTACATAGGGCTTTTTGGAAAGCTCATGATGTCTACTAGAACTTCTAGTTGTACACTTTCTCAAATACTGCTCATACAGAGTCATAAGGGTACCATCTTATCAAAGTGTCAATCATGACTAGGTTCTGCATAGTACATGCTAAAATATTCATAATAAATTACATGTATAACCAATTGTCATCAAATTTGCATTTCCAGAAACTAGACAACATCAAGAATAGTATGCACAAAGGATCACATCCTGATTCCAAACATTCAAGGAGTTCTACCTATTACAATCAGGTATAAAGGTTCTACTGTTCTTCAGTCACTGTCTTAACTACTCTTGATTAATTAATTTTAAACATGCATCAAATTCTGCCCAAATAATTTCATTATTTTTCTGTAGAATCCAGATGTATGCAAGATAACATGTTAAAAATTTCAGAAATAGATCGCGACTGAATTAATTCTAAGAATTCCCACAAGTTCAGTTGTTACAATAGACAGATCCAGTCTCTGCCTTACGACTCAGTCATCAAAATTAATTTTATTAAAATATCAAATAGCATCAGAAAAATCCGAAATAAATCATGTTGCTTCTAGACATACATGAGATCATTCTGTCCAAATTTCATGAAGAAATTCCATTTATTTTGTTCTCTAGAAATTCGGAAGTAAATCATACAGATCATGTTTTCTGTTTCCATTTTCAGATTCTAGCAATCTACTCCAAATCAATCATCCTCATACTAAAATTACTCATTTCATGCAAGAATTCAAACAAGAAGAACAAGAACAAGTTTAGAGAACTCCCCACCCTTGGTTGTGGCTTGAGAAGATGAGATTGATCTTGGCTTCCTCCTCCAATTTCCTTCTCCAAGTGCTCTAAAACACCTTCTTTACTTAACCTCCTTCACTCTATCCTTCTCTTATTTTTTCTCTAAAATTTCAGAACTAAAATGAGAGTGAGAGGGAGGGTTTTTTAAGAAGTGAGAAAGAGTGAGGGTGTGAGAGGGGTAGGCCGGCCATAGGGGTGGGAGGGGGTGATGTGGCATAGTGGTTTTTCCAAAACAAGGGTCTAGCCCATTGTTTTTTGGAGATATTTGCATGGCTGAAGTTTTTTGCCTTTGATCAAGATGAGATGAGAGATGAGAGGTGGGATTTGAATGTATGCAAGAAATATTTATTGTAGTACCATACAATTAAATATTTGCATGTACATCACACTTAAAACTAGTGTCGGTCTTTCTCATTCTCGCGCACCACCATAACCGCAACCATCCACGTGAACAATTAAGCAAATTTTATCGCACTACAATATTCATATGTACATAAATCAATTATTACTAGAAAAGTACATAATCGCATGCAAATCTAAACTATACACGGATTATAATGCAAACTAGTAATATGCTATTTTGCGGGGTGTTACATCACTCCATCCTTAGAATCGTTCTGTCCTCATAACGACGCTAGGGGCGAGAAAAATAGCAGACAATCATCAATGATCAGAAGGTATTTTCCTTGATCATCTCCAATTCCTCGAGAGACATCCTCGACAACTGATTCTTTAAGTACTCATTACATGCTCACAAGCCTCAAGTGCTCAGCTCATCCTTCCATCCTGGAGATTAATCTCATCATGTGGATCATTTTGAAGCCTGCCTCATCCCCCATCAACCGTACTGGGGATGAATCACCTTGGGTGATGTCGCTCTCGTCCTGCACTACTGGAGATCAATCCCTCTCCACCGAATTTTTTGGGTCCTATTGCGTCCCATGTTCTGGAATACTGGGGAATATCTCGCTCTACGGATTATTCTGGAGCCCTCACCACACGCACTCCCCATGAGTGTTGCTATCCCCAAAATACTGGAAATCAATTCCATTCCACAGATCATTCTGGAGCCTATTTCATCCCTCGTCTGGAATACTGGGGAATATCTCACTTCGTGGATCATTTTGGAGCCTTTACTCATCCTTGAATTCCTTTGTGGGTATCACTCTCATCTTCGGAATACTAGAGATCAATCCCATTCAACAGAACATTCTGGGGCTTATCTCATCCCTCGCATGGAATACTGGAAAATATCTCACTCTTTGGATCATTAGGAGGTCAATGTCCCACTAACCTGTTTGTGAATGTTACTCTCGTCCCTGGATTACTGGAGACTAATCCCGATCCAAAGAACATTCTGGGGCCTTTTTCATCCCATGTTTCGGAATACTAGGGTATATCTCGCTCCATGGATCATTCTGGAGACAACGTCACACAATCTTCCTCATGTGAGTCGCTCTCATACCTGGAATACTGGAGACCAATTCCCACTCCACAGAACACTCTGGAGACTATTTCATCCCTCGTCTCGAATACTGGGGAATATCTCGCTCCATGGATCATTCTGGAGCCTCCATACTTACGATTGTTCTTGCTTCATATCTCCTTTCTAGTGCCCGAGTCAAGTTCTCAGCATGTCTTCTAGCTCTCGGATTCACTACTTGAGGGTCGGTGACGACTCACTCCTTAGAAGGAAACAAGGCTTACCAAGGAGAACGCAAAAAATTCAGCTTTATGCCTTATCCAAAACACTTAATCAAATAACCACAAGTCAAGAGATGACCAAATCCCTAGAAACTTTCATGCTTTATAAGAAGTCATAATATCTTGCTACAAAACACATTACAAGTTCATCATTCATGTCTTACAAAAATGCAACTAACAAAATATATTGCTATTCTAGACCATGCACCACTTCACACTTCTTCCAGTTAAGCTGAAGTTCATCTCTGGTAGACAGGCTTCTTCCCTTTACCGACCACCTTCCGTACCTGGTCATTGGAGTTCGCCTACAGTCGTGGACAATTCGATTTCATGTGCCCGGCTTCTCCGCAGTTATAGCAAGTGTTTGTCTGGGCTCTTTTTGAGCATTGACTCTTGAAATAACCTTGTTCCTTACAAAAGAAACACACCACCATCTGACTAGTCTCTTTAGGCTTTCTGGACTCGTGAGTTGAGTTCCGCTTGTCATGGTCAGGGATGAGAATATACTCATTCCTCTTTTTCTTCATCTCGGCCATGCCTTGACTCTGTCTCATGTCCATTTCTGTTACCGCAGCTCGCCTTACTAGCTTGTCGAATCGGCAAATGCCTAACAGAACCATCTTTGACCTTAGTCCAGGCTTAAGCCCTTGAAACTTGCCCCTCGGCTTGAGTCTTCCGCTGCGTGACTCTGATGTTTTGGCACCTGCTCGAAAGGTAGACCGGTACCTAAAAGGTGGGGAACGTCAGTAATTTTACTGACGCAATGCTTATAAGAAACAACGATCTCCAAAATGACAACCACAAACCATCTTGAATGGAAAAAAAAAAGTGCATCCTAATTTCCTAGTGTTCGTGTATGCCATGATCTAACAACTAAATGCACCAATTACATGCTTTATTCTAATGCAAGCAAGACTTTGGGACTCTGGATCCGCATCTATCCCATACTACATACGTTCTAGATCAAAGCATTACATTGTCTAATCTAATGCACAAAACAAGGAATGCATACGATGAACCTACTCTAATACAATTCATTTGGGAACGTATGCATCCCATACTACACACTTCTCCAAAATCAACTTCAATGGAAACCGTATGCATCCCATACTACGTACTTTCCAAAGAGTTCGCCTCTCCTGATTATAGGGTTCAATCCCTCGCCATGCATCTTACTCTTGTAGTCATTCTGTTCCCAATAGATTTTCGTGTCTGAGGAGGTTGCAGTCATTCGGTCTAGTCCCTTACTGCAGTCCCTAAAGTGGTGGTCGTGTTTGCCACTTAGTACCCGAGCACGGAAGTCACTCAAAAAGGCATGAAAAACCTTCCGGTACAAATTAAAATATCATACATAAATGAGGGAAATCAATCATTAACCATGAAATTTTAAGAATTCAAAATTCCTAACTTTGCACGTGTGTTGCACGTGCAAAATTGCAATTTCAAGAAAATAGTCAAAATAATTAACTTTACCAATATAATATTATTTTGTAATGCAAAAGAAATCTTTTTATTTTGCGGGGTGTTACATCACTCCCACCTTTGAAAAGTTCTATCCTCGGAACTACTCTAAGCAAAAAAAAAAAACAAAATACAAAACTTACAAAACAGTTTCGAAAATTTACTCTTTCACTATTTTATAGTTGGATTTAATCACTAAGCAAAACAAAAATAACATATGATTATAGATCGAAGGGTAAAAGGTGAAAACTGACAGGGCAAAAGTATAAGAAATCAAACAGAATACACAATAAATCCCAAAACATGAGAAAATAGTAAGGCTATTCTCATAAAATAAGAAGTCAAAATTGAAGAGATAAAACCCAAATATAAAAAGGTTGATAATCACACAAACAACAAAGGAACACAAACTTAAAGGTTATATATAAAAAAATAGTTTTGAGAAAATAACCAGTCAAGACACAGAGAAATACGAAGAAATTTTAGCTAAGTAAAGAAATATTAATAACAATGAATGTAAAAGACATATAATAATGAGTATATTAGTGAATGTTGACATTATAGTCAATACTCCAAAAGCACAAAAAAAAGGTAATGAGCAAAATAGACCAATATATATATATATATATATATATATATATATATATATATATATATATATATATGCAAGATATATTTGCAAGAAGACTTAAAAGAAGTTCATTAAATATTACAAAAGTAAGCGTCAAATTATTAATTAGGACGTGGAAATAAAAGTAAGTGAGAAATCTAAAATGTTAAAGAATTGGAAAACGGTAGCAATAAAAAGTAATTACAAAAGAATGAAAGCATAGACCATAGTTGATGTACTCAATAAATGTAAAAATTTTGTAAACATAAAATAGAGTAAAATCAACTATACTAGTTCAAATTGTAGGAAAACATAAAGTGTAATTGTATAAACAAAACGTCATAAAAAAAATATTTCTTTACCATTAGTTTCATTATATAAGTAAAAAGTCTTGAAATATCAATTAGCAAATAGGTAGAAAATCTTGCCTCCTTAACATCAAGTTGCATGTTTGCCTTCATGACATCAGGTTGCAGGTTGTCGTCTGCATATTCGGTTGCACATTTTGCCTCCCGACATCCAGTTGCAATTTGCCTCCATTGATACCGAGTTGCATATTTGCCATCTCGACATTAGGTTGCACCGAATTGGTGAAATGAAAGATGTAACCTTCCAAATGCACAGGAATATGGGACATTTAATTTAAGTATGATGTTATGTTTTGAAATTCGTGATATAAAAATAGTGAAAAAAGTAAGAAATGGGGTTGAAAGTCACACTATGGAATATCAAAATAGATGTATAGATTATAAATATTAAACATAATAGTACAAAATAGTAGTAGTGAAAATGATTTATAAAAGTAAGGAGAAAAACGGAATGAAATACATGCATAAGCACAATGCAAATGTGAATGAGAAAATAAATATGCAATGTGGTAAATTTACACAATAAATATGTCATAAAATATACAGTAATGTAGGAATTAAATAAGTGTAAAATGATATGCATAGCAAATATGTTGAAATACATGGTACATATATAGTAATTAGTAGGAAGTACATGTAAAAATCAAGAATGTAATGATAATAAAAATTAAGTAAAATATAAGTAGTGAGTGCATATAGTACATTCGAGAAGTATAAAGTAACAAAATTAATAACTAGCTATAAATGGTGAAAAGTAAATACAACAAAAGCAGTCAACAGTAAGTAATAATAAAGGTATTGAATATAAGGTGCAAAAACATAATTAATAATAAAAATTGAAATGTGCAGAAACATATCGTATTTATATGAGTAAAATATTACAATCAAGTTTAAATGCTCCAAAATAAATAAGACAAAAAAAATAATGGAAAATATGGTATCGAAAATCCAAGTATATACAAAATGAAAGTAAATATGAAAAACTAAATTTTATAATATAGCAAAAACAATAATGAAAGGAAATAGAAGTAGCAATCATAACTTAACACGTAGTAATTCAAACTTAATGTAATATGTAAAAGTAATAGCAAAATGTACGAGTAACATAAAAGTGCATGAAAAAAAAAAAAAAAAGAAATGAGTAAGAGTTGCAAAAATAAGAATGAGCTTGTGAAATGCTAAAGGATGCACCGTTGAATTACAGCAAAAATTTCAAAATAATAATTTGGACAAAACGATAAAAGTAAAAACCAATAGTAAAGTCATGGAAATAATTTTAAAAGAAAAACAAGACGATTAGTGAAAGCTTAATGATTGTACTAATGAATAAAAATAATATAAACTCAGTTAGAGATATAGAAACTAAAAATAAAATCAATTACTGACAATAAAAGAAACCGAATAAAAAGTAGAAATAAGTTAATTACACATAGGTTATCTAGTAAGCAAACAAATGTAAAAAAGTAGAAGTGATAGGATACAAGAGGATAATTAATTAAAAGAATGTAGCGGAAGATAATTAAATTTGATAACTGCAAGAAATATTGGCGAAAATCATAGAATCCAAAAATTATACACAATGAGTAAAATAGAAAAATATATAGTGAATATTAGTAAGTAAGATAGAAAATATACAAGTTGAGGGGGTAATAATAAAATATCAAATGCATAAAGCGGACAAAAGAGGTCAAAAAGCTAGTGAGAAGAGTATATGTTTTATGCAAAAATAATCAATGCACTTGTGATAAAGAAATTTTATTTAAGTCTAAGCATACAAACAGTCTAAATCTCATTACAGGTCTTCATGACCAAACAATCAAGTCACACACATCAGATGTCCACCAAGGGACTCACACATCTAATGTCCACCTAGGTTCTATTTAATGTCCACTTGTGTACTCACACATTTAAAGTCCGCCTAGGTTCTCACACATCAAATATCCATTTATGTTTATTCTCCGTACTATGTTTAAAATTACTAATTGAAGCATGCTCTGATACCAATCTCTGTAGCACCCAGAATTTTCAATATAATATCTCAGAAATACGTGGCACAATTCCAGAATCAACTTCAATATAATCATAAACATAGCAACCAAATACAGGAAAAATTAAAACTTTTATTACATCAATTGATTACAAAGCATAGCGAAAAAACAAACACCTTGAATTACAAATTCTTTCTTTTACAACACATTCTTTTACAATTTACATAAGCTCTATTATCATTCTACCACATGCATCCAAATCCCAAGCTATAGGTACCTACCTGTAAAACATGAGGCTAGAGATAACCCTAACCCCCAAAACTACAGGGGTCATCCATAACAGTGTGAGTGACATGAAAATAAATGCAACATAAATAAAACATAAGACATAGAATCATAACCAACATGTATCAACAGCAAGAAATAAAAGAGATAAGAAATAACAATAAGTAAAACATGAAACATCAAGTGAAACTAGACTAAGTGTCAAGTGTAGAAAAACAGGAAAACAACATGCATAAAACCAAGTCAAGAAAACATCAATGCTATATGCTGACTCTCTAATGCATACTTATCGGATTCTATGCATCCTACTCTACATAGGTCCGGTGCAAGCCCTTAACGTTCTCCACTTGATAAGGTTTAATCCCTCGTTATGCAACTAATCCTACTACGATGACTACTACAAGATATAGATAAATTATGAGTATTAGCCCACTGCCCCGATAATTCCAGAGGTCAATCTGTGTCCACAGATAATTCCGGAGACTATTTCACTCATACCTGGGAATCTTCGAGAATACCCCACACCGCAAGCTATGACGCCTCATCACACGAATACCCCATGAGTGTCGCCTCGACCCCGATAATTTCGGAGATCAATCCCACACCGCAGGTAATTCCGGAGACTATTTCACTCACATCTCGATAATTCTGAGGATTATCTCACACTGCAAGCCATACTGAGGTTCATAACCCATGTTCTCATTTCATCATATCGCCATCTAGTGCATGTCCTTATCTTTTTAAGTTAATTAAATTAATTAATTACGAATTTCTTAGACTTGGTGTACCCTACCGAACTTAACTCAACTGATCAACATTAAGCCTCAACAGGCCAAAACACAAACTATCAACTGCCAGTATACTAGGGTCCCACACAATCTCTAAAGACTCACAACTTAACCATCAATACAAAACTTTCATTACAACTCATACTTCTTTTATATTAAGAAAACATCTCGAAAATACTATAATCTGTAGCAAAATGATATTTAGAACAGGAGGTCATTAATCCAAAAATATTAAAGAATCAATCATTTAAAAGAACATCAGAAAAACTCAAGAAAACATCAGTCAGGGTAGTGGCAGTCAACTGCATACTGTAGTCAGTCGACTGTCCTGCATAAAAATCCAAAACTTCAAGAAAATATTAATCAGTGCAGTGGCAGTCGACTGTCCTGCGTAAAAATCCAAAACTTCAAGAAAACACTAATCAGAGCAGTAGCAGTCGACTGCATAAAGTGGTCAGTCGACTGTCCCGCATAAAAATCCAAAACTTCAAGAAAACACTGCAGCCTGGATCGCGATGGTCAATTGTCGAAAATAACTGGTCGACTATCGTACCTGCAGACAGCAGTTTGAGTTTGTGTATGTTCAACCGATACGGTGTTTTACTTTATAAAAACGAAATATGTAAAAAGGACATTCTTGAGATGATCAAACGTGACTTGTAGAGTATATAAGAGTTCATAAAACAAATCAAAACTACCTCGAATTAATAAAATAGCAATTTATTGAATTTCTTCAAAATAAGACATGAATATGTGCATATATCAGAATAGGGTATTTGAGAATCAATTATGTGTCAAAATAACTTTGTAAATAGGGGATACATTGTTCAAAACCATCTCAGTGCTAAAATAATCAGGATTAAATCAAATCTCTATAAAACTCACAAAATTCAATTCCTTCAAAAACAATGAAATGGAGTGTAGGCATATATGTGTATATCTAAATCGTCAAGAAACCATTGTAAATACGCAATATAGGATTCTAATTCATCTCAGTAATTGAAAACAACTCAAATCCAATTGAAGATTTCACATAATCACAAAACCAAATTTTGGTCATAATGTATCAAACCCGAAAACAACCCTTTTTCTCAAATAGTAATGCTTCATCCACTACCAATTTCATTACCATTTTGTTCACTACCTTAGGTGGCATATCTCTATTGGAGAGTTCTCCTACCTACTCTATCTTTCTCTACCTATTGGAGTGTGCCACCTAAGGTAGTGAACAAAATGGTAGTGAAATTGGTAGTGGATGTAGCATTATTCTTTCTCAAAACTTCAAAACTTGATTTTTAGATTCAATAGCCGTTCTTGTAATTCATGAATCTCATTCACAATCATTCACAATAGTTTACCCATGCATATAAGCAATTATAACGATCATTAATCAAGTTTTACTCCACGAAGAACCCCAAACAGAGCTTTTGCATTTCATACACAGTGAAGAGTAATCCTTTTATCCATTTTATGCAATATCATCATACCACACATCATAACAAATCAAAACATCAAGTATATGAACGAAAACATCCTGCTCATGATATCTATTAAGTTCTTTAACGATCATAAGTCATCCATATGAAATTTTAAATCATCAAAGCATGGGTTTCAAGTAAAGATTCCATTTTTAACTCATCTATTCATCAAATCCATTATATTCTCATACCAACCCCTAACATGCTTTCTAATAGATAAATCATCACGTACACATTCAAACAATTCAAAACAAACATATGTCACTCACCTCAATGAAGAAATCAATCGAATTAATAAAGAATAAGAAAAAGCCATTCTTTTGCAAAATCCAAGATCATCGCTTTAAAACTCCAAGAAATCCAATAGAAAAATATATTTTATTTTGTAGAGGAGAGGGACTGCTCTAGGGATCTTTTATAGGCCGAAATCTGGAGTTTTTAGGGTTTTACAAGTTTATGGAACCATCTCTTAACAAATTATTACTTTACATATATAAATCTTTCTTTAAAAAAAGGTAGTTAAATAAGTTAAATAAATTAAAATAAAACCAAATCTTTTAATACTGAGTTAACCAACCATCAAGCATAGCCCAGCAATTAAAAAATTCAGATTTGTATTCAAAGTGGTAATTTTGCACAAAAGTCCTTCTTTTTGTAATATTTGCAAATATGTCATAAAATATTCGTAAAAATCCAGAAAATTCAGAAATAATAACTAATAATAAATAATGAGTTTTCCCAAAATAACTTTTGACTTTGAACTTCCCAAGAAAATATTTGCACAAGATCCACTTAAATTCCATATTTGCAAAAACACCATATTTTTTTAAATCTTTACCAAATCAACTCTAAATACAATTTAAATAGATTTTATTTTCAATGATGACCATGGAAAGCCCAAAAATTAGTAAAAAAGATTTTTCATTTTTTGTGTGAGATCCAAACGGTTTTTTACATAAAAGCCCCTCTCTTTCGAAGTATTTATATAAATAGTTTCTTTATTCAGAAAAATCCCAATATTTAGGATATACTTAATTATAAATAGGAGAAAGTATCCAGAAATTTAAAAGTGGAGATTTGCACCCAAAAAATATTTGCACGTGTAAAATTGAGAAATTCATAAAATAGTAAAATAAATCCAAATAAATATGAAAATTAAAATATCATACATAAATGAGGGAAATCAATAATTAACCATGAAATTTTAAGAATTCAAAATTTCTAACTTTGCACGTGTGTTGCACGTGCAAAATTGCAATTTCAGGAAAATAGTCAAAACAGTCAACTTTACAAATATAATATTATTTTGTAATGCAAAATAAATCTTTTTATTTTGCGGGGTGTTACACACCCGAGTATGGTCTGCTAGTACTAATGCAATTTTACATACCCCTAACACATCACTCTATCTCGGACTCACTCTAATCCTTAAGGTAAATAAGATTGCTTCCAAAAACACTGTCCATCGACCACTGGGCCCGGCAACACAAGTCCTGCTCGCCACTTCCCCTAGCTTGAAATTAGTTCATCACCCCGACCCACGTTCACCCTTCACTGGCATGAATTCAATTCTTCGGCTCCGATCAGACATCCAACGCCTCAGCGGAAGTTCTAATCTTAGGGTCGATAGTCGTAGGGTATCACCCTACCCTAGTGATTAACTCGAGTCACAATATCCTCAACAGGAGTCAAACACCAACAAGGCCAACAATAGACACCATTCATCCCCAAACAATGAGTTATCAATTCTTATGTACAAAAGGGGAAAGGTTCTCCCAACACTTAGTCAAAACTATGACTAAACAAACTATGGTGTTTCTGCCAGAAACTTTAAAAGGTCATAACTACCACAATACAATTCAGATATGGGTGTTCTAGCCCAATCTAGAAAGATAAAGACCTAGGCTATAACTCTCTAGTTGATCATCACCTCAGATTCAACCATCTAATTCCTCAAAATAGCCTTGCAAACCTCAGCCTGTGTACTTCCTGTACACTGGCTGCACCTTACCGATAGCATAAAAGTCTACCCGCTCATCGGAATGATACAAATCTAGGTTCTGTGGAAAGGTGTGAATGTCCTCTACAACTTCCTAGTTGATCAC
This sequence comes from Hemerocallis citrina, assembly GCA_017893485.1. NCBI lineage: Eukaryota > Viridiplantae > Streptophyta > Magnoliopsida > Asparagales > Asphodelaceae > Hemerocallis > Hemerocallis citrina. The sequence continues at coordinate 232,702,040 of CM030358.1, forward strand.
CAATCCCAATTGTTTCATTTGATTACCCTAAAACAGTTATTTTCCTCGGGTATACAGAACCACACACAAAGCATTACTCAAGCAGAGCCAATAGCTCAAAACCTGGTTTCTGTCCCAACTTGCAAAAATCATATCTATTATTCTACTTACATGAATTTCTTGAAATAGGGCTTTTTGGAAAGCTCATGATGTCTACTACAACTTCCTAGTTGTACACTTTCTTAAATTCTGCTCATACAGAGCCATAAGGGTACCATCTTATCAGAGTGTCAATCCTGACTGGGTTCTGCACAGTACATGCTGAAATATTCATAATAAATTACATGCATAACCAATTGTCATCGAATTTGCATTTCCAAAAACTAGAGAACATTATGAATAGTATGAACATTATGAAAAGGATCACATCCTTATTCCAAACATTCAAGGAGTTCTACCTATAATAATCAGGTATAAAGGTTCTACGGTTCTTCAATCACTGTCTTGACTACTCTTGATTAATTAATTTTGAACATGCATCAAATTCCGCCCAAATAATTTCATTATTTTTCTGTAGAATCCAGATGCATGCAAGATAACATGCTAAAAATTTCAGAAATAGATCATGATTCAATTAATTTTAAGAATTCCCACAAGTTCAGTTACAATAGACAGACCTAGTCTCTGCCTTACAACTCAGTCATCAAAATTGATTTTATTAAAATATCAAATAACATCAGAAAAATCCGAAATAAATCATGTAGCTTCGAGACATACATGAGATCATTCTGTATCTATTTCATGATAAAATTCATTTATTTTGTTCTCAGGAAATTCGGAAGTAAAGCATACAGATCATGTTTTCTGTTTCCATTTCCAGATTCTAGCATTCTACTCCTAATCAATCATCCTCATACTAAAATTACTCATTTCATGCAAGAATTCAAACAAGAAGAACAAGAACAAGTTTAGAGAACACCCCACCCTTGGTTGTAGCTTGAGAAGATGAGATTGGCGTTGGCTTCCTCCTCTAATTTCCTTCTCCAAGAGCTCTAGAACACCTTCTTTACTTAACCTCTTTCACTTTCTCCTTCTCTTTTTTTTCTCTGAAATTTCAGAACTGAAATGAGAGTGAGAGGGAGGGTTTTTTAAGAAGTGAGAAAGAGTGAGGATGTGAGGGGGGTAGGCCGGCCATAGGGGTGGGAGGGGGTGATGTGGCATAGTGGTTTTTCCAAAACAAGGGTTCTAGCCAATTGTTTTTTGGAGATACTTGCATGGCTGAATTTTTTTGCCTTTGATCAAGAGGAGATGAGAGATGAGAAGTGGGATTTGAATGTATGCAAGAAATATTTATTGTAGTACCATACAATTAAATATTTGCATGTACATCACACTCAAAACTAGTGTATGTACTAGTATCGGTCTTTCTCATTCTCGTGCACCACCATAACCGCAACCATCCACGTGAACAATTAAGCAAATTTAATTGCACTACAACATTCATATATACATAAATCAATTATTACTAGAAAAGTACATAATCACATGCAAATCTAAACTGTACACGGATTATAATACAAAATAGTAATATGCTATTTTGAGGGGTGTTACATCACTCCATACTTAGAATCGTTCTGTCCTCATAACGACACTAGGGGCGAGAAAAATAGCAGACAATCATCAATGATCAGAAGGTATTTTCCTTGATCATCTCCAATTCCTAGAGGAACATCCTCTACAACTGATTCTTTAAGTACTCATTACCTGCTCACAAGCCTCAAGTGCTCAGCGCATCCTTTCATCCTGAAGATCAATCTCATCATGTGGATCATTTTGGGGCCTACCACATCCCGCATCTACTTTACTAGGGTTGAACCACCTTGGGTGATGTCGCTCTCTTCCTGGACTACTGGAGATCAATCCCTCTCCACCAAACTTTTTGTGGCCTATTGCGTCCCATGTTTCGGAATACTGGAGAATATCTCGCTCTACGGATTATTCAGGAGCCCTCACCACACGAACTCTCCATGAGTGTTGCTCTCGTCCCGAAATACTGGGGATCAATCCCACTCCACAGATCATTCTGAGGTCTATTTCATCCCTCATCTGGAATACTGGGGAATATCTCACTTCGTGGATAATTCTGGAGCCCTTACCCATCCTTGAATTTTTTCGTGGGTATCACTCTCGTCCTCGGAATACTAGAGATCAATCCCACTCCATAGAACATTCTGGGACCTATTTCATCCCTCGCCTGGAATACTGGGAATATCTCACTCTTGGGATCATTCTAGATTCAATGTCCCACTAACCTGTTTGTGAATGTTGCTTTTGTCCCTAGATTACTGGAGACTAATCCCGATCCACAGAACATTCTGGGGCCTCTTTCATCCCACGTTTCGGAATACTAGGGAATATCTCACTCCATAGATCATTCTGGAGCCAACGTCACACAATCTTCCCCATGTGCGTCGCTCTCGTCCCTGGAATACTGGAGACCAATTCCTACTGCACAGATCATTCTGGGGCCTATTTCATCCCTCGTCGGGAATACTGAGGAATGTCTCACTCCATGGATCATTCCGGAACCGACCTCATCACACGAGCTTCCCGTGAGTATCGCTTTCGTCCTGAAATACTGGAGATCAATCCCACTCCACAGAACACGCTGGGGCCTATTTCATCTCTTGTCTGGAATACTGGAGAATATCTCGTTCCATCGATCATTCTGGAGCCTCCCTACTCACGATTGTTCTTGCTTCTTCATATCTCCTTTCTAGTGCCCGAGTCAAGTTCTCAGCATGTCTTCTAGCTCTCGGATGCACTACTTGAGGGTCGGTGACCACTCCCTCCTTAGAAGGAAACGATGCTTACCAAGGAGAAGGCAAAAAATTCAGCTTTTTGCCTTATCCAAAACACTTAATAAAACAACCACAAGTCAAGAGATGACCAAATGCCCAAAAACTTTCATGCTTTATAAAAAGTCATAATATCTTGCTACAGAACACATTACAAGTTCGTCATTCATGGCTTGCAAAAATGCAACTAAAAAAATATATCGCTATTCTAGACCATGCACCACTTCACACTTCTTTCCAGTTAAGCTGAAGTTCATCTCTGGTAGACAGGCTTCTTCCCTTTACCGACCACCTTCCGTAATTGGTCATTGGAGTTCGCCTACAGTTGTGGACAATTGGATTTCTTCTGCCCGACTTCTCCGTAGTTATAGCAAGTGTTTGTCGGGCTCTTTTTGAGCATTGACTCTTGAAATGACCTTGTTCCTTACAAAAGTAATACACCACCATCTGACTAGTCTCTTTAAGCTTTTTGGACTCGTGAGTTGAGTTCCGCTTGTCATGGTCAGGGGTGAGAATATACTCTTTCCTCTTTTTCTTCGTCTCGGCCTCACCTTGATTCTGTCTCATGTCCATTTCTGTTACCACAACTCGCCTTACTAGCTTGTCGAATCAGCGAATGCCTAACGGAACCATCCTCGACCTCAGTCCAAGCCTAAGCCTTTGCTCAAACCTCTGGGCCTTCTTTGCTTCCTCCTGAACCATCTCTGGTGCATACAGTGATAGCTGAGAAAACTTTGTCTCATATTCCCTGACAGACATATTTCCCTGCTTCAAGTTGTGGAACTCCATCGCCTTTTCTTCATGCACATCCATGGAAAAATAGTGCTGTCGGAAATCTTCAAGAACATCTTCCCATGTGATTGGACCTTCTCCAAGACCACGCTTCACAGACTGCCACCATACTTCGGCGTCCTTCTCCAGCAAGATTGTGGCCAGACAAACCTTGCTGTCTTCTGGAGTCATCATTACTTCGAATATTGTTTCCACCTGACGTATCCAGTCGTCAGTAGCTGTTGGGTCGGCCTGTCCTTCGAAGACTGGCGACTTCATCCTCTTCAACGACTCCACCATCTTTATTGTAACGCCCCGCCCCAATGCTCAGACAAATTATAAATACTATGTAGTTCCACTGCCCACCACAGGCTGCCTCTCAAAAGGTGGTTAACCGAATTGGTGACTCTTGATCCTCGGCAATAGTATTTATACTCAATTTATCTTCGCAAATTCCCGATATGGGACTAAATTTCACAATTCTTTCACAAATCTCACAGACCAGTCGACTGCTGGCAGTACCAGTCGACTGTCCTCTATCAGTCGACTGCTGGCAGTACCAGTCGACTGATCTGGGGTATTACATACACCCCCTCTTAGGAATCAGCGTCCTTGCTGAGCACAGGGCACACCTCAGTGTAGGACCGTCCTTTCTAGCCGATGTAGTACAGTCCCTTAGATCGGAGATCAGTCACTCCCAACACCGCAGATCCCGGATACCCAACACCGGTTCGGCGATCAATGACTCCCAGCACCGCAGATCGTAGGACCTCTACTACACCCGGGGTCGAAAGTCGGCTCTGATACCATTTCGTAACGCCCCGCCCCAATGCTCAGACAAATTATAAATACTATGTAGTTCCACTGCCCACCACAGGCTGCCTCTCAAAAGGTGGTTAACCGAATTGGTGACTCTTGATCCTCGGCAATAGTATTTATACTCAATTTATCTTCGCAAATTCCCGATATGGGACTAAATTTCACAATTCTCTCACAAATCTCACAGACCAGTCGACTGCTGGCAGTACCAGTCGACTGTCCTCTATCAGTCGACTGCTGGCAGTACCAGTTGACTGATGTGGGGTATTACATTTATCGGGTCTGCGAGTGCAGCGACTCCAGGTGTTCCCTGTGGTGGTGCTTCGTTTCTGCTAGCTTCCATAAATGCTCCTATCATCTGGTATACATGGGTAAACTCGACTTCAACATTGAAGTTGGTGCCATTGGTCCTGCTGCCTTTGCCCTCAGCCATTCCACGGTGCCTGTTTCTGATTCTTTTGGACGCTCTTCAAGGAAAGAAAACACACATGGTTAGTTCTGGATGTAGGGAAGATCATAAACATAAGTGGAAAAGTGCAACAATCATGGTTTAGACCTTCTTGCAATCCAAACTAAACCCAGTTATTTGGCATTTTAAGTCAAATTTCCTATTGCGTTAGCCTGTAACTTGAAGTCAGCTCCGATACCACTTTTGTAACACTGCGAATTCCCGTTACCGGATATCCGTGACGCAACCAGAATCTTTGCCTTCAAATGCATCTCAACACAGCAATAACTCGGAAATTTAAAAACTTTTTATTGCCAAATAAGGTCATTACATCATCGATTACAACCAATATCTTGTTCTTGAACAAGAATACAAATTACATTAGCTCATTACATCTTATTACAAAATATTTACCAACTCCTCATGTAAAGGTACAGCTGTCTCCCGGAATGGTAATTGACTGATCACATCTGAAGCTCCGCTGAGTGGTCAACCTGCTTCCCTGGAACTTGCCCCTCAGCTTGAGTCTTCCGATGCGCGACTCTGATATTTCTGCACCTGCTCAAAAGGTAGGAACGGTACCTAAAAGGTGGGGAACATCAGTAATTCTACTGACGCAATACTGATAAGAAACAACGATCTCCAAACTGGCAACCACAAACCATCTTGAATGGAAAAAGAAACATGCATCCTAATTCCCTAGGATTCGTGTATGCCATGATCTAACAACTAAATGCACCAGTCACATGCCTTATTCTAATGTAAGCAAGACTTTGGGACTCTGGATCCGCATGCATCCCACACTACATACATTCCAGATGAAAGCATGACATGGCTTAATCTAATGCACAAAACAAGGAATGCATACGATGCACCTACTCTAATGCAATTCATTTGGGAACGTATGAATCCCATAATACGTACTTCCCCAAAATCAACTTCAATGGAAACGTATGCATCCTATGCTACATACTTTCCAAAGAGTTTGCCTCTCCTGATTGTAGGGTTCAATCCCTCACCATGCATCCTACTCTTGTACTCATCTTGTTCCCAATAGATTTTCGTGTCTGAGGAGGTTGCAGTCATTCGGTCTAGTCCCTTACTGAAGCCCTTAAAGTGGTGGTCGTGTTTGCCACTTAGTACCGCGCACGGACCTCACTCAAAAGCGGTGAAAAACCTTCCGGTACAAAACCATGTACCCATGACGTCAAGATAATAAACAACATCCTCAAGTTCTAATCTTAGGGTCGATAGTCATAGGGTATCACCCTACCCTAGTGACTAACTCGAGTCACAACATCCTCAACAGGAGTCAAATACCAACAAGACCAGCAATAGACACCATTCATCCCCAAACAACGAGTTATCAATTTTTATGTACAAAAGGGGAAAGGTTCTCCCAACACTTAGTCAAAACCATGACTAAACAAACTATGGTGTTTGTGCATGAAACTTAAAAATGTTATAACTCCCACAACAAAACTTATATTTGGGTGTTCTAGCCCAATCTGGAAAGCTAAAGACCTAGGCTACAACTCTATAGTGATCATCACCTCAGATTCAATCATCTAATTCCTCAAAATAGCCAACCTCAGCCTGTGTACTTCTTTTACACTGGATGCACCTTACCGATAACATAAATCTCTAACTGCTGATCGGAATGATACAAATCCAGGTTCTGTGGAAAGGTGTGAATGTCCTCTACAACTTCCTAGTTGATCGCCAATCCCAATTGTTTCATTTGATTACCCTAAAATAGTCATATTCCTCAGGTATACAGAACCACACACAAATCATTACTCAAACAAAGCCTATAGCTCAAAATCTGGTTTCTGTCCCAACTTGCAAAAATCATATCTATTATTCTACATACAGGAATTTCTTTACATATCGCTTTTTGGAAAGCTCATGATGTCTAATACAACTTCCTAGTTGTACACTTTCTCAAATTCTGCTCATACAGAGCCATAAGAGTACCATCTTATCAGAGTGTCAATCCTAACTAGCTTCTGCACAGTACATGCTAAAATATTCATAATAAATTACATGCATAACCATTTGTCATCAAATTTGTATTTCCAGAAACTAGACAACATCATGAATAGTATGCACAAAGGATCACATCCTGATTCCAAACATTCAAGGAGTTCTACCTATTATAATCAGGTATAAAGGTTCTACTGTTCTTCAATCACTGTCTTGACTACTCCTGATTAATTAATTTTGAACATGCATCAAATTCCGCCCAAATAATTTCATTATTTTTCTATAGAATCCTGATGCATGCAAGATGACAAGTTAAAAAATTTAGAAATAGATCATGATTCAATTAATTCTGAGAATTCCCACAAGTTCAGTTGTTACAATAGACAGACCCAGTCTCTGCCTTACCACTCAGTCATCAAAATTGATTTTATTAAAATATCAAATAACATCAGAAAAATCCGAAATAAATCATGTAGCTTCGAGACATACATGAGATCATTCTGTATCTATTTCATGATCAAATTCCATTTATTTTGTTCTCTGAAAATTCGGAAGTAAAGCATACAGATCATGTTTTTCGTTTCCATTTCCAGATTCTAGCAATCTACTCCTAATCAATCATTCTCATACTAAAATTACACATTTCATGCAAGAATTCAAACAAGAAGAACAAGAACAAGTTTAGAGAACTCCCCACCCTTGGTTGTGGCTTGAGAAGATGAGATTGGCATTGGCTTCCTCTTCCAATTTCCTTCTCCAAGAGCTCTAGAACACCTTCTTTACTTAACCTCTTTCACTCTCTCCTTCTCTTTTTTTCTATGAAATTTCATAACTGAAATGAGAGTGAGAGGGAGGGTTTTTTAAGAAGTGAGAAAGAGTGAGGGTGTGAGGGGGTTAGGCCGGCCATAGGGGTTGGAGGGGGTGATGTGGCATAGTGGTTTTTCCAAAACAAGGGTTCTAGCCAACTGCTTTTTGGAGATATTTGCATGGCTGAATTTTTTAGCCTTTGATCTAGATGAGATGAGAGATGAGAGGTGGGATTTTAATGCATGCAAGAAATATTCATTGTATTACCAGAGAATTAAATATTTGCCTGTGCATCACATTCAAAACTAGTGTATGTACTAGTATCGGTCCTTCTCATTCTCGTGCACCACCATGACCGCAACCATCCATGCGAACAATCCATCAAATTTAATCAGACTACAACATTCATATATACATAAATCAATTATTACTAGAAAAGTACATAATTCCGTGCAAATCTAAACTGTACACGGATTATAATACAAAATATTTATATGTTATTTTGCGGGGTGTTACAGAACACGTGCACGTGTAGTCAATGTGTGTGCACACTCTCCATACAAATTTTATTATTAATTTTTATTAGGTTAGATATGTGTGGTACATAAGACAAGTGTATCAAACTAACTATATCTTAAATGTACACTTTAGTACACACAAAATCAATCATGGGCTTTAAATTAATTTTAGTGGGCTACAAAATGGATTTAGGCCTAATGGTTTTTAATTAAAATAAATCACACAATTGTGACTAGAAAAATGAGAAGAAAAATATTCATGACTCAAGAAATTTTTAGGAACCAACATGTGCACTGCAAACACGTGCGTTGTATGCACGTATCAATACAAAATAAATTTGAGAGAATGAAAAACAGTCAAAATATAAAATATGTAGAGCATGTATATTAATATTTTTACGGATATTTTACGTAACGGTAAAACATACGTAATCGACACGTGTATTAAAAATATGTGCAATACACATAAAAACACAAAGATTAAAATTAATATTTGTGTTGACTCAAAATAGGATAAAAAAATTTTCGAGAAGACAGAAAATGTATAATTAATCGAAATACAAAAATACATAGGATATTCATATTAAAATATGCTACGGATATTACCCGTAACGGTATTTTATGTGTAACACCCGTGGGCAAAATTGTCATAACTCAATTTTGTAGGGTATTACATAGTTAAGTAGGATTAGTGGGAGATTAATTAAAAATCCAATAATTAATTAATTCTTATATAACCCTCTCCTATTTCAATTCAACAAAAACAAGACAAATGAAAAAAAAAAGTGTGTGTTCACTGTTTCCTTGCTGCCGAAGGGGTGCTGGGATTTTTTTTCTCTTAGGCGCGGATTTTAAGGAGGCTTGGGGCATCTTTAGGAGTTCATATTTGCTAGAAATTCTACATTTGAGGTGACTGCTTCTTTTACTTTCTAATTGTTTATAGAATGCATGCTTAGATAAAATGTGCTTGAAAATAGGAAATTGGAATGAGTACTTTAGTTTCTAAAACCTTTATTTGATGCATGTTGTATTGTCATCTAGAGTTTTAGTAGTAGATGAATAAGAGAAATTAATGCTTGCTAGTTAGAAACCTCAATGTAGAATTATCATGTCGTCAACTATAAATCTTGTTCGAGTAATTTTTTAGTGGTGTCATGCATATTGTAGCATGCCATGATTAGATTATGTATATAAATTGTATGTGTATAAAGATGTTAACTTATGCCTAAAAATTGTGTAAATATTGGGGTGGATTATTATTCAATAGGGAGAAGAGAATTCTCCATAAACTCCAAAAAATTTCTAAAAGAAAAATATATTCATGTTAGTTGTTATAAAAAATAGTCTTGTTGATTAATAAAAGCATGTGTATAAAAGTTCTTAAAATTACTATTTAAATTATTTGTGTATAATTTCACTCTAATATAGATAAAATCAATGTGAAATCATTTCTGGAAATATAGGAGTGTATTTTATGAACAATTATTTTGAGAGAAAACGAAAGAAATCAAAATAGATGAATGAGTGAAAAGATAAGGGAAAACAGAGAGTCGAGTTAAAAGGTTTCGAACTCCTATATTATCAGATAGGTGCATGGACTTAATGGTTAGCACGCTGCGCTTGGAGGCTTCTTGGTCATGGGTTCGAAGCCTAAGAGGCTCTGCCCTTTGTGAGATTCTTTTTGGAAATTAATGAATTAGCGTATTCTGGGTTATAAAAGAAACTCGGGGCAGTTTGTATCACCAAAGTGAGTTGGCTCATTGGTTGGGCTTGCGGTTGGCTGGCTGCTGACCTCGGGTTCGATCCCGGCCTTGCACAGAAATGTGCTTTAAATTTTGTTTTTAGAGATTTCAAGTTTTAAAATAGGGAAAATTTTATAGAAATATTTTTGAATGTTATTAGAACCCTTGAAAATAGTTTCACACTATTCTAAGATATAATTTGGGAACTATAGGGTATACTCATATTAAATAATGTATTAGATGAGTTTTTTAATTCAAATTCCAAGGGAATCGTACATGATTAAAAATATTTAAGAGTTGGTTGTAGAATACAAATTTAGAACACTCCTTTGTGAAAATTTCATGGATATTAATCCAATAAATTAAAGAAATGGTCGAGGTGGTTGATAATAGAATCAAAGCAGAGGTTAAAATCAGGAATTTCTAGTGATTAATCTTAAAGAGATTTTGTATTAAGAATAGTGATTTAATCTTAAAGAACTTTTATATTAAGAAATATACTTACAGTATAGACAAGCATGAAAAAGGTTATATTAATTAAAAGAGCATTGAATACTACTAAAGTGAATAGTTTGGTTTGTTAACCAAGAAATTCTCTATACGAATGCTGTGCGAGACCCATAGTGACCAGCAATTTGTGAATAAAGAATTTTGAGAAGTAGCCAGTGTGGGCAAATATTCTTGTGTGTTGATTTAAGTCTAGTAGGGTAAGCTAGCTCTAGGTTGTGATGATTATAATTATATCTAAGGACATGCACTAGAAGAAGATGTGATGAAACCTGGGCAAACGTAAGTGGGACGTTTCTATATAGTCGGATGGTGTACTTCGGGACTATAGATTCAGTCGGACGGTGTACTCTGAGACTATAATTGCCTTGCATCCAGTCGGGCGATGTACTCCGAAACTGTGATGCGGAATGAGACGAGCTTCAAATAAATCCGGGACTATGAACGATCGGGTGGTGTGCTCCGGGATCATGAATAGTTGGGCAGATGGGAGGTGGATCTCTGATATTCCGGGGCTAGAGCAGCACTTGCAGGGTGTCCGTATGAGGTGGATTCTGTATAGTTGGGCGATGTACTCCGGGGAAGGAATCCATACTTGTGGGATGTCTGAACCTTATTTTGTTACCGAGTAGGATTTCATGGGGAGGGATTGAACCATATAATGTGGAGTACGTAAGGGCTTGCCCTCGGACCTATGTAGTATGGGATGCATAGAATCCGAACAAGTATACATTAGTGTCATTGTAGTGTAATGTCTGCATTAGGCATTGTCATATCATACACTAACATGTTTAGGATAGTCACTTTTCACACTTTGTTGTGCATTCAAGTTTGTGTTTGCTAAGTAAGAGAATTGTTGTATTATAACATTGCGTCAGTTGTATGCAACTGACATGCTCACAGTTTTCAGATGCAAGATTGGACTTGGCATGGACTTGAAGTCACCATGATGAGTTGATTACAAGATTGAAGAAATTTTTATTTTGTAGATTGCATTGTATTCAATTTAATTCCGATGTGCTGTTATAAAGAACTTGTTGTAAATAAAAGTTTTAAATTCCTTGTCAATTTGTATGAATTTAAAGTAAAAGATCTTATATTTGCTACGAATTGCCTGTGTTTGGAATTCGGGGCGTTACATTCAAGCTCTCTGATTAAGCTACCGGATTGATCCAGTGTCTAAACCAAGATTAGCACTCCTTACTCATAGTCTCAGAAATGGAGGAAGAGCCAGGTTCAAATAAGGAATTGACGTTAGCAGGAAATCTTGTTGAATGAACTATTATATTAGTAGTACAGTTGACTCTTTTCTTTAGATTCGAAGTCCTTGTCTCCTTGAATCCCCGCTTTCCGGGTTTGGAAATGAATCTCGGTCATCTTCGAGCAGCGGGTCACTCTCCCTGTACTAAAACCGAAAATCCCTACCAAAATAGTCAAAGGTAATTTCTGCAATAGAGACCTGGGTTTATGAAGCTATATCAATTCCTGATTAACGCCGCTTACACAAGACATGGCTTATAGAGCTCAGGATAGTATTTAGGGACTTGAAAGTACATGACTTAGATGTTGACTAGGGGTTTATGAGTCAAGATCTACTTCTAAGTAAGATAGGTTTAGTGTTTCTAAGGAACAAAGAAAGCAAGCACAAGAGAGACTCACCTGAACCTAAATTAGGACCGATTTCACTAAATAACGTTAACAGCTAGGTGAATAACCTTATTCTTGATCAGCGACCCTTTCTTCATAATCTTGGCCAACTTTCGTGATTGAAAGGCTTTGTGACGGCTGATCAGCGGAAGCAGATAAGAGGTAAAGAGATAACCGAGCCCTAACAAGGAGTATTCCGGATATCCTAGAAAGGATGCAAAAGCCCTTTTCTGCTGAGAGTGAGCAAGCCCTAATCAGTATCGGTGGAAGAACATTAGCGGGGATTGATCTCGAGATTTGTTCTAAGTATCGAATAGCACCTTCTTTGGGTGTTTTTAGTGCTTGACTTCGGTAGTTAGTTTTGTCTACTACCTAAATCTAAGAGTCTTCCTTAAGTCAGAATTCTATGTACTGGGATCGAGTCCAGGCAAGCCTTTAGCAATGCTTCATCTATCGAAGATACTCAAAGTTACTACTATGCCTATGCCTTTCCAAAAACTGCCTTTCTTTCAGGCCTCTTTCTTCTTTCATTTCTTGTCCAGTTCTTTCTCTCGTTTGTTGAACCAGACATTGAAAGTGTCTATTTAGTTAGGGAGGCAGCGCCGTCTCTAAGCAATGCCTATATTTCCACAAAAAGAGATATGTTCCCATCAATAGAACGGGGGTTTCCTTTTCGCATTCATCTTCGTATAATATGCCAATACCGACACGTATGGCCTATGTTTCCACAGAATGGGGTGTCTCGTTTCGCTTCCAAATCGGTATATGTTCCACATGCTATACAATCCCCGCATAAATATCGTAGTCATAAATCAAAGAATACATGCATACGATGATTAGCCGCAATCTGTTCAATATCTCATCGAAATCCCCACTGAATGAAGGACTTCGGCCCCTTCTGATACTGATTGATTAGGCTTTCTGCTCCTCTTATTGTGATTCCTCGAGGAGTCCATAATTTGGGATTCGAAACATCAATAGCTAGTGATTGGAACTATCTCGATTTAGTGATTGGGGACCAAACAAGATGGCTACGGAGCCAAGGAACTAACAGCTAGTAGTAACACATTTTGCTAATTCGGAAGTTAGGCTCGATCTCAGCACGATGGGAAGAAAGAAAGTGTTTTTTTTTACTGCGTACTATAGGTCCAACGTGGGGTCGGTGATCAATGAATTTTGCAGGCTTAGTTTCAATAGAAGATGATTTATTAGTGAGACAAGATCCTTATCTGGATAGGTTTTCCCTCCTTTCCAAGCTAGAGCGATAATGGACGATATGTTTCCTGGGAAGAATCAATAGCACCTTAACGTTGCCTTCTCTGCCCTCGATATGTAAGCTACAAATCGATAAAGACATCCCTGAAGGGTACGACGGGAGTAACGCTTTCTCAAGTTTCTACCTATACAAAGGGGTATGCTGCTAAGAAAGATGTCCACCGAAGGTCGGGAACAAGCACTCTGCCCGAGAAGTCAACTAATTCCTCTTCTAGCCAGGAAAATCCTACGTATTATTGCTTCGAAATGCATGGTAAAGGCACAACAGACTCCCTTTGCGCCCCACCCTTTAGCAACCTGTTTTTGCCCGCTAATATCCCTACTATCTTTTATTGCTTGTGATACTCCTTTCCCGGATCCAAAACTGGAAAAAGGGACCTTTAACACTCAATAGCATTCTCTCCTTCCTTATCGTATCAGCCCCGAGCTTGACTAATCCCTCTGCAACCCCCAAGTTGTATTAAGTTAACCTAAACCGTTGCTACCTTCTGTTTTAGAGTTTGAGTGCCTTACGTGACTCTTTGCTTTCTGGGTTGGCAGGGAATCTCCCGTCGAATACTAGCATTTAGGGCTCGCCCTCTTTTCAAAAATTGAATGCGCTGCTATAGCTTTAGCGGATTCGGGATAGTTGACTTTACTTTACTATAGTAAAATAGTGGAATCAGGATATGCACGAGTAGTCGTCCCTGAGCTCAACATCAACATATAGTAATAGAGCTCTAGCGGCTAATAAGCAACTGGAAAGTCTCCTCGTTACTACCAGCAAATAATGGTAGAAATAAAGATTCCTTTATTAGTGGAAGTTTCCGTTATGCAAGCAAAAAATAAATGTTGTCCCCCTTCCCCCAAGTCCGGTGGTAAAGCATTAGAGACTAATTGCCTTTCTTTACTTCTCGATTGACCTTCCGAACATCCCCTTTAAGGGTCCTATTTAGACAATCCTCCTTGGAAAGGTAAGAAAGATTTCTCTATCGGGACAAGCATCCCTCACTTCTTCGACCGAGGATTCCCATCTTTCACCCACCCGTTTATTAGATATTTAGACAGATTACTTATAAGCATCCCTGTTAGTATAGTGATAAGCGTGAGTGATGTCCATCCCATAGGAAAGGGAGTAGGCAAGCTCACGGGTACATAAACAATAACGGAGGCAGAGATGGGCCCTGCAATGGGAGGCAAATCAGTAGAGAAAGTTCTTAGTTCTGACTTTCTTGTATCTCTTTATGCGATTCAAAGCTAAGATGGTCTTCTTTCTAACTCTTGGCTTCAATAGCCTGTCCAACCCATCCGGCAAAACGTACCTCTACTAATTAGGGCTAGCTGTATATGCTTAACACAGGCAAGTTCTTTTGTTCCTGCTACTAAAAGTAGGGCCTAAACTAAGGTCGAGCAGTAAGATTTTTTCTCGCTATGAGCTTGACTAACCTTCTCCTTATCGCTTCGTGAAAGTGCTTCGACTTACTTTTACGGGTCCAAAGAAGGGGGGAAGGATTGGAAGCGGCGGCATGCCCGTTAGGTATTCTTTCTCATCACCTAACGACGTAAAAGTGCGGGGTGTGTTCTAAGGCTCAACTTATACTTATAAACAGGGGGAGATTCTGCTTCTTGCTTTCATCATTACTTTGCCGATTAGGCATAAAAGGAGTTCTGATTTCAGAGTGAAGAGTTCACCTAAACCCTTTCACAGGTGTAGCCTAACCTTAATATTAGGGGAAATAACCAAGGTGCTTTGATTCCTTATAGGCAAAGTGTGTTCACTGAGTGAAGGGATTCAAGCTACTTATCAGAGTTTGGGAACAGACGACAAGATTCTCAACCAAAAGGAAGGGTTTTTTCTACTACTTAAGCCAAATAACGATTAGTTTCAAGTGTGTTTCTCTCCCCTAGCAAGGCTAGCTAAACCTGGGAGTAGGGTTTAGTGCCCGATAACTTATACTCCCTTTCCCGGTCCAATAGGATTGTAATCTTGAACTGTAAATAGGCCGTTGATGATCGAAAGCATTGTCTCCTTCCTTATCGTATCAGCCCGAGCTAACTAATCCCTTTGCAAACCTCAAGTGCTATTAAGTTAAGCTAAGCCGTTGCTACCTTCTGTTGTAGAGCTTGGTCTGCCCCTTCCGCTGTTAGTTACTAGATGTAATTACCTATGTTACAAATACATCTCTACCTCATTCTTACTAAACCCAATGCCTGCTTTTTCTTTCAAAGAGAAACGGTGCAAAAACATTGAAGAAACTTCGGAAAAAGGGTACCCGCGCTTTAGTAACTACGAGTATCGCCTTTCTAGTTAGGCAAAACGGGTTATGCTCCTCAACCTGATCTCGGTTAAGAAGGAAAGGCATCAAGCAAAGTTGAATAGGAAACATCCTTAACGAAGTGGAACAAGGATAAAGTTCTTAGACAATTCCAGTAGATAGATTTGTTGTTAGAAGGTGTTCGAAGTTCCTTGAGTAGTGGGCGGGAGAAAGCCTATGGGCAGATCGCCCGTGGTAAAGCAGTCAGTTTCTTCCTCTAGCGCCCAAAGAGTGATCCCTAAACTAAATAAATAAGTCAAGCTATCATTCTCCCAAACGGACTGTTCCAAATGCAGATGCTCACTGCATACAAAGCTTAGCACACCCCTGCATTTCGTGGCACGAATCCCTTGCTTCTAATTCTTCGGCTTATCCTGCCTGGCACAAAGAAAGAAAGCACATTTCTCGCTTACGGAATCCCGGCCATTGGTGACAAATGAGTTGTTCATCCCTTAATAGTTGGAACTGTTAGAAATGAGTCTTTCCTTCTTACTCCGCTGTTTGTTCGTTATGTTCGTGTGGACCTACTCGAATCAACAACACTCTATGAGGTTCCTAATTCCTTCTGTTAAGAATTTCTAGGGAAAGATTAGCTAGAACCCACAGACCATGCCAAAGTGACGTAGAAAAGACCGACATTTTATTTACAAGCTATTAAAGAAAGTAGCAATTCCATCAACATCTCCTATAGGACACCTTGTTTCAAACGATTTTCATGGTCGCGTTGCTTCTTTCCATTGCTTAGTAGCACTATTGACTTAGGGTAGCAAACTCCTAATCGCTAACCAGTAGAAAAGGGCATTGATGTTGATCCAAGAATAGTTTGTAATAAGAATAGGTACCTTAATAGGTACGTCTGAGGACTGTTTGGCATCTCCCTCCCTTTTGGGCTTACCAATCAGTAAATATTGAAGAATGCATATCTTCTTATTGAAAGAAAGTTGACCCATGCTCAGATCGGGAAAGCATAGTAGACGCGATAAGGGCAGAGCATATTTCGGGGAAAGGTTTTACTCAAAAAAGAGTTAGGATCCTGATTCAGAAGGCAAGGCAAGCAAAGACGGAAAAGCTGGGGAGGAAACGCAAACCTAGATTCATTTCAAGAAAACTAGGAAATAGGCGTTAATCTACTTTTGCTAGGGAAGTGTCGTTCTTAAACGATATGATGTCATGAAACCCATGTTTTTGGCATGAACTGGAGTTCCCTTAGTAAAGTTTGGTTGAGATTGGTATGATGTTACAAAACCCCTGTTTTATGCTTGAATCACTGATTTACTAGCGAAGGTCCCATGATTATGAGGATTCATGCAAGCCCATTTCACTAATGTTTTGAGCCCAGAATCAAGAAAGTTTCACGAAAGCCAGGATTTTTGCTTGAATCGCTAATTTACTAATGTTTTTGCATCATAATTGATGCATTTTCCTTACTTTTGTTGCTATATGAGCGTGAACTTGAATGAATTAAATCGATCCCTCAACTTATAAGTAGGTTGAAAATGCGGTTTATTCAAAGTACTTGTGTATGAGTTGACACATTTCCAGATTTCGATCATCGCTCTTAAGGAAAACATGGTTGATTCAAAGTCCCGGTATATAAGATGGAACCATATCGAAGTCATTCAGCTACATCCCGTATCAAACAGATTTTCTTCAATTTCATGCTATATGAGCATGACAATGATACTTCTCTTGCTCTAAACAAGAAAGCTAGTCAGCGATCCAAACTCTGAACTCTCTGTCTATTTGTTGACATAGTCGAGGATCTATAGCTTGCTGGATCCTCATTAGGAAAGAGCAAAGTGACCTGCTTTTTCTAGGGAAAGGTTTCCAATCAATTGATTCAGTTGCATCAAACCCGTCTCCTTAACAATCGAGCTCCTTTTAGGATGTCTTTTTAAATTAAACAGGTCGAGTTTATGAGGGGGGATTCCGAAGAGTAGACAGGTACAAGCTCACACCAAAAGTAAGAAAAGAGAGAAGTGGTGACCCTCAGGTTACCACTAGCAGTGATCACTACCATATGAGTCTGTCGAAAGAGCTATATGTTCCAACTAATGAGTTACGAGTTTTAAGTTCTTCCAATTCCGACTAATGAGTGAGTGGGAAGCCCTTTCTTACGAGCAGCAAAGTAGTAACTTAGTTTAGGAGTATCTTCTTCTGTATGAGAAGTAGCTGGTTGAGTTCCGAGTTACCAATCCCGAGTTATGATTTATTGCTTACCAGCTTTGTTCAGCATCCTGTGGTCGATCTCCTTACGTCCCTATTAGTTCTTAGTATTAATATTATAGTCCCGATCTGCCGTAAGCGTGACTTGAGTTCGTGTACTTCGAAATGGTCTTTCACAAGCTGTAGCTCGGATTTCAACATCAACTTTGTGAATTTATTCATAGAGCTACTCACTTTGAGATAGGTCAAAATGCATGAAAACACATTTTGCCTAATTCCATTCAGGAATTTTCACGCACGTACGTATAAGCACACGTTCTATGAAAGCTGGTTTGCCTAGTGTGGTATCGATTGACCCTAAAACACTTCCATCTCATGTAGCGCTAAAAGTCAGCAATTTAGTTCACTTCTATGGGTACAAACGTTAGTGATATTGCTTTTCAAGCCCAAACCACAAGTTTCTTGAACATCGTATCGACCTAATCATCGAGTATGAACATTAGTGAATTGGCCTTTTAAGCCACAATCTCAGCTTTCGTGAACATCAGTAATATAAGTCTTCAGCAAAGCTACCGCCCCTAGTAGAATGGTATTGCATTTATAGACATTATATAGCGAAACATGTGTTATTTGGTAAGATTGATTGTATCAGGAAGTTCAACCATAAACGTAATTTATCCCTCAAGTTGAACGATCTTGACCTGCTCCTTTAGTTTAGGGCTATAGAGTTCACTTGCTTCTCACTAACAGCAGAATCATAAGTTTCTTTACTCGACTTTAAACCAAAATAAAAAACACTCAGCTATAAGATGAAAATCCTTCACTCCGGAAAGTTAGGTTCCATACCGACAAGACCTCCTATCCTAGATGACATCTCACACCGAATTCGTGCTATGATTATCTTATTTTACTACTAACCATGGATCTTGACAAATAGACTAAAAAAAAGGAAGATCTCACGCCAACTCTCAGCCACAAATCCGTTGAATTAAGGGGGGTGGGTTGCTTACTCTCAGCCACTAGTTATAAGGAAATCCCTTGACTTCACTTATACTCAGTCAAGTGCGCGGGGGGGGGGGGGGGGGGGGGGGAGATTCCATTCGAAGTAACGTAACAGAATTCATTAATGTGCCATCTTCAAAACTTCTCGGGATCCAGAGTTTTTCGAGAAAAGCTCCCATCCTTCAATATCATGATTGGGTCGACCAGGTCATCATAAGTGAAATATCATGATCGGGTTGACTAGGCCCGATCATGAGTGAATAGAAAATTGACAACGTACATTGCTGTTCTAGCAGAAATACTTGGTTTAATTCTACCACTTTTACTAGGAGTAGCCTTTTACGCCAAATGATCGGACTAGACAGGTCTTTTCGTTCACTTTTCATTCGTGGGTTTCAAATTTATGGTCTTTGGCCAGTTGTGAACTTCGACGACTTCAATAGCTACAAGCATCATGACTAATACTCCAGCAATTATTTTGTCCCCTTATTTATCTACATGCTCTTTCATCAATACTAGGAGAAACTGATTGCTTTCTCATGTTCTACGCCAAGGTAAGATGGCTTAACTACCATGCCCTGTATCCGTTCTGATTAATTCGTTGAGATTACCGCGTCAAAGATAGAATGAAAACGAAAGCTACCGGTACAGATAGATATAAAAAAAGGGAGGGTAAACGATAGCAGGTACAAGCACTCAATGGAAATGCTCGCTTTCTTTCTGACATTGCTGTTTAGTTCCTAGATAGAATGAAGTAATGGACTGAATAGAAGTGCAGGTTCCGGATTCCCCCCTTATTAATCTTTGAGATACTAAGCCAACGAAAGAAAAAGAATTAATATCATAATCAGATCAGAAGGTCTTGAAAAGAAGGAAATCCCTCGATTTGTAATTGAAGTTGTTGAAAGGAGCAAAGCCACTCGACCTTAGGGAGAGGATAAGCCTAATGGCTAATAGAGATGGTCGAGACCTGTAACTGAAATTAAATATAAGAATCACAGTCGGTAACTTCAATGAAACCACAATAATGTCTATGCCCACTCTCATCTAATCTATAATCATCTATTGGGGAAGGTTGTAAAATTGTGAGGCCATTACTGGGAGAAGGGACGGAGAAATCCAAGATGAAGCAAGATGAGAAGGCAATGGTTTACGATTTGGTCCACGACTTACGAAAGGCTAGATATGCAGGTACACATTTACGGTCATAGCAGTTGGATGGCAGAAGAAGTTATCATGCGGGCACCGCCAGCTACATGCAGCAAGGTTGACGCTGGCTCCATACCCATGGGGGCATGCATCCAACTCCGGTTTCTAGTTCCTTGGAATGTATGTCCAGTGGAAAAGTGGAGGCGACGAAATCCCTCACTCCGGTGCTCTATGGTAGGCGGTGCAGAGGCATTAGAGTGACCATAGCAAGACCAGAAAAGAACCTTAAGGAGGAGAATGAAAGGACAATGAAGTTCCTATTGAACAAAAGGGCTTTAAACGAATGGACTGAAGACACCTTCCATTCCACACTTAAGCCATTTTAGCCTTCTATCTACAAAGTTCTGGCTTGTTTAACTCATTAAACCTTTTTCTTTGTTGTCTTGAATTCCTGCCTTCAGGATGCCTTGATTAAAGAAGTAGCAGCTAACTCCTAACTCTAGCTGCCAAACTCAGGAAAGGACAAGGCCCTCTTCTATTCTTTTCTAAACTAGAGGGATAGGGGCCTAGCTCGCTATGGCTTACATTCCGGCTTTCATCGAAGAGCAGCAACAACCTTTCACAGTCAGAGAAAGAAGCTCAAGAACTAGAACTCAAAAAGACCGACAACAAGATGCTTTCTTTCATTATTGAGAATGATTACCCTTATTGGATTGGAGCAAAAAAGAATGCTCAAAGACAATATTCAAATGAAAGAAAGTGGCTAATGCCAGATATATCAGTTTCTACTCAAATATTGCGAGTTAGCGACTTCAAGATCTAATAGCTTTGTTGTCTTTCTCCTTCTCCTTCTATTCTATAAAAAGGCGAACATCAAATCTAGGCCCGATCGCCTTTCTATGAAGGAGAGAAGCCCAACCCCCTATTGCTTATAGTCGTAAGGGTCAGCGGTATTTCGCAATAGCAGCTCCTAGAGGCTGGGCTTAGGGTGCACCCCCAGCGGTCGTTTCGGTGACTCAAAGGGCCCCCCTCAGCTCAGACTGGTGTTGCCACCTCTCCCAGGACCGAAATGATTATCCCTACCCGATGGATCTACATTCATCCCTGAATATCGTCGGGTACTGTTCACTTCCCCATCATTATTGTAACCGTCACCTGTAATCTGCATAGGTGTGTCTGCACCCCCTAGAGTGGACAAGAATGAAAGTATTTCTCGGAGCAACCCCCCTAGTTCCAGACCCAGGAGTGAACTTTCCCGTATGAGCATTCGGTACATGTATAAGTCCGTGGAAGAGTAAAAGGGTCACCACTACTGAGGATCTCCCCCCTAATCTTAGATGGTTCGTCTGAGGGTTCGTTGTGGTTCATTGTTGTGCTTACACACTAGGCTACCCTTCTCCGAAAGCTCCGCGGGACCACCTATCACTAGTCTTTGGCCGGAGGGGTTTATTGCACGAAAATGCCTAGGACGCTGGCTCCTAGATATATTCAGCTGGGAGCCCAACGAATGTCAGATGCAAAGCCCCGCACCTTATTAAGATCATATTGGCATACTCTCCCCCCAAAAAAGAGCAGACCCCATTGAAGACGAGAGTGAGGTACACCAAGGCCATTTCTTTCCACCTTCTCACAGAGCCATACGTGGACATTACCACTCATACGACTCCCAACCAGCAAGTAGTTAGCTTTCCTTTGCAAGGAATGGAAGTGTGGATGAATCTACATCAAAAAGAGGAATTCGGTTTTTCTTATCATATTAGCAAGAACATGCATGATAAGAGTATCCCTTTTACAAAAACCTATGGATCCCCCCTCCCCTCTCCAGCCACTTCAGCACCTTGTGATCTTCTCAAAGATCATTACGAGCCCTCTCCATTGATGCTTATGTAGATTCCAAAAAGGACCAGGACGAGAATGAATCCGTGAATCCAGGACATATTTATCCTGGAGCTGCGAGAAAATGGAAGTATTAATAGGAGCAACTTTCTTTAATAGCTTGCACCACTATACTAACTAAGATTTCTTTCTAGAACTCTGTTTGCTTGCTGGAGTTTGCTGGATGGATTTTCCCGATTAGTTCCATTCCCTAACATTGTCATGGCTAATAATCTTTCATGGGATGGATTTTCTTGGTCATCACATGCAACAGATGCGAGTGTATCTGACATATTTGAAATTTCTTGACATATTGCATGCAAGCGGTGACATGTCCAGTAGTACCCCATTCTCAAAAACTGCCTATATAATCTCAGGCCACCTTGGTGCTCGCCGCACGCACCTTCATGAACTTCTGTAAAAACCTTTTTGGCTTCTTTAGCTGTCAGACAACGTAATAACAGTCCGTCAAAGCTCCTCTGCTAAAGAATTCCTTCCAAAACCACATACTTCTGGGCTTTCCTCCAAACCTTAGCCGCTTCAATCAAATTTTCTGGTAAACACCCTTACTGTAAAAATCTTAAAGAACAGGATAAAATCGACTACCCTTTTCAAGCTCGGGCACGGACATCAAGCGCGTCATCTTGAACCTTTCGGAACTGGTGGGGTACTGGGTACATATGATAAGGAAGGGCACCGAGACTGCTTTTGTGATAATGCCGAATGGAATATCTAAGTTTGAGGGCAAGATGGTCTTGAAGTATGTCCGATGGTGGAATCCACTCACGTTTTCTTACCTCACAAGGCGTGTAGCGCAAGCTGTTGACATTCAAAGAACCCCTGAGACATTTTCTTTATTTTGTACCCAACCTGCTCATGTCTAGCTTTCCATCTTTGCATTTTGATCACTTGTTCTCTTTTCCCTTTGTTATCTGTGAATGGAGCGCAACTTCTTCCATCACTTCATTGAAATAACCCACACAAAGGACATGCCTTTTGAGTGCACCCATAGCCCTGATAGCCTCCCATAAACTTCTTCTTTCCATATCATTGTTACTGGCATATAAACCGCTAATTATCCACCTTCCCTTGTTGATATAGTCATGATGGTCCCCACTAGCAGTTGTCTCCCAAACCCCTAGAATGACACATTACCAATGGTTTGCCTCCATACTACTTGCTATCAGACCGACCGAAACTACCACGAAACTAGCGAAAAGGTGTAGAACCCCGTATTTTCAAATAATATTTTAAATATTTTAAAATGAATTTAAACGATTTTTTGAGGATTTAATAATATTTTCAGAAAAATTTATCTTTTGTACACGTGCAAAACACGTGCAAATACTTTTTGAGAAGTTTGAAAAATTAAGTTTTTCTTCACGAAAAATCAATATTTAATATTTGTGATTTATTTTGTATTTTTCCAGATTTTTCTGAAATTTATTGGATCTATTTGCAATTTTTGAGAAAAGAAGGACCCATTTGCAAATTTGAATATTCTTAGGGGTTAAAGTGTAAAATGTATATTCTGGACGTTTTGAACAGTATTGATTGAGATTTAGAATGTATATTTTCTTATAAATCCTAATTTAAATGAGTTTTGATGGAATTTCCAAAGATAGATCTATATATGTAAATTGTATTTTGGAAAAGGATTATTTTGCAAAAATGGGTGAAACCCTAAAACCTATTTCCGGATTGTTTAAATAGTTTTTCTCCAGCCGTCATTCACTGATAATACAGAATTTTGAGATCTTATTTTGGTGGAGAAAGGCGATTTTGGATCTAGCAAAAAGGAAGAACTTTTCGTGGACTTTTCTCAACTAAAAGGTGAGTGACTTGGTTTTGTTTTGTTTTGATTTTGTGAATGACTTCGTGAGTTTTGTTTTGTTTGTGAATGACATAAATTTATCTTGTTGTTGATCTCTGTACGCGAGTAGTAATGAGGTTAGATTTGATGTTGTGAATGATATAGATCTTGCATTATGGTATGATTCATATGAATGTTGTTTATACCATGTTGAGAAATTTAAGGATGATTAGTAGATCTTGTTCATAACACCGTATTATCAAGATTTGAGTATGATTTTTATCAGATGAGGAACATTCGGATTATATATATATATTGCAAATCAGATTTTGATTTAGAGTGGTGAAAGAATTTAATCTTGAGAAACCCTAATGAAAGAAATTAGAGATCTAGAACATGAGAACTTGGGTTTGACATATTTGAGGCTTTGAGTAATATACCCTTAATGAAGATCATTTTTCCTGATTACGAATTATTTTCTTGAACAATGAAACGTTAGAAGACCTCAGTTTTGATTATTTTATTCGGACCTAAAATTTTGAAATCTGTAGGCCGACAGTCGACTGGCCTACTGTACAGTCGACTGGTACGAGCCTGATACTGTATCTTTAGAATCATTGAAAAGCCATTCTGGACAGTCGACCTAGCTCATAGGCAGTCGACTGGTCCACTGTGGAAAATTATTTTTGTAAGAATTATTTGTCCTTCTGGACAGTCGACCTATAAACTTGTAAGTCGACTTATACACTTAGAATATTTTGAGTAGATTATTGAGATTTACCTCGGGTAAGTCGACCGATCCCTTTTCTTAAGTCGACTTATATGACTTAGTTTATTTTTGTATAATTTTTGGATAATTGTCCTCTGGACAGTCGACTTACTAAAGTATAAGTCGACTGATACTGATGGAATTTTGTAACTTGAGTGTTCCTTGAGTGATTAGTTCTCAGACAATTCAGTCTATTTTAAGATATTCAGTTAAGCATCTGATTTAAGACATTCAGTTGAACCACTTTGTTTAGTGGGACCTTTGTTTAGACATTTGAGTTGAGTCTCTAAAGGTGTGTGACCCTAGTATACCGGTATTGAGTTATTTTGTTGAGGCCCTTTGAGGCATTTCAGTTATTCAGTTTTGATTTTAGGACGGTAGGGCATATCACTCTAGGGGATTCGTTAAGAAATTTAAATAACCACAAAAATAAGGACAGGCACTAGTGGTGATATGATGAACGGGAACATGGGTTATAAACCTCAGTATGGCTTTAGATGTGGGATTTAATCTCCGGAATTATCCAAGTAACTTCCTTGAGATGTGGGATAATCTCCGGAATTATCCAGGTAAAATACCTGAGATGTGGGATCCATCTCCGGAATTATCCAAGTGGGTTGCTTGCGATGTGGGATTGATCTCCGGAATTATCAAAGTCGAGGCGACGCACATGGGGTATTCATGTGATGATGTGTCTATGTCTAGATGTGGGATGATCTCCGGAATTATCCAGGTAAAATACCTGAGATGTGGGATCCATCTCCAGAATTATCAGGCATGGGCTAATTCTCACGGTTTATCTTTATCTCGTAGTAGTCATCGTGATAGGATTAGTTGCATAACGGGGGATTGATCCCTATGAAGTGAAGACGTTAAGAGCTTGCACCGAACCTATGTAGAATGGGATGCATAGACTTCGACAAGTATGCATTAGAGAGTCCGCATATAGAACTTGTATTTTCTTGACTTGGTTTTATGCATGTGTTTTCCAGTTTTCATACACTTGACATTTAGACTAGATGCACTTGTCGTTTCATTATATGATGATTTCATGCTTTACATCTTTGTTATTCCTCAATACTTATCATTATGGTTAGTACATGATGTTGATGACTTATGTTTTATGATTAAATTATATTGTTGATTTTATGTCACTCACACCATTTATGGCTGACCCCTTTAGTTTGGGGGTTAGGGATCCTCTCTAGCCTCATGTGTTACAGGTTGTTGCTTAGAGTTGGAGGCTCGGATGCTTGAGATAGTTCTGTGATATATTGATGTAATAGAGCTTGTGTAAAATTTTAGTAAAATTTGTGTTGTAAAAGAAAAGTTGTAATTCAGGGTGTTTGTATTTCCGCTGTGTATTGAAAAATGATTATTGTAACAAAAGTTTGGAATAAAATTATTTGTGTTTTTGGGCTATGTGTACTGTTACATTGAAGTTGATGCTGGGATTGTGCCACGTATTTTCTAAGTTATTATATTAGAAATTTGGGGCGCTACAGATTGGTATCAGAGCATGCTTCAATAGTAATAATATACATAGTATGAAAACCAACCTAGGTGTGGACACTAGAGCGTGAGTACCTAGGTGGACATTAGAAGTGTGAGTACCCTGGTGGACATCTGATGTGTGTGAATTGATTGCTTTGGTCATGATGACCTGTAATGAGATTTAGGCTGTTCGTATGCTTAGACTTGAATGAAGTCTCTTTATCACAAGAGCATTGATTATTTTTGCATAAAGCAAATATTTTCTCACTAGCTATTTTTGACATCTTTTGTTCGCTTTGTGTATTTGATATTTATTTATGTAAGGTATTGCCCTTTCAACTTATATAATTTCTATTTTTATATTCATGATCTACTATATATTTTGCTATCCTACCCACTGTATATAATTTCTGGACTATGTGATTTTTGCCAAAGTAGTTTTCATTTATTTATTCCTAGTTATAAAATTTAATTATCTTCTGTCAGATTCTTTTAATTATTTGCTCCTTTGTATATTTTGTGCTCACTCTTGTATCCTATCACTCTTACTGTTTTATATTTGTTTGCTTACTAAATAACTCTTGTGAAATTAACTTGTTTTACTTTTATTCGGTCTCTTTTATTGACAACAACTTTTGCTAATCGTCTTGTTTTCTTCTAAAACTGTTTCTTTAGCTTTACTATTGGTTTCTACTTCTTATTCTTTTGTCCGAATTATTATTTGGCAACTTTTGCTGTAATTCAATAGTACATCCTTTAGCATTTCACAAGCTTATTTTATTTTGCGACTCCTACCCATTTCTTTCTTGACATCTTATTTATCTTACTTTCATGAGTTTTTCCGTTACTCGTATACTTTGATATTACTTCTACAAATTACATTAAAGTTTTGAATTACTACGTGTTAAGTTATTATTGTTACTTCTATTTCGGCTGTGTCGTTACTGAATCTATTATATACTTCCCAAGCATCTTATATCAATATTCTTCAGGCTGTGTCTTCAGGTTATGCTTCAACAGATGAATCTGCGAACTCGGATGCTTTATCCAATCGAGTTCTTCCTGATGAGTCTCAATCTGTTTATGCCCTTTCTTCTGACTTAGAAATGAATGAGCTGGTTCACTCCATCCATAAAAGTGAACCCCTTTCTCTTACGGAAAAACAAGAGTTGTAACCTGAGAGAACTCAGTGCAGAGAATGCCAGTTTGAAGGTGATGTATGGAATGCTCGGGCATTGATTGAGAAGGAAAGGAAACTTTCTGAGGTGCATCAATTCTATTAGCATTAGCCGCTGATCCCACAATGGAATGGACTTGGCGATGGAATCCCGTTCGTTCCTTTCTTTCTTTGCCTGTTCAAGGCATCTGTAGGAATATCTTTGGTTGCTTATTCCATTTCTTTCAGTGATAGATCCATTTTTGTTGAAATCCATAGTACTAATACCTAAAGCAGTGAACCAGATACCTACTACCGGCCAAGCAGCCAATAAGAAATGTAAGGAATGAGAATAGCGAAAACTAGCATAT
This sequence comes from Hemerocallis citrina, assembly GCA_017893485.1. Lineage (NCBI taxonomy): Eukaryota > Viridiplantae > Streptophyta > Magnoliopsida > Asparagales > Asphodelaceae > Hemerocallis > Hemerocallis citrina. Next base: position 232,729,486 of record CM030358.1, read on the forward strand.
TGGAAGATCAATCGGCCAAAAATTACCATAAGTGGCTAAAAGTTTCTTCCTCTTGACCGAATTTGTAACCTTCATTAGAAGACTCGTTTTTCAGTGGTTTCCCTGATCAAACTAGAGGTTACCAAGTAACCATGCATAGCATTAAATAGGGAGCTGCCGACTACACCAGCTATGCCTAACATGTGAAATGGATGCATAAGGATGTTGTGCTCTGCCTGGAATACAATCTTGAAGTTGAAAGCACCAGGTATTCCTAAAGGCATACCATTAGAGAAACTTCCTTGACCAATAGGATAGATCAAGAAAATAGAAGTAGCAGCTGCAATAGGAGATGAATATGCAACAACAATCCAAGGACGCATACCCAGACGGAAACTAAGTTCCCACTCACGACCCATGAAACAAGCTACACCAAGTAAGAAGTGTAGAACATTTAGCTCATAAGGACCGCCATTGTATAACCACTCAGCAACGGATGCTGCTTCCACTATCGGGTAAAAATGCAAACCTATAGCTGCAGAAGTAGGAATAATGGCACCAGAGAGAATCTTGTTTCCATAAAGAAAAGAAAGTAGAGACATGTTAACAAATACTATAAAAAATATATATAAATATAAACTGAAGGAGCAGCAATGAAGGCGATAATAAATATAGAAGGTCAAACGGTCTATCCGGCGAGTCTGATTGAATGTACCAACAGTTGGAAGACGAGATAGTATCTCCATCAACCACTTGTGGAACGGAGCCAACAACCTTTGTTTGATGTAATTTCCTATAGCTAAAATCCTTCTCTTACCAGCTCCCTCAACCACCGCAGATAACCTGCCAAAATAACCACCTAGATGTGGAAGTTGACTAAAGGTCGGCAACACATGGCGAACCCACTTTTCATATAAATCACTCGTTATCATAATTGGTACATTTTGTGTTGTCTGGATCCAGAGCAAACGTTGAGTTTTTCTCTCCACAAACATGCACTGGAGAAGAACCCTTCCATACTGTGATCGATCTGAAGCATAGTACCGTAACCACCTAATTCATAGGTGAGAGCAAGAAATCCAGATTTCATGACCTTTCCGTACTGTTTTGAAGGCCAAGCTAAGAGTCTATCCATCTATCCTTGATGTCTTCCAACGAATTATGCGGAAGTCTCCGTAGGTTCATATTCCTCTGCCAATCGTTCCCAACTGGGCATGCCAGGGATGCAGATGGACCGGACGATGTCATGGTAGGCTGAGCTAAACCGCTACATAGAGTGTGCCTGCGGGCTTCGCCTCTTCACCCATACGGTACCTGCCCGGACCCAATTCGAGTAGAAAAGGGATGAGCTCCCAGATGGACCAGGACGATGTGATAGAAAGATCTGCATTGTCCTCTTTCTCCTAATGCCATTGGTAGCCCCCCTCGATCACTACTACTCCGGGTACATGGGTCACTTCATTCCTTGCTCCTAGCGGGCTATGATGGTATAACTGTATTCTTTATTTATTTATTTATTTGTGGATGAATTCGTGAACAAGAGGATGAGGGTTGTCCCAGTAGACCCGGGTAACAAATGGATATCTGTTCGCGGTCAGTCGCTCATGAGCGCTGAGGAATTGGTCGAAGATTCTACTAGCTTCACCATTGAAGTCTAAGGGCCAAGTAACCAAGATTGAGCTCCACTGCTGTCCCATGTTCCTCGAGACTCGAGAGAGAACGGACTAGGCAATGTGATAGATAGACCGAGGCTACACTGATGGATGCTAGTGTCAAATGGTGGGCACTTTTCGGGGCATCATCCTCCTACCTTTTAGTTTCCGGCAAGGTGAATAGTCGGGAGCGACCCCTCAATAGCAAGGTTAACCACAAAGAATTTGAATTTCTCTCAATTAGGTGTCATGATAACATATGAGTCCAGTACCAGTAAAGAGTCAAGCGTCAGTCCAGATAGACTGGAAAGAGGGCAAAACCTTAGAATATAGATCCCTCGTTAGAAAGAAATATAAGTGAACGGTCACAGCTAGGGGTGTAAAATCAACAGGACGGTCCGTCGACCATCCGAGTCCGGCTCGAGAAATGATCCGACCGTGGACCGTCCGAACTGTTATACGAACCGAACACGAACAAATTATTATGTCCGATGTTTTATCGAGCTCGAGCTCGGTCACTGACTAGTCCGACGCGATTCTGTCCGTGAACCCATGCAGTTTTCTTTAGAAATTCTAAATAAGCCCACCCTCTGGCTCTTGAATAACTCTCTCTATCTCTTTGTCTTCTCCGCCCAGCCCCCTTCCAAATTCCCATTATTCCATGATTTCCAAAATCAATTACTCTCCCAATTCGATTTCCAAAATCAGTTAGACTCTTTGAGTTCTACCATCTCTCATTAAATTAGCCTAAATCATGGGAAATGATTGTTTTTTCCATCCATATCAATATCAACATCTATATAAATACCCACCAGGGCCACCACAAGAAAACCTAATTCATGCTACAATTTTGATCCATCACCATCGGACCACCCGCAGTCTCGTCGCCGGCGCCGTTGATTTCTCCTCTCTGTTCATTCCTCCAACTTCTGAATGGCTTCTCTACCACCACCAGATTCGAGTAAGTGAACGAATTAATTTTTTTTCATTATTTTTTTCGATGAAATTTCGCTTAATTGGTTGTTTGTTCTTGTGGGTGTCGTTTATATCTAGGGTTATTTAAGTGCAAATAATGGTGGATACTTTGTGTGATTTGATTTGATTGTGTGCGTGTGAGAGAGTCTGTAGACAGTAAATATATTGCTAGGGATCTTTCAGATTTAATTGAGTTCTGTCTCCGACTATCTTTAGTTTGAGTTTTTATATACTGTTGCTTCCTAATCTGGAGAACCATTCTTACTGTTATCTCTACTATTATAATGGGAGAAGGGGTTAGTGTCATCTGTCACCAATATTTTTTTTTTTTTTTTTGGCATTTTGTCATTTTGTCAACACGTGCAGCGCACGTGTTGGCTTTTTTTTTTCCTTTTCATTCCCCTCTTTTATTTTTTTCTTTTCAATCCCCTCCACGTGCACCGCGCGTGCATTGTAGTTTTTTTTTCCTTTTCATTCCCCTCCACGTGCATCGCACGTGCATTATAGTTTTTTTCTTTTCGTTCCTCTCCACGTGCATCGCACGTGCATGATACTAGTTAATATAAAGCAACACTAAAAGGACCATTTCATGTATGTTCTGCAAAGTAACACTAAAAGTAACACTAAAATTTAATTGAGTTCTGCAAAGTATAAACCAGTCAAACAGGTATTATTTGTACACTCATTTTTACCTTAAGCTTCTAAAATTTACAGGCTTAACTTGATTGTTTGTTTATTTTTTGGTGTGTATTAACTATTAAGTGTGATACTGCTTGAACTAAAGAAAAATTTTAATAAAGAGGTGGAGGAGAATATGTTACAGAACTTCAATCAGATGCATTTGATCCCTGTGGCATCAAAACTGTTGGGATTGCTATCCTTTTTGGTTGTTAAATACATGGCATAAAATGAAATTTTATTTTAATTGAATATTGGGGTAAAGCGCAATTTCTAGAATATAGGTTGTAGTTCATGATTCATTTCATGTAATTTTTTGACTTAAATTTGCATTTTAGTGTAGGTTGTGGTTTAGGATTCATTTCATGTATGTTCTGAATTAGTTTAATGTTGCTGCACAACTGAAGGCCTTCTTTATCCAGCTTTGGAATAGTCAGCGAAACAAGCAAGACTTTTAAGTGCTGCACTAGAGAGAGTGCAGGTTTTATTAAAAAATGAAAGTACACTGGCCTTGCGACATGCAGTTGCAATCAGGCATGTTTCGTTCACCAAAAGTGCCAAAAGAAGGTTTAGAAGCATATTTTAAGAAATGAGCAGCAGAGTAACTTGCAACGACACTCTTTATGTTTCTTTCTTTATGTTTATGAAGGTAAGCAGACTGTAGTAAATTAAAATAACTACGCCAACTTTGTTACTATGTGTCATTTTTTGATAGACAACACTAGAAATCAACCATTTATCGTAGAGGATGTAAAATGTCATACTAGGCTCATTCTTGCTTCATCAAGAGCAACTTCCAAAATATTGAGTGAAGTGGTTTTTGAAAGTACAGGTGTCTCATAAGATCCATTCAGGATTGCAAGGACCTTCAAAGCTACTTTACAATGCAAACATAAGATTACTCAGAAGTAGCACTTCTACCAGCTCCATGTTCTATCATGCCAAACAAAATAGGCTCTAGTGTTTCTAACTAATGCTTCTCAAATCATTTCGTTAGATACTTTGGATCCTTCGGTATGTTCAGGAATGCTAAGCAGCCTGCAACTGCAAGATGCAGAGCTTGTTACTTTCATTTGTATTCTTGGGTTTGGGAGGAGTGGATTAAAATCCTCTTTCTATTCCTTTTTTTTTTGTTCTTTGTGGCCTTAGCTTGTTTGGTTTTAAACTAATTTACGTATGATCAATTAGTTATGATTTAGTCAGTATACAAAACCACAACTAGGTCTATAGAATGGGAAAACTGACTGACTTCGTGAGGTGTTGCTGTATTCAGTTATCTATCTATTATGGGTGTGGGTAGTAAGGCGGATTAGTTGCCTCTGAGGTATGGAGTGACCAACTCCAAATATTGCAGTTGGAACTTGGAGTTGCATGTTTGTCGCATTTCTTGCAAATCAAATTATTTATTAACGTGGTTGGTCTACATCACATCATATCTCTTAAATTTGTTTCAAAGCATATTTGTCTTATAAGATCATTTGTTGGTTTTCTCAAATATGTTTCAGAACAAGAATTTAGGTACACCATAATTGTTCAGCTTCTCTTCAGATCATACTTCAATCTATCCTATATATATATCTTTGTCCAATGCATTTAATTGACTACATAGTACATGTAACTTCACACATGCATCTATTCCCTGCATTCATGTCATTTTAGTGTAACTTTATATTAGCAAGCTTTGTATATTGTTATTGTTATTAGCAAGCTTTGTATATAGTATGAGAACCATTCTTATTGTTATTAATACAATTAATGTTAAAAAAGTTTAAATTGTTCTTTGTATTTTTTGTAGATTTGGAGCAGATTGAGAATGGTCAACAACATCAAGAAAATCGCAGTAGTGATGATGATAGTGGATGGCGTGAATGACCAGGAGGATACAAAAAAAGCTACTAAAACTGAAAAAAAGAGGAAAAGGATATCACCGATCTGGCAAGAGTTCGAAGCGGGTGAAGAAACAGGTGAGGATGGTATTGTGAAATTGTTTGCTAAGTGTGTTCATTGCTTAACTAAGATAGCTAGAACTACAGATAGCTGCACAACCACATTTAAGAGACACTTAACTAAGTGCAAAGTGCGTCTCGCTAAACAAAAAGAAGCAAAAGTTGTAGGGAAAAGATTTTTTTAAAGGTACATCTTCTGATGGTTTGATTGGAAAACTAGCTATTCACAAATTTGATAAGGAGAAAGTTATAGAATTACTGGCTACCAATATCATTGTGCATGAATATCCATTTAGGATGGTGGAGCATGAATTCTTTGTGTTGTTTTGCCAACTTTTGAATCCTGAATTTGAAAATGTATCACGTGTTACTATAAAAAATGATTGCATGAACTTGTATGCATTAGAGAAGAAGAAGTTAAAGGATGTGTTAACAAGTGTGAGTAGAGTTAGTTTGACATCTGACTTATGGACATCAAATCAGACCATAGGTTATATGTATCTCACTTGCCATTTTCTCGATTCGGAGTGGACACTACAAAAGCGTGTTTTGAACTTTAGTAGCTTGCCTCCACCACATACTGGAGTTGCTATATCTGATGCTATTTTTACTTGTCTTTTGGATTGGAGAATTGAGAATAAAATATCTTCAATAACACTTGATAATGCTTCCTCAAATGATGTTGCCATGAGAAATTTGAAGGATAATTTTTCAATGAAAGGTAAACTTTTCTTCAGGGGTAAGGTTTTCCATGTTAGGTGTTGTGCACATGTGTTGAACTTAATGGTGCAAGATGAATTGCATGAGATTAAAGAAGTTATTCAAAATATTCGTGAAAGTGTGAAGTATTTGAAAATGTCACCTCAAAGGCGTCACAAGTTTGCGGATATAGTGAAGATATTGCACCTTCCAATGTCTAGACGTTTAATTCTTGATGTCCCAACTCGATGAAATTCTACTTATGCAATGCTAGTGTGTGCTTTTAGAAAAGTTTTTCCTATGTATCATGAGAGGGATAAATCATATGAGTGGCTACCATCCTTAATGGATTGGGAGAAGGCCGAAATTGTGTGCAAGATTTTAGAAATTTTCAATGAAGCCTCTAATGTGTTCTCTGGTACATCATATCCAACTTCGAATTTGTTTCTTCTCGAGCTTTGGAAAATTAAGCAAACCTTGAATGATAAATTAGTGGAATTTGAAGAAAATCCTTTTTTTAAGGAAATGGTGCATAAAATGAAAGATAAATTTGATAAGTATTGGGGGAATTGCAATTTGTTGATGTCTATTGGTGCAGTTTTGGATCTAAGGTACAAAATGATGTTGATTGAGTATTGCTTCCCAAAAGTTTAACTCTTCTCTTGAGTTTTGAAAAACATCCAGCTTGTCCTTTCATCTTTGCATGAATCGTTTGGTGAATATGTTGCTTGTAGTATTGCAAAGAGTAAAAATGCTAAGGTAGTAAATATTGTTGGTGCTTCTACTAGCAGTAACTTAAAAGGGAAGTCAAAAAATGTGTGCGAGTTTGAGATGTGGGCTCAAACTCAGGATGCAGTGGAACCACCCAAATCTGAATTGGAAATGTATCTTCAAGAAAGTTTTTACAAGCATGAATTAGAAGAGAATTTTAAAGTGTTGGAATGGTGAAAAACAACTACACTAAGGTTCAAAATACTATCAAGCATGGCTAGAGATATACTATCTATTCCTATTAGTAGTGTTGCTTCCGAATTTGCATTTAGCGCTGGAGGTAGGGTTCTGACCAATTTCGAAGCTCATTAAAGCCGGAGACAGTGGAAGCTTTGATTTGTACCGGGGATTGAATACGTTCCAATTACAATATGAATAATTTAAAGGTAGAAATACATCTTATTTCTCCATTTCGCGAATGTTCATTGTCAATTAATATAATTACTTTATAATCATTGTTTGAATATTCTTTTGATAGGCTCAATCTGAAGAGGAGACTTTGCAGATGATGGATTTCGATTAATCACATTGAAATTGAAAATTTAGAAATAAGGTAATTCCGTAATTGTAATTTTGAATGTTGGTTATTAACTTATATATGGGGTTATATGTTTACTATATACTTTATGGGGGAAATTCTCAATTATACTCATTTTATGTTCCTTTCAATATGACAGCATTTTGTAGGTTCGGTAGAATGCAAGTGGAACATTCAAGTGAAGGTGGAGCATCAATCAAAGTTCAAACCATCAAGTTGAATTTTAATAATTGTTTTGGCATAACTTTTGCTATAGTTATTTCGAGGGTGAAACTTTATAATTTTGTTAGTGCAAGATAGATGTTTTGAGTTGTGTTTCGATTTGATAATTTTTGTTTTGGATATTTTTGTTGATGATTTTTTGTCACATTTGTGTGTTTAAATTTTGATGCATGTTGAATGAAGGTCTACTAATGTAAGAAATGAACTTCTAAGATCCTTGACTGTCCAATGAATCAAACAACCTAATGATCTTTGGAGAAATTTTTTAAAGATTTACTAATTGCAATGACTATCAGACTTTCTGTTGTGCACTATAAACTTCTTTGTATTGTCTCGTTGATATTATGGGTAAATATGACTCATGCTGATTTTAAACCAGTTACTCATTTTGCATATTATTAAATACCTTTGAACTTCATTTGCAAAATAATAGCTAGTATTTCTACTTGAAATAAGTTATAGTAGACAAATTTGCAAAACAATTGTCAGTCCGGTCCGAATCCCGTCCGTGTCCGAATCCCGTCCGTGTCCGATTCGTCCGAACAAGTATAACGGGCCGGACGCGAGCCTTCTGCTTTTATAATGAACCGAGCCTGGACTATAAAAATTTTGACCGATCTGGACCGAGCCGGACATAAGCCCGTCCGAGAGGAATTTCGGTCTGAGCTTGAACATATGGTTGTTCGATTCCGTCCAGTTCGATATACGGCCCTAGTCACATCTCAAATAACACGTGCGGTGCCCGTACCCTCACCCACCCTCTTTAATCCTTTTCATAGGATCGCGTCTCTTTCTCTCCATCCTCGATAGCAATCAAATCTAGGGTTTCATCTTTCCTTCCCTTTATCTTGCTCGTATCCTGCGAATTCAATGGCGATCGGATCTGGTGCAAGTGGCGGCCTTTTGAAGTTCTTCGGTCCCAAGCTCCGCCTTCAGTCGACTGACGTAACCGCCGCCGCCACTTGGGGCGTCGCTGCCGGCCTCGGCGCCTTCTATCTCGTTCAGGTCAATCCACAACCCTTTCTATGGTTATTTTATTTTCAAGATCTGTTCTTTTCTATTGTTCTCAGGATATCATTTGGTATTGCTCCTATTTATAGCTTAGAATTTTAAGATGGGAGTAATCTATGAGGTATAAAAATCACAGATAAATAACAAAAGATTCTATTTATTCTTTGTGAGGGTTTCGATTTTGGTAACACCCAAATGGTCGAGAATCCGCTCTCATGCGTGCTACGTATTGTGGATTAATTCACTTGTTAGTTTTCACGGAGAATTTTAGCGTGATGTTGACAAAGTGGGGTAGGCGATGCAACGAGAGTATTAGGAACAATTTGAAGAATGAATTCAATTACGCCCGAACATCTATCATTACATCAAAGGTCAAACGTTTAATTTACAAAGATGTTTCTCAAGAAGATATTCTGAGTTTTTGCAACTTTTGAAACAGCACATCAATTTCGAAGGGAAAGTATGGCCAGAAGAGAAGTATTGTCATATCATAACTTAGATGCTTTTACTGAATTAAGACTTGTTGGCTTCCTTTGATTTTATCTAATTGTCTTAGTGTAGGAGTTAATTGGCAGCCATTACAATAATCGTTCTTATACATGTAGATGTACAGAAATGCTGTGATAAGAAATTTATTGGTTTGTTATGATAAATTTTTAGCTGTTTCACATTAACTATTAAAAACTAATAAAAAATATTACTTTAATTCTTCAACTAAAATTAAAAAATTTGGGAAATTTCTGAACCATTATCATGTCTAATGTAATGCACATATTTCAAAATTCATACTTTTTCTTGCTGAAAACCACAACATGGTGTGTACTGCTTTCAAAATTCTTCCAAGGATTAGCCTTAGTGCATCCCCTTTTATAAATTAAATCATTTTTTGGTGTGAAATCCAATGTTTTTTAATGTTTAAGGGACATCTGTGAGTTAGGATCGGGTCGGGTTTGGCCCGAACTGCTCCACCCAACCCAAATTTTTTTGGGTGTGAGTTATTGTTTTTGAAAACTCAAACTCGTAACCCGAGCTGAGCACCCGGATTCATAGCCAACCTGTACCTTATCTTAACCATACACACACACACACACACACATATATATATATATATATATATATATATATATATATATATATGGGAAAAAGGGGTATGAGCAACTTGCTCATTTAGTAAATGAGCAATTGATGATGTGGCATACATGTGATTGGAAATCTTTAAAAGGGTTAGTTGTCCAATGTGTCACATGCATGCCACATAATCAATTGCTCATTTACTAAATGAGCAAGTTGCTCATATCCCTTTTACCCTATATATATGTATATATATGTTGTAGCCTTGTTTGTAAATTAGATATTATAGTTCTAGCAACAGAAGGCCATTATGCATTATAGACTTACAGTAACTAGTAAGCTACATGGTTCTCACCTGACAAGTTTCAATTTTTTTGCTTCCCACGTTTTGTCTGTTAGTCCTACCATTATCTAATTTGTGTGTTGTTTTAAGAATGAGTTAGATAATGCGCTAGCATACATATGAATGATGTATAATTGTACCTAATCTTCCTATTCAATGAAGCTACATCTTATCTAGTTGAATTTAATTGTTTACATAGAGTTATTGTTTTAATGGGTTAGAATATTTCCTATCCTGGTGGCAAAGTGCAGGAATAATATACCATTTGTTGAGTATATTTTGTAGTACATAGGATAGTAATGTTCTTATTATCTATTTGTGAAGTAGTTCTGTATAGTTAAAGAATATCTGGTTGTAAACCAGTCCGGATGAAAACCCGCCCGACCCAACCCGATCCCACCTCTACCCGGAGAAGCCTAGCCAAACCCATACCCACCCAAACCCTAAGGTTAAAGGTTCAGGTTTGGCAAACTACTAACATATTCGGCATGGGCTAGGTCATGCTAAACGTTATAACTTGGAAGGTTTGGATTTGGGTACAAAAACATGTCATACCCACCCGACCTTTTTTCCATTTGCAGGTCTACTGTAAGTCCTTTTGATCCAAGTGATGAGTTGGTCTTGAATTTCAGTTGTTTCAAATCTATCTACTCATCAACACTATCAGTCCAAATCTCAACACAGCAAATTTGGTATAGGTTAGTCGCTGCCAAAGAATTTTTATGGGTTAATATGAGCTTGGAAACTAAATAGATTTTGTGAGTTATTCTTTAAAGAAACAATGTATCATGTAAAAATTCATTTTATACCTTAAGAAAATAGTTTTTTTTATCTTGAGACAATTGGGGGACAAATATCTGTTTGATCAAATCGAAACATTCAGGGTTTGTGGTAACTGTTTACGGAGCATAGGATTTATTTCCGAGAATTGAAAATTAAAGCTTGGAAGACAGGGAAAAAATCCTCCCTATTTGTGCTATGGTTTTGAAAGAGGCTTACAGATACCAATCACTGTTTACCTGTTCAGAATGAAATGTTGGAAGTAGTGGGATTATTGAAAGCATTGGCGTTTGGATTGCACACTGGTTACCCTGAGTAGCGTCTTTTTGAGCTTGATTTGAAATAATTCATCATTTGAGTCCTTCTTGTTATTTCTTGACGACTCCTATTGTTATAGTCAATATTTGAAATAGATATGGTCAGGTCTTTTGTGTAGACTTTTCCTAGTCTTAAAAATCCTTAATGCCTCTTCTTCTGCCGGGTCTTTGTGGACATCACAGTTTTTCTTGTCAATGTGTTTGGTAGTACCCAATAAGTGACATATGGATACCCGATCCCAACTTTGAGTTTTGGACATATGCTGGGAAGTGAATTGTTAGAAGGGACTTTTATCAGACAAATCTTACATTGAAGATGATGTTATAGACACAAGATTGCTGAACGGAATGTGGTGTGTTCTGAGTTGAGGCTTGAGAGTTCAATAGGATGTAGAAAAACAACTCACAATAATTTGCCAGTCATGCAGGATGGTAGAAAAAAATAATACAAAATAACTGGGACTAATGTTGCTTTGTTTAGTAGAGAAGGAATCATTAACCTAATCTCAAAGATGTAGAGGACTTCCATTCTCTGTTTTGGTGACAGTGGTTTACTTTGTGAAATATGAATTTTTTTTAGTAGAATTGATTTTGGTTGATTATATGAATTAAAATCGAACGGGTGCTTCAGAAGGTTGCAATCAACACACCATCATCTATGGAGCAGACTGATCCTTTGAAGAAGCGAAAAGGTCAACAGGAAAATTCAAAATGAATACACTATAAGACATACTACATGTTTAACAATTTTTGGAAGAAAAAGATTTATAGTTCGTCGGAAACTTATTCAGCATATAATGTCTCTATGACCAAGCAATCAAGTATGAAGTATCCACTTATGCGGCTAGGCTGGGCTAACCTGTCATGTGTGACAACCTTGTGAATAAATGTCAGTTGTATACTATTACTTATGTTAAAAACTTGTAAATTCTTTTGCTTCACTTCTCTTTCTTCATGTGTCATTTCCATCTAATTTTTTATTTTAAAATTTATCTGCAGCCCTTTGATTGGTTGAAGAAAACATTTTTTGAGAAGCCCGAACCTGAGCAGTAGATCTTCAAGATCGCTAGTTAAGCTGATGTGGACCCTGCTGGTAGAGATATTTCTCCGCGGTAGTGAAAGATATTCATATGCCAGACTCGTAATAAAGTAGACATTATGTTCAATTGCTTTGTTTATAATGAATTGACTGTTTTTGAAGTGTTTGGAAGGAAAGAGGCTTTATTTCTTTTTGGGAGTTGAGCAAAATAATTTGTAAGGGCTCAGACTTTATCTGGAGTCATTAGTCACCCCCATGACCAAACAACTGAATTGAGATTAAAAAAAAAATTGCATGCTGGTTCAGCTTATATTTTCAGCAGCAGGGCTTATTTTCTGTGCTATGCTAGTTTATTTCCTTGTATTTGGATGGTTTGGTTGTTCACCTGGAGATTTTCATCGGGAATGATCTTTTTCAAGACGTGAACTGAGGTAAAAGCAAACGATTGATGTCTCTGTTTTTGATCGTATGAACAATTGAACTAATAGTTGTGCAAGTTATTGCTTGCTCGAAAAGGATGGGTTCAAAGGCAGTTTTTTCACAGTGAAACAGATAGCACATTTTCTTTTCTGCTGCCCTCACAATTTATTATAGGTCTTGAGTTTCTCAATATCATCTTACCTGTCATTTTCGAGCCCAACATCATCTGGATGAATGACTGACGATGATTGGCAGGTATACATCAGTTTGCACCACCTAGAGCCTGGACCAGACTGTTCTATATCGAAGATTGTCAATGTGTTTTTGGATTCACATACTGTATCTGGTTTAGGCTGACTTCAATCTGAACATCATCTTTTTGTCAGTCTCCTTTTTTGTGAAACTTTTCTCCTTTTTTGTGAAACTTTTGGCTTTGGATGGGTTCTATCATTCTATCCGCACACACTAAAAACAGGTTCTTTCGTTGCTTCAACCTTGTCAATGAATTGATCTCCTATTTAAACCGTGCTCATGGAGAATCACTTAAACTATTCCCATCTCTTTTGATTAATAGTCAATCTAGTTCGACTATTCGCATATCTTTCTAGTCGAGATATGGATATAGAATGTTCTATTCTCTTTTATGACTGGTATCTGACATGTTCAAGTAATTAGAATTGGGTAAATTTATTGGGGATTATTGGCTTCAATTAAGACACTCCTCTTCGTTGATTCTTCAAACAGGTTGTTTCCTGATTGATTTCCAATCTTGGAATTAGTCAAGCACAGGTTAGGTTCTGGGCTTTGGAGTATTAAAATTTCGCTATGGGTCATAGTTATGGGTCTGATGACTTAGAAGATAATTCTAAGCCTATATATATATATATGGGAAAAAGGGGTATGAGCAACTTGCTCATTTAGTATATATCTTCTATTAAAGATAACTAGTAATCTGCATATGCGATGCATGTTCTAAGACCATCTCCAACGCTAATCGCTATTCCTTTCAATTAGCCAAAATAGCGATTAAATCCCCCCAAATCCTTTCCAACGGACTCGCTATCTCGTTCGCTACTCTGGCTATTTACTTTTCGCTCGCGATCCGCTCGCCAAATCTGGCGAGCGGGATCCGCTCGCCATCGAAGCCCTCCACCGACCCCTTCATCTCCCGCGTTACCACTTCCCACCCCTCCATCGAAGCCCTCATTGAAGCCGAAGCCCTATCTTCGTCGAAGCCCTGTCGTCCCTGTCGTCGTCGAACGCCCTCATCGAAGCAGCTCTGTGGCGTCGAAGCCCTATCGTCGTCGAAGCTGGGATGTGCTGTTCTACTTCTTCAGCTTCTTGAAATGAATCAGGTTCTTGCTGCTGGTCTTCAGATTTGTTCAATTTGTTCAATTTGTTCCACACTCTTCAGATTTTAGGTTTTTTTGTTTTTTTGATTAGATAGTGTATTGGGTTTTGTATTAGTGTATATGGGATTGAAGATGAATCTTGAGAGTTGGGGTAGTATGTTGAGTTTGTGATGCTCGTGTGTGCATCTTCAATGGGGAGAGGTAGAGTTAATTTTTTTGGTTGTGTATGTGTTTGTACAAGATAGGAATGCTATGGGTCTGTTTGTGAAAATTTCATAGTGATTTCCAACAATTCAATTTCTGGAAGTGAAGTACTGGATATGGAAGAATTAAGGCAATCTGATTTTGATGTTTAAGAGGTCATCCTGCATAGCAAAAACTCAGTAATGAAAATTGATGAATCACTACTACGAGAAGATTAGCTCAGAGAATTAGGTTCAATTTTGATCCTGGTGGAAGCAACTCTTGGCCTCTTTCGGCCTTTCATGAGATTTCTGAGTTTAGCAAGGAAAGAGATGAGCTTGAGAGTAAACATTGAATTGGAAGAAAAGAAAATAATGGATTTCAAATCATGGTTAAAGCAAGAATAGTGTTGACACATCAAACCGTAGAAGATAGACTTGATAACGATGTGGAAGTAATGGGGGAAACTTCTCTATATGATACTGTTTGATAACGATGTGGAAGCAAGAATACTGTTTGATCTATGAAGTTACCAATTCATAGATCAAACAGTATGCCCTCATATGGCTGCTGTGTTTAATGGATTTGTTGCTGTTCTTGTGCCTTCTGTTCTTCCACTACCTCAGATGTCTATGTTTTCCCTTGTTATCTGGAATTTGTTATTATCTGCTTGCTTCTATTTCACTTGATTAATAAAATTGTTGTCATCGGGAGACAAGTGGTTCTGCAGTTTTTAGAATGATAATGTACCATCTTGTGCAAACTAGCTTCCCTTGGTAAGGTCATGGTTTTACCTAGTATTTCTTTTAATGCCCTTCTCTCTTGTCGAATAATCTCTCTTGTTGAATAAAGTACCCCTGTGTATTTGTAACCCACAAAATGGATTGAAGAATTTATTGGGTTTACTATTGACATAATATACCTTATCCTTTATCAAGAGGTTTTGATTTCATGATTAAAGGAGAAGTGATCTCCATGGTTCAGCAATTGTCTAGAAACTCTTAGAATACACTTTCTCCTTGATTAACCTTGTTTATGAGTGTTATTCTTTTAGTATTGCAGACAATAACCTTATAATTATAGACAAAGGGTCTTTTGTGAAAGATGAAAACTTTTGTTGGGTCTTATTTTATTATCGGACTCCTAGGGCCTTGTTCATGTGGTAAAAAGTTGAAATGGGTAGTTTGCAGTTCTAGGTGAGGAGGCTAATGAGTCTGAATCTTGCATGAATCTTGCATGTATTGTTATATCTCTGTTGTTGAGCTTAGTGTTTTTTATCTTTTACAGTTTATAAGCTTCTGTTTGTATGGTCATAATGCATTATGTTCACCAAAATATATCAGCTCCAATTTTCACTTCATAAATGAACTCTGTAGGTACCCTCATATTGAAAAAGATCACTTAATAAAGCTTCTTAAGCAATTGATGATAAGCTGTTCACCTCAGTTGCATGTCAGTGTTGGAGGAAACTCCCCAAACGCAGCCGATGTTCCAACGGTTATTGGATCTGGTTCCTTCTCTCTTCTAGCATGTATGCCCGCATGATATATTTAAACCTTGTTACTATTTGAAAGCATGCAATTTCAGACGCATCTTCTAATACTTTATACCTTCAGCTGATAGGGATATGGAAGATAAGAGGGCCAATCATGTACCAGGTTATCTGCGCTGGCCACACATGCAGGCTGATCAGGTTCGTGGACTAAGGAGTCACTGGAACTTGTAGTCAATCTGAATCTGCTCATATTACATTGACTGCGATAGTCAAGGGCAAAGATTTTATATAGACTTGATTAAGCTTATATCTAATGTTGTTATGATAACCTGTGATTGCAAGCAGTGGTGCTGGTTCAGTAGGACATTTCTTTGAGGTCTTAAATTGTCGGCCTCCACCAACTTCTTCTTGGTTATCAACTAGTTCAGTCTTTATGCTTGTAGTTCCTTGCATCATCACCTTACTTGTTAAAAGCGCTTCAGGGGATCAGGGAGTTTTGGTGCCAAATCAATTCTAGATTTGGGATAGAGTTGTATTGAATGCTCATATATATTGGAATAGAAATATTGTCATTTTAAAAATATATTATTGTAACTAATTATTTTAGTAAATAAAAATTAAAACATTTATGGCTAGCCAAAATAGATAGCATGGTTGGAGTGTATTCTTTTTTCGCTAGCCAAATTATCCATTTGTTATTTATTTTGGCAATTCTAGCTAGCCAAAATAGCTAGCATGGTTGGAGATGCTCTAATCAAAGTTTTTTATAGAATAAATAATAAGACGTAATCTGGCTTCGAGCCTGAAACATCCTTTTACTCATTCATACTCTTTACAAATTACCTCTATGATACATACTTTTATTTTATGAGTGACTTTTGCAAGTAATTATGTCATAAATAAATTTGAACTTTGACAGTATTATGGTAACTAACAATAATTGAGTAAATGAATGCTTAATATAAATCCCACTTAAAAATGCATGGTTCAGATTAGATGGGTAATTGACTGCAAATTACAGGTTGTCTATAAATGACAATCTCAACTTATAGTATTAGAGATGATGCAAGCGGAATTCATACAAGTGGAATTCGATCTCCTCACACTCACTACCAAACAATTTCACAGCCAATCCTAGTGTTATTCACGAGATTTATGTTTTGTTTGTTGACATACCTAACCTGTTTTTTCTATAAATTTTTTTCTTCAAAGCTTTCATAAATATAATATACAGAATGAAATGATCTAATATTTTTTAAGTCCAGTAATTTTAGGTGATTCCTGTCCAAAATTTGCACTGCCCTCTCCTTGACTGACAAGCACAAACGAACATACATCCAAAGTCCTTCTGTCCATTTTAACTTACAAATGAACAAGTGAACAACA
The DNA here is from genome assembly GCA_017893485.1 of Hemerocallis citrina. NCBI lineage: Eukaryota > Viridiplantae > Streptophyta > Magnoliopsida > Asparagales > Asphodelaceae > Hemerocallis > Hemerocallis citrina. The sequence continues at coordinate 232,746,343 of CM030358.1, forward strand.
TCGTTATAAAAAGTGTTAATTCAAAATTACTTCAAGGTAGCAAAGTTCTATTGCAGATATTATGGAAAGGAGCTTTGAACTTCAAGAGAGTTTTTTTTAAAAAAATTTATGGAAAAGATGGATTACCGCCGCCGTGTTTCAGTAATATGATTTTAATAAAACAACCCCATAGTACTAGGAGAATGTACACGGAACTACAAAGCAGAAAATAAAACATAAACCTTCAACAGCCACCCTGGAGGGTGGGAAAAATGCAAAAGTGATACCGACATACAACATAACAAGTACGAAAGAAAGCAAGTACAAACATAGCGGTCCTTCTAATAAAACTCTGGAAGGTGAGTATCTGGATGTCGTCTCTCTGCTCAGTTTAAGGTAGGTCCAAACTCTACCTCCTCATCACCGTACTCGTCTATCTGGAAGGCTCTGGCGATCCGAAATCAGGCATTTGTTGGAAAATGAATCTCAGATGTCCATCCATCCCATTCTATGGCTTCTTATCTTGTTCTATTTCATTTTCTTCTGTCTTGAACCTTCCACCCAGAGTTTCTTCTCCTTCAATTGCAAAGGGAAGAGGAGCTTATAGCGCAACTGATTCTCATCTCAGTCCTGTGGGAACAATTGTAGTCCAAAAGGAAATAAAATGCATGATATGAGTTAAAATACTAGAAGTACTATTGCAATTCCCATGAAAGTAAAAGTTATTTCTGTCGAGCCATAAAATACAGGTCGTAGCAGTGATGTCGATGTACTACGCTTCTTTCATCTTGTGTCGTATAGTGGCAAATTTGGGACCAATCCACAAACCCTCATATGTGTTGAGATACTCGCTCGTACCTAAGGCTCACAGAACTTCGACTAGTGTTGCCTTACTTTGCTGGCAATTAACGAACATGTGGTTCAGCGACTCAATAAGATAGTTGTCGAACCCACAGTTGGTCACAATGTTCGGTTGTTTCATGGCTATATGTTCTTTTTAGTCAAGATGACATTATTAAGCACCAACCAGAGGAATACCCTGACTTTGAGGAGTACCTTTGTCTTCCAAAGGATCGTAGCCCGCCTAGGCCTACATAGAAGTGGATACAGTTGTACAAGGAGAGGACTGTGAAAGAGCCATTGTTCTCCAACCCCCAAGATTTTCTGTCTGGGCGGTGCGAGCACTTCACCCCAGTCTGAATGACGTAGTCTTGTAGGGCACCTAGCCTCACACAAGATTTCGCGCTAAGCCGAGTTCTAAAGGATGGTTTCCATTTCCCCTCTGCCACGTCTTGGCCACAGAGGTGTGAGTTTGGGATGCCAACTCGTATATGTCCAAAATTCTTTCTCTAAGTGTGTGAGTGCCGCACCATTTGTTCCACCAAAATTTGGTCGACAAGCCATTGCCTATAAAAGAATTAGTCGCCGTGTAGAACGACTCATTGGCTCTAGAAATCCCTTTCCAGAACCAAGATACCTTAGAACCCACCTGAAAACCGAAACTTCTCATTCCTTTCCCTTACATATGACTGAATGAACTTCTGCAAACCTTCACCATTTGGATGGAACACTTTTCACACCATTTGCCCAACAGAGCAAGGTTCATATCTCCCAGATCGTTGATACCCAGTCTGCCATGTGATTTTTTTCATACATGCTTTTTCCCATCTGATCAAATGGTTGCCCCCTTTATATGTGTCAGTTCACTTCCACAAGAATCTCTTCCTGGTGCGGTCAATTCTTTGGATCACCCACATTGGTAGTTCGATGAAGGACATGTAATAAGTAGGAAGGTTAGACAGAGCCAAGTTGATAAGGATCACTCTTCCACCAAGAGATAAAGCCTTGCCTTTCCATCCCATCAATCAATCCTCCAGTATATCAATGATCGGTAGCCAGACCGATTTCTTTAGTTTACCTGGTCGGAGTGGTAGGCCCAGGTATTTGATAGGGAAGCCTTCCCTCTTATAGTTGAGAATGGTAGCGTGTCTCCGCATCTACTTTCGATAGGGCAATAGGGACCGGACCACTTATATGGTAGTTAACCCTTAAGCCAAACCATGCCTCAAAGCAGTGGATGACTCCCTTAAAACAGGTTGTTTCCACCCTGTCCCTGTTATACATAATCATATCATCTGCATATTGTAGAATCAAACATCCCTGCCGCGTCCTACTACTAGCCACTGGGTAGATCCTGCCCTCTTGATTGCAATTGTCCAACATGGTCTTAAGCACATCTGTAACAAGGGTAAGAAGAAAAGGAGAGAGTGGGTCCCCTTGTCTTAGACCTTTCTTACAAGAGATGGGATGATTAGTTTGTCCGTTAACCGAGATGGATGTTTTACTTGTCTCCCTGCATTGACGAACCCATCTATTCTATCTGTCACCAAATCCTTTACCTCTAACAATTTCAAATAGACATTCCCAATCCCCAGAATCGTACGCTTTCTCGAAGTCTAACTTCAGAAGGAAGCTCTTCTCACTTGCAATATGACACTGGTGAATCATCGCCTCTTCGGCTGTGACCACACAGTTCAGAATACATATCCCCCTTATGAAACCAGATTGTTTGCAACTGATTAAACTATCCATTATCTTCCCCAATTGATTGGTCAAATCTTGGTGATAATCTTAACCGAGCAGTTAAGGTGGCTAGTGGGTCCGAAATCACCCACCCTCTGGGATTCCTCCATTTTGAGAATGAGGATGGCTTCAACAAAGTTGAACATGCCCAATTTCAAATTATGGTCGATGAATTCATCCATGAGGTTCATAATATTGCCTTTGATTTCATCCCAAAAGGTTCGGAAAAACATCATAGGAAAGCCGTCTGGCCGTGTCGCCTTATCATACCCCATCTGAGTGATTGTCTCCTTCACCTCCTCCTCGGTGAATCTGGCCTCCAAATCTTGTAGGCTCTGAGCTGCATCATGATGGTTGTTCTGCCATAAGTTCTCCCTTAGAGGGATTCTAAACCCATTCTTTTGCTCAAATAAGTCCTATAGTGAGATTGGAAAGTTTGCATGATGTTCGTCTCATTCTGAGATATCTCAGTGTCAATTTGGATAGATAGGATGAGGTTAGATCACCGCCGTGCACTAACTGCTCAGTGAAAGAAGGCAGTGTTCACATATCCTCTTTGAGCCACAAAATTCTGGACCCCTGCTGCCACTTGATCTCCTCAAGTTAGTATAAAATTTGCAGTGTTATCCCTAAGTTCAAGTAGTCTGTTTCACTCCTCCTGGGACAAGTCACGAGACTCCTCCAATCTTTCTAATTCGTCGATGCCATCTAGAAATGATTCTTTTGCATGTCAAATATTAAAGAATCTTGTGTGGTTCCATCTTCGCAATCTATTGCATAGCTGTCGTACCTTTTCACACCAGAAGGTTGCTGCATCCGTACCTCTGGTTGGTAAAGCCTAGCTTTCCATAACCATGTGGTGAAATCATCGAATCTCTAGCTAGGCCTTCTCGAATCTGAATTTTCTCAGTTTTTGGGAGCACTACTCTCCCGTGGAGAGAATGATGGGGACGTTGTCTGAGGTTGGTCTAGAAAGTGATTTTGCAGACGCCAGCGGGAAATTCGATTCCCAACCCATAGAGAATAAGACCCTATCTAGTTTAGCCATAATGGGGGCCGCTTGCATACTCGACCGAGTGAAGTGCCTATCATTAATTGGAATGTCAATAAGCTCCATGTCACTACTATCCATATTGAACTCTTCCCTATAGTATTCATGTCGTTCGACCCTCTCCCACAGTGTTCAAAGGCAAATATTGTGATGTTGAAATCGCCCTCAACGATTCATGCATTCTGCCCCCATACTTGGATTGGAAGGAGTTCATTCCAGAACACATCTCTATCAGTAGATAGATTTGGTTCATAGAAGACCATAACTGTTTGGGACCAGCTGTCCGCTCAATGTAGAAGTTGGGCCAACATTGAATAATCACATTGGAATTCATCTAGACATGCAAATATATCTTGGTTAAAGCTGATGGCAATACCCTTGAGGCTCCAATCGATGGTCGTACTTTTCATTCCTTAAGTCTAATCCCTCCTAGTCACCAAAACTTAAACCCCTGCTTGAGCTTGGTCTCCTGCAGATCCACCACCTCCGCTTTGAAAGTATTAATAACGTCCTTGACCATTTTTCTTTTACCCCCCGCCAATTCCCTAATGTTCCAAAAGAGGACACTCATGGGAACCGTTTCGGGGGTTGCACGTGTGGTTGGGGGAGAGCCCCTCCCCCTCGCCCCCCTCTGGATGCGTCGAAATGTGGTTTATTGTCTTGTGTCAGTGAACTCTATCCCTTTCCCATCCTCTAATTTTGTTAAGCAAGAGAGTATTATACTCTAAATTGCCCACCGATAGACCACAAGTTTTGACCAAATTTAAAACATAAGTAGCTGACATAAAATTAAAAATAGATGCTAGGAGACAACGCGTACCTCCACCATCATTTTTGGCCACCTTGGCTGCTGCGGCAATCTTTAGATCGTCATCCAAGGACTCCTCTTGAGCCCTCTTTGCCACTTTCTAAACCCTGAAACCCATAGGCATTGTTGATGACTCGGACTGCTCTGTGAAGCGGTCTCTGGGAAAGTAGAAGCTTCCATCTCTTGGGTAGGAGATGTAACCCCTCTCTGTATATCTGCAACAAACTCTGAGCCATCTGAGTCATCGTCTGTGAACGTATATTTCTCATCCAGGTTTAGTCGTGCCTCCAAATTGTCATCATTAATAGAGGAATCCACATAAGGAGCTATCTTGGAATCTTACCCCGCATAGGCCTATCTTCCCGATGTACTTCAGAGTCAGCATATGCACTTATATAGAGAACCAGGGACTTCTTCGTGGGCCCATTCAAGATAGGAGTATTAATAGCAACATGCTCAGGCCTAAGCCCAATCCGACAATTTTTATTAGGGAGAAAAGTGTGATTTGTTGAGCTGGACCCTTTCTCAGGGCTAGGCCCATTAGGCCCACTTGTTACTCCATAAAAATCTGCACCTCCTTGCCTTCGCAACCCTCTGTTATCGAAGCGTTGTGCTTCGAGAGCACCGCCATAGCGCCACATGGTGCCTCAGCACCCACGTGAATCCCACACCCCTCTCCCTCTTTCTTCTTATCTTCTTTTTCGATTTACAGGGTCGGTTTTGCTATTCTTGGCTACCACCTCTGAGTTTCCATCTACCCCAAACTAAGCTTTGCATTTGCCAAACTGAGCTCTGCCTTTTCAAATGTTGACATTGCCATTCTGAGCTTCCAACTCTTTTGATTCCCTCCCCCCCGGTTTCAAACTACCTAGCCAAATTTGTACAGTCAACTTTGGCTCCATCTTCCTTATGTGGCCCTCTGATCGAAACCTCCCTCTCAATCTCACTTTCGCCACCCTCCTGTTGTGTAACTTCTTTTATTGGTTCTTGCCAGCAAAGCTCCCTTTGTTGTGTACTTTCTCTGGTTGGAGTTGGTGTTGACTGTTGCTAGTGTTAGACTGATCTTGACCCTTAATATTTGATTCAGATATGAGATCTGGACCATTGGATATCCTTGCTGAGATGTTGGCTTCTGACGGTGGTTCTCGCGGTTCCTCCCATTCCCTGGCCACCATGATGAGCTCCCGATGGGATCTTTCAATCTCATGGGCACCATCAGTTGTGGAGTCAAGTTCTGGTGAGGCCACTTGCATGTACGACCTGTCGTCTCAGAGAGCTGGATTTGTGAGCTTAGCCACCGCACCCTCCGCCTGTGACCGAACTCTTTGTGGAGTCAAATTTATTACAATTGGTTTGTTGTTTTGAAAACAGTTTTTCGAAAACAGTTTTCTAAAAACACCATAACCAAACAAGTTGGAGTTTTCAAAAACATTTTTCTAAAAATGTAAGGTTGCGCTTGTGTAGAGAGAGAATGACTGAAGTTGGAGTTTTGTGAAAACTCTTTTCACAAAACACCCTCCCAAATTTTATTTTTTAAAAACTATAAATAGGTTTTAAAACCCTAAACAAACAAACAATTGCAGAAATCTAAGATGGAGTAAAAAAAAAAAAAACCCTAAGATGTGTATTTTAAGAATGTTTATCTATCTACAATACGAAACAAGACATGTAATTATGGAAAACAACTATCTAGTTTTCTAGATGACATTCAAACAAAAGAAATCGATTTTTTAAGATTTTTTCCCCATACTTTTATTCAAGTCAAACAAATGGCTAAAATTGGCTACGTCCCCTTAGAGAGAAGAAGGAAAAACAAAAAACAATGGAAATTAAATTCTAGTATAAAAAACCTATTTTATTTGTTTCTATAAATTTATTTTCTTGAAACAAACATCCACTTAATATGACATTTAAATATATTTAATACTCTATATTTTGCCATATATGATGTCACATGGCAAATCCCAGTACATGGTTTTCAAAATTTATATATATAATTATTGTAGCCTCTTCATTTTCGCCAAAAAGGGTTAAGTTGGAAGATATTGGCAGAACTTCATTTTCGAAAGATCAAATTTTCTACCACAAAGAGAAATAAATTATTAAAAAAATCAATTGTAATAAATTTGAAATTAATATTAGAATTGCGGGGAAATTATATAGAAATTAAAAAACTAGTGCTCCAAGCCCTATCTGTAACCTTACACTAACCCTTGCCATAACCCTCTAACCCTAGCCCTAACTCTCTAACAATCTAAATCATAAATCAAATTCATTGTTTATGAAGAATGATGTTAAATCATTATTTTTTATTCAAAAATATGATATGGAGTTTTCAATTTGTTTGGATAATTTATTATATAATTTTTTATGAAGAGAATTTATTTTCAAAAATTCAAGTGTTTTTTTAAAAAAATATTCCCACTTAACCCGTTAATAACGATATTATGTCCACCTAACACGTTCATTAAAAAAAAGAAACATTAAACATTTTAATTCTTGAAAAACAAAAATTTAAAAAAAGATTTTAAAACAAAATAATAATAAATTTGAAAAATATAAACAATAAAGTTCATATAAAAAATATTAGAACCCTATCTGTAATCCTACACTAACCCTTGTCATAACCCTCATAACCCTCTAACCCAAGCCCTAACCCTCTAACACTCTAACTCTTAAACTGAATTCAATGTTTATGAAGAATGATCTGTAAATTTTATATAAAAATATTATTTGTAGTTTCCAATTTGTTTTGCACCCAAAAAAAAGGTTCCAATATAAATTATAAATTTCATTTTCAAATTTGAACCAAAAAGAAAAATTATAAGAATTGGGGGGAAATTATATGAAAAATAAAATTATAATTTTAAAAGGAAAACATTATAAATTAAAAGAATCAATTTTAGAAGTGTAAACATTAAAGCTGATAGAGCGCCAAGTCCAGCACTATCTCTAACCCTACTCTAACCCTAGCCCTAACTCTCTGACACTATAACTCTTAAACCGAATTCAATATTTATGAAGAATGATGTTAAATCATCATTTTTTATTCAAAAATATGATATGGGGTTTTCAATTTGTTTGGATAGTGTATTATATAATTTTTTATGAAGAGATTTTATTTTCCAAAAAATAAAGAAGATTTTTATAAAAAAAAACTTTAAAATATTATGAAAAGATAATAATTCTTGTAAAAAATTAAAAAAATACATTATCAAACAAAATATTAGAGTTGAAAAATGTAAACATTAAAGTTCATAAAAAAAGTAGAAGATCTATCTTTAACCCTACTCTAATCCGTGACATTACCCATAACCCTCTAACCCAAGCCCTAATCCTCTAACCCTCTAACTCTTAAACCGAATTAAATGTTTATGAAGAATGATGTTAAATCTTTATTTTTTATATTAAAATATTATATGGAGTTTCCAATTTGTTTGCACAAAAAAAAGGTTCCAATATAAATTAAAAATTCATTTTCAAATTTGAACCAAAAATAATATACGAATTGGGGGGAAATTATATAAAAAATAAAATTATAATTTTAAATAGAAAACATTATAAATTAAAAGACCCAATTTTAGAAGTGTAAATGGTAATGCCCCTGCCCCTAGTTCAGACAATTTATACAATTTAGAAGACAAATTATTTATAGTATAGTACAACTGCCCACCACAGGCTGCTTCTCAAAAGGTGGTTAACCGGATTGGTGACTCTTGATCATAGGCATTATTAATTATTAATATTATATTCTTGTTAAATCCTGATAAGAGACTATTTAACAACTCACAAATTTCTCTCTCCACTGCTGTGTACACAGAGCCCCCAAGTAGGGCCCCTGTGCCACGTCGGCCTCAAAGACAGCCAACGCTGTCTTTCAGAAGTGAAGAATTAGGTGGGCCCCCCCTGAAATGCTGACGTCATCAACCTACTGAAGACAGCATAAAAGAAACTTATTTTCTTTGTATTCCTATTCAAATATTTACTACTTATGCCATCAATCCATTTTTAATACACATATACTATTACTACTTATATTATATATTATTTGAAACTACGGGGTGTTACATAAACATTGAAGCTGATAGAGCGCCAAGTCCAACACTATCTCTAACCCTACTCTAACCCTCTAACCCTAGCCCTAACCCTCCGACACTATAACTCTTAAACCGAATTCAATGTTTATGAGGAATGATGTTAAATCTTTATTTTTTACTTTAAAATATTAAATGGAGTTTTCAATTTGTTTAAATAGTTTATTATATGAAGAGATTTTATTTTCCAAAAAATGAAGAAGATTTTGGTAAAAAAAATTTAAAATATTATGAAAAGATATTAAATCATGTAAAAAAATTTAAAAATACATTATCAAACAAAATAATATATTTGAAAAATGTAGACATTAAAGTTCATAAAAAAAAAGTAGAAGATATATCTCTAACTCTACTCTAACCCATGCCATTACCCTTATAACCCTCTAACCCTAGACGAACCCTCTAACACTCGTACTTTTAAACCGAATTCTATGTTTATGAAGAATGATATTAAATATATATTTTTTTAAATGGTGTTCTGAATTCGTTGACTAAAAAAAATAAAATGGTGCAATACAAATTATGAAATCAATCCTAAATAGAAAATTTTAAAATTTTTTAAATGGGGAAAAAATATATATATACAAAAATATATATTTTTAAAAAATTATCTTTTGAAACAAAATACTTAATTTTAAACATTGAAGTTGATAAAAAAAACTAGAGCTCCAAGCCCAGTACTATCTGTAACCACTCCCATAACCCTCTAACCCTAGCCCTAGCCGTCTAACACTCTAAACTCTTAAACCGAAATCAATGTTTAAGAAGAATGATATTGAATATTATTTTTAATTAATAAACATTATATGGAGTTCTTAATTTGTTTCGAAATTTCATTATAATTTTCTTTTCGAGACCTTTTATTTTAAAATATTCAAGTTATTTGTTAAAAAATATTCCTACCTAACCCGTTCATGACAATGACGAGTTAATTACGAAAATATTGGCAGAACTTCATCTACGAAAGAACAAGTTTTCATCCATGTAGACAAGTACACTGGGGAAATATTCAAACTTAACCTGTTATTGGCAATGACATGTTAAGTGAGCTTTACCTGTCATCGCCAATAACGGGTTAAGTTGGAAGATATTGGCAGAACTTCATCTCGCCTAGATGACCTTTGTGCAAGTTTTCTTCCCCAAAGACAAACGCACTGTCAAAAAATTCCAACGCAACACGTTATTGTAAATGACGGGTTAAGAATATTTAACCCTTCATTGTCAATAACGTGTTAAGTTTGAAGATATTGGCAGACTTAAACTGTTGAAACTGAATTTTATGCAAATACACTGTCAAAATATTCCAACCTAACCCGTTATTGAAAATAACAGGTTAAGTGTACTTAACCCGTCATCCCCAGTAACGGGTTAAGTTGGAAGATATTGGCAGAACTTCATCTTCCAAAGATCAAATTTGTACAAATTTTCATTCAACCTAACCCGTTATTACCGATAACAGGTTAAGTGGACCAAAACAAAAAAAAAAATTAAAAGCACCCACAACATATATATACCTTCTCAAACAGTTGACAAATTTCACAAATTTCACAAATTTCACCTATCAAGATTTTGTATCATTCACACATACACAAAGTTCACAAATTTCATCATATTTATACATTCTCAAACCAATTACAACAATAACTTTCACATGTCAATCACATTACCATTATCATCGACCATTCACATTTTTGACAAATTTGATACACTAATTTCCAATTACATACACCAAAAATATACTTATAAATTCAAATACATTTACTTGAGCATATATACAATCAAAAGTTTAAAACTTTTTGATGATTGACCCCTTCCATCTGCACAATCATGTTTCATTCCAAACCTACAAAAAATATATATTGTAGAAATGAATAAATGTCTTATCATCAATTGAAAATAGTAATAAAGGTATTGAAGTTAAATATGACATACATAGTACGAAATTTACCTTAGCACGAATCTTCACCTTCATCGTCATCACTCTCTTCACCGGTAGGATCGTCTTCATATGCTAACGATCCACTAAAAAAATGAGAAGAATGAGTTGGTCAACAACAACAAGTTAAGATTGATTGAGTCAAATTAATATATACTTAGTCTTAGATATATTACCTAGCTATATTTTTTGGGCAATTTCGTGAATCGTGACATACGACACGAAGGCATGTCCTGCAAAGTCTTGGTCTTTTCGTTTTTTGCGATTCTCTTATGGACTTCAACTTCTTCCCTCTAGGCCTTCCCTTTGTAGTGCATTGTACAGGGTCCCCCACCGGTGCATATGCATGTCCACCACTCTCAGGTTGTGCGCTACCTTCGCTGTGTGCGCTAATCCCGGGTTGAATGTGAGAAATGCCTTCAATGCCCTTAAGAATGTAGTCGAGCATGTACTTGTACATTCTTTCAGAAGAACAACCCAAATCGACCAACTGTCTTGAGTGCTGACTCAATTCACAAAATCGAGAGGCAAAATTATCGCACATACTATTGGAAATGGGTGTACCGCTTCTTCTCATCTGATCCCAGGTCCATCGTCTACAAATATATTGCTCCGGTAGTGCGGTTTGATCGGAGAACTGAAGAACCGCCAAAAGATGTTTGCATGGAATACCTACGAATTCATACATGGAACAAGTACATTTAGCCATTTGACGGTATTTGCAAAAAGAAATCACCCTTCCCCGGTTCTGAAGTGCCACAAATCGTCACAGAAAAAGCTGAACTATCCGGTGCATCCATACTCGCAATGAAATTCACATTAAGTAATAAGCTTTTTTACACTTCTTGTTTGAATTTGTAGAAAATCTTCTATATGTATGTTCCCGCCATTTGTGACTCCATCGCCCATTCGGTCTTCAATTTTGGTCTCTCCTCACGATTACGATGAGTTTCTTTAGGTTCCTCGTGTCTTTGTTTTACTAAGACTCGATCAAAGATGAAAGCAAATTCATGTAATGAGTACTTCTTATGGGTATGTTGCTTCAAGGATGGATGCAGAGATTTCGCTTCGTTGGATACTCAACAAGCTGCCCCAAAATGAATCTCTTGCATAGACGGGGGCCCATTTGCCCAAGAATTTCAAATTTTTCGTTCAACCTATTTATTATTCTCAAGTTTGTATTGCGAAATCAATATTTTCCACTTCTCTTCAAAATCAGTTTTATATTCTATCGTATAGATGATACTCTTCACAGCATCCCTAAACTCATCGATATTATTCGACATATGCACCTCATGCGTTAACTTATCCAGAATATGCCAAATACAATATCTATGCTCAGTGTTGATGAAAACTTTCTTCATTGCAACACCGATTCCACGATCCTCGTCTGTCACGATGCCAAACGGATCGTGAGGCATTACTCCTTGCACTTTTCAAAGAACCACTCAAATGAGGATTCCTTCTCAATTGGAATGAACCCACAACCTAAGAATGTTGATTGCCAATGATGGTTGACTCCAACAAATGGTACGAATAACATCTCATATAAGTTCGTATTGTAGCTGGCATCAAAGCAAACTACATCCCCAAATACTTCATAATTCTTCCTAGCGATATCATCCACCCAATGGGGCAATCGGCCTTCGGGATCTACTTGGTAATCATAAAAAAAATAAAGGATCCGTTTTCTTTTTCGATTCAAAGAACTCAATTAGCATTTGCCTGTCATGTCCTTTCATGTATTCCATCGAGTCCCTCCTTAGATTTCTAACATCAGTTTCACTGAATCAAATTTTCTCATTATCTCCACTTGCACCTTCGAAGAAAAGTATTTGTTTGGATATAGGGACATTAGCTTCGGTAAGTTGACCAATAACTTTTTTATCTGATTTTGACAATACACAGTTTCGAGGCAGCAAGTGACATCTACCGGGTGAGATAAATCGTGATTGTGTGGTTTATTAAATGAATAAATAATCCAGGTATTACATTGTTCGATTAGTTTTACACGAACGAAAGCTTTGCAATCCGTTCTAGAAGTAGTTTCCCGTCTAGCTTCATTAGGGTTACTCGGTGACTCCCCGGCTTTATAACATACATATGATTTGTCTACTACATCGGTTTCCTTATATTTATTTTCACCCTTACGCATAGCAAAACTTACACATCTACAGTATGAAGCATAAAATTTCTCCGCTTCATCTAAAGTATGAAACGTCATACCTATCTTCGGTTTTAGGTGCTCGTCAACTTGCAGCTGAAATTCACCCAATTCTTGTACATGAACAAAATTTCCTCCGGAAACGGAACTTCCTTCAACACTGTCCATTTCCCAAAATAACAGAAAAGTTCAACAATTATGAACATGAACCATTACGGTATGTGAAAAAAATTCTAAGTAATTTACTTCTTGTTCGAGTAACGTGAGAAAACCGCACAAACGGTATCCAGAATTTATAAAACTTTGCAACTTTGTCGAATTCACGTAACACAAACTACCACAACTTGTAGAATTGAGTTTCGAGTCACAGTTTGCGAGATACGGTAGTGTAACGCTATATTTAGGTTTTTTAAAACCAAATGCAATACACAGATGTATATCTCGAATTGTGACTCGAAACTCACTTATACAAATTGGGGTGGCTTGAGTTACGTGAGACCAACCTACTCGCAAAGATTTGTATTTTTTAGAGGTCGTTTGTAGGGTTTTCTAGTCTAACCGCACAAAAAAATTTCTAAGTAATTTAGTTCTTGTTCGAGGAACGTGAGAAAACTGCACAAACGACATCCAAAATTTATAAAAATTTGCAACTTGGTCAAATTCACGTAACACAAGCCACCCCAACTTGTAGAAGTGAGTTTTGAGTCACGGTTTGCGAGATACGGCCGTATACCGCTTTATTTGGGTTTTTTTAAGCAAAAGCGATACACAGCCGTATCTCTCGAATCGTGAGTCAAAACTCACTTCTACAAGTTGGGGTGGCTTTTGTTACGTGAGACCAACCAACTCGCAATGTTTTGTATTTTTTAGAGATCATTTGTATGGTTTTTCTAGTCTAACCTGCATGAAAAAATTCAAAGTATTTTAGTTCTTGTTCGAGGAACGTGAGAAAACCGTACAAACAGCATCCAAATTTTATAAAACTTTGCAAATTGGTCGAATTCACGTAACAAAAGTCACCCCTAACTTGTAGAAGTGAGTTTCGAGTCACGGTTTGCGAGATATGGCCGTATACCGCTTTATTTGGGATTTTTTTAACCAAAAGAGATAAACGGCCGTATCTCTCGAACCGTGAGTCGAATATCACTTCTACAAGTCGGGATTGCTTTTGTTATGTGAGTCCAACCTACTCGCAAAGTTTCGTTTTTTTTGTAGGTCGTTTGTATGGTTTTCTAGTCTAACCGTACTAAATATTTCTAAGTAATTTAGTTATTGTTCGAGGAAAGTGAGAAAATCGCACAAACGGCATCCAAAATTTATAAAACTTTGTAACTTGGTCGAATTCACGCAACACAAGCCACCCCAACTTGTAGAAGTGAGTTTTGAGTCACGGTTTGCTAGATACGATCATGTACCGCTTTTTTTTTGACTGGTTAAAGGCAGGGTAAGTCCCTTCCTCACAAAAAGTATATTAAAAATGGATAATTACAAGTCCATAGTACAAAACATGATCAAGATAGTTCAGCCTACATAAGCCGAATCCTTGATCATCAAGAGTAGCAAAATAAATAAGTTATATAAGGATTGGACCTATAGCAGTGTCCCAAAAAAGCATGCATCATGCAAAATAACAAAATGAAATGCCTCCAAGATAGTGCTTAGCCTGATTAACCGAATAAGCGCCTGTTTGAGTAGGGTATCTTGAAGACCGGCCAGCTCAATCTCCCGTAACAGCGCTAGCTTCGTCTTCTTGCTGTCAAGTCCATCTAGCCAGGATCGAAATCAAAATAATGCATTCGAAATAATTTGCTGCGGTTTCAAGAATTTAGAAGAAAAAATGTGCTCATTTCTAGCAAGCCAGATACTCCAACAGATTGAAATAGTGAGAAGATGTCAAGTGTGTCTGTGTGCTTGTGTTCCAAAACACCAGGAAGTAAAGCATTCATGCAAGTCATTAGGCAAGGAGTGTAAATGGAATAGTGTGGTGAAGTAATCCCAAGTGGTAATGGCCTGTAGGGCATGCAAAGAAAATATGGTAGGTCATCTCAAAAGGGCACGCACAAGCTGTGCATGTCGTGTCTCCTGACCATCCTTTAAATCGAAGAAATTCCTTCGAATTGAGTCTGTCCCAACTCATCAGCCATATGAAGATCTTGCATTTCAGGGGGGACAGCTGAAGACCACGTTGCCACATAGTAGGGGGAGTGCAGGTCAGAGATGATGAAGAAGTTGTAGGCTGATTTGACAGTGAAGGTTTCAGTTGTTGTGAGTCGCCAGGAAGGGTTATCAACTGAGTTGGAAGGCTGGTGTCACGCCCCGCTTCCCAAAAGAGAATACGGAATACTGGATACGCGAAAAAAAGCCCAGCGAGTGATTTTCATCATCCATAAGCTGTTCAGAATCTTTACAACATTTCACAAGAATAATCAGAGTCGGAAGCAAAAGAATCAACCAAGTATGCATATTCGAATCAAAATATACCAACAGAAATTTACTTGAAACCAAATATATTAATCTCATATATATATTCGGATATGAATAAGTTAATATCCTGGGTTACATTGCCCAAATACAGATAAATCCAAGTACAAGATACAATTATTCAAATAGCAACAGGAAATAATAATAATAACTCCAGCACTAAATATTACATATCACCAACACCAGCTGGTACCTGTTCTCCAAAATATGCAATTTAACAATTGCAGGGATAGGAAAAAGAAAACAAACTCCTGTCAGTGCAAGTTACGGGCTGCTTGTAGTGCAGGATACAAGTACATGGAATAAATAACAAATATAAAGTAATAACAGAACAAACATGGCATGGTATAGTCATATCAACAGAATATAATGTCTAATCTAAATTAGGGAAACAGAATCAACTAGCATTGTATACTAAAAGGTATAAGTAACATGTGTCAAGTGTCAACAGTATGCAAACAGGTGTACGGATAACAGTATCAGGTAACAGTATCAGATAACAGTCAGACAGTAACAGGTAACAGTGATCAGATAATAGTCAGATGATAGCAGGTAACAGGTAAACAGGTAATCAGGTAATCAGATATACAGGTAAACAGGTACTGGTACAGGTCTCATGTAACAGGTATCAGGTTATGTCAATTCTTGTATTACTACTAACTAGGTAGCACTTCATGCAGCCCACACTATATGGTTGCTACATTCAAACAGTTTCGTTTTAGATTTCGTAGGGGATCATATAGGGCAGTGTACTCAGGTATCAGTAACAGTAACAGTAACAAGAACAGTAGCAGTAATAGTAGCAGTAACAGTAACAGTAACAGTAACAGTCAGAACCTAGTGGTCCTCCTCCGAGTACACCTTCCTATAGGAAAGCGTGCAGTCAGTAATCAGTAACAGTATAACAGATGCTCAGTATGGGAAACACGGGCCCCCTTCCAAGTACACATTTCTATAATTTCCCACTACTAGATTTTTCCCTTAACCCCGACTTGCTTATTTATTTTTATTATCAGACATGCATGTATGTGTCATAAACAGGTCAAGAATAACATGGCATAAACATGTAGCAGGTTTAGGGTGATAGATAAACATGTACAGATGATAGATAGTCATATAAAAGAGTGAAATAGTGTAAGTTCAATTTAGGATAGCAAGACAGTACAGTACTAGAATAGGGATTCCTGTTGCTACAAAAGTGCGAATCTGAATCCGTCGAGGAATCCGAAAAATAGACTCCCTTCCGAATCCAACAAACATATATAAGTCTTCACAACAACATGTCTCAAAACAGGTTTGAATCCAGAAAACGTGTTCAGTCAGAAATCAGTATTTTGTATCACAGTCAGAAAAACAGAATGAAAACTCATTAATTAAATCCACGAAAAATCTGGGATATTCTCCTATATTTGTAGTATCAGAATATAAAATATCACAATTTTCCAGTATAACAAAAATCAGAAAACATCAAGATGCGGTAGTTCTGTAAATCTGGAATTGTAAACACTGTGGTACGAAAACAACAATATCACACAAACCATAAATCGAAATCCAAATCCGCAAAAAAGGTTGTTAAAATAGATACAGTAGGCTAACTTTCTTATTCAAAAATATTTTAGAAACAGCAAGTAGAATTAGGCCGAAAATCAGGTTCTTTACTGAACAGTAGTAAAATTCTGCATGTAAAATCGTTATTTGCAAACACGAAATGGTTTGTACAGCACCTCAAATAAATCCATCAAAATTCTGGGTAAACCCCAATCAAGTGTAAAAGTACTGAGCAAAATTTTATATCCAAATAATAATTTTAACACTAGAATAAAAATAGATTATTCTTCAGAATTTATAGAAAAATAGAATCTGGAAATCTTTTGACACCACTGTAGTAAAATCGACATAACTCACAAACCATAAATCGAAATTGAGATCCGTCAAATGGTTTGGAAAATAGATAGAATCCTCTATAGTTCATGTTCACAAAATATTTTCAAATACTGACCTTAATAGGGTCTAAAATACTGATCAAAAACGGAAAACCGGCAAAACTGAAAATATCCTTCATGCACAAGATTAACTAGTTTATATAAAACTCATCCAAAACATAACCGAACACGAAATAGAGTATACTAGATATCCAAGCAACATGATATAGGGTATTTCACAAGTATTCGACAAGTATATCACGAATAACACATCAAGCATGGATATCTCAAAATAGCTTGAACATACACATCAAAAGTGGTCAACCCTTGGTTAATTCATGTCATATGTGTCGTGAGGCAACTATGGTCAAATTATCACAATAGAGACAATATCAATAAGAGGATTCTCACACAAATTGTCTCTAGAACCCAACTACACTACAAGTGGTATTGAGTACTTGTATTTGCAAAGGAATTTAATACAAGTTACTTGCCTGAAAGACAATGAAACCGACGAAGCAAAAGCAAGAATAACGGGAACGAATTTCTGGGCACGAACTCAACGAACCAATCACGAACACAATTGGATGACTGAGATCGAAGATCAAGATCATGATGATTGGATCAGATCGGATGGTCAGATTTTCCTGATGATGAAGATCAAGATCGATCGATCGAACGGTTGCGATCAAAAGAAGTTGATGATCCTCATGATAGTGATGATCAAGAAGAGATCGAACGGCTAGGATCTAATCGGATGATCAAGAGGAGATCGATGGCCTACATCCAATCAAGCATGATGATCAAGATCCAACAGACGACCAAGATCACCCCGATGGTGATGATCAAGATCAAATCAATGGACGGCTAGGAATTAATCAATCAAGATCAAGATCACAGTCAAACGGACAGCCCACAATCAAATGATCAACACTTGATCAAAAGCAACCCACTGGACAGTAAGAAGACGACCGTCGACTGGGGAGTAGTCGGGGCAGATGGCAGCGGCCACAGGGGCTGACGGCGGATGGCGGGGAGGCATGGTGCAACGCAGCTGCTGTCGTTGATGTACTGTTGTGTTGTAGTCGACTAGGGAGCACCGGGAGTTGCGACAGGTGGAGCGCGAGGGCGGTGCTGTCGACTAGGCAGTCGAGGACGGGGACGATGGGGCTATGTCGGAGCAAGGGGTGGCATAATAGGGAGAGGGGACCAGGGGGTGCTGGCTGTCGAAACAGCACAGGAGGAAGGCAGGGGAGGCCGTCTGTCGACGTCGCGGAGGGGCGCGACTCTAGGGAGGATGAGCGGGAAGACGGAGGCCAGGGGATGAGAGCGGGAGTAGGGCGGTGCACGGGAGGTGCGAGAGCATAGGTAGGGGAGAAGGGGATGCGGCTGTAGGTAGGGAGAAGTTCAACAGGCTTATATTGGGATATATATATATAAAGGCAGAGTTAGGGTTTTATGTATACAGGGTTTCGGGTTGACACGGGTAACGGGTTGGGGTTAATGCGGAACGGTTCTGGGTAGTTTTAAATGGGTTTTTAAAAAATAGGTTTTGGGTTTAACAGGTTTAAGAAAAATCCAATAAGGAAAAATTGGTATTGGGTAAAATCCAATGGGGAAAATAGGGTTTATAAACAAAATCTAATTTGCATTAAAATATAGAATTTATTTGAAATAAGTACAAATATAATTAATACATAGAACTAGGTTTTTAATAACCAATCAAAGTAATAATAATAATAATAATTAAAAGATTTGTAATACAATATAAGAATCATTGGAAACTAGTTACAATTATTGATTAAAAAAAATAGACTTTAAAAGAAGATCCAAGAATACATTTTATCAAAAAAGGAATTTGAAAACAGAAAAATAATACATAAAATACACAGAAAATACAGATTTGGGAAAAACAGAGGTTATAGCTGGTAATCTGCAATCATTTCTATGAGTCTCTGTTTTTCTGCACGAATGGTGGGTGTAGAGATACAGTTTAGCCGTGGTTTCCAGTGCCAGACGCCATTGATCCAAGTTCCCTGGGAGAGGACCTCAGCTTGAAGATTCCATGCCGCAGCAGTAGAGAGAGGGACAGAGGGAGACTATGTTGTTGCCATTAATCCATCGTGACGTCCAGAATTTGATATGGTTTCCATTGCCTAGCTGCCAGTTCTCATTGATCAAAAGTTGTTCCTTGAGATAGAAAATTCCCTTCCACAAGCTGGAAGCCATTTGGGGGCATGTAAAGCTATTTGAATTACTTCTATAATATAAGCTCCACAGTGTTTGGCTAGCTAGCGAGTCTAAAGAGACTAAATTCCACCACCATTTCATGAGGAGTGCTTCATTAAAGACTTTCAAGTCTAGAACACCAAGTCCACCTTGCAGTTTGGGTTGGCAGATTGCCTTCCACCTCGTACAAGCCACTCCTCTCACATCCGTATCGGAGCCACTCCAAAAGAATCTACTGTGAATTTGATCAATTCTTTTGATCACCCAGAGAGGTAGTCTGAAGAAAGAGGCGAAGTATACTGGCATGGCACTTAGAACAGTATTAATAAGTACTAACCTCCCCCCTCTAGATAGCATCTTGCCCTTTCCACACCGAGAGTCTTCGCTCAATCTTTAGAATTAGTGGTTGCCAACTTCTTTTGCTGAGCTTTCCCCTGGAGAGTGGCATTCCAAGGTAATTGAAAGGTAAGCGTTCTTCTTTACACTCTAGAATGGTCGAAAAGGCATGCAGCTTGGCCTTCGATTTTCCAAAGTATACGGTCGAAGACTTTTTGAAGTTTATGGCTAGGCCAGAGACATTGGCAAAGAGTTTTCAGTGTCACCTTGAGGGTTGAGTATCTCCTGTTCGTCTCCTCTGCAAAAGATTAAAGTATCATCTGCGAACTGAAGAACTGACAAATTTGCTAGGGAGCCTCTGATAGGTAGCTAGGAGAATACACCATTTCTGCGACCACTGAAGAGCATCTGAGCAAGCACATCAACAACTAAGATGAAGAGCATTAGCGAGAGAGGGTCCCCCTGCTTGAGTCCTCGTTTGGAGTTGATTTGCTTTCCTTCCTCTCCGTTAATGATAACTGATGATTTTGCCATTCTAAGGATCATATGAATCCACCTGCACCAAGTAGGTCCAAATCCTCTTGCAATAAGAAGCTAGTCTAGAAATTCCCAGCTCACTGTGTCAAATGCTTTGGTGAAGTCTATCTTGAACAGGAGCGTATCTGAGTTCCGTCTACTACAGAGGTTGATAGCTTCATGAGCTACCAGAAAATAATCCACTGTTGATTTTTCTTTCAGGAAGGCACTTTGAGAGGACGACACATGAGAGTGTAGGATCGGGCTGAGTCTGTTGGCTAGGATTTTGGTGAAGATCTTGAAAGAGAAGTTAAGCAAGCTGATAAGTCTGAAGTCCGTTACAGGATTTGCTCCCTCACACTTGGGTATTAATATAATGTCAGAGTAATTCACTCTGCCGAGGTCAGCGCCTTCCCTTTGCACCGACTGCAGCATGGCAAATAAATCTTCTTTGAGGGTGTCCTAGAAAGTATGGTTGAAGCTCATGGAGAACCCATCGGGGCCATGTGCCTTGTCACTACTCATAAAAAACTGCCTTTCTAGTCTCCTCAATGGTGATCGGGTTATCTAGGTGCTTCAAGTTGATTGCATTAGATGGATAAAAAGATGGCCAATCAATTCGAAAGTCAAACGGGGGGGGGGGGGGGGGGGGGGGAGGGGAGGGGGCAGTGCCATAAATCTCCTGAAAATGGTTCTCAAAGGCAGTTCTGATCATAGGGGGAGAGGTTGTAAGAGTGTTATCAATTGTGTGGCTGTGGATGAGGTTCTGCCGCCTTCTTCCATTCGCAATTGAGTGAAAGAATTAAGAGTTTGCATCACCTTCCCTGATCCATTGCGCTCGTGATCTCTATCTCCACTAAACTGCTTCTGCTTTGATAAGATTCTGGAGCTCAAGTTGAGTTGCTTTAAGGGAGTCAGGTGGCGTGGAGAGTTGCTCTGCGTCAATCTCCAACTTGAGCAATTTTTCCTAGAGATGCTTCTTTCGGGTGGGGATGTGGCCAAAGGTATCATTTCTCCATCTTCTAATTCGCCTCCTGAGAAGCTTTAGCTTGCATGCAAAGATGTCTATTGGATTTCCAGAACAAGAGAAGAGTTGCCATCATTCTTGAACCGCAGGAACAAAGGAGGAGTATTCAAGCCAAGCTTTCTCAAATCTGAAGTAGTGTACTTGATGTGGAATTACCCGAGTGTCGAGAATAATGGAGCAGTGGTCAGACGAAAATCTGAGGAGAGAGTATTGTATGCAGTTGGGGAAGGAGAGGTCCCATGCTGTTGTGATCAAAATCTGTCAAGCCTAGCCATTGAGAAGGATGTTCGAAGATTAGACCAGGTGTATTTCCTGCCTAAGAGCGGTAGGTCATTGAGGGCCAGATCATGAATGAATTCTCGAAAACATCTTATGTCCCTTGTTGAACCCCTACCACTGGACCTCTTAGGGTCTGAAATAGTGACATTAAAGTCCCCACACAGGACCCATCCATCTTCGAGGTGGCTTCGACGCTGTTGAATTTCATAAAAACAAAGTTCTCTATCTTCTAGGTCAAAGGGAGCATATACAGTTGTAAACGATCAAGCTTCTTCTGAAGAGCGGTGCATGAAGGAAGCAGAGACTGAGAAAATATCAATGGCTGAGTAAGTGCAATCCAGAATTTGGTCATTCCACCCTAAGAGTATGTCTCCACAGCTGTTAATAGAGTCGAGCTGAATCCAATTGGTGATAAGACTTCCTCCAATCGATGAGAGTTTTCGGGGACCTGGATTTCTGAATTTAGTCTCTTGCAGGTAGACAATCGATGGGGAGCAGCTGCGAATTCCTTCTTTTATAAGCGAGCATTTGTCAGGGTTGCCCAACCCTCTCTCATTCCAACTAGATATCTTCATAGAAAGAAATTGCATCAAAATGCACAAAACAGTAAACAAAATTTGATCCTCAGAATCAGAGAGACAGAGCATTTAAACAGAATGGTCTAGTTGATCAGGTCGGTCAACAAAAACATTCGGAGGGCCCTTTAAAGCGTGCACTGAGCGTGGCACTTTAGCCTCCACTCTAATAGATTCAGCTACTTCTAAGATATCCTTATTTGATAGTAGTTCAAACGGATTAAGATGAGCATTTGTAACTGAAGCAACTAAAGAAGAGGTACCTGAGGTCTTTTTCTTGATGGTGATGGAGAGGTGCTTCATGAATGGCCTAGTGCTTTTAAGCTTGCCAGCCGATCTTGAGCGCTTCAACTTCTTGTAGGGCCCTTCATCAAAGCCTGGCAGAACAGAGATGAAGGAGCTTGCAGCTTTGGGTACGGTTCTCCAGAGTAGGAAGCGAGTGTGGAAGCTCTCACCTCGGACATTGCTGGTACCTGCTCTGAAGACCACCTTCTCAGCAGCATGCAGATTACTCATTTCTTTTTGTACAGATTCCCTGAGGGCACCTTCAACTGTCGGTTGAATCTTAGAGAAGAGTGAGAGTGGAAGGGTAACAAGCTTTCCTTTCCAAAACATTTCGCACACTTCTTCATGCGAATCTCCATTGGTTGAGTCAGCCTGGATGTGCGGAGATTTGGTGGGGCCATGCGAGATTGCCTTGTTGTTACTATCTGAGGATTTGGAGATCTGGACCACATGGGGTGCCAGCTTGGCAAGCTTTGAATTTAGCGCGGGATCCTCCACAGATTGGGGAGCAGTTACCGGATTTGGCAAGATTCTTATTTAGCTAGAATCCGCCAAATTAGGAACATTCAGGAAGATTTCCAAATTATCATCAGCTCGCAGGGATCGCGCGTCCGTTGGGATCTTCTCCCTCGAATCACGGGGATTCAAATCAGCTTCCACCATAGTCATAGCTGGAGATTTGTTGAGGGGGCCACCTGCACTGGCATCACTAGGACCTTCTGGTGCCTTGGGATGCCAAAAGCTCGCACTTCTAGTACCATCTGAAGATCTCGCCAGGGTGAAAAGCTGTTCCTTTCCTGTCTGAACATCTTCAACCACGATAGGATCTCCCAGGAGCAGTATGGGGACTTCATGAACATGCTTCTCTAGAGTCCATGGTGCAGTGTATCGGATGGTGAGAGTTTTTTGGATGAGCGTTAAGTCCTCCACCTCAATGAGAACTAACGCTTGGTCTCTGGCCTTCGCATCTTGCATTTCTCTGCTCAAAGTGATTAGTTTGCCAAAAGGAGTAATAAGGTGCCTAAGAGACTCATGGTTCCAAAAGTGGAATGGCAGGAAGGGGAGATTGATCCCAATGAAGCATGGCTTTGGTAGCAGTCTAGGCCCCGTAGTCCATCGACCAGGGAGAGAAGGTAGCATTGAAACCAGAGAATTGAAAAACCCTTCAGCCATCGCGCCTTCTGCTTCTGTGGCAGTTGGAAATTGGATATGATATACCCCATCGCTAACCCTCTGAAGGGTCCACCAATGCCATTGCCTTCCCCATGAGAAGTTGAAGGCATTTTCTAGGTCGTTTGTGAGGGGGATCCGACATGGGTTAATTAGGGGGAGGAATGTGCTTGCATGCAACGCTGGCAGTGCTTGTGAGATGGCGTTATTATGGGGCATGTCCACTTCTAACGCGGCTCGCCAGTTATGGAGGGGGCAATCACGCACTTTATGGCCAAATTTTCTACAGTTGAGACAGTGGATCCCTAGCATTCGGCACTTAGAAGTCGCGTAATCCCCTTTTACGCATTTGAAACAATGACGCTCCATCTTCTTGGATCTGCAATTCTTTTGGTGGTGGAAAGGTGGTTTTTGTCATGCCCTGCTTCCCGGAATATGGGAACATAGGCACGTAACTGAGGCCCAGCGAATGATATAAGTACGCCAACTCATATCATCCATAAGCTGTACCAGTTTTAACTCAACAATATAAGAAGAATTAATCACAACCACGCAGGAAACATGATAACATAAACGAGAATGAAATTCAATAACCAAATCTGGCATATAAGAACTTACCAAATAGCTCGAGATACTCCTGTTCCAATCGTAGAAGAACTGCTCACCAATACTTTCTGAAAATTCTCCTTGTTCACCTGTACTTGTTCATCTAAAAAGAAAGAATAATTTGTCCTAAGAGCAAGTCGTGGACATGCAAGTGGAGAAACAGAGAAACAATGGTAATAGTGGTGTATAGCAATGAATTCATTAAACGATGAAGTCAATAGTGTTGAACAGTGTAAAAGAGATAAC
The DNA here is from genome assembly GCA_017893485.1 of Hemerocallis citrina. Taxonomy (NCBI): domain Eukaryota; kingdom Viridiplantae; phylum Streptophyta; class Magnoliopsida; order Asparagales; family Asphodelaceae; genus Hemerocallis; species Hemerocallis citrina. Next base: position 232,770,630 of record CM030358.1, read on the forward strand.
AGTATAATATGCAATAACCATAATTTATCACGATAACAATAAAAACAATATCAATAATGGCAATAGTAACGATAACACTGTTCAATAAGATAACGGTATCCAATGGTAATGTGATGAGAGCCTTAGGTCTATTATTCATTCTTTTATCCTAGCTAATGCGCGTACTACTATGTCCCATGTGTGCCGTACCACAGGTTCGATGCATACAATCAATGTCGTTTAGACTAATGGGGTAGATTCTATAGTTCATGTACTCGGGAACAATATTCAATAATGACCGATGACCGAATCAATCGAGATAATGAAGTCAGTAATCTGCAATTAACTGATGACCGATATAACCAATAACCGATATACCGATAATTAGGGAAACACGGGCCCCTCTTCCGAGTACAGTTGCTATGTCATCAACTACCCTAATCAACCCTTAACCCCGGCTTACTTTACTTTCTTTATTCAATTATCATACAATAATGCGATTAATAAGGGACGCTAGTAAAAGGTGACAAAACAACCCTAAGATCATGCAATATACTATATACAATTTAGTACACTAAAAATAACATTATAACACAATTGTACATTATAAAATATAGAATCCCAATTCTGGACAGCAGTAGGTTGCTGTACCAAAATCAGAATTTCCGCTGCTACAGGACAACAAATGTGGATCCGTCAGGTGGTCTAGAAACTAGACTCCCGTCCGGTTCCAATGCATACTTAAAAACTACATTCCGACAACGATAGCTAGGCGAAATTCAATAATCTTTGCAGATTTTAGTTTCTGACTGGGTGTCAGTGTTGTCTAATTTTAATTGTAAAGGCAGTAAATAATCAATACAAAATTCAGTAAAAATAATTTTTAACACCCTAAACATGTTATCCACAAATCTGGAATTTATCTTGGCCATATATAATCATTAGTTCACTTAATTCATTAGCCTAACATGTTATATACATGAATCTGAATTTACAGCGCAGCTGTAGCAAAAGGGTCATAACTCGGGCGATATAAATCGGAATTCAAAAATTCTGGTGTCTATTGACATTTAGACAAATAGGGCTACGTTTCATCTTCAGGAAGTTTCTGATTTTAATGAAGTTATCTAGGTCTAAACAGCACATTAAGATTCAGGTTGACATAATTTTCAAAATAGTCAACAAGTTCATTTCGAATAAAACGGTTAAAAGTTAAGAATGATAAATTGGAGTTTAATAATCATAATCACAGCGAACCAATCCTATGTGAACATGGTATTAAGGTCGAAGATGTCCATAATTCTAATAATTGCAATTTAACTAATTTATCAATAGCAATCACACAAACAATCAACCCTAATATACAATCTACAATAGTTATTTTTAATGTCATGATATGAAGTGTGACAATAATTTCCTATTCTTATATTCAATAACTATAACTACATGGGTGTATGTAAGATCTCTATACATTAGAGGCAAAAAGACGGCACGATGTCGAGACTACCACTTGGATTCGCTCGTGTAAATTCATGATATCCCAATGATAGATACAATAATATTTTATGATATTCAATACGGATCCACTTGCGGAATTCAATAAAAACTTCGAATATGATACAATAATTATTCGATAGAAATGACTTGCCTTTTTGTGTAGACGGTTCGATAATTTAGTAGAGAACAACGGGATCAGAATCCCGGAGAGCAATCCCAAGAATACGTACGAAAACCGTGCGAAGAAAACTAGCAAACAGCAGCAATCCTCCACACCCGATCTGACCCAAAACAGCGAACGACAAATCAGATTAGATGTGCCCAGAACACGAAACGGCAAAAGCAGCAAATAGGATTCCTCCTACGCACCGGATCTGATCTGAATAGCAAACAGCGGAATCAGATCCGCTGCGCACACAACACCAAACAGAGATCAGATCGGATATCTGGGCTCGGATCTCGATGCGATCCAATGGTCTATATCCAATCCCGCCTTAACCGGCTTCTTCTTCTTCCTTCTTCGTCAAAACAGAGAGCGAGGGAGAGTGGAAGCCCTGGCGATGTGGCGACGACGATGATAACGCTGCGGTCGGGAAGCGACAGCAGTGGCGATGACTCGGCGAGACTCTGTTCTCGCGCTCAAAATAGAGGAAGACGGAGCGAGTGGATGGCGGCGGCTCTCGATGGCGAAAATGGCGTCGGTGAGGGCGAGAGGCTCTCGGCAAATGTGGAGGAGACGAACAGTGGCTCGCGAGGTGAAGTAATGGCGAGCGGTTGTGCAGGGGCGAGTGGCGCGGTTGGACCCGGAGGTGGGTTCACTGGTGGTTGAATGGAGTGCGAACTTGACGGGGTTCGATTGAAGACTGGCGGAGGAGTGAGGGAGAAGACGATGGCGTTAAGGCTCGATGAGGTGGGGCGAGTTCGACGGAGAAGATGAAGTTCTCGGAGTTGATGAGAGAGGGCTGGCGAGCGATTGTGCAGGCACTGGCGATGGAGGTTGTAGCGAGCGGTGACTGAGATTTGAGCGGAGGATGGAGTGCGGCGGTTGAGCGCGGACGAGAGGCTCGAGCGAAGGAATGGAGGAAGGAGTAGGAGTTTGGGTTCTTTGGTTTTGTTTTGGTTTTGTTTTGGGTTAAAACAGAGGAGGAGAGAGAGTACGGGAGAGAGAGAGAGAGATAGCACAGTAATGCGGTTATTAGGTTGAATTAGCCATGGGAGAGATTAGTGGGCTTAATAATAGGGATTTAGTTACTCAAATTGGGAGTTACAGATCATGGGGATTGTGGGGGAGTGATTAGAAGAATTCATAGGGATTAGTCCGTTAGGGAGAGATTGGGGTAGTTTGGGTTAGTGGATTTGGGTGAGAGATCCAATAGGAGGTGGACATGGGCTTGGGCTTAAAAATATTTAAATAAACAATTAGGTTGTTGGGCTGAATTTTTTTGGGTTCAGATTAAATATAAAATAAAATAAAATCAGAATTTATACAATTGGGCTTGAAATAAATATAAGATAATTAAATAATTTGTATATTGAGTTCCATAAAATAGTTTAAACAGTAAAATCTATTAGGGAAAAATAGTTATAAGATACTGATGATTTAAATACTGAAAAATACTTTTAAAATAAGTATTAATGGAAACAGGGGTTACAAATCCTACCCACCTTATACAAAAATTTTGTCCTCAAAATTTGCTTAGGCGGTACATAGGATAGGGTTAAGCAATACTGGGGGGTAACAAGGCAGAGATTTAATGGGGAAGGAATAAGCAGTGACAACCAGAAGAATAAGAAAGTGGATAACGATGAGGTCAAATGGAAGGCATGAAAGAAAATAGGCAGTATCAAAAGGAACGAATTAACACAAGACAACAAATATGGTAAAGAAGTAGGCAGAACGGAAGTCAAAGAGAAAAAGACAGGGAAGAATTGAGCCATTCAAGGAATCAACGGATGATGATGAATACAAGTAGCAGAGGGAAGCAACAATACAAAGAACTAGATGCAACAAGGGGATCTCGGGACCTGTGGGTTATGGGCCCACCACGCTTCCGCTGCGCCACTCTGATGGGGACGTTCCAAACTGCAGACACGTCTTTGTAGACCACATGGCACCAATCAATGAACTGAGCAGGAAGAAAAGAATGAGACACCAAGATCAAAGAAAATATGGGCTCCAAATAGAGATAAGTAATGATTCAACATGGATATAGAGCTTAAGCTTAAATCTAAATAATTAAAAGATATGATACAAATCAAACCTAATGGCTTTAACAGAAATAATAACAACAACAAATATCAATGATAATAATATCAATAGTAGTAGAATAATAATCACAAAAATAAATATAACAATGATAATAATAAAAATGTAATAATAACAATAATATTAAAAATATTAATAACAACAATGATACAAGTAATAATGACCATAATAGAAATAATAATAATAACAAAATAATAACAACAATAGTAACAGTAATCAAAATCATCATAATCATACAGGAAGCAATAATAAAATAAAATAAAAATATCAACCATATTAATAATAATGGTAATACATATATGACATAATAGAGTTCAACACATCCATGAAAATAATGCAATAATAATAATAATGGTAGCAATAAAAATAATATCGATAATGATAATAGCAATAATAACAATAATACCAATAATAATAAAGTAACACTAATAATAATAATAATAATAATAATAATAATAATAATAATAATAATAATAATAATAATAATAATAATAATAATAATAATAATAATATCAGCAATAAAGATAATGAAAACAATAATAATAATAGCAATAGAGATAACAATAATAATAATAATGAAAACATTAGCAATACTAAAAATAGCATTATAAAACAAAATTTAGAATTGGCTTATCAACTCTATAAGTGAATCAGCTATACTAGTTCAAATTGTATGAAAACGTAGAGTGTAATTGTATAAAGAAAATGTCATAAAGGAAATATTTATTTACGATCGGTTTCATTATATAAGTAACGAGTCTTGAAATATCAATTAGTAATAGGTAGAAAATCTTGCCTCCCTAACATCAAGTTGCATGTTTGCCTTCACGACATCAGGTTGCAGGTTGCCGTTCGGATATTCGGCTGCACATTTTGCCTCGCCGATATCCAGTTGCAATTTGCCTCCATTGACATCGAGTTGCATATTTGCCATCTCGACATTAGGTTACACCGAAGTGGTGAACTGTATATAAAATTGAGCATGCTCAGGCTCAAAACAAATTAATAATAATAATAGTAGTAAAAATAATAACACGAATACAGTAATAATAACAAAATATTGATACTATTAACAATAAGAATAACAATGATAAGAACAGTGATCATAACAGTAATGATAACAGTAATCGCAAAAAGAATGATAATAATAATAATAATAATAATAATAATAATAATAATAATAATAATAATAATAATAATAATAATAATATTGAAATATTAACAACACTAGAAAAAGTAGTAATGCAAGACAAGATATAGTTTGGGTCCAACATTTGTGGGAGTAATTCATCATTAATCAACGATAATAAAATAATGAAAACAACAATAAGAATATCAATAGTAGTAAAAATAATAATAATAATACTAGTAATGATAATGAAAATAATATCAATAATAATAATAGTAATAATAATAGCATTATACAACAAATAAGAATTTTTCTTATCAAAATAATCCAGTAGAAATTTGTAGTCGATCAAAAATGAAAAGTGAAGTTAAAATACACTATTGTTCGGAATAACAAAATCTTTATTGGGAAACATTTTTATTGAAGATCGAAAATAAATATAACAATTAATAATCGAAATATAGAAAGTATTCGGGAAAAATAATTATAAAGAGAAAATAGGTAGGAGAAAAATGAAGTTATACCCAAAAAAAGAGTTAAAGAGAATGATGACTAGAAGGGACAAAAGAAAGTTAAGGAATTGAATACGAAGGAAGAAGGACAAGGGGCAAAATCGGAATTGAAGAGAATATAGCAAGGAAGAAATAACCAACATGATATTCAATATGAATCAACCTATGAAGATGAATGCAAGGCAGGAAAAACAATGGACGACACACGAGCTGAAATAAGAAGGGGTCAACGAGACAAGCAGAAAATCAGAGATTGCTTGCACCGGAATCAAAATAATATGGGTACAAAAAAAAAAGACTCTATACCCAATAAGAAATTAATAAATGTGAATGAATGGAAGGGATGAAACAACTGAGAAATGAAAGGGCTGAATGTGAAGGATTCAAAGAGGAATCAAATTAGAGGAGTATCCAGATTATATTGGTTATTCATTATTCATGTAATTCACGGGTTGTACATATTGTTGAGTTAGACCAGTTAAACTCAAACTAATCAGGGTCCAATCCCAAACTAGTTAGAGTCAAACTTGGCTCTGATACCACTAAAAACCCTGTCACGCCCCGCTTTCCGGAATACGGGAACACAAGCACGTAACTGAGACCCAGCGAATGATATAAGTACGCCAACTCATATCATCCATAAGCTGTACCAGTCTTAACTCAACAATATAAGAAGAATTAATCACAACCACGCAGGAAACATGATCACATAAACGAGAATGAAATTCAATAACCAAATTTGGCATATAAGAACTTACCAAATAGCTCGAGGAACTCCTGCTCCAATCGTAGAAGAACTGCTCACCAATACTTTCTGAAAATTCTCCTTGTTCACCTGTACTTGTTCAACTAAAAAGAAAGAATAATTTGTCCTTAGAGCAAGTCGTGGACATGCAAGTGGAGAAACAGAGAAACAATGGCAATAGTGGTGTATAGCAATGAATTCATTAAACGATGAAGTCAATAGTGTTGAACAGTATAATATGCAATAACCATAATTTATCATGATAACGATAAAAACAATATCAATAATGGCAATAGTAACGATAACACTATTCAATAAGATAACAGTATGCAATGGTAATGTAATGAGAGCCTTAGGTCTATTATTCATTCTTTTATCCTAGCTAATGCACGTACTACTGTGTTCCATGTGTGCCGTACCACAGGTTCGAAGCATACAATCAATTTCGTTTAGACTAAGGTGGTAGATTCTATAGTTCATGTACTCGGGAACAATATTCAATAATGACCGATGACCGAATCAATCGAGATACTGAAGTCAGTAATCTGCAATTAACCGATGACCGATATAACCAATAACCAATAACCGATATACCGATAATTAGGGAAACACGGGCCTCTCTTCCGAGTACAGTCGCTATGTCATTAACTATCCTAATAACCCCTTAACTCCGGCTTGCTTTACTTTTTTTATTCAATTATCATACAATAATGCGATTAATAAAGGATGCTAGTAAAAGGTGACAAAACAATCCTAAGATCATGCAATATACTATATACAATTTAGTACACTAAAAATAATATTATAACACAATTGTACATTATAAAATATAGAATCCCAATTCTGGACAGCAGTAGGTTGCTGTACCAAAATCAGAATTTCCGCTGCTACAGGACAACAAATGTGGATCCGTCAGGTGGTCTAGAAACTAGACTCCCGTCCGGTTCCAACGCATACTTAAAAGCTACATTCCGACAACGATAGCTAGGCGAAATTCAATAATCTTTGCAGATTTTAGTTTCTGGCTGGGTGTCAGTGTTGTCTAATTTTAATTGTAAAGGCAGTAAATAGTCAATACAAAAATCAGTAAAAATAATTTTTAACACCTTAAACATGTTATCCACAAATCTGGAATTTATCTTGGCCATATATAATCATTAGTTCACTTAATTCATTAGCCTAACATGTTATATACATGAATCTGAATTTACAGCACAGCTGTAGCAAAAGGGTAATAACTCAGGCGATATAAATCGAAATTCGAAAATTCTGGTGTCTATTGACATCTAGACAAATAGGGATACGTTTCATATTCAGGAAGTTTCTGATTTTAATGAAGTTATCTAGGTATAAACAGCACATTAAGATTCAGGTTGACGTAATTTCCAGAATAGTCAACAAGTTCATTTCGAATAAAACGGTTAAAAGTTAAGAATGATAAATTGGAGTTTAATAATCATAATCACAGCGAACAAATCCTATGTGAACATGGTATTAAGGTCGACGATGTCCATAATTCTAATAATTGCAATTTAACTAATTTATCAATAGCAATCACACAAACAATCAACCCTAATATACAATCTACAATAGTTATTTGTAATGTCATAATATGAAGTGTGACAATAATTTCCTATTCTTATATTCAATAACTATAACTACATGGGTGTATGTAAGATCTCTATACATTAGAGGCAAAAAGACGGCACGATGTCGAGACTACCACTTGGATTTGCTCGTGTAAATCCGTGATATCCCAACGATAGATACAATAACATTTTATGATATTCAAGACGGATCTACTTGCGGAATGCAATAAAAACATCGAATATGATACAATAATTATTCGATAGAAATGACTTGCCTTTTTGTGTAGATGGTTCGATAATTTAGTAGAGAACAACGGGATCAGAATCCCGGGGAGCAATCCCAAGAATACGTATGAAAACCGTGCGAAGAAAACTAGCAAACAGCAGCAATCCTCCACACCCGATCTGACCCAAAACAGCGAACGGCAAATCGGATTAGATGTGCCCAGAACACGAAACGGCAAAAGCAGCCAATAGGATTCCTCCTACGCACCGGATCTGATCCGAACATTAAACAGCAGAATCAGATCCGCTGCTCACACAACACCAAACAGGGATCAGATCGGATATCTGGGCTCGGATCTCGATGCAATCCAACGGTCTATATCCAATCCCGCCTTAACCGGCTTCTTCTTCTTCCTTCTTCGTCGAAACAGAGAGCGAGGGAGAGCGGCAGCCCTAGCGACGTGGCGACGACGATGACGACGCTGCGTTCGGGAAGCGACAGCAGCGGCGACGACTCGGCGAGACTCTGTTCTCGCGCTCGAAACAGAGGAAGACGGAGCGAGCGGATGGCGGGGGCTCTGGACGGCAAAAATGGCGTCGGTGAGGGCGAGAGGCTCTCGGCAAATGTGGAGGAGACGAACAGTGGCTCGCATGGTGGATTAATGGCGAGCAGTTGTGTAGGGGCGAGTGGCGCGGTTAGACCCGGAGGTGGGTTTGTTGGTGGTTGAATGGAGTGCGAACTTGACGGGGTTCGATTGAAGGCTGGCGGAGGAATGAGGGAGAAGACGATGGCATCGAGGCTTGATGAGGTGGGGCGAGTTCGACGGAGAAGACGAAGTTCTCGGAGTTGATCAGAGAGGGCTGGCGAGCGATTGTGCAGGCACTGGCGATGGAGGTTGTGGCGAGCGGTGACTAAGCTTCGAGCAGAGGATGGAGTGCGGCGGTTGAGCGCGGACGAGAGGCTCGAGCGAAGGAATGGAGGAAGGAGTAGGAGTTTGGGTTCTCTAGTTTTGTTTTGGGTTAAAACAGAGGAGGAGAGAGAGTACGGGAGAGAGAGAGAGAGAGAGAGAGAGATAGCACAGTAATGCGGTTATTAGGTTGAATTAGCCATGGGAGAGATTAGCGGGCTTAATAATTGGGATTTAGTTACTCAAATTGGGAGTTACAGATCATGGGGATTGTGGGGGAGTGATTAGGAGAATTCATAGGAATTAGTCCGTTAGGGAGAGATTGGGGTAGTTTGGGTTAATGGGTTTGGGTGAGAGATCCAATAGAAGGTGGACATGGGCTTGGGCTTAAAAATATTTAAATAAACAATTAGGTTGTTGGGCTGAATTTTTTTGGGTTCAGATTAAATATTAAATAAAATAAAATCAGAATTTATACAATTGGGCTTGAAATAAATATAAGATAATTAAATAATCTGTATATTGAGTTCTATAAAATAGTTTAAACAGTAAAATCTATTAGGGAAAAATAGTTATAAGATACTGATGATTTAAATACGGAAAAATACTTTTAAAATACGTATTAATGGAAACAGGGGTTACAATTTTTTTGGATAGGAGGCTGAGGGTTTGGGTTGGAAGAAGGGTTTGGGATGATGGGTGGGAGGTTGAGTGGGGGGTGAGATGACAGATTGATGGGTGGGTTTCGAGGAGAAGAGGGGATGGCACGAGGATCGAAGGGGCATTTGGATAGTGAAATGATGACGAGGGGGGAAGCCGAAGAACCTGAGTGTATGATTTGCTCAATTCCTGTGGAACGAAGGTAGTCTCTCTCCTCACCCCTCTCTCCATTCTAACGGGTGGATGTGTACTGCATTATTTGGGTATTTTTTAAACCAAAACCGATACACGGCCATATCTCTCGAACCGTGACTCAAAACTCAATTCAACAAGTTGGGGTGGCTTTTGTTACGTGAGATCAACCTACTCGCAAATTTTCGTATTTTTTGGAGGTCATTTGTAGGGTATCTAGTCTAACCGCACCAAAAAGTTTCAAAGTAATTGAGTTCTTAATCGAGGAACGTGAGAAAACTGCACAAACGGCATCCAAAATTTTAAAAAAATTTCAACTTGGTCGAATTCATGTAACACAAGCCACCCCAACTTATAGAAGTAAGTTTCGAGTCACGGTTTGCGAGATACGGCCGTGTACCGCTTAATTTGGGTTTTTATAACCAAAAACGATACATGGCCGTATCTCTCGAACCGTGAGTTGAAACTCACTTCTATAAGTTGGAATGGCTTGTGTTACGTGAGACCAACCCTACTCGCAATGTTTCATATTTTTGGAGGTTGTTTGTAGGATTTTCTAGTCTAACCGCACTAAAAAATTTCTAAGTAATTTAGTACTTGTTCGAGGAACGTGAGAAAACCAGCACAAACGGCATCCAAAATTTATAAAACTTTGCAACTTGGTCGAATTCAGGTAACACAAGCCACCCCAACTTGTAGAAGTGAGTTTTGAGTCACGGTTTGCGAGATACGACCGTGTACCGCTTTATTAGGGGTTTTTTAACCAAAAGCGATACACGGTCGTATCTCTCGAACAGTGAGTCGAAACTCACTTCTACAAGTTGGGATGGCTTTTTTTACGTGAGACCAACCTACTCGCAATTTTTTGTATTTTTTGAAGGTCGTTTGTAGGGTTTTCTAGTCTAACTGCATGAAAAAATTTCTAAGTATTTTAGTTCTTGTTCGAGGACCGTGAGAAAACTGCACAAACGGCATCCTAATTTTATTAAACTTTGCAATTTGGTCGAATTCACATAACAAAATCTACCCCAACTTGTAGAAGTGAGTTTCGAGTCACGGTTTGCGAGATATGGTTGTGTGGCGTTTTATTTGGGTTTTTTTTAACCAAAAGAGATAAACGGCCGTATCTCTCGAACCGTGAGTCGAATATCACTTCTACAAGTTGGGATAACTTGTGTTACATGAGTCTAATCTACTCGCAAAGTTTCGTATTTTTTGTTGGTCATTTGTATGGTTTTCTAGTTTAACGGTACTAAAAATTTCTAAGTAATTTAGTTCTTGTTCGAGGAAAGTGAGAAAACCGCACAAACGGCATTCAGAATTTATAAAACTTTGCAACTTGGTCGAATTCACATAACACAAGCCACCCCAACTTGTAAATATGAGTTTTGAGTCACGGTTTGCGAGATACGGTCGTATACTGCTTTATTTGGGTATTTTTAAACCAAATCGGATACATGGCCGTATCTCTCGAACCGTGACTTGAAACTGAATTCTACAAGTTGGGGTGCCGTTTGTTACGTGAGACCAACCTACTCGTAAAGTTTCATATTTTTTGGAGTTCGTTTGTATGGTTTTCTAGTTTAACCACACTAAAAAGTTTCTAAGTAATTTAGTTCTTGTTCGAGGAACGTGAGAAAACCGCACAAACGGCATTCAAAATTTATAAAACTTTTCAACTTGGTTGAATTCTTGTAACACAAGCCACCCCAACTTATAGAAGTAAGTTTCGAGTCACGGTTTGCGAGATACGGCCGTGTACCGTTTAATTTGGGTTTTTTAAAACCAAAAGCGATACACGGTCGTATCTCTCGAACCATGAGTCAAAACTCACTTCTACAAGTTGGGATGGCTTGTGTTACGTGAGACCAACCTACTTGCAAAGTTTCGTATTTTTTGGAGGTCGTTGTAGGGTTTTCTATTTTAACCGCACTAAAAAATTTCTAAGTAATTTAGTTCTTGTGCAAGGAACGTGAGAAAATGCGACATCCAAAATTTATAAAACATTGCAACTTGGTCAAATTCACGTAACACAAGCCACTCCAACTTGTAGAATTGAGTTTCGAGTCACGGTTTGTGAGATACAGCCGTGTATACTTTATTTGGGTTTTTTAAACCAAAAGTGATACATGGCTGTATCTCTCGAAATGTGAGTCGAAACTCACTTCTACAAGTTGGGATGACTTATGTTACGTGAGAACAAACTGCTCGCAACGTTTCGTATTTTTTTGAGGTCGTTTGTAGGGTTTTCTAGTCTAACCGCATGAAAAAATTTCTTAGTATTTTAGTTCTTGTTCGAGGAACGTAAGAAAACCACACAAACGGCATCCAAATTTTATAAAACTTTTCAACTTTGATCGAATTTATGTAACACAAGCATCCCAACTTGTAGAAGTGAGTTTCGAGTCACGGTTTGCGAGATACGGCCGTATACCACTTTATTTGAATTTTTTTAAAACCAAAAGCTATACACGGCCATATCTCTCGAACCGTGAGTCGAATATCACTTCTACAAGTTAAGATAGCTTGTATTACGTGAGTCCAACCTACTCGCAAAGTTTCATATTTTTTAGAGGTCATTTGTAGGGTTTTCAAGTCTAACTGCACTAAGAAATTTCTAAGTCATTTAGTTCTTGTTCGAGGAATGTAAAAAAACCGCACAAATATCATCCAAAATTTATAAAACTTTGCAACTTGGTCGAATTCACATAACACAAGCTACCCGAACTTGTATAAGTGAGTTTCGAGTTACGGTTTGCGAGATACGGCCGTGTACCGCTTGATTTGGTTTTTTTAAACCATAAGCAATACACGGCCGTATCTCTCAAACCGTGAGTCAAAACTCAGTTCTATAAGTTGGGGTGGCTTGTGTTACGTGAGACCAACCTACTCACAAAGTTCCCTTTTTTTAGAAATCCTTTGTAGATTTTTCTAGTTTAACCGCACTAGCATATTTCTTAGTTTATTTGCTATACTCTGAGAAACGTGAGGAAACTGCACAAACGGCCTCAAAAAATTTCAACACCTTACGACATGGTCGAGTACACGTAACACAAGGCAACATAACTTGTACAAGAGAGTTTCAACCCACGGTTTGCGAGATACGGCCGTGTACCGCTTTATTTTAGTTTTACTTGATCAAAAGCGATACACAGACGTATCTTCCAAATTGCGAGACGAAACTCACTCCAACAGGTACCGTTAGCTTCTTTATCGTGATTCCGACCCACCCACAAGTTTTCGGATTTTTTTGGGACTGTTTATGACATTTAATATATATCGAATGATTATAAATATGAATCAATCTACAATATCGTCGAGCGATCAACAACAACTATGACTACAATTGCTTTTGGTTAAAATTCATCAAAATACTACTTACAAAGTTCTACATCTATATAAAAAATTTGGCAAATTTAATATATTCAAGTAAGTATAAGGAGATCGAAAAATTATGAAAATCAGCACAATGACAACTACAAAGCCAATGAATTAGTCATTACCTTACAAAATAGCTGCCAATTTCTACAATGAAGGTGTTGTCACCGAACTAGAGTTCTGATTTGCGTTCGAATTTTGGAGGTGAGATTGGGTTTTGAAGTTTGGAGGAGAGATTGGGATCACAAATCTAAGTGGGAATGGAGGAGGAGTAGCGGCAAGCGGCAGTAGAGGAGGAGGACAAGTTTGGGTTTGGATTAGGGTTAGGATTTTCTGGGTTGGGGAACAACGGACGGAAGAGAGAGAGAGAATCGCCAGAATGAGAGATGAGGGAAGTGAGAGAGGAGTCGCCGGAGTGAGAAGCTCTCGATTTAGACGAGATTGGGTTTGGGTTCGGGAAGAAACGAGAGAGAGAGTGGGGAGAGATCTAGAGAGAAGAAGATGGAGTATAGAGAAAAAAAAACAACTTTTGCCATAACCTATTCTTGGAAACGACGGGATAAGGCAATTTTTTTCCGAAAAAAGATCTAGGCCATTGGATCTTGATCCAACGGCTCAGATCTCAGTTTGCAACGGGTATATATATATATATATATATATATATATATATAGAAGGGATATATATATATATATATATAGTCCCCTTCTGTTGTGCACTAGGCCTCCGTATGCACTCGTGTGCACTCGGCCTTCCCACCTTCGTGTTGATTCTTGGTTTTGATGACTACAACACAATACAAAGTTTGTCTGCCACATATCTCTTGCAGAATGTATCAAAGTCAATACCATGGTGAAAATACACAAAGGCAACACAATCTGATGAAGCCGTCACGAGTAATTGATCAAACTTCAAGACATCTAGACAAAGGCTCAAGCTCAAGACAAAGACTCAAGTTCAAGACAAGATTCAAAGTGCTTCAATTGTATTAAATAAAGTGTCTTGTAATATTGTAATTTTAATTCTTTGAATCTTAGAAACTTGTAAAAGTCTTGTCACACACACACTCACACATACTTTAAATAATCTGAGTGTTTTACAAAATCAAAATGTCAAAACAAGTTTGAATAAGTTCAGCTGTATGAGTACCAATCGACCACTTCTTGGAACCAGTCGACTGTCATAGTACGAAATTGCCTGAACTCATACAAGCTCTAGCCAGTCGACTCATTATGGCAACCCAGTCGACTGTTCAAGCCGTTTTGACAGTTTTCTGAATTTAAAACTTGTTTTTCAAATTCAAATCTTTTTCAATACCCTTGTATGGCAGTTGGGATTCTATCTCTCCACGTCCAAACATTTCTAACTCTATAAAAGGAGTATAGAACTCATTTGGAAAAGGTTACTCAACTCCAAGAATTCTTTAAACTCTCAAGTCTTTTGTTTTCAAGTGTTTCAAAAGCATACAAACTCTCTGTGGTTGTATTCTCTCAACTTGCAATTTCAATTTCTCTGAGTTTTATTTCAAAAACTTGTCTGGTAAGTCGACTGGTTTTTTGCTATAAGTCGACTGATCAGACTTGTAACTCTTCAGTAAAATACTCTTCTTATCTGATACAACAATCGACTGTATATCATTTTCAATCGACTTAACAGTACGAAAAGTTCAAGTTCTTAATTACTTTTTATACAACACTATTCACCCCCCTCCCCCTCTAGTGTTATTTGCCTTGCCTACAAGATCCAACACTTGGTATCAGAGCCTGGTTGAGTGCAATGGAATCTACTTCAAATGCAAGTCAATACCATGAGGGCCAATCCACACAAAGGCCACCCCTCTTCGATGGAACAAACTATAACTATTGGAAGTGTAGAATAAAGTTCTACCTTCAGTCCATCAACTATGAGATTTGAAACATGACTGAGACAGAATTCACCTCTCCTACAATTTTCTATGCACAATGGAACGATGACATGAAGAGAAACACAATGAACAATACAAAGTTTATTCTGTGCACTTACCAAAGAGGAGTTCAATCGTATGTCAAATGCAACAACGGCTCATCAAATTTGGCACACACTCGAGATAACTCATGAAGGTACTAATAAGGTTAAAGAATCTAAGATATCTGCTCTTATTCACAAGTTTGAGATGTTCCGTATGAAGGAGAACGAGAATGTGTCGGATATGATAACACGGTTTGCGGACATTACAAACTCTCTTGTGGCCCTTGGAAAGACATACTCGCAAACGAAAATGGTGAGGAAAGTTCTTCGTGCCCTAACCCCCGAATGGGAGAAGAAGACCACCGCCATAGAAGAAGCCAACGATTTATCACAACTCTCTCTTGAGAATCTTGTGGGAAATCTTATGGCATATGAAGTACAACTAGAAGAACTCAAGAAGGATCTAGAACCTCAACAAGCAAAGAAGAAGTCACTCGCTTTCAAGGCCATTTCGGATTTTGAAGGTGAAGAAGAAGATGGAGAAGAAATAGCCATGTTCACTAGAAAGTTCAAGAAATTTTTTCGAAAAGGTAAATTTAATTCCAAGTTTAAAGATACTAATGAACTTCCCACCTGTTTCAAGTGTAACAAGACAGGTCATATAAAGAAGGATTGTCCATTAGAAAATGCAAAATCAAAAGGGAAGGCTTCCAACTTCAAGAAGGACAAGTACACAAAGAACAAGTATATGAAGAACAAGAAGGCATATCAAGCAACTTAGGATGATAGCGACTCTTCATCGGAAGAAGAGAATGAGGAGTCAAATGAAGTAGCGAACGTATGTTTCATGGCTACACAAAACGATGTAAGTGAAAACTTTGATTCAAATGACTTATTAGATGCTTTTAATGAAGTTTTTCAAGAACTTAAGAAGGAGAAAATTAGAGTTAATAATTTAGAGAAAGTCAATCAAACACTTTCTCAAGAAAATCTTGACTTCAATGTTGAAGTCAAATCTTTAAATTCTCGACTTTCAAATTTGGATATAGATCTTGTATCTCTTAAGAAAAATTATGAAGAGATATCCAAGAATATATCTAAATTTAACAAAGGAAAGGAGAATTTAAATGAATTTATCCAAAATCAAGTTCAATCTAATAAAAGATTTGGACTTGGTTTTCAAAAGACTCTTGAAAAATATCATTCTTCTAAGAATACTAGTAGTAATAAGACTGATTCTATTTTCAGTGTGAAGAACAAATTATATGAGTTTTTTGAGAAACCAAAAACTATTATTTTTCATGAAAATAGTAATTCTGTAGTTCAGACCAGTCGACTGAATCCTAATGTCAGTTGTCTGTCTAGAGGTTTGGAGTCTTATTCAAAGAGACGAAAACCTCAGATAAGTCGACCTATTTCACCTCCAAGTCGACTGACTTCTCATAACAGTCAACTGAAAGGTACAATAAAGTCGACTAGACAGACTAAAAACATTTGGGTTCCAGTCAACCGAGTCTAAATGATAGAATTACTTATATAAATTCTTATGTTCTTAATGTATGTAATTCTGTAAATTATATTTCTGCTTTTGGTGGTAAATCAAACTCACTTTCGGTTTGGTTTCCCAAAAACTAATCCCTTTCAAACCTAATGAAAAGGGTACCATATTCACAATGCTTATTTTATAGGTACCTAAAAGAGAACGTTGGATACTTGACAGCGGATGCTCTAAGCATATGACTGGTCATGCTAATCTTCTTTCTTTTATACAAGAGATAGGTGGAGGAACAGTCACATTCAGTGACAACAACAAAGGGAAGGTTATTGGAATAGGCATGGCCGGTAAGAACACTACCACTACCATAGAAGAAGTATTTCTAGTTAGTGGACTAAAGCATAATCTGTTAAGTATTAGCCAACTTTGTGATAAGGGATATAAAATTATTTTTGAAAAAGATGCATGTTTAATATATGATTCATCTATGCAAAATGTTATTTTTCAAGATTTTAGGAAAATCAACATTTATGAGTTATGCTTAAAAACAAATGAACTTTCTAATGATTTTTGCATAGTAGCTTCTAATAATAATTCTTGGCTTTGGCATAAGAGATTTGGCCATGTAAATATGAAAAATATTGCTAAATTGTCTAAATACAACCTAGTTAAAGGGCTTCCAATACTATCTTTTAAGAAAGATAAGTTATGTGATGTATGTCAACTAGGAAAACAAGTCAAATCTACTTTTAAGATAAAAGAAATGATTTCTACTAGTAGACCTCTCGAATTAATCCATATGGATTTATTTGCTCCTACTAGAGTCGCTTCTTTAAATAAAAGTAGATATGTATTTGTTTTAGTAGATAATTTTTCAAGATTTACATGGGTTTTCTTTTTAAAACATAAATATGATGCATTTGAAGAATTTGCAAATTTCTGCAAACGAATTAAAAATCAAAAATCTCTAACCATAGTCACTATTAAAAGTGATCATGGTGGAGAATTTGAGAATGAAACGTTTTCAAAATATTGGAATAAGAATGGTATAAAACATTCATTTGCATTTCCTAGAGCTTCACCACAAAATAGAGTGGTTGAAAGAAAGAATAGGACATTGCAAGAGTGTGCACATACTATGCTTGTTGAAAGCAATTTGCCTAAATACTTCTGGGCTGAAGCTGTTTCTACAGCATGTTATGTTTTAAATAGAATATTGATTAGGCCTAAGCTTAAGAAAACTTGTTATGAACTATTCTATGAAAGAGTCCCTAAAGTATCATATTTTAAAGTATTTGGATGTAAGTGTTTCATATTAAACACTAAAGATAATTTAGATAAATTTGATGCTAGATCTAATGAAGGTATCTTCATTGGATACTCAAATAGGAGTAAAGCATATAAAATTTTTAATAAGTCAACTTTGACTATTGACGAATCTATGCATGTTTCATTTGATGAATCCTTGCCTTCATCTACTATTATTAAAGATGATGAAATTGAATCGTCACCTTTAAATAACGTTATTAAATCACTAGAGCAAACTACCCTAGACAAGTCAACTGATAAGGATCTCAAGTCGACTGAAGTGAATCAGTCGGCTGATGGACTTATTAAGTCGACTGATCCTGTTGAGATGACTCAAACTTTACCAAAAGCATTTGTTGAAGTTAGAAATCATCCTCATGACTTAATAATTGATGACATTTCACGTGGTATTCAAACAAGATCTCATGTTAACATGATTTCTCATACGACTTTCTTGTCGGATTTAGAACCGAAGAATATACAAGAAGCTTATGAGAATGAATTTTGGATGAATACCATGCAAGATGAACTTAACCAATTTATAAGAAATGATGTATGGATCTAGTTCCATGACCTCCTGATCATACTATAATTGGTACCAAATGGGTATTTAAAAATAAGTTAGATTAATCAGGACAAGTCGTTAGGAACAAGTCTAGATTAGTTGCTCAAGGATATAATCAAGAAGAAGGAATCGATTTTGATGAAACATATGCTCCTGTTGCTAGACTAGAATCAATTAGGATCTTATTATCTTTTGCATGTTTTATGAATTTTACACTTTTCCAATGGATGTTAAAAGTGCTTTCTTGAATGGATTTATTAAGGAAGATGTTCATGTTAAGCAACCACCCGGTTTCGAAAATGAACAATTCCCAAACCACGTTTTTAAATTGAAAAAGGCTTTATATGGTCTTAAACAAGCACCTCGTGCTTGGTATGATCGATTAAAAACTTTTCTCTTAGAAACTGATTTTGATATAGGTAAAGTAGATACTACCTTGTTTATTAGAAAAATAGAGACAAATATTCTAATCATACAAATATATGTAGATGACATAATTTTTGGATCTACTAATAGTAATCTATGTCAAGAGTTTGCTAATACCATGAAAAATGAGTTTGAGATGAGTCACATGGGTGAACTCAATTATTTCCTTGGACTACAAATAAAGCAGTCACAAAATGGAATATTTATTAATCAAGAAAAATATGCTAAGGAATTACTCAAATGGTTTGGCATGGATAGCACTAGTAGTAAGACCACACCTATGGCTACTACTACTACACTTGATAAAGATGATTTAGGTAAGAGTGTTATTCAAAAACTCTATCGAGGTATGGTTGGCTCACTCTTATATATAATTGGTAGTGAACCAAATATTATGTTTAGTGAATATTTGTGTGCTAGATATCAGTCGAATCCCAAAGAATCTCACTTAAAAGCAGTGAAACATATTTTAAGATACATTAAAGGCACGTCTGAATATGATTTATTTTATCCACGCACCAATAATTTTCAACTTTTGTCGTATAGTGACGCTGATTTTTCTGGTAGTAAAACTGATCGTACAAGTACTAGTGGAACTTGTCACTTTTTGGGACATTCACTAGTATCTTGGTGCAATAAAAAGCAAAATTCGGTATCCCTATTTACTACAGAAGCTGAATATATTGCTGCAAGTTTGGCTTGTGCCTAAATTTTGTGGATGAAACAAACTTTATTGGATTATGGTATTTCTTTTTCAAAACCTGCTATATTGTGTGATAATACCAGTGCTATTAATCTATCTAAAAATTCGGTTCAACATTCATGTACAAAACATATTGATATTCGACATCATTTTCTACCTGATCAAGTTTTAAAGGGAGACATAACTTTGGATTTTATTTCTACTGATAAACAAGTAGCAGATATATTTACCAAACAACTTAAGGAAGACACTTTTATCAACTTTAGAAGAGAACTAGGAATTTGTTGTTTTCATGATATTTCTTGAAAATTTATTTTGTCTAAGTCGACTTAAACGTCTTTTTCAGTCGACTTATAAAGTATTTTCGTTGTTCGTATTTTGGCTGAATTTTGTGTTCAGGACAATCGACTGTATCAGTAACCAATCGACTGACAGAAGTTTTACTTGAGGTTTCGTTTGGTTTAATTTTCTCTCGACCAAGTCGACTGATACTTCCTCCTTATGTTTTTTGTTGTTGATGACAAAGGGGGAGAAAATATGGTTTTGTGGTTTATATGTTTGTATTTATATGTTTTATGTTGTGCATGTTTTATAATTTTGTGCATATTGTACATTATTTAGGGCGAGCTTATTTCACATTTGTATATCATTAAATTATGTGTGACATATTGCTATGTATATTGTTATTATAAGTTATTGTGATGTCATCATCAAAAAGGAGGAGAATGTTGATTCTTGGTTTTTATGACTATAACACAATACAAAGTTTGTGTACTACATATCTCTTGCAGAATGTATCAAAGTCAATACCATGGTAAAATACACAAAGGCAACAAATCGGATGAAGCTCTCAAAAGAAATTGATCAAACTTCAAGAAATCTAGACAAAGGCTCAAGCTCAAGACAAAGACTCAAGTTCAAGACAATATTCAAAGTGCTTTAATTGTATTAAACAAAGTGTCTTGTAATATTGTAATTTTAATTCTTTGAGTCTTAGAAACTTGTAAAAGCTTTGTCAAACACACACTCACACATACTTTAAATAATCTGAGTGTTTTACAAAATCAAAATGTCAAAACAGGCTTGAATAAGTTCAGCTGTATGAGTAGCAGTCGACCACTTCTTGCAACCAGACTGTCATAGTACGAAACTGCCTGAACTCATACAAGCTTGTTGATTCTTGGTTTTGATGACTACAACACAATGCAAAGTTGTGCTAGTTCTTATATATTGCAGGATGTATCAATGTCAATACCATGTGTGATACACAAAGGCAAAGTTGATCCAATGAAGCTTTCAAAGAAAACTTGATCAAGCTACAAAGTTCTAAGTTCAAGACAAGACAGATCAAGCACGCTTCAACAACTAAAAGCAATGGCTCAAGCTCAAGGTGCTTCAATGTGTTTTATTAAATGTCTTGTAAACAATTGTAATTTTATTTCTTTGAGTCATAGAATGATGTAATAGCCTTGTCACATACACACACTCACACATATCTTTATAATTGAGTGTTTTTCATAAGTTTAAAGGTCGAAACAAGCTTGATTAAGATCAGCTATTGAGTACTAATCGACTGCCGTTTGGCACCAGTCGACTGAACTAGTACGAAATTCTCTGAACTTTTTTAAACTCTGGCCAGTCGACTCTTTATGGCAACCCAGTTGACTGTTCAAGTCGTTTCGATAGATTTCAGAATTTAAAACATATTTTTCGAATTTAAAAGTTTTATATCCGTTTTTAAATCAGTTATATTAACTGTTTTACTACGTCCTAGTGATTCCTCGCTATAAATAGAGCCTAGGAATCACCTTGGAAAGGTTCCAAGCATTTTGATAAAAGTTTAAGTTTTTGCTTTTGAATAAGAGAACAAGTATTCAAACAAGCATTCACAATCTTCTAAGTCTTGGTTCTCTGAAATCAGTTTAGTATAACAGTGAATTCATTTTAGACTGATTTCGGAAGTTGACCTATTAGCCTCCATACAAAAATCACAATCACAACAAGGCTATAGGTTGTTGTAACTCTTTTATTATTTTCTTTCACTCTCGGGTTGTGAGAGTGGTCCTCTCGGTTGGAGAGTAGGGCTCTAGGTTGTAGAGTCAGGTTTTCACTCTTGGTTGAAGAGTGGGTTTGCTCTCTCTAGTGGTGAGAGAGGTCTACGGGTGTAATACCCTGATTTTTCAATTAATGGAAAATTATTTATTTTTGCACGTAGTGTGCACGTGCAATATTTTGGGTTGAATTATTTTTATAATGATGTGTATAAATATTTAATTAAGTATTCTCAAATTATTTTGTACAAAAAGCCTTTCTTTAAAGCCTTATTTTGATTTAATGAAAAGCCCTTTTTCTTAAAAGTCCAAATGTATTTTATTTTATTTATTTTTATAAACTATTTTGGCCCAAAAAGAAAGCCCATGAATTAATCTCTTTTAATTAAACTTGTCATGTAGAAGACTTTTTTTTAACTAATTTATTTTTGTACAAAATAAAAATGTACAATTTTGGCCTAGTTGCATGCACGTGCACTACACGTACACGTGCTATGCACACCCTAGAGGAGGCCGGGATTCATTCTTTTTGGAGGGATTTTCAAAATTAAGCATGGTGATCATGGAGGTAGTTTCTTAGTTGTGGGTAGTTTTTCTAACTCCTACTTTGATCTAGACCCTTCATTCTACAACCACCAAAGCAATCTTAGCCCTCCATTCCACTCATCTTTTAGTATAAATACCCCCCCCCCCTCTCATGGCTAATTTTCATATGCAAAGTATATTTCCAAGTTATAGTATTGTAATAGTGTGAGTTATAAAAAGATAGAGAGTTGTGTGGGTTTTTGGTTGCTTCGAGTGGCCGGCATCACAAAGGAGGAGAAGCATTCGGTTGGGCTAGGAAGCATTTGGCTTTGGCTAGGAGGCTTGGAGCTTGTGCGCGCTTTGGCTAGGAGGAGGTGCTTTCATTTGCAAGGCTTGTGTTGTTTAGTTCTCTCCATTCAAGGTGGGTAAACATTTCATATTTCTAATATAGATCCATGCTAGTTTCAACTATCAAAAGAGGCATGAAAAATACTAATAAGAGCCCACTTTAATTGAGTAGTTGGTATATGAATTGTTTGAAATGTGGTGATTAATGTGTATTTGGCTCTAGTATTAAAAATTAAATTGTGTGTAGAATGCTCCATGACTATTAGTATGAAGCTATGATGGTGATTAAATTTATTTAAGAATGTTGTTAGTATGATTTGAGACATGATGCATGAATAAGAATGCTTGTTAATTGTGAAGTTGAAACATGGGACTTATTAAGAAAGAGTACACCTTATTTTTGAAGAAAAATGAATTACTTGTATGGTTGAGATGTGATTTATGCAATTGATAAGTGAGTATTTTTCATTGTGACATGGTAGATTAAATGAAAGTACTACTCATAAAATTAGTAGTTGAATTGTGATGAATAGACCTTTATGTTGATACGGATATGGACTATTACAAACATATGTATCGGTTGAATTAAGGATTAATAACAGTAAATTATCACAATGAAATCTTTGAATAGAAAGATTAGTAGATCCATTATTTGGCAATGTCGAAAATACAATATATAGTAGTTTAATAAATAACTCTTGGATTTGTGTGTGAAAAATACATTTTATTAGTATCAAAAATTATTTTTTTTCTTACTGGTATGAACCTTATATGAATGGGGATTAATCTGGAGATTTTCAGTAATTTTTATAAAAGCAATGAGAAACCAAGCTTAATTGAACATCGAGTATTTTTGATAAACAGTGGCTAATCGATTCAAAAAGATTTAGTACGGACTGTGACAACCTGAGCTAGTAGCTCAGGCGGTCACTGTGGGCGTCGGCTTCTCTGGTCTGAACGGATCGAATTCCTGTGGCTGTAAAAACTTTTCACATTTTTTTGTAAGGCCATAACTTACCGAGCCAGAGTAACAAATACTCTGTACACCCCCTCTATATCGTTAACGGCAACTGGCCTAGCGGCCCGTGCTCTGTGCTGTGTCGGTGTTGTGCCTGGTTCGAATCTTGCTATCGGCAAGATGAAAAAAATATTTTTTGGGAGTTTTTGATGTCCAAAAAAATGTGAAAAAAATATGGTAATTCTCAGAAAAATATAAGGAATTTTATAGGAATGATTTGAGTATTATTTGAATGAATTCAACTATGGTTTGGAGTCAAAATGCATATATAGGCATATGGTTCTATGTGGATGATTAATATGAAACTATAACTTGGAAGAATAATTGATTTAGCACATTAAGTGTTAACTTGGCAAAAAGAAATGTGGTTTGTGACATGATGCAAGTATTTTTCTCACTTGTGGAATAACATGAATTGTGTACATTGTTTAGTAATGTAGAATTATCATGATGTGACAATTGATAAGTATATGCAAATTTTGTGTAATGATGGACTAGTGAACAAAGTGAAATCATGAATTGAAAGAGAATGTACATGTGAGTTTGAGAACTCGACATGAAAATTGTATAAATTGAAGATTGTGAAATGAAATTTGAAATAGAGTAGCTAAGTCTCCCCGGCATCGAGAAATGAAATAAAGTGAAATTAGACCAAGGTTGGTCAAGAATGAAATGAATGAATAAGTCCGGTTGATGGAGAGGCTAACTCTAGAGATTAATTTTGTTCATGATTTTTAATAAAACTAAGGACTAGTGCATAGTGAAGATGTGATGAAAGTAAGAGAAAAACATTGAGTATGAGGGCCCTGGGTAGCGGCGAGAGCGTATCCCAGGAATTCCCATGACGAGTCTGGGTGAGGATACTGTTCCAGAGTACCATCCCAGTGGCGACGCTCGTGGGATGTTTGAAGACTACGGGTGGTGTCATGTTTATGGTGAGAGCGTATCCCAGGAATTCCCATGATGCGTCTGGGTGAGGATACTACTCCAGAGTGCCTAAACATGAGTTCGTAGGTCAGATAACATCTAGGATACTTACCGTAATTACAGTAGTAGATTAACTCATAACGGGGGATTGAACCCTATAAAGTTGAAGAACGAATAAGGGCTTGCCCTCGGACCTATGTAGTATGGGATGCATAGAATCCGAACAAGTGCGCATTAGTGTCATGTAACATAAATAAATGCATTAAGGATTAAGTGCACAATCATAACACGACATCAATAGGGTAGTCCCTTTAGTTTGATTGTGACAAGTTTGTGTTTGCTAAATATGAAAGGTTAAGTTATACTATTCCCGGCATAGAGAGGATGGCCGTGTATAATGTTCGTCGGTTGAATAAACTGACGTACCCACAGTCTTATATGCAGGTAAATATCATGTTAAAGATTAAAGAGGAATGGATGCTTAAAGATCATATCATGCTGTTGTACTTGTATTTAATTGTTGTATTTTACTTCCGCTGTGCAAAAGAAAGATGTAATTTGATGTAATCTCTGATGTATGATGAAAAGTTTTAATTTCCCCGTAAAATTGTACTAAAGAAAGCGAAAAGATCCTGTAGAACATCTCGAATTCAGTGTATTTGGGATTCGGGGCGTTACAACGGGTTGGACAAGGTTGTTGTCTAAATGGCGTAGGGTATTCTTTTATTTTTTTCAAGAATAGTGGAAAATCTCAAGTGGGTTGCTTGGGGACTGGATGTAGGTCGGGAGGACCGAACCAGGATATATCGCTGTGTACTCTGTGGTTGATTCTCTTTGTGGTTGTATTTTCTTTACTTGATTTTTAATATCTCTGTGAAACTTGTCTAGATACTCGACTGTCCCTCTTCTATAAGTCGACTGATCAGACTGGTATAACATAATCTTCAAAAACTTTTCTAACAAGTTGACTGAGTTCCGTTGTAAGTCGACTGGTCAGACTTGTATAAAATACTCTTCTATTCTAACGCCCCAGTCAACTGTATTCCCTTTTCAAGTCGACTAGACAGTAAGAAAAAGTTTAATTTCGTTATTATTTTTTATACAACACTATTCACCCACCCTCTAGTGTTTCTTGCCTTGCCTACAGGATACAACAAAACTCTGGTCAGTCGACTCATTATGGCAACCCAGTTGACTGTTCAAGCCGTTTCGACAGTTTTCTGAATTTAAAACTTGTTTTTCAAATTCAAATTTTTTCACTACCATTGTATGGCAGTTGGGATTCTATCTCTCAACGTCGAAACGTTTCTAACTCTATGAAAAGAGTATAGAACTCATTTGGCAAAGGTTACTCAACTCCAAGCATTCTTTAAACTCTCAAGTCTTTTGTTTTCAAGTGTTTCAAAAGCTTACAAACTCTCTGCAGTTGTATTCTCTCAACTTGCAATTTCAATTTCTCGGAGTTTTATTTTAAAAACTTGTCTAGTAAGTCGACTGGTTTTCCGCTATAAGTCGGCTGATCAGACTTGTAACTCTTCAGTAAAATACACTTCTTATTTGACGCAACAGTCGACTGTATATCTTTTTCAGTCGACTTAACAGTACGAAAAGTTCAAGTTCTTAATTATTTTTTATACAACACTATTCACCCCCACCCCCTAGTTTTATTTGCCTTGCCTATAGGATCCAACACTTCGTATTGATAATCTGAACTGTTCAAATTGATCTACACATCTAAATTTGTCTAAATATGTTGTAACACCCCGATTTCCAAATAAAATTGAATTTGAAGTTCCACAAGATCTTTACACTTCACTTCATACAATTTTACAAGGAATTAAAAACTTTTGTATGATAACTTGTACAAATAACTTGTACTCAAATTCCTTTGTATGATACAAGTCAAAAATACTGCTGTTAGTGTAGTTGGGTTCTAGAGACAATTCGTGTGTGAAACCCCTTGTTGATATAGTCTCTATAGTGATTTGACCATAGTTGCCTCACGACACAATATTGACATGAAACAACCTAACTTTTGCCCGTTCTTGATTTGATCATGTATGTGAGACTTCTTGTGAGAATTTGGGTATTTATTGAGAACCATGTGATAGACTTATTGTGGATATGTTAATTACCCTATTTCGTGATGTTTGGACACTTGGTAGATTCGATTTCATGTTTGGTTGTGTTTGGATCAAGTTTCGTTGGATCTATGTTGATTTTGGTTTTTTTGAGGAAATTCTGTGTTTTGCCAATATTTTGTCTTGATCAGTAATTTAGACCATATTAAGGTCAGAATCTTAATTTCAGTATAAAACAGGAGTTTTAGAGAAATTTGTCTTCTTTCTAACCCCTCTGACCTTGATCGATTTCGTTTTCGTATGTGTGAGATATGACGGTTTTACTACAGTGGTGTTGATCAATTCCAGATTTCGTTTCTTGATAATTTTGATGACTAAATTATTTTGATACTTGTGTTACACATATCATTTTGATCTAGAACTTTGGTCAGTTTTTCTATATCTATCTAGGGATTACCCAGAAGTTTGGCAGATTTTATTGATGAGTTTTTTATGCTGTTTCATGCTTGTTTATGAAAGCTAGACTTGCTGTATTTTGATCGCTGTTCTGTAAAGAATCGTATTTTCAACCTATTTCCTGCCACTTTATAGAAAATATTTATGAAATATGAAAGTTATATTATTTTGTCTATTTTCATCTCCCTTTAGAGGATTTGGATTTCGTTTCACAGTTTGCGAGATATTTCAGTTTTCGTACAGCAGTGTTGGGAATTCCAGATTTGCCAAACTATCATTTCTTGATGTTTTCGGATTTTGATGGCTAAACTAATTTTACTGGAAAATTATGAAACTTTATATTCTGATACTAGACATATAGAGAAATACCCCAGATTTTTTGTGGATTTATTTAATGTGTTTTCATGCTGTTTTCCTGCTCTTGAATTCGACTTCCTGATTTCTGGCTGAACGTGTTTTCTTTATTCAAATTAGTTTTGAGTTATGTTTTTGTGAATTAGTGTATGCCTTATTTATACTCGCTGGATTCGGTTGAGAGTCTATTTTCTAGAAGTTTTGATGGATTCAGATTTGTATGATTATAACACTGGGAATTTCAATTTTGCTACAGTATGGTCTTGCGGTTCTGAACTTGACATTTGGTTATTTCATTCTTTCGTGTGTTACATATTACCCATACGTGTTTATTTTGCAACTTGAACTTGTTACTTGATCATACCATGATATACTTGCTTGTTTCATGACACATACATGCTTGTTTGACATTAATAATAAATTAATCAAGCCGGAGTTTAAGGAAAAGATCGAATAGTGGATAATTCAGAAACGTGTACTCAAAAGGAGGCCCGTGTTTCCCATTACATACTGCCATGTTTCATGATTATATGATTCATGCTTGATACTACTTGTTGCCACGTTTTATGACTACATGATTCATGCTTGATACTACTTGTTGCCACGTGTTCATGATTACATGATCATGCTTGATATTACTTGTTGCCACGTGTTCACGATTACGTGACTCGTGCTTGATACTACTTGTTGGCACGTGTTCACGATTACGTGACTCGTACTTGATACTACTTGTTGCCACGTGTTCATGACTACATGACTCATGTTTGATACTACTTGTTTCCACGTGTTCACGATTACGTGACTCGTGCTTGATACTATTTGCTACCACGTGTTTACGATTACGAGACTTGTACTTGATACTTGTTACTTAACTTGTCCCTGAATACAATGCCCTTTATGGTCCACTATGAAATCTAAAGAGAAACTGTTTGTTGTAGCAACCATGTAAGGTGGGCTGCATGAAGTGCTACCAAGACAATAATCACTACAAGACTTGAATATGATACTTGATACATGATACTTGAACTTGATACTTGAAAATCAGACATGCTTGCTTGATACTTGACTACATGATACATGAGACGTGAAATATGACACTCGATACATGATTACATGATACTTGTTTACTTGACTCTTGATATATGCTACATGATACTTGTTTCACCTTATCATGCTAGTTGTTATAATTTGACATCATGCTTATCCCATGTGATTAGTTAGTTTTTCCCCATGTACTTGTATCCTACATTACAAGCAGCCTGTAACTTGCAAATGACGGGTACTTATTTTCTCTTTTTCTCTTCATGCAATTGTTAAATTGCAGATTTTGGAGAACAGGTTCCAGACGGTATTGGTGACATGAATCAATTGTGATGGATTTTATTATTATTATTTCTTGTAGCTTGCTTGAACAATATTGTATTATTGTATTTGGATTTATTCTTGTATTTGGGCAATGTGACCTAGGATATTTGTGTTATTCAGACTATGACTGTTTGAGATTTATATATTTTATTATAAGTATTCTTGTTGGTATTTTGGTTCATATGTGCATGTTGGTTGATTCTTTTGCTTCCGACTCTGATTATTTCGTGAGATGTTGTAAAGATTCTTGAACAGCTTATTGATGATGAAAATCATTCGCTGGACTTTTGTCTCGTATTCGTATTCCGTATTCTTTTTAGGAAGTGGGGCGTGATAGGGTTTTTAGTGGTATCAGAGCCCATATTTGGCTAATGTATTAGTTTTACTGATATATTAGACAAGCTTGGCTCGATCTGGGATCGGCTCAACATTTCACCAACCATGCATACATGAATGAATCATAATCAACTTTATTTGATACTAGTATTATTCCATTCTTTTTGATGCCTTCCTATTTAGTCCCATGATTCCTTGATTCTTCCGTCTTTTTCACTCATCCTCATTTGTTGATTTCTTCTTGGGTATGAATTCATTTTTTCGTACCCATATTCTTTTGATTCTGGTGTTATCCATTCTTTTCTTCATGCTTGGTTCTTCGATCGGCATTGCTGGATCTTCTTAAACGATCATAATGGCGCAGCGGAAGCGTTGTGGGCCCATACCCACAGGTCCTATGATCCTCTTATTGCTTCTTCTTCCCTTTGTTGTTTGCTTCCTCCCATTGCTTATATTCATCTCCATCCGTTGACTCATTGCTTGGTTCATCTCTTCCTTGTTCCTCCTTTCTTCAATTCCAGCTCTATCTTTTTCTTCATCTCTTTGCTTTGTTATCTTGTCAGTCTTGTGTTGTTTTTCTTCATTTTGATACCGGTTACTTCTTCACCCATTCATTATTTGATTCAATTCTTCCCTGTTCTTTCTCTCTTTGATTTCAGTTATGTCTACTCCCTTTTTGCTTTGTTGTCTTGTGTTGTTTCTTTCCTTTTGATACTGCTTATTCTCTTTCATGCATACCATTTGACATCCTGGTTATCCATCTTCTTCCTTCTTTTCTGGTGTTGCCTCTCCTTGTTACCCTTCCCCTGAGTTTGCTTTTGCCTTGTCCTATGTACTGCCTAAGCAAATTTCGAATACGAAATTTTGTTGTAAGGTGGGTAGAATTTGTAACCCCTGTTTTCCCAAAAACATATTTTTCGTATATTTTTGAATTTTTGATTTCTGTAAATTATATTTTCCGTTCTTAAATTCTTTTTCTTAAAATGTATTTTTTGGTCTTCTATTAAAAATCTATTTTCAATCAATAACTTCATTTGTAACTATTTACTATGATCTTGATTCCTATTATTATTATTGTTACTGTTGTTGCTATTATTATTATTATTATTATTATTATTATTATTATTATTATTATTATTATTATTGTTGTTATTATTAGTATGGAGGTACTCTAAATTATCTAAGATTTTTATAATTATTTTCAAATGGAATTTAAACCCTATATCCTATTTTAAACCCATTTAATATCCATGCCAATTTATTCAACCCTATTGGATTTTACCTATTGTTTATTAAACCCAAAACCCATTTTATTAAAACCCATTACCCTATTAACACACCCTAACTACCCAAAGCCCAAAACCCATTTAAACAACCTGCAACCTACCCGTTTACCCTACTGTCACCCCACCTAACCCTAACCTATCTCCATCTATATATTTAACCCAACTTCTCATCTTGAAACCTGAGCCACCTTTTCATCTTCCTAATACCCATGCAGTAAACCCCCGCCGCTTCCGCTTCTTCCCTTAACTCCGAAAACCCATCCTCTTCTAAACCAATACCTCCACTCATCTCTTCCCATGTAGCCCCCAACCTTCTTCAACCCATCAGCCACCTCTTCGTTTTCTACTTCCGTCCTCCTTCCCATCATCCTCCTGTCGCGTCGCAGTCCGCGGTAGCGACCGCAGTGTCGCCAGCAACACCTCCTGCTCCTCGCCATCGAGCCCCGCAGCGCACCACCCTCTGGTCTCTCCCTCCTCCTGTCGTGCCTCGCAATGCAGCAGCACCAGCTCCCCGTGCTGTGTCCCTCCCTCCATCGCAGTGCAGCCAGTGCGACTGTGCATCTCCACCTCTTCCTGTGCATCCGTTGTGCACCTCCCTACCCCTCGACGACCTCCTGCAGCACCTCATTGTGACGCCAGCACTGCCTGTCCCTGGTCGCCGTGCTGCCATCGACTGCCTTGCCATCAGCCACTATATACCGAAGCTTGCGGTTGCCATGGGTTGTTTGATGAAGGTGTTGATTAACTTTGAATATCAGCCGTCCGATCGACTTGATCATCGCGATCTTGATTGAGTGCATTGTTAGCCATTAGACTGATTTTGTTCATGATCTCGATTCTTGATCTCTTGATTTGGGCCGTCGAATCTTCTTCACCATCGGGGTGATCTTGGCCATCCATCAGATCTTGATCATCATCTTTGATTATGGACCGTTGATCGCATTATCATCATCTTGGAGTTCTTGATCACTTTGATTGGTAGCCGTCTGATCGTCGATCTGACCCGATCATCATCATCATCATCCAGATACTGATCATATTTTGATCTTGATCTTGATCTTCGATCAGAGTCGTCCGATCTGATCTGATCACCTTGATCTTTTGATCTCTTGATCTCAGCCATCCGATCTTATTTGTGATCATCTTGTTTGTAATTTGTTGCTATTGAGTTCGTGCCCGGGATCCGTTCCAGTTATTCTTGCTTTCGGCTTCGTTGTTTTCATCGTCTTTCAGGCAAGTAACTTGTACTCAAATTTCTTTGTATGATACAAGTCAAAAATACCGCTTGTAGTGTAGTTGGATTCTAGAGACAATTTGTGTGTGAAACCCCTTGTTGATATTGTCTCTATAGTAATTTGACCATAGTTGCCTCACGACACAATATTGACATGGAACAACCTAAGTTTTGCCCGTTCTTGATTTGATCATGTATGTGAGACTTGTGAGAATTTGGGTATTTGTTGAGAACCATGTGATAGACTTGTTGTGGATATGTTAATTACCCTATTTCGTGATGTTTGGACACTTGGTAGACTCGATTTCATGTTTGGTTGTGTTTGGATCAAGTTTTCTTGGATCTATGTTGATATTGGTTTTTTTGAGAAATTCTGTGTTTTGCCGATATTCTGTCTTGATCAGTAATTTAGACCATATTAAGGTCAGAATCTTAATTTCAGTATAAAACAAGAGTTTTAGAGAAATTTGTCTTCTTTCTAACCCCTCTGACCTTGCTCGATTTCGTTTTCGTATGTGTGAGATATGACTGTTGTACTACAGTGGTGTTGATCAATTCCAGATTTCGTTTCTTGATGATTTTGATGACTAAATTATTTTGATACTTGTGCTACACATATTATTTTGATCTAGAACTTTGGTCAGTTTTTTCAATATCTATCTAGGGATTACCCAGAATTTTGGCGGATTTTATTGATGAGTTTTATATGCCGTTTCATGCTTGTTTATAAAAGCTAGACTTGCTGTATTTTGCTTGTTGTTCCGTAAAGAATCGTATTTTCACCCTATTTCTTTCCATTGTATGGAAAATATTTATAAAATATGAAAGTTAGATTATTTTGTCTATTTTCATCTCCCTTTGGCGGATTTGAATTTCGTTTAAAAGGTTGCGAGATATTTTAGTTTTCGTACAACAGTGTTGGGAATTCCAGATTTGCCAAACTATCATTTCTTGATGTTTTCTGATTTTTGATGGCTAAACTAATTTTACTAGAAATTATGAAACTTTATATTCTGATACTAGACATATAGGGAAATACCCCAGATTTTTCATAGATTTATTTAATGTGTTTTCATACTGTTTTCCTGCTCTTGAATTTGATTTCCTGATTTTTGGTTAAACATGTTTTCTGTATTCAAATCAGTTTTGAGTTATGTTTTTGTAAATTAGTATATGACTTATTTATACTTGTTGGATTTGGTTGGGAGTCTATTTTCTAGAAGTTTTGAAGGATTTAGATTTGCATGTTTATAACACTGGAAATTTCAGTTTTGCTACAGTATGGTCTTGCGGTCCTGAACTTGACATTTGGTTATTTCATTCTTTTGTGTGTTACATATTACCCATACGTGTTTATTTTGTAACTTGAACTTGTCACTTGATTATACCATGATATACTTGCTTGTTTCGTGACACATACATGCTTGGTTGACATTAACAATAAATTAATCAAGCCGGGGTTTAAGGGAAAGATCGAATAGTGGATAATTCAGAAACTTGTACTCAGAAGGGGGCCCGTGTTTTACATTACTTGGCACCATATTTCATGATTACATGATTCATGCTTGATACTACTTGTTGCCACGTTTTATGACTACATGATTCGTGCTTGATACTACTTGCTGCCACGTGTTCACGATTACATGATTCATGTTTGATATTACTTGTTGCCACGTGTTCACGATTACGTGACTCGTGCTTGATACTGCTTGTTGCCACATGTTCACGATTACATGACTCGTGCTTGATACTACTTGTTGCCACGTGTTCATGACTATATGACTCGTGCTTGATACTACTTGTTGCCACGTGTTCACGATTACGTGACTCATGCTTGATACTACTTGCTGCCACGTGTTCACGATTACGTGACTCATGCTTGATACTTATTACTTGATTTGTCCCTGAGTACACTATCCTCTATGGTCCACTATGAAATCTAAAGTAAAACTGTTTGTTGTAGCAACCATGTAAGGTGGGCTGCATGAAGTGCTACCTAGACAGTAATCACTACAAGACTTGAACATGATACTTGATACATGATACTTGAACATGATACATGCTTGCTTGATACTTGACTATATGATACATGAGACTTGGAACATGACACTCGTTACATGATTACATGATACTTGTTTACTTGACTCTTGATATATGCTACATGATACTTGTTTCACCTTACCAAGCTAGTTGTTATAATTTGACATAATGCTTATCCCATGTGATTAGTTAGTTTTTCCCTATATACTTGTATCATGCATTACAAGCGGCCTGTAACTTGCAATTGACGGGTACTTGATTTCTCTTTTCCTCTTCCCTGAAATTGTTAAATTGCAGATTTTGGAGAACAGGTTCCAGACGGTATTGGTGAGATGAATCACTAGTGATGAATTTTATTATTATTTCTTGTAGCTTGCTTGAACAATATTGTATTATTGTACTTGGATTTATTCTTGTATTTGGGCAATGTGACCCAGGATATTTGTGTTATTCAGATCATGACTATTTGAGATTTATATATTTTATTTCAAGTATTCTTGTTGGTATTTTGGTTCATATGTGCATGTTGGTTGATTCTTTTGCTTCCGACTCTGAATATTTCGTGAGATGTTGTAAAGAGTCTTGAACAGCTTATGGATGATGAAAATCATTCGCTGGACTTTTATCTCGTATCCGTATTCCGTATTCTTTTTGGGAAGCGGGGCGTGACAAATGCGAAGTGAACCGCACATCTCGATAAAAAACAATGGTCAACGGAACACCATGAAGCCTGACGATCTCTCCAACATACATCTCAGCTAACTTGTCCATAGACTAAGTAAGTTTCATAGCCAAGAAGTGAGCTGATTTGGTTAGTCAATCGACTATGACCCAAATTGCATTATTACCCTTCGAACTCTTGGGAAAACCCGTGATGAAACCATGCTGATGTTATCCCACTTCCACTCTGAAATAGGTAGGGTTGGCAAACAGGTCTGGTAGGCCGGGTCGGGTCGAACCCGCTCGGGTTTGCACCCAACTTGGGCGGGTTCGGGTCGGGTCGTTGGGTTAAACGGGCCGGGCCTGGGCGGGTTGAAGGCATCAATTCACGATCTGCCCAACCCGTGAACCCTTTCAGGTCCAACCCGGGTCGGGTCGGGTCAGGTCGCGGGTTGGCTCGGCTAGAGTTAACCTTTTTTTTTACTTAAAAAAAAGTAATGTAATTTTGATAATAAACATAAAAAATTGTAATAATAATAATAAGATTGAAAGAGTCAAAATGCCAAAAAGAAATGATATATTATTAATATGATTTCAACTTATACAAGTTTCACAATTTGTAATAAGAAATAATGATTTTCAACAAATTTGTTTTATACAATAACAAATTTTTTATATACAATTTCAATTTACTTCAATTTTTATAATTTTAAATAACAAGCAAAGATTTAATACAATTTTTTATCCATTTACAATTGTCTTCAATTTGTTGTTGTTGACTTGTTGTTGTTGGTCTTGAATTCTTCATTTTGTTTGCTATTGTTGTTGTTGTTCTTCTTCTTCTTCTGACGAGTTGCTCCCACTTGTGGACGTATCAAATGATTTTCTTTGGGTCCTATCTTCAGCCTTCAGCCAGTCTTCTGTGCAGACGAGCATCTCTAACGATTGGGGCTTCAAGCAATTCCTGTAATCAGTTTGAACCCTGCCACTTGTAGAAAATGCACTTTCAGAAGCAACTGTAAAGACAGGAGGAATTAGTAAATCTTTAGCCATATATTTAAGAATACTATAAGTATGTTCATGGTCTTTCCACTATTGTAAAATATCTAGTGAAGAACTAAAAGACTCAGAATCTTGTTGGTTATACCAATGTAATTCATTTGGTTGATTAGTCGTAGGTTTTTTTGATTGAATTTGTGCAAGTAAATTAAATGTTTTATCATCAAATTTACTATTAGCCTTACCTTTAGAAGTAGCAGAAGAAGAACTAACTAAAGAAGTTGCACTGCTAGAAGCAAAACATCTATCATAATAATCATACAAGTTATTTAATATCGATTCAAATTTAACTAAAAAAGAAGCGCAATCAATTTCATTATCATCATCCCCAAGTAAATTAAAAAACATTTCAATTAAACTCTTCGTACCTTCTAATTTGATACGAGGATCACAGTAGCAACACAATACAACATAGGAGGAGGTTTAAAATACTTCAAAAATTTTGTGTATGCAGGTTTTACAATATTACCAACAAAAGCATCATCGATCAGTTCTTTAAAAGTTTGCATCATAGTAACTATTGGAATAAAAATGCTACTAGAAGTAGATTCATAAGATTTTAAAAGTTTGAAATTTGCAGTTTTAAAAGGTTCTAAAATTTTCAACAAAGATTCGGCATAAAACCAATCGACGGGAGTCATTTCAAAATTTGGCATATTTTTTGCAATACAAAAATCATTTATACATGCTTTAAATTTAGTAACAACATGTAGCAAATCAAAAGTAGAGTTCCATCGGTGTTTAACATCCTTTGGAAATTTTTTAAAAGGTACATTTTTAAGCCTACACCAAGCTTTCCATTCTTAAAATATGGTGCCACTTAATGCAATAAAATATACAAAATTTCTAATTTTAACTATATATGGTTCGGCTATTTTTAATGCATCTTGAACACATAAATTTAAAATATGACATGCACATCTAACATGAAAAATATTGTCAGATGGAGGGTTTAATGCGGTTTTTAAAATACTAATTGATGCATTGTTATTAGATGCATTATCAAAACTTATACACATAATTTTATCGTGAATATGAAAGCATCACAAATTTCTAAAATACGGTTTGCAATTTCATTGCCACTATAGGGATAGGGCAACGTGGCAAGTGATATGATTTTTTTTTGAAGAATCCAATCACTGTCGATCCATGACAGGTTATTCCCATCATTAGAATATTATTGCAACCCGTCCAACAATCGGAAGTTAAACTAACTCTACAAGTTAAACTCCATAAAATTGCAATCAAAGCTTTCCTCATTTCATTGTACATTTTAAAACAACTCGATTTGCAAGTATTCCTAGGGATTCTTCTAAAATGAGGGTTTAAGGCGGTTTGATTAAAATTTTCCAAGTCCCTACTCTCGGGATAGGAAAATGGTAACTCTTCCTTGATTACTAATCGGGCCATTTCCTGACGAACAAGTTCGGAATCATAAGGGTGGCTATCAACTAGACCGGTCCTAGGGTAGATTTATTGTAGACCGGGTAGGTCAACAAGAAGTTCTTTTTGCACATTTTGGATGTGTCGCCTAATTGTACCCATGCCCTCACCCCTCTTTCATTCGTATGGCTTCGAATATGTTTTACACACTTTTAAACCTACACCCAGTAGATTTTCTTCTGGAATATAATCATAAAATTTGTGCTAATCACTACTTTCCCCTATAGTTTTCCTACTAGTAGCCGGTTGTGTTGTTTCGGTGGCTTGTTGTTGTGGTTCTTCTTCTAATTCTATGTCTCCTACAGACTCAACATGTGTACTCGATTGTTGGGGAGGAGGATTAGGGTAGTCTTCGGCGGGGTCATTTTGTGAGATAATTGGAGGCCTATGGGAAGTGCCAGTGTTATCTCGTCCACTTTGGCTACGGACGCTACCGCGTGATCTAGATATGTTGATATATAGTAGTGTATGTAAAAAAGTTCAACACAATGTACGTGCGATAAGTTACAAAAAAAATCTAGAAAACAAGAGGGTTGTGAGAGAGAAGATAAAAAAACCAACAAACAAATATGATACAAAAAATTATAACTACAAAAAAAAAATAGAAGAAGAGGGATATGAAGTTTTGATACTGTTCACCATGGATACTCGTATATAAAAAAACTCGTAAAAGTAAGAATAGAAGTAGAAGTAGAAGTCCGGAATTGAAGACTTGAAGAGAGCTTGAAGGAGAGTTGAAAACTTGATCACTTGGAGGAGAGTTGAAGACTTGAAGACGTAGTTGAATTTTGAATTCGATACGAATGGAATTTTTCGTTTGATCGTGTATATGTCTTGCTACCTTGTTTGTTCAATTGTTCACAAATTGATATGAATTGAGTAATAATAGTAGAGAGAATAAGAGAGTAAGGTGTGAATTTTTTGTTTGGGTATTAGGGGTATTTATAGGGGGAAAAAATTAAAAAGAAACCAAAAAAAAACACAAAAAAACTGCTACAATAGCCGTTGAAGCAGCTCTCGGGTGTGATGAGCGACCCGTTGGACCCGCGGGTCAAACGGTCGACCCGCGTGGGTCGAACGTTTGACCCGTACGGGTCAACTCGCGAGTGGGTCGGGTTCAAATAGGCGGGTTATCGGGCCAGGTTGATCGGGTTAAATTTGCGTATTTTACGACCCGGGTTGACCCGTTTCTGTTAACGGGTTCGACCCGAACCCGAATCGGCATTTCGCAGGCCGGGTTGAACGGGCGGGTTGCGGGTTGACCCGACCCGTTTGCCATTCCTAGGAATAGGTAACGGTTGCAATAAACCTCCGGGCTTCTGATTCTCGGCTTTGACCTGCTGACAAATCTCACACTTTGCCACAAATCCAGCCACATCCCGCTTCAAACCCGAGCACCAGAAATGTTGCCTGAAGTCCTTATACATCTTGGTACTCACAGGATGTACAGACAAAAGAGTAGCATGTACCTCCTGAAGAATACTTTCTTTCAATTCTTCTTGATTCGGAACACACAGCCTCTCTCCAAACCACAACACTTCATCCCTGATCTGAAACTCTGACAACCTGTCAGCACCAACCTGCTCCTTCATTTTCTAAATCTCTGCATCTTCCTTCTGACTTGTTATAATCCTTTCATTCAGCGTACGCTGAACCTCAACTGAGCTAAAGATACTTTCAAGCCTTGCATAATAACTTTAATTCCAGCCTGATCCAACTCCTCCGCAAGATGCCTCTGAGTTGTAATCAAACTAGTCAGACTGCTTTTACAGCTAAGTACATCAGCAACAACATTAGCCTTTCCCGGGTGGTACTTAATCTCTGGACGAATGTCCTCAAGTACTTCCAGTCATCTTCGTTGCCTCAGATTCAGTTCCTTCTACTGATAGATGTACTTCAAGCTTTTATAGTCTGCGTACATGTTCAATTTCTCACCATACAAGTAGTGTCTCCATTGCTTCAAGGCGAAGATAATCGCAGCCAACTCCAGATCATGAGTCAGATAATTCTTCTCATGCGGTCTTAGTTGCCTAGACCCATAAGCGATCACTTTTTCTTCTTGCATTAAGACACAACCAAGCCGATGATGTGAAGCATCGCCGTAAACATTATACTCATCACCTTCTCTAGGCAAAGCCAAAATGGGAGCAGTAGTCAGCTTCTCTTTTAACTCCTGAAAGCTTGTCTCGCACTGCTCTATCCACTTGAAGTTCACATTCTTCTTAGTCAGACCAGTGAGCGGCACGGCTATCTGAGCATAGCCTTAGATAAACCTCCTGTGGTATCCAGTTAACCCACGAAAACTTCTGATCTCCTTCACTGTAGTAGGCCTTGCCCAATCCTTCACCACCTCTATCTTCTACGGATCAGTTGCCACTCCCTCCTTAGAAAGGATGTGACCCAGAAATGCCACTTCAGATTTCCAGAAATCATACTTGGATAACTTGGCATACAACTCATGCTTTTGAAGCTTCTTCAGAACCTCAGCCAGATGCTCAGTGTGCTCCTCCTCCTGACTTGGAGTACACGAGAATATCGTCGATAAACACCACGACGAAAGAATCAATGAACGGCCTTAGAACTCTGTTCATCATGTCCATAAAGATCGCAGGTGCATTCATCACTCCAAATGGCATAACTAAGAATTCGTAATGCCTATGTCGAGTTCTGAATGCAGTCTTATGCACATCTTCAGTCTTCACTCGAACCTGATGGTATCCCGATCGAAGATCTATTTTGGAGAAAACAGCTGCTTCTTGTAAACGATCGAACAGGTCATCAATTCGTGGAATTGGATATTTATTCTGAATAGTGACCTTATCCAGTTCTCGGTAATTGATGCACATCCTCATCGATCCATCCTTCTTCTTTACCAACAGCACCGGTGCTCCCAAGGGT
Source organism: Hemerocallis citrina (assembly GCA_017893485.1). Taxonomy (NCBI): domain Eukaryota; kingdom Viridiplantae; phylum Streptophyta; class Magnoliopsida; order Asparagales; family Asphodelaceae; genus Hemerocallis; species Hemerocallis citrina. The sequence goes on from CM030358.1 coordinate 232,810,233, forward strand.
GACGCACTCGGTTGAATAAAGCCTTTCCCCAACAGTTCCTCAATCTGCCGTTTAATCTCATCCTGCTCCACAGGCGCCATCCTATACGATGCCTTGGAAATGGGTGCACTCCCTGGCAGAATAGTGATGCTGAACTCTACATCACGATGCGGGGGTAACTCGGGAAAATCTTCCAAGAACACAGTCGGGTACTCCCGATCCACTGGAATTTCTGCACCTCCATAGGAACCTTCTTCTTGCTGATAGCTGCTACCAAATCTGAACATCTCTTCTTCCCTTGGAAAGTGACTACAGGACCTCCTGGAACCTTCACTGTTACTTCCTTGGTCTTACACTCGATGTTCGCACTGTACACTGACATCCAATCAATGCCAATGATAACATCAACCCCCAGGATATTCAACTCAATCAGATCAACCCCGAAAATTATGTCCCCAATCTCGATCTCGCAGTCTGCATAGTACTGATCAGTGGTTAAAGTCTCCCCTGATGGAGTAGCTATTGCTAAGACCTTGCCTAGAAAGACTTTCGGTTCGACTCCCAAGACTAACAAATTTAGGAGATATAAAAGTATGAGAGGATCCAGTATCGAACAAAACAACAGCTTTCTTTCCATTCAAATAATGTTCTCCAGTTACATAACACACTACCGTTACATAACAGTTATACTAAATAAACAGGGAAAAAGAACAACAAAAACTTCTAAACATCCGCCCTCGTACCAGTTATGACGTGATCCACTTCATCAACGTCAGCCTCAGTCAAAGCGAATACTCATCCCTGCTAGTACGGCTTCTTCCCAACCTACTGCGTTGGCCCATTACGGACGACATCTCGCAGCTTAGGGCAGTGAGATCTATAATGGCATGTCTCCCTACAATTGAAACAAGTCACCACAGGAGCTCTCACCCAACCATTTTCGGGTCTCCCAGCCACATTGACATCGTTTGCCCCAGTAGGTTTGAACCTTTGAGCCGACGGCTGCCCTCTGACATTCCCAGAAACTGTGGCCCTTTTCCCCACATTCCAATTGTGCCTCCGATTCTGAACAGTATGTAACTACTCCATATCCGCCTCAGTAGCTACAGCCCGCTTGACTAACTTGTTAAACCTCCTGATACTGAAGGGTATCATCCTTGATCTCAGACTCGACCTCAAACTGTGCTCAAACTTCCGAGCTTTCTTCGCCTCGTCCATCTCAAGTTCGGGTGCATATCTCGAAAGTTAAGTAAACCTTGTCTCATACTCCCTAACAGACATGCCTCCCTGCTATAGCGCCAGGAACTCCATCGCTTTCTTCTCTTGGACATCAGATGGAAAATAATGACCGCAGGAACTCCTCCAAGAATTCCTCCCAGCCAACAACACCATTTCCCACAGTCCGCTTCATCGACTGCCACCACACAGCCGCATCCTTCTCAAGCTACAAAGTAGCCAACTTCACCTTGCTACCTTCCGGAGTTTCCAAGACTTCAAAGATAGTCTGAACTTGCCGAATCCAATTGTCAGCTGCATCTGGGTCTGACTTCCCTTCAAACACAGGTGACTTCATCTTCTTGAATGACTCCACGAGTTTGAGCGCCTCAGGAACTGGATTCGCAGGCATCCTCCCCTGATTTTGATTCATGGCAACGGCGTTGAGAGTCTGATAGACTCTAGCCAACTCCGTTTCCAAGTCAAGTCCATAGCTGGGACCTTCTCCATTCCTTGATCTTCTTCCAACTATATTCTGATTCAAAAGATCCATTAAATTTGAAGTAGAAAATATGAATTTAAACTAACTTCTTTCATTTCATTGAATTCAAACTTCTTACATTCAAATTTAAAACATCGTTTGACATCAAGCAAAAGCACTGACACGATACAATATTCTAATCCCTACGGTTCCTCTTGCCTTACCTAAGCTCTTCCCGTACTTCAGCCACTTCTTCCTTCAGTACATCGTACATGTTCTTTCTCTTCTCGAGTTCCCAAACACGATGACTGGGGGTTGCAATATTCTCCTTGCACTTCACATACTGTGCCTGCAACAGCTCTGCTCTCTCCCTCTGAGTCTCCACTTAAATCTGAAGGATCTTGATGAGATCTCCCCAATCTGGCTCTTCCTCGTCAGATGAAATGTCTGATGAGTCTGGAGGTGGAGTGATCTCTCGGAACTCGGGCCATTCCTCTTCATATTCCTTGGGATCCTCTTCGTCAGAATCTCCTTGTCCAGGGCAATAGTCCTCTTCGATTATGTGCCAGGCATCATCGCCTGTTGGGTCGTGGTGGTTCGCCATCTTGGGGAAGGGAGAAGAAGAAGCATCAATCATAGAGCAATACAAATGTAAGTAACTTACATTTAAATCTCTATACCCAACTCACACTCTAATGTTCATTCTACGGTGTCGTTCCTTATAAATTTGTACTACTTGGAAGCGTGGCTCTGATACCACTCTGTAATATCCCGAATTCCAAATAAGACTGAATTCGAAGTTCCACAGGATCTTTACACTTCACTTCGTACAATTTTACAAGGAATTAAAAACTTTTATTACAACAGAGTTTACATCAATGCAGCGGAATTATTAGTTATAACATGTTACATGAATTAAACAATTGCTTGAACAATTCTTTAAGCAGCAATCAATCTTTAATCTTGTCAATCTCTTTATCCTGTACAGAAACTGTGGGTACATCAGTTGCATACAACTGATACAAAGATATAATACATCAATTTCTCTTACGTGGAAAGCACACACTTGTCACAAAACTAAGGGGGACTATCCTATTAATGTCGTGTGTGAATGTGCACTTAGTCCTTAATGCAATTGTTTATTTACATGACACTAATGCGCACTTGTTTGGATTCTATGCATCCCATACTACATAGAGTCCGATGGCAAGCCCTTAATTGTTCTTCATCTTGTAGGATTGGATCTCTCGCTATGACTTAAACTACTACGGTAACTACATTAAGTATCCTAGATGTTCTATGAGTTACGAGCCTATGTCTAGACAGCCTGGAGGGGAATTCCACGTCGTGACATGATGCATCATGCAGAGCCTGTGGACAATTTAGCCTCCGTCATGAAACGATGGCACCACCAGTAGTCACCAAACACCCAACAAGCATTGCCATGGTCCCAATAATTCTGGAGTAGTATCCACGCTATGACATGGCTCATCAGCAGGCAACCTCTGAACACTCTCACACCGTAGATCTGAGGCCCTCATACTTGTGTTTTTCTCTTACTTTCATCACATCTTCACTAGTGCATTGTCCTTAGTTATTTGAATCATGAATAAAATCAACACCCTAGAGTTAGCACTTTCTCTATACCGGTCTTAACCATCAATCAACAATATGACCCAAACTTGGTCTCTCATTTCAATACTTCATCTAAAAAGAATTCAATCAATGCCGGTATAAGGGCTTAGCTACACTCTAGCCTTTAATCTCATTTCATGTTCATAAAGATTAAGTATTCACACTCACACATTTTTCTCTTAAATCATCCTGATCTTTATTTCAATTTCATGCACAAAATTCATATATAAAGTGACGAATTCATTTTTCAAGCTTACCACATTCATAATAGATTACACAATTTCCTTTTTACTTTCATAATAACATTCTTTCGCTTATTAAAACAAATCACAATTTTCTTTATCTAAATTTTCCATGACACAATTCATTCAAAATCTATATTCGGAAATCTCCTTTAAAAGATTATTATTAATCTTCTTTATTTACCCAATGTTTCACTCTAATAATTTGAATCAAGTTTCATTCCAAAATAGCCTTAAATTTTCATTATAGTATGTCAAAAAGCTATAGAAAGTATCTCATGAAGTCTAGACATTTTTAGAATATTTCTAGTATTTTTTTCTTAATTTTTAAACACCTTAAACCCTTTAGAAAAATCAAAATATTAAATAAAAAAATCCAAACTCCAAATTTTTTTGCCTAAGGCCGGTTTCGAACCATGCACAGAGGCCCCCACGGTGAACGGTAACACCACCAAACCGCACCCATTAACCAGAATGACCAAAATGACTAACTGTCTAAAGGAAAACTCGACTTCTGTTTGGGCTTTGAGTTTGGATTTTGAATAAAAATTAGATTTTGAGGAAAAAACGAAGTCTATGCCGAGACTCGAACCAAGCACACAGTGCCGCCGCTGAACAGTAACGCTCTAAAGGTGCACCCAAAGACCAGTATGACCTAAGTGGTTAACTGATGTGAGATGGGTTGAGTTATTTTTGACTCGACTCTTTGTTTGTTATTAATATTTCAGTATTTCAAAAGTTCTTAAACTCTTTTCTCTTCTAATTTATTTCATGAAACTTTCCAGATTACTAGTTTTGTAGATTAACAACATAACAGTATTTTTAAAATATTATTTTGACATAAAAACATAAATTTTTTCTTCCAATCACTACAAAACTGACTCGATTTCCCGGCTTTTTTTGCGTCTTTGCCGGCGTTTTTTTACGCCGGTGAAACCTTCACCGGCGTTTATAATAGCACCGGTCCAAATGCCGCCGAAGCGAGCGTCGCGGAATGAAAGGGGTCTACACCGGCGGTTTTACTGGACGCCGGTAAATATTACAACTACACCGGCGGTCAGAAAACGCCGGTGTATGGGGGTCTCTGAGTGCCGTTCTTTTACCCCCAATATACATTCACCGGCGGCCATCAACCGCCGGTATTTATCCATTCACCGGCGTTTCTATAAACGCCGGTGTAGAATGATAGTATACCGGCGGTCATAGACCGCCGGTGTATGTGCATTTATGAGTGCCCGGTTTTCCCTACTTACAAGCACCGGCGTGACCAAAAAACGCCGGTGTAGTTATGTTCACCGGCGTTTTATAAAATGCTGGTGTTTCTTGGTGCCGTTACAGCTAGCGACATACATCGGCGTGTGTAGGAACGCCGGTATATCGCACACTGCAACTAATTCATTAGATAGACCGGCGTTTTATAAAACGCCGGTCTAGCTATGCCCATTTGTTTTTCATGCTCCGGTTTTCCGTTCGATTTCAATTCACAGTTTTATTTGCAAAACCTGTAAACTAATTCACAACTGATTCAACCAATTTCGCTGCATATTACTGCGCAAATCACAACCAAACACAAGAATAATTAAAGATAATAAAGTTTCACACGTGTCATATCAACGTCCAAATTCACCGCAAAATTAACAGTGTCATAATTAACAAATTAATATAGTGACGAACACCCCAAATATCCAAACAAACTAGTCTGACAAATATCCCAAATATCCCAAATTAACAGTCTGACATAACTCTCATAAAAAAACAGTCTGACATAACAACAGCAAGGAGGACATAAGAACAACAACCATACAGCAAGGAGGACATAAGAACAGCAAGGAGGACGCAGATTCATACCCCTCGAGTAACTTCAGTTCTGATCATCAGAATTTCCTTCATCTGGGCGACCGCTCTGTGAAAAAAAAACAATAGTTTAATTCAACAGTAGACCACAATACAGAATATACATATTTTTTGAACTTGCAAAAAGATCTACCTGTATCTTAAATTATAAGATCAAAGTGCCAATTGCAAATGGAATTGTTAATGATATATAGAGAGGTAAAATAATTACATTGCAATGCTAAAAATCTAGTACTTAATTTTGTTTTTAAATATATCTAAAACAACAAAACAAATGAAAATTCAGTATCTAACTTGAAACCTTAATATTCTCCTCTGATTGGGAATATCCACTATCTAAAACAGTAAAACAAATGAAAATTCAGTATATAAGCATGTCTTTCATGGATTGTTCAGACAATCCATGAAACTGTCATCGTGAAAGGAAACCAAATATAAGAAAAATAAGAAAAATAAGATAGGGCTCATATCAAGTGTATTTTTAGGGAACTGTCATCGTGGAAGGAAACCAAATATAGAAGCCAGAAATGGAAACAGAAAGAAGAATGGTAGAGACTTTGGATACACCAGGCTAACATAGCGGCATTTTCCTCATCTCTCTCTCATCCCTTGTTTCCATTCAGCACACGAACACAAAGAAACATCAGCAACAACAGCAAGAGCGACAAGAACAACAATAATAATAAATTATTATGAACAAGATGTCTCTATATGGGTTTCCAGATCTCCACTCGAGCCCTCTCTTTCTAATCACAACCCAATTAAGAACATAGACAACAGCCACTAAACTATTCAATCACAGTCCAATCAAAATTTGCCAAAGATGGCAATCAGCTTCATTAACAGTATCTGAAAATGAAAATATCCATTATCTGAGCATATATGTTGCTCTACTAATTCTTTAGCCCAACTAAATCTAAAACCCAATTGTTGTGCATATCCGGAGGATTTTGTCATACAGCTATAGCATCCTCAGTTCACAGTGAACCCATTTTGGTTAAAAAAACATGCCAAGCTGACAATCAGATGCATGAAATCAGCTTCATTAACAGTAAAAGAAGATGAGGATGCTAGCAGCATACTTAGTTTGGAAGTGAACCCATTTTTTGTTAAAAAATCATGCCAAAGATGGCAATCAGCTTCATTAATAGTATCTGAAAATGAAAATTTCCATTATCTGAGCATATACGTTGCTCTATTAATTCGACTGCCCATCTATATCTAAAACCCAATTGTTGTACATATCCGGAGGATTTTGGCATACAGCTATACCATCCTCAGTTCACAGTGAACCCATTTTGGTCAAAAAAACATGCCAAGCTGACAATCATATGCATGAAATAAGCTTCATTAACAGTAAAAGAAGAAGAGGATGCTAGCAGCATACTTAGTTTGGAAGTGAACCCATTTTTTGTTTAAAAATCATGCCAAAGATGGCAATTAGATTCATTAACAGTATCTAAAAATGAAAATTTCCATTATCTGAGCATATATGTGGCTCTATTAATTCTTTAGCCCAACTAAATCTAAAACCCAATTGTTGTACATATCCGGAGGATTTTGGCATACGTACCTATAGCATCCTCAGTTCACAGTGAACCCATTTTGGTCAAAAAAACATGCCAAGATGACAATCAGATGCATGAAATAAGCTTCATTAACAAAAGAAGATGAGGATGCTAGCAGCATACTTAGTTTGGAAGTGAACCCATTTTATGTTAAAAAATAATGCCAAAGATGGCAATCAGCTTCATTAACAGTATCTGAAAATGAAAATTTCCATTATCTGAGCATATATGTTGCTCTACTAATTCTTTAGCCCAACTAAATCTAAAACCCAATTGTTGTACATATCCGGAGGATTTTGGCATACGTACCTATAGCATCCTCAGTTCACTGTGAACCCATTTTGGTCCAAAAAACATGCCAAGATGACAATTAGATGCATGAGATAAGCTTCATTAACAGTAAAAGAAAATGAGGATGCTAGCAGCATACTTAGTTTGGAAGTGTACCCATTTTTTGTTAAAAAATCATGCCAAAGATGGCAATCAGCTTCATTAACAGTATCTGAAAATGAAAATTTCCATTATCTGAGCATATATGTTGCTCTATTAATTCGACTACCCAACTAAATCTAAAACCCAATTGTTGTACATATCCGGAGGATTTTGGCATACAACTATACCATCCTCAGTTCACAGTGAACCTATTTTGGTCAAAAAAACATGCCAAGATGACAATCAGATGCATGAGATAAGCTTCATTAACAGTAAAAGAAGATGAGGATGCTAGCAGCATACTTAGTTTGGAAGTGTACCCATTTTTTGTTAAAAAATCATGCCAAAGATGGCAATCAGCTTCATTAACAGTATCTGAAAATGAAAATTTCCATTATCTGAGCATATATGTTGCTCTACTAATTCTTTAGCCCAACTAAATCTAAAACCCAATTGTTGTACATATCCGGAGGATTTTGGCATACAGCTATACCATCCTCAGTTCACAGTGAACCCATTTTGGTCAAAAAAACATGCCAAGATGACAATCAGATGCATGAAATAAGCTTCATTAACAGTAAAAGAAGATGAGGATGCTAGCAGCATACTTAGTTTGGAAGTGAACCCATTTTATGTTAAAAAATCATGCCTAAGATGGCAATCAGCTTCTCTAACAGTATCTGAAAATGAAAATATCCATTATCTGAGCATATATGTTGCTCTACTAATTCTTTAGCCCAACTAAATCTAAAACCAAATTGTTGTACATATCCGGAGGATTTTGGCATACGTACCTATAGCATCCTCAGTTCACAGTGAACCAATTTTGGTCAAACAAACATGCCAAGATGACAATCAGATGCATGAGATAAGCTTCATTAACAGTAAAAGAAAATGAGGATGCTAGCAGCATACTTAGTTTGGAAGTGTACCCATTTTTTGCTAAAAAATCATGCCTAAGATGGCAATCAGCTTCATTAACAGTATCTGAAAATGAAAATTTCCGTTATCTGAGCATATATGTTGCTCTACTAATTCTTTAGCCCAACTAAATCTAAAACCCAATTGTTGTACATATCCGGAGGATTTTGGCATACGTACCTATAGCATCCTCAGTTCACAGTGAACCCATTTTGGTCAAAAAAACATGCCAAGATGACAATCAGATGCATGAAATAAGCTTCATTAACAGTAAAAGAAGATGAGGATGCTAGCAGCATACTTAGTTTGGAAGTGAACCCATTTTATGTTAAAAAATAATGCCAAAGATGGCAATCAGCTTCATTAACAGTATCTGAAAATGAAAATTTCCATTATCTGAGCATATATGTTGCTCTACTAATTCTTTAGCCCAACTAAATCTAAAACCCAATTGTTGTACATATCCGGAGGATTTTGGCATACGTACCTATAGCATCCTCAGTTCACTGTGAACCCATTTTGGTCAAAAAAACATGCCAAGATGACAATTAGATGCATGAGATAAGCTTCATTAACAGTAAAAGAAAATGAGGATGCTAGCAGCATACTTAGTTTGGAAGTGAACCCATTTTATGTTAAAAAATCATGCCTAAGATGGCAATCAGCTTCTCTAACAGTATCTGAAAATAAAAATATCCATTATCTGAGCATATATGTTGCTCTACTAATTCTTTAGCCCAACTAAATCTAAAACCAAATTGTTGTACATATCCGGAGGATTTTGGCATACGTACCTATAGCATCCTCAGTTCACAGTGAACCAATTTTGGTCAAACAAACATGCCAAGATGACAATCAGATGCATGAGATAAGCTTCATTAACAGTAAAAGAAAATGAGGATGCTAGCAGCATACTTAGTTTGGAAGTGTACCCATTTTTTGCTAAAAAATCATGCCTAAGATGGCAATCAGCTTCATTAACAGTATCTGAAAATGAAAATTTCCGTTATCTGAGCATATATGTTGCTCTACTAATTCTTTAGCCCAACTAAATCTAAAACCCAATTGTTGTACATATCCGGAGGATTTTGGCATACGTACCTATAGCATCCTCAGTTCACAGTGAACCCATTTTGGTCAAAAAAACATGCCAAGATGACAATCAGATGCATGAAATAAGCTTCATTAACAGTAAAAGAAGATGAGGATGCTAGCAGCATACTTAGTTTGGAAGTGAACCCATTTTATGTTAAAAAATAATGCCAAAGATGGCAATCAGCTTCATTAACAGTATCTGAAAATGAAAATTTCCATTATCTGAGCATATATGTTGCTCTACTAATTCTTTAGCCCAACTAAATCTAAAACCCAATTGTTGTACATATCCGGAGGATTTTGGCATACGTACCTATAGCATCCTCAGTTCACTGTGAACCCATTTTGGTCAAAAAAACATGCCAAGCTGACAATCAGATGCATGAAATAAGCTTCATTAACAGTAAAAGAAGATGAGGATGCTAGCAGCATACTTAGTTTGGAAGTGAACCCATTTTTTGTTAAAAAATCATGCCAAAGATGGCAATCAGCTTCATTAACAGTATCTGAAAATGAAAATTTCCATTATCTGAGCATATATGTTGCTCTATTAATTCGACTACCCAACTAAATCTAAAACCCAATTGTTGTACATATCCGGAGGATTTTAGCATACAGCTATACCATCCTCAGTTCACAGTGAACCCATTTTGGTCAAAAAAACATGCCAAGATGACAATCAGATGCATGAGATAAGCTTCATTAACAGTAAAAGAAAATGAGGATGCTAGCAACATACTTAGTTTGGAAGTGTAGCCATTTTATGTTAAAAAATCATGCCAAAGATGGCAATCAGCTTCATTAACAGTATCTGAAAATGAAAATGTCCATTATCTGAGCATATATGTTGCTCTACTAATTCTTTAGCCCAACTAAATCTAAAACCCAATTGTTGTACATATCCGGAGGATTTTGGCATACAGCTATTCCATCCTCAGTTCACAGTGAACCCATTTTGGTCAAAAAAACATGCCAAGAAGACAATCAGATGCATGAAATAAGCTTCATTAACAGTAAAAGAAGTGAGGATGCTAGCAGCATACTTAGTTTGGAAGTGAACCCATTTTATGTTAAAAAATCATGCCTAAGATGGCAATCAGCTTCTCTAACAGTATCTGAAAATGAAAATATCCATTATCTGAGCATATATGTTGCTCTACTAATTCTTTAGCCCAACTAAATCTAAAACCCAATTGTTTTACATATCCGGAGGATTTTGGCATATGTACCTATAGCATCCTCAATTCACAGTGAACCCATTTTGGTCAAAAAAACATGCCAAGATGACAATCAGATGCATGAGATAAGCTTTATTAACAGTAAAAGAAAATGAGGATGCTAGCAGCATACTTAGTTTGGAAGTGTACCCATTTTTTGTTAAAAAATCATGCCAAAGATGGCAATCAGCTTCATTAACAGTATCTGAAAATGAAAATTTCCATTATCTGAGCATATAAGTTACTCTACTAATTCTTTAGCCCAACTAAATCTAAAACCCAATTGCTGTACATATCCGGAGGATTTTGGCATACGTACCTATAGCATCCTCAGTTCACAGTGAACCCATTTTGGTCAAAAAAACATGCCAAGCTGACAATCAGATGCATGAAATAAGCTTCATTAACAGTAAAAGAAGATGAGGATGCTAGCAGCATACTTAGTTTGGAAGTGAACCCATTTTTTGTTAAAAAATCATGCTAAAGATGGCAATCAGCTTCATTAACAGTATCTAAAAATGGAAATTTCCATTATCTGAGCATATATGTTGCTCTACTAATTCAGTTAACCCATTTTGGTCAAAAAAAATGTGCCAAGAAGACAATCTGATGCATGAAATAAGCTTCTTTAACAGTAAAAGAAAATGAAAATTTCCAGCATATAATCATTTATGTTTCTCTATTAATTCTTCATTGATGTTTGTGACTCCAAAACAAATTGTGATTGGGCTTTGAATGGAGATTGTAGTCATAGATCAATTCTTCATTGAAGAAAAATACGAATAGGGCTCATATCAAGTGTAGTTTTAAGGAATTGTTTTCGTGGAAGGAAACCAAATATAGATGCCAGAAAGAGGAATGGTAGAGAATGAGGATACACCAGGCTAACATAGCGGCATTTTCCTCATCTCTCTCTCATCCCTTCTTTCCCTTCAGCACACGAACACATAGAGACATCAGCAACAACAGCAGGAGCGACAAGAACAACAATAATAATAAATTATTATGAACAAGATGTCTCTATATGGGTTTCCAGATCTCCACTCCAACTCGTCTCTTTCTATCACAGCCCAATTAAGAACAATTGTTCACAGTCACTGTTAAAGAAACATATATGCTCAGATAATGGAAATTTTCATTTTCAGATACTATTAAAGAAGCTGATTTCATGCATCTAATTGCCATCTTTGGCATGATTTTTTAACCAAAATGGGTTCACTGTGAACTGAGGATGCTATAGCTGTATGCCAAAATCCTCCGGATATGTACAACAATTGGGTTTTAGATTTAGTTGGGCTAAAGAATTAGTAGAGCAACATATATGCTCAGATTATGGATATTTTCATTTTCAGATACTGTTAGAGAACCTGATTGCCATCTTTGGCATGATTTTTTAACAAAAATGGGTTCACTTCCAAACTAAGTATGCTGCTAGCATACCAAAATCCTCCAAATTAGTACAACAACACGGCTGAACAAACCTTGTTTGCAGGTCATACAATGTCATCTAAGCATGTTATGTGCCAAAGTGGGGTTGGTCATACAATGCATGAACGACACGTATTAGTTATTTGTGAGTATACAATAGGGTGCAGCTATGAACAGGGCTCATATCAAGTGTAGTATTACGGACTGTCATCGTGGAAGGAAACCAATTTAATATAGAAGCCATATATGGAGCCAGAAAGAGGGATGGTAGAGAATGAGGATACACCAGGCTAACATAGCGGCATTTTCCTCAACTCTCTCTCATCCCTTCATTCTCTTTAACACACGCACACAAAGAGACATCAGCAACAACAGCAAGAGGGGGTTGGTCCAACAATAAGTATAGATTATAATAAACGAGATGTCTCTATTTGGGTTTCCAGATCTCCACTCCAGCCCTTTCTTTCTAATCACAGCTCACTTAAGAAACATAGACGAAATGCTTATAGACGACAGCCACAATGCAGACTCACAAACACTAGTACGTGTCTTTCATGCATTCAAGACCATAATCTCTTTAAAAATACCAATTTAAAGACTTACCGAGGGTGGGACTTGGGATTGCTGCCCTATTAAATGGGCCATTTGTTCTTGTAGGAGTGCAACCTGTGCCTTTAATGAAGTCATCTCCTCGTCCCGATTGGTACTTGAACTAGAATCATTCCGTCCGAATAGCCACGAGGGGGTTGGTCCTAGCCCCATACCACGGACACGTCCATGCCTCTCCTTTCCCCTAACCTCGGTCAAGGCAACTCTCTGCCGGGTATGCCAATCTGTGGGTGCCGCCGTAGGGTCAGAATCTGAAGCGGAAGAGATTTCATCATACCTTCTCCGAGCGTTAGTCTGTAAAAGGATATAACAATCAGAGTTAAAAGCAGATGAGATTTCGACTACTCATTAGATATTAGTTCACAAATTACCAGAATCCGTGCTGCCTCAGGGCTCGCATACGTCCCATCCTTCGTTTTGTGGGTGGCATCGAAAAAGTCAATGTCGCCAAACTCCGTAGGACCCCCCAAATCTTCTTCCTATATATTAGTAAGATGAAATGGTTATAAACAAATAACTGTAAGTAAAAAATATTCAATACGATTGCGCCTACCAATTCTTCCCGAACCAGAGCAAAGCTCTGTGTACCAGTGGTGTGCAACACTAGCTGCTTTGACCGACTGGCAACACCCACCTCCGCCCTTTTCTGTACATGCCACAATGAAGTTAGCAGAAAAATTCATTAGAGTAGCTATACAACCACATACTCATTAGATTTTTGTGCCTTTAATGTAAATACCTGACCGATCGCCGAACTCCAGTAGTGCACAAGGAATTGCCAATCTGAAGGCTCCACATTTTCTGGCACATCCCTTGCATTCTCCTCCTCTGAAAGGTCTTTTTCAAAATACCTCCCCTTCAAGTCACTCTTGTAGTCCCTCCACTTTTTGGAGAGTGAATTTTCGACCCAAGGCATAAGGGAGTCGGCGAACGAGAAATATTACTGCAAAATTTATTACCCATCACTAAAAATACATATTTCAATAATATATTTGCGCCTACCAATTATTTATTTTAGATGGGAAATACCTTGATTGTCGTAATAGCAGTGGCCTTTGTCGTGGTTGGCACCTTCGGCCAACTCTCATATGACAAAGGAATTATCCGGGGGTTCCTTGCTATAACCCCAGTAAAGGAAGAAAATTTGCTGGCGTTATCGCCAACCGGTTGCCCGACCCCGTTTACCTCCACCACAATCCTTTCGTCATTCTTAAGCCTCCAAATATTCATCATCTTAGTTCGCCCACGATGTTTTTTGACAGTGGGCGGCGTGCTACCCTCACACTCATCTGTTTGACTGCCACTATTATGTAGTGGCTGCTTATCCCCATGGCTCTCGTTGCCATCATTTATATTTACCCTCTTTCCACGCCTCGGCATGTTGTACCTGTCAAGGATTCAATAACTTCCTTAGAGATGCAAATTTAATTAATAACATGTTTATAATAACTATCATAAAATTTGTACTTTAGTAGGATTAACAAACCAACATAATTATAAAAAAATTAATTAAATGAGATTTGTAACAAATTAAATTACAATGATAGTTTGGTTCAAATGACACTAAGCATAGTTTAATGTAAATAACACCAAGAAGTAGAAAATAGATAGATAATTAAACCGGTGTATTAAATTCACAATGAACATGTTCGGAATTACAGACATAATATTACAACAAGATTTAAGACACGAAAATTACAGACATATAATATTGAGATTGAAAATCAAATAAACTACAATACGACATCTTACAATACATCGCCCTCTTCTCCATCCTTGCGGAGCCAAGTCCCGCAAATTCTGCCGTCGGTTGTGTTTACATCAAACACAGGAAACTCAGAAGCAATGTAACTGTTCATGACTTCACCGTCTTCATCTTCTGAAGTATCGCCCAGTTGGAATACATCTCTTGGTTGCATAGCGAGAGCCACATACGATTTTGGCAGGGTTGGATCTTCAATGTAGAACACTTGTTGCACTTGGGATGGAAACACAAATGGCTCATGGCTAATGTGTGTACCGATGTGAATCAATTTTGAGAAGTTTACAACTGTGAAGCCAAACTTATCCTTGTTGTTAGCAAAATTCCTATCAAACTCAGCCCAATCCCCACGAAATAAGACAACACGGAAATGACCAAAATAATTCAACTCATTGATATCTGTGAGCACTCCATAGTAGTCGAGATCTCCATCTACAGGCCTCGTGTCCGATTTGGAAGCATAACTTCTAGTCTTAGACGTCACTACCATTCCACTATTTTGAGACTTCAAATTACATTCACGATCCTTAGTACGAAATCTAAAACCATTGAATATGTATCCTCCGTATCTTTTGACCATATTATAGGGACCTTTGGCAAGTACTTGTATTTCAGAGGACACACCTTCAGGACCCAAAGAATGTACCTATTAATTTTGCGCAAATCGTATCAGCACCATAGAAAATGTAGATATAATGAAGATTAACTTGCATAACTGTAATTCACCTACATGAGATTCAAACCACTTATGAAATTTTTCATTCATCAACTTGTTTTGTTTACGTGGTGGTAGTCTTCTTGGTCTAGCCCTTCGTTTGATGTCCCTGACAAATTTGCTAAAAACAAGCAACTGAAATAAGGAATAACAAAAGTAAGTTAATATCGAACTCCGCGGTTTTCACTGTATTCGATTTAAATTCAAAAGCAACTTACTTTCGAAATGGTTCCACTGATGCATGGTGGTCTAGCACATATCGATGTGCCTGTTCCCACGCTAAGTTATCTAGCTCCAATGCATCAACTTTACCAACAGTAGTGCCAGCGGTATCAAAAAGATATTGAGCACCATCAAGGTTGGAAATGTCTGGATTTCTACGTGGTCTACTCGAAGATGTCTCCACACCCGGCAAATACCTGGAAAAAAAATGTGAACACTCCTCTGATAGATATCCCTGAGCTATTGACCCTTCAGGATATGCTCTATTTTTAACATAACCCTTTAGCCGGTATAGGTACCTGAACATGTACAATTAATGAATTAAAGCAGATTAGGGGATTAAAAGAAATGAGCTTTTGAAAATTCAATTTTGTAAGATGAATGAATTCTTTTACCTCTCAATGGGGTACATCCACCGATAGTGAACAGGACCGCCGATTCTGGCTTCACCAGCAAGGTGGATTATCAAGTGAATCATTATAGTGAAGAACGATAGAGGAAATATCATCTCCATTTTACTAAGTGTCAATGCCGCCTGCTGCTCCAATTGGTCAATATCTTCAACACGAAGCATTCTTGAGCAAATACCTTTATATATGCTACAAAGATCTTTCAGGACAGTAGTGACTTGCTCACACATTGAAGACCTTAGGGCCACAGGAAGGAGATCCTGCATTAGGATGCGGTAATCGTGTGACTTTAGACCCTGAAGCCTCTTCTCTTTAAAGTTGACACATCTTGCTATGTTAGAAGAATAGCCATCAGGAACTTTAAGTTCCAGTAGTACTTTGCAAAACAATTCCAACTCCGATTTTGACATAGAATAGATTGCAGGAGGTAGGAGTACTTTCCCGTTCGGTAATTCTTCTGGGTGCAACTCATGTCGGATGCCCATTGACTTCAAATCAAGTCGGCTCTTGAGATTGTCCTTTGTCTTCCGGTCATCTCCCATAACTGTTCCTATACAATTTTCACCAATATTATTTCCGATATGCATCACATCTAAATTATGTCGCAATAAGTTGAATTCCCAATACGGCAACTTGAAGAAAATACCCTTCTTCTTCCATGCACCTAAACTCGTCATGTTTTGATCCTCATCTTCGCCACATAGATCGGTCTCCTCACCTTGCTCCGGCCTTGCCCTTTTCTTGCCCTTTGTCCTGACTTCTGGTTCTTTTCCATATTTGAATTGATGACCATCTACTCGCCTCAAAATATCTAAACCAGAAGAAGATCCAGGAGCATGTTCCCACTCGTCGGTACCATCAAATGTCGCTGTCTCTACCCGAAATATATGTGTGTCAGGCAACCATCTCCTATGACCCATATAGCAAAACTTTCTGCCATTGTACAACCACCTTGAACTAGTTTGGTCAGCATAACATGGACATGCATAACGTCCTTTAGTACTATATCCAGATAAATTTGCATATGCTGGAAAATCATTGATTGTCCAAGACAACACGGCCCGAAGAGAAAATGTTTCTTTAGCCACAGCATCATAGGTTGGAACACCCACCCAAAATTTCTGAAGTTCATCTATTAACGGTTGTAGGTACACATCTATATCATTACCAGGACCTTTCGGTCCAGGAACTATCATGGACAAAATAAATGAGGACTGCTTCATGCATTTCCAAGGCGGCAAATTGTATGGTATTAACACAACCGGCCATATGCTGTATGTACTACTCATTTTCCTGAAAGGGTTGAAACCATCACTAGCTAGTCCAAGTCTCACATTCCGAGGATCTTCCGCAAAATCAGGATATCTTTCATCAAATTTTTTCCAAGATTGAGAATCAGCAGGATGTCTAAGAATCCCATCATTAGTGTGACCTTCAGCATGCCATTTTATATCAGAAGAAGTTTTCGTAGATATAAACAACCTTTGTAGCCTAGGAATCAGAGGAAAGTAACGCAGTATTTTGGCAGGCTTCTTTTTCCTACTTCGCTTAGTAGATCCACTGGCTCCCTCGTCTTGATTTGGTCTTTCTCTCCATTTCGAAGAACCACACACTTCGCAATTCTCCAGACTTTCCTTACCACTCGTGAAAAGCATACAGTCATTTGGACATGCTGCTATCTTCTCATACCCTAGATCGAAAGAACTTAGGAATTTTTTGATTTTATAGGCTGAGTTTGGAATACAGATTTTAGGAAATGCTTCATTCACCAATTCAAGTAGCATAGTGAAGGACTTAGCAGACCACCCATTTAAACATTTAATCTGAAATAGTCTGACAATGAATGAGAATTTAGAGAATTTGGTGCAATCGCGGTACAACGGAGTACTAGAATCTTCAAGTAACTTAGCGAAGGATTCTTGCTGCTTATTATTTTCAGGGGCGGGGCCAGGCATTTCCTTGTCTACCCCACCACCAATGTGTGATGTTTCTGTTGACTCATTGTGAACTTGGGTTGTTGGGTTATTGGTGTGAAAAGGAACATTATGAATCCCCATGGCATCTTGCAAAAAAGCATGCATCTCATCGGAAATGCTTAAGTCTTCGTTCACTAAGGGCTCATCTTCATTTTCTAATACAACCGGACAAACAGGAGCTGACGTATGATCCTCTCCATGACAAAACCACTTTGTGTACCCTTGAAGAAAACCGTTGACAACCAAGTGTGTATGTACTACGTCACATGTCCTCAAATTACAATTTGTACACCGGAGGCATGGACAAAGGATTAGGTTGGGATCACGGGAATGTCGTTTGGCAAAGATAATAAAATCTTTAATACCATCACGGTACTCCTTGGATAATCGTGGTTTACTAATCCAACTTCTATCCATTATAACAATAACACACAATCTGAAATTAAAATTTGATATATTAAATAGTAATAACAGTAAAAGGCATTTTGTATATTAAATTTCACCTTTTTGAAAACCATCCTTAGCTGCAAATAAATAAACGATATAATCTTTAACTGTAAAATAAAGAAATTGTGGTTCCAAAAAATGTACAAAAAAAAAATTAAATCTTAACACAATCTACTCTATTCACATAACCCTAAACTACCTTTTGTGGAAATTATCACAACCACCTTAGTGGTATTTTATCGCACACCCTGTGTTCGAGTGTAATATCAATTCGACTATAGTCTCCCCTGTATTTGGCTTTCCGTTCAAGGAGATGATGATGGTAAAGGGTATTTTGCTGAGAAAGAGGAATCAGACGAATAATGAGCGCGTCGTGCTGTAACTACGGTAACAAGAAGATCTGATGACTCATGAACTATTCTGTTCATGGCTACTAATCATAAAGAAATTGTGGTTCCAAAAAATGTACAAAAAAAATTAAATCTTAACACAATCTACTCTATTCACATAACCCTAAACTACCTTTTATGGAAATTATCACAACCACCGTAGTGGTATTTTATCGCACACCCTGTGTTCGAGTGTAATATCAATTCGACTATATTCTCTCCTGTATTTGGCTTTCCGTTCAAGGAGATGATGATGGTAAAGGGTATTTTGCTGAGGAAGAGAAATCGGACGAATAATGAGCGCGTCGTGCTGTAACTACGGTAACAAGAAGATCTGATGACTCATGAACTATTCTGTTCATGGCTACTAATAATCACTTACTTATCTCATAATAATAATAATAATAATAATAATAATAATAATAAACAAAAGAAACTAATATGGATACTAATAAGTTTTTCTAAAATAATTCTTCATCCCAACTAAATCATTGATGTTTGTAGCGCCAAAAGAAACCTGCATCAGGTTTGTTCAGCCAAATTCTTGTACAGATTTGGAGGATTTTGGTAAAAAACATGCCAAGATGCCAATCAGATGCATGAAATCAGCTTCATTAACAGTAAAAGAAAAATGATAATGTCCAGTATGTAAGCATATATTTTTCACAGTGAACCCATTGTTGTACATATCCGGAGGATTTTGGCATACAGCTATAGCATCCTCAGTTCACAGTGAACCCATTTTGGTCAAAAAAACATGCCAAGATGACAATCAGATGCATGGGATAAGCTTCATTAACAGTAAAAGAAAATGAGGATGCTAGCAGCATACTTAGAAGTGTACCCATTTTTTGTTAAAAAATCATGCCTAGGATGGCAATCAGGTTCTCTAACAGTATCTGAAAATGAAAATTTCCGTTATCTGAGCATATATGTTGCTCTACTAATTCTTTAGCCCAACTAAATCTAAAACCCAATTGTTGTACATATCCGGAGGATTTTGGCATACGTACCTATAGCATCCTCAGTTCACAGTGAACCCATTTTGGTCAAAAAAACATGCCAAGCTGACAATCAGATGCATGAAATAAGCTTTATTAACAGTAAAAGAAAATGAGGATGCTAGCAGCATACTTAGTTTGGAAGTGTACCCATTTATTGTTAAAAAATCATGCCAAAGATGGCAATCAGCTTCATTAACAGTATCTGAAAATGAAAATTTCCATTATCTGAGCATATATGTTGCTCTACTAATTCTTTAGCCCAACTAAATCTAAAACCCAATTGTTGTACATATCCGGAGGATTTTGGCATACGTACCTATAGCATCCTCAGTTCACAGTGAACCCATTTTGGTCAAAAAAAATGCCAAGATGACAATCAGATGCATGAGATAAGCTTCATTAACAGTAAAAGAAAATGAGGATGCTAGCAGCATACTTAGTTTGGAAGTGTACCCATTTTATGTTAAAAAATCATGCCAAAGATGGCAATCAGCTTCATTAACAGTATCTGAAAATGAAAATATCCATTATCTGAGCATACATGTTGCTCTACTAATTCTTTAGCCCAACTAAATCTAAAACCCAATTGTTGTACATATCCGGAGGATTTTGGCATACGTACCTATAGCATCCTCAGTTCACAGTGAACCCATTTTGGTCAAAAAAACATGCCAAGATGACAATCAGATGCATGAAATAAGCTTCATTAACAGTAAAAGAAGATGAGGATGCTAGCAGCATACTTAGTTTGGAAGTGAACCCATTTTATGTTAAAAAATCATGCCTAAGATGGCAATCAGCTTCCCTAACAGTATCTGAAAATGAAAATATCCATTATCTGAGCATATATGTTGCTCTACTAATTCTTTAGCCCAACTAAATCTAAAACCCAATTGTTGTACATATCCGGAGGATTTTGGCATACGTACCTATAGCATCCTCAGTTCACAGTGAACCCATTTTGGTCAAAAAAACATGCCAAGATGACAATCAGATGCATGAAATAAGCTTCATTAACAGTAAAAGAAGATGAGGATGCTAGCAGCATACTTAGTTTGGAAGTGTACCCATTTTTTGTTAAAAAATCATGCCAAAGATGGCAATCAGCTTCATTAGCAGTATCTGAAAATGAAAATTTCCATTATCTGAGCATATATGTTGCTTTACTAATTCTTTAGCCCAACTAAATCTAAAACCCAATTGTTGTACATATCCGGAGGATTTTGGCATACAGCTATACCATCCTCAGTTCACAGTGAACCCATTTTGGTCAAAAAAACATGCCAAGATGACAATCAGATTCATGAAATAAGCTTCATTAACAGTAAAAGAAGATGAAAATTTCCAGTATCTAAGCATATATTTTTCTATTAATTCTTCATCCCAACTAAACCATTCATGTTAAGGAAATCAAGATGCATAATCTGAAAAAACATGCTAAGTTTGAAAAATAAGGGAAATCAAGAGATGATACCGAAGAGAGAGAGGGAGAGCGGGGCGACGAGCCCGGGGGCGTAGGAGATAGAGAGAGAGCGGGGCGACACGGTGGTTTCCGATCGCCGATTCACCTCCAAATAGAGAGAGGGAGGAGGGAAATCGAAAATGACGAAGGGAAGAAGGGACGATGATGAAAGGTCGAAGGCTGTCGAAGAGGACGAAGCGGCGGAGGCAAACGCGCGGGAAGTAGAGCGAGGAAGGAGGGAAAACGAAGGCGCCCCCTTTTTTTGGGGGGTTTGTGAAAATGGCGAGCGAAAGATTAGAGTTCGCGGGATTTATCGCAACTTATTCACCGGCGTTTCAATTAGACACGCCGGTGAATGTATCGGTATATTCACCGGCGTTTATTATTAAAACGTCGGTGAATAATACACTTCATCGGCGTTTTTAAATAAAATGCCGGTGAATACGAAGATTGCCCGGCGGTTTAAAGCGACCGCCGGTGTATAACCTTCCCATCTGGCGCCCCATTCCTTTTTCGCTCTCTACCCCGGCGCTACTAGTAAAACGCCGGGGAATATTCGCCGGTAAATCGAGTATCGTTTGTAGTGAATTTTTGTTCTATGTCTACAATTTCGACATTGCAAAATAATCATGATTTCCACCAATTTTAGCCTTACAATTATCACAAAATGTTGTCTCTTTCTTTTTCTTTTATTTCCACAATATTTCTATAACATAGTCTCATTATCACACTAGCGTCACAATGATTAATATAGCAGAAATCAAATATTTTATTTTACTAACTAACCATTTACAAGCATATATTCTACATCTAGCATGGTTCCAAATTTACATTTTCATAGTAACATGATAATTCCACTATAATAGCCAAAATCTATAGCAACTACCATACAATTCATCAAGCATTCATTTTATTTTCTAACTAGTTTCTTTTTAAACAAACTATTGGTTAATTTACTAGTTTCCTTATCAATTCATCAATCAATCGCTAGCATGATGTCTACATTAGAAGTAAAGAAATCACCCACCTATTTGAAGAAACAAATGAAAAGAACTCATAGAAATCTCCTTGAACACGCGAACGGTCCTTCTCCTCCTAGATTGTGCCACCAAAAGAGCCTTCTCCTCCTTGTACTTGATGAAACCCGAGCTCTCCTTCCTCCTCTTAATGGTAGGCCGACCTCCAAATGTGAAAGGGAACACACAACAAATACCACTCAATCTTTTTGCTCACAAACTCTCAATCTTTTCTCACACTTGTTTTTTTCTTTCTTTTTCTTTTCACAATTTTTTTAGTGTGTTTCATGAAGAGAATGGGGGGGGGGGGGTATTTATACATTTTTCAAAGTGGAATAGAGGGCCAAGATTGAATTAGATGGTTGTAGATTAGGGGCTAAGATGGGTTAGGGAGTTAGAACAACTACCCAAGACATAAAAACCACCTCTCCACTACTCCAACTCTCCCACTCTCCCCAGCTTGAATCCGGCCAAGCTTCTAGCCCCATGCACGTGCATGTGCAATGCACGTGTCACATCAAGAACCCCTAGTTACTAGCTGTACATGCATTTGTTAATTGATTTGTTACAAAAATGAGTCTACCCTACAAGTTGTCTCATTTAAATGAGAATAAACTAGTGGGCTCAAATTAGTGGGCTTTAGTAACCATGGGCTTAATAATTAAAATAATTAATTTAATTAGTGTGGGCTAGATTTAAACAATTAGGCCTAGGATTAAAAATAGGCTTTTGATTTAACAGAGAAGAATTAAAATACTTTGTTCATGCTATAAAAATAAATAATTTTCTAAGGGTAAAATGTACATAAATTTGCACGTGCAAAACACGTAAAAATCAACAAACTCTTATTTAATTAAAATTGAAAATTCAGGATGTTGCATATGTAAAATTTAATCATTTGAAATTCATTTGCCCATCTATTGTAGTGTTACAAAATTCTATGGCTAAAAATCATTGTTTTTTATAGTCACATGATGAATGGGTAAATGAATTTCAAATGATTTGATTTTATATATTTAGACTAATTTAGTTGAGTACATCAATGTGAACAGTTCGGATCATCGATAAGATAGTGGGAAGGTCGAGTGCACATGAGTGCATCTCTCTCTCTCTATATATATATATATATATATATATATATATATATATGTATGTGTATATATATAGGGAAAAAGGGGTATGAGCAACTTGCTCATTTAGTAAATAAGCAATTGATGATGTGGCATACATGTGATTGGAAAAGTCTAAGAGTTCGTTGTCCAATGTATCACATGCATGCCACATAATCAATTGCTCATTTACTAAATGAGCAAGTTGCTCATATCCCTTTTACCCTATATATATATATATATATATATATATATATATATATATATATATATATATATATATATATATATTCTCAATATATATAGAATATTATTATGTATAATATTGTATGGAGAAACACGCGAGTTGCACATGTTATTTGTAAGCTATTGAACTGGGTTTAGTGGGCAAAGAGCCCAGTACCCAAAACTCAGTATTATCCCATATATACTGGTCTTGTGGTAGGACATGAAATTAATCCAATTCTGATCATCAGGATATAATATCTTAAGCAGTAAGGAATTTAGGGATGCTTTTGGATCGGATACGGATCAGATATTGGCTATACCAACATCTGTATCCGCAATCCAACAACGAATTCGAATACGGATGAAAAAAATTCATATCCGTATCCGCAAATTTCGTATACGGATGCGAATCGGATACGGTCTATCAGATGACGGACATGAATTCGAATATCAAACATATAGTTTTTGCTATATTTTTTTGCTTAACTAGTACTTAGATATGTATAACACTGAATTGCATGAATCAATTTTTATATCTAATCACAAAATAGAAATCAATTCAACAAAAGGAGTTAAGAAAAATTTATTTCATATATGTATATCTCGTGTAAAAGATAATATATTAAGCACTTACACATTTATTTGTGTCACGCCCCGCTTCCCAAAACCACAAAATACGAGCGCTTGACAAAGCCCAGTGAATGATTTTCATCATTCATGAGCTGTAGGATCGACTCAGCATCATAACAAGAATATAATAGAATATACACAACCACGCATGCATGAATAATTTATTAATCAACAGAAAATAATTGAAATAAAATAATAATATTCCAAATAGTTTTCAAATCTAGATCAAAAGATAAAACTCGGGACTATAAGCCCGTTACAAGGTTCAAGTAGCAACAAATATAAATAACTCAAATACAAGAAAATAGTTAAAGCAGTTTTCCCAAGCGAAGCCTAGAACGTTTGCTCACCAATTCCAGCAGGCAACTCGTCTCCAAAGTCTGTATATAAATATTAAAAAAGAGGAAAAAAAAAGGAAAAATAAGATAGACACCCTTAGTGCAAGTTAGGGCCGCAAATAGTACAAGCAATGATATGAAAACTAGTGCAAGAAATATGGAACAATATTTAGAATCAAGAATGTATGATATAATATAATGAGGATGCAACAAGTAGTGGGATTCAAGAACTAGCTAGCAAGAAGGACAACTCAAGTGACAAGGTTGGGTAACAAGTACTAGTAGTAGAACAAGTGGCTAGTGAACATGTAATGGTATCAAGCATCAAGTAACAAGTATCACGTACAAGTGTCGAGTAACAAGTAATAAGTTTCAAGTATCAAGTTGTCAAGTACAAGTATCAAGTAGCGAGTGTCAAGTATTATGTTCAAGTATCGAGTCTCATGTATCATGTAATCAAGTATCAAGTAAACATGTATCATGTTCAAGTCTTATAGTTATTACTATCTAGGTAGCACTTCATGTGCCATCCTTTTATCACATTGTTGCTATAGTCAATGCAATTTTGTTTAGGCCTAGTGGTGGATTTTATAGGGCGGTGTACTCAGGTCATGTAGGAAATACGAGTATAAGATCAAACCATGGGCACTAGAGGTGGCCCCTGTCAACCTTTGACGTGGAACTTAGTTCTACGTAGCACTTAGTTCCATCTGATTACAAATACATATCATGTAATTATATAATGGCACTAGAGGTAACCCCCGCAGGCACTAGAGGTGGTCTCCGTCACCCATGACGTGGCACTTAGTTCCATTTAACATAACATCATGGAAAACACGGGGCCCCTTCCGAGTATACTTACCTATATTGTCCACTACTATAGTTTTTTCCTTAAACCCCGGTTTGTTATTTATTATTATCATCAAGCAAGCATGAAAGTATGCGAAACAAGTCAAGTAAACATAATTAAGAACATGGAACAAGTCTAGGCTAGGCAGGATACATGTTCGAGGATCAAAACAAATCAAAGTATCAAGGACAACGAGAATTCCAAATCTGGACAGCATGACACTGCTGCACCAAAACTGCAATTTTCATTGCTACAAGATAGAAAATATGGATCCGTCAGAAGGCCTAGAAACTAGACTCCTACCCGGTTCCAACGCATATAATTAAGGTACATAAAAGCTATGGTAACATGTGTCAAAACAGCAAACTATACAGCATTTGTGTTCACCTAGAATTTGTAAGACTGAGTTTATACATATGAAACAGGTTTGGAACATCATTAATTAATTCTACGAAAATTAGAGAATGTTCTTTAGGGTGTCCAGTATCAACATGTAAAATTTCAAGTCATTTACTTACTGATAGCATAGTTAAAATAATTGTAATCCAAAGAGGTGCAACAGTTTTTATGAATCTGCGATTACCCGACACAGTAGCAGTAAAACTGTGGTATCTCTTAAACCGTAACTCGAAATTCGAAAATTCTTGATGTTATTGACAACTAGACACTTAGGGCTACATTTCATATTCAGGACTCAAGTTCAGATTTTGGTTTTATCAGGGTCGAAACAGCAAGGCAAGACAGAAACAGAAACCAACTAAAACACTTTTTGTATGAAATGAATCAAAATTTTACTAGTTATGAACAAGTGTATCAACGAAGGGTTGTGGCTCTTAGGTCATATAATATATAAGGAGAAATACGAGATCATCAACGATACACAAAGAGGAGTCACATTCACAAACTATTTGCAGTATTTTCAAGGAAGAGCTTGTACTAGAAAACAAAATGTACAAGAGATACTTGCCTTAGGGTGTAGACAACGAATCCGAACACGAACAATTAATGGGAAATCCCGAGCGGTGAGGCACGAGCACGGACACACGCACGCACGTGTGAGACACGTGCAAAACACCCACACAACAGATCTACCCGGATCTCCTCTAGACACCAAACAGCAAACGCAGCAATCAGATCTGATCAGATGGAGGCTCAGATCTTGATGCGATTGGGTGGTTCAGATTTGAACAGCCACTCCCTCTTCCTTCTTCTTCTCTGCTTGATCAACCGCAGCAACGGCGGTGGGCGCTTCGATGGCGATTGCGAGCGGGATAGTGGGAGGGCAATCGCGGCGGAGACCGGTGGCAGGCGGCGATGACGTCGAGGAAAGCTCGACGCAGGAGGCGGCGTGGCGTGGCCCTGTTCTTGATGGGAAAACAGAGCGATGGTGGAGCTTGGGGGTTCGACGACGATGCAGGGTCGATGGGGATGTTGGCAGTGAGAGCAGAGGTCGAGGGTGAGGAGGTGATGGGTTTCGGTAGTGGAGCGAGGTGAGGAAGACGATGAAGGGGGTAATGGCGGAGGGAGAAGCAATGGGTTGTGGCGGTTGTAAGGTGAAGATGAGCGGGGGATGAGAGCAAGGAGACAGTGGGGTCGAGGCGATGGTAAGGATGAGCAGGGAATGGGGACGACGACGGGGAGACGAGGCATCGGGAAATGGGTGCAGAGGTCGAAATTGGGTTTCGATGAGCGGAGGAAGAAGGAGACTGGGGAGAGAAATGGTAGGCGGCCTGCTGTTGGGGTTAAAACAGTATTAGGTTAGGGTTAATTAGGGTTAGGAGGGTTTAAATAGTAGGGTTATGGGTTTTGGGTATTAGGATAGCAGGGTTTGAGTAGGATCCAACAGGAGATTGAGTCCAAATTCAATATAATAGGGAAAAAGAAATAGATGAGGTGAATCGGTCCACTCTTCATGAAGAACGACAATTCAGAGTAGATACGAACAATGAAATTGAAATAAATATTGTCACAAAATTGAGTTGAAACAAATGAAATGATTTTATTCGAACTGGAACAAAAAACAGATCTCAAATTGATGGACAGAGTACAAGGAATGTAAATACAGTAGAAAAATGTAGATACGGGAAATAGGAGTTACAATTTGCATAAGGTTTGAAACTGACTTCTATAACTTTTTTAGCAGGATGAGAATGCTGCAACAGACAAACAGCACTTGGAGTTGCAAATCCTAAACGCTAAGTAGACACTATCGGCCAAATCCTGAGCAAAATCATGCATATTTTGTCTGCAACTTCATCTCCATCACTTCACCTATGTATACATGCCAACACGAAGACCAAAACTCAATCAGAACATTCCAAAGAAGTCCATTAAAAAATGGTTTCCCTCAACAAAAACGGATGCTAATATTGT
Organism: Hemerocallis citrina; assembly: GCA_017893485.1. NCBI lineage: Eukaryota > Viridiplantae > Streptophyta > Magnoliopsida > Asparagales > Asphodelaceae > Hemerocallis > Hemerocallis citrina. The sequence goes on from CM030358.1 coordinate 232,837,840, forward strand.
ATATGAACACTATCAAAGATTTATGTATAGCTACCGAAGATCATGCTTTTACTTCGAGTGGTACAAAATCTTTCTGATCATATGTTGGTGAAGGATGATCAAAGTGAACTCCATTTTCATCTCTTATAAACCTCCTCACAAGCTCATCTAAGATCGATTGGAAAAATAGAAATAGAGGGCATAAGTTATATAACGTGCTTGTGAGTAATAACCGGAATAGGAAGCAATATAAGTAGGAAAGTTACTTTTTTGTGATCCAGTTTTAGCCCAGAGGAAACTGTCGGTTAAGGTTGCATCTTCTAGAGCAAGCCACAAGCCCAGGAAGATGCAGGTTCCGTGTAAAGAAAAGAATTATTCTGATGCGGTACAACTTCTCCACTGATGCCTGGTTGCTGAAAAAGAAAAGGTGCACTTCATTTACAAAGCTAGTGTATTTTTCTATACAAATATACACAAACAATCAACACATGGCATGAAGAAACTACCAAGTACCAATAGTGCATTAATCCCTACATGATCACATATATAAGAGAAATATGGGTTGTGCATTACAAAACAAGACTAGAAGAGGGATACTTCTTAGCCTAATAATTTTCGTAAGCTATTATTTTGTTAAAAACATCACTCAACGTAACAGTAAGTAAATTTAAAAATATCCCGCACATAATTCGGATTACAAACTTCTATATGTTTTTCTATGTTGGGTTAAGAGAAGCCAACTGAAAGATGTATCAAATTGCAGAACATGAAAACAGATAAAAAAGACTTTTAGTATCAGGTCAAAAGAAATTCAGATTTCAAACAATCTTTGGGAGTCAGTATACCTTACATATATACATAAACTGAAAAATTGCAAGCCACAAGTCGATGTAGACGATAGGGATAGGTGGAGGAGATGGTTAGAGAGGCAAATAGGGTTTTTGAATTGGGATTGTTTTCGATTTGGAAAATAGGGTTTCTGATTTGGGAATGGGGCAGCCGCAAATCGATGGGGATGGGTGGAGAAGGAGACAGTAATCGACGGCGTGGACGGTTTCTGATTTGGGGTTTTTCGATTTGGATAGGGTTTCTTATTTGGGGTTTGGAGCAGTCACAACCCACAAGTGATGGGTGGAGGAGAGGGTTAAAGATGAGGAAGGTCGGATATCTCAAGCTTGATCGGAGGAATCGATGACGTCGCGGCGAAGAGATCGAACGATGACGGGCTTGAGAACCGGGAGAAGGAGAGAGGTTGGGTTTGCTGTTTAGGAAAATCGGAGAATATGATTAGAATTAAGATTATGGTGGGGGATAACTTTCAGTATATAAGTATATATATATTTATTAAATAAATATATTATAAAAAAGCTGATATCCGTATCCGAATTCGCTTTTTAGAGAGATATCCGTATCCGTATCCAATTTTTTTTTTTGAACTTGGATATCCGAATCTGTATCCGTATCCGTCCGGATACGGAGTTTTTATATCTGTATCCGCAAAAGTTTTGGATTCAGATACGGATAATATATCCTTAACTGAGAGCATCCCTAATAAGGATATTAAACCCTAATCCTAATTTATGTTTTCTTATTGTCTCATAATTATCAAGATACCAGTGCATATTTACCCACAAGAAAGGCAGGTGCAATTTCCAGTCCTCAAGACCGTTGGATTGCAAAGGGGAGCGCATCTCAAAATCAAACGTAAAAATTTTTATATTCTTAACTATAAATTTTAGTTTCATCATGGTAATATAGAAGGAGAGACAACTGGCAAAATTAAGGGTTGAATGAGTGAGCTGTAGCATTGAATGGATGAAAAATGGTGACATGTATAGTCAGGGCTGGCCCGGAGATGCGGGTTGCCCTAGCCAAGCTCATATTTTGTTGCCCCATAATAATTTTTTTAGGCATAGATCACAGAAATTATCATCTTTTCTCTTATTTCTATTTCTCTTATACATTATACTGTAATGGAGGGGAATTACAATATAGTCATTTTGGATTACCTTACTCTCTTGTATATGGTTCTCAGCCAAGAAATTTAACACTAAATAAAAGAAGGGGATGTGATTTAAACAGTGCAACAATTGGCATCTTTTTTCTTGGAGTTGTGCTCAGTTACCAATCTTTGATAGTGATGATGATCGACAATAAATGATGGTGAAATTACCTTACCTTAAACTTTGTTGCAACACTTAGCTTCTGCGAATCTACTCCACTGGATCTATACAGACTATTTGTTGCATTCTCAGATTGAGTAAGCATCTTTGATGCAAATATTTTAGGAAGACGGCATTTGCAAGAAGCCAGGAGTTGAATAGAATCCATGTGTAATAAATCTCTATTCTTCTCCAGAAACCCTGAAGTGTCATATACACAACCTGATCACAAAAGGAAATATTTGATTGTCGAATCAGCTTAAATATCAAGACATTTACATAACTTCATATGTCCACCGATTTCATTCTATATTCATTCTATATTTCTATCAAGACATCTACACAGTTATTAATAATCCAGATTTCATTCTATATTTTCAAGTTGAAGTTGATAGTTTCCTAGTACATCACATTTACAGTAAATCAAAATTCACAGTAAATCACATTAAATTGAAAAGAGAAGACAAAAAGAAGATAAGTAGATATAATACCTTTGATGGGGACTGGAGAGGAAGAGCCGAAGAAGTTTAAGGTCTTAGGGTTTCGATTAGGGCAAGGGTTATGTTTAGGGTTTTGATGGAAAGGGCGAGCCGTCGCCCGTCGCCCGTCGGAGCCTCGGTGGAGCTACAAACTACAGTTGGATATTAGTCGTATGGTGGAGGAGCGGAGTAGCGGTGGAGGAATTTGAGTTTTCGATGGAGAAAGAGAAAGAAAAAAAAATAAAGAAAATCGGTAACCGGAAGAAGAAAAAAAAAAGAGAGAGAAAGAGGAGAGTTAAAAATTAATCGAATTTTACACACAGGCCCTTAAAATTTTTTATTTTACTAAATATATATATATATATATACATTGATTTTTTTTTTTTTTTACAATTTTGTTGCCCATCAGTGGGGGGTTGCCCAAGCCCAGGGGCTTGCTGGGCTTGCCCCTGGGCCGGGCCTGTGTATAGTATTCTACTTGTAATGGCATTTGCACACTCTTTCCTCATAATAGGAGATTGGTGCAAGCAGAATTCAAATACTTGATCTTACTCAATAACTAAAAGACTTAAATCCTAGTGACACTTGGAAATGTTGACTGGTACCGCTATTGCTTCTTAAAGGAAAAAAAAATGTAATAATCATAAATGTCACAGTGAATTGTTAATCAATCTGCCAAATTTCAATAACCTACTTACTTCGATGGTATTCAATTAGTGATCTTGTAATTTTCACTTGTCCTTATTAGGATTAGGATGGAAAATGCATCTTTTCATTTTTTTCATTTTTTCATTTTTTTTCTTCTGTTTCTTCTGTTTTCTCTAATTAATTTTCTACTCCACTGCCTCTAAACTTTCTTCCAATGGAACAAAGGAGAAAATTGGTGTTAACCACAGTTACTCAATTCAAATTCTGATAACTTATTTATGGAGTTGGTCCAAATTCTACGAACTCATTTATGGAGTTGGTATAGGCACTACTCCTATACAATAGATTCCACAATATCAACAATAAGTCGACCTGTTTTCACTCTCCACATTAATCTCCCAAGAGATGTGAGAGTTCCTCGGAAAATAATCTCAGGATTGTTCTTCAGTTTGACTTGTGAACCTTATGATTATCTCTCACTTAAGACCTTCTCTAAAGCACTTATCAGTTCTCACGAATAGATGATCTGGCAGTGGATTGACTGTCAGCCATAAATCATGTCTCTAATAATAATATATATACATATATATATATATATATATATAATAATAATAATAATAATCTCTAATCTCTAATATAATAATGGGAGAAGGGCTTAGTGTCATTTGTAAATGTTTGTCATTTTGTCAACACGTGCAGCGCACGTGTTGGTATTTTTTTTTTGTCCTTTTCATTCCCCTCCCCATTTTCCCCACGTGCAACGCACGTGTATAATACTATTTTTTTTTGTCCTTTTCATTCCCCTCCCCATTTTCCCCACGTGCAACGCACGTGTATAATGGGAGAAGGGCTTAGTGTCATTTATAAATATTTGTCATTTTGTCAACACGTGCAGCGCACGTGTTGGTAGATTTTTTTTTTGTCCTTTTCATTCCCCCTCCCCATTTTTCCCACGTGCAATGCACGTGTATAATACTAGAATTTTTTTTTGTCCTTTTCATTCCCTCCTCCCCATTTTCCCCACGTGCAACGCACATGTATAATACTAGTCTCTAATCTCTAATATTATAATGGGAGAAGGCATTAGTGTCATTTGTAAATATTTTGTCATTCTACCAACCCGTGCAACACACGTGCATAACCATTATAAAGGAGGTCCTAGGTTCAAATCCAGACTACGTCTAAATTTTTATTTTAAAAAATTATATTTATTAAAACGTGCATCGCACGTGTAAACTACTAGTTATTATAATGGGAGAAGGCCTTAGTGTCATTTGTAAATGTTTTGTCATTCTACCAACCCGTGCAATACACGTGCATAACTATTATAAAGGAGGTTCTAAGTTCAAATCCATACTATGTATAAATTTTTATTTTAAAAACTATATTTATTAAGACGTCCATCGCACGTGTAAATTACTAGTCTTAGATAATGGCTATTGTCCTGTTAATTAGCGTGCTTAATCTCTTATACCACTAATTTTCTTCCTCCCACAACTAATACTGAATACAAAGAACCCAAACAGATCACCTCACCCATTTGACTATCAATGCAACCAATTATGGTTATCGGTCCAGTCTTTGACATGGTATCAATATTGATGATGTCCAGTACATACATCTCTACAAACTCGAAGTACAAACTCAGCATAGACCATCGTAGTACAAACTCAGCATAGACTATCTTAGTACAAATTTGAAGTACAAACAGGAACTTGAGTCTAATAAGTTCAGCATATCTACAGAGACCTAGCTGATTTTTTTTCAATTTCTTTGATTAATATATATATATATATATATATATATGTGTGTGTGTGTGTGTGTGTAAACGAGGTGTATAACAAAGTTCAACGGCTACAAAGGACACCACTTCACAATCGTTTCGTCAACTGAATGTAAGACTAACCCGGCACTACAATCGTGTTAGGTTTTATCTTTTTGTGTCCTTACATATGCATGTGATATTTGTATCTGCATATTGAATGAAGATTGTTGCCAACGTATACATACATATATATATTAGCACATGCACACACTCGCGCAACTTGAATACTCTACAAGGAAGCATCAACCATGAAGAAAATGTGAAACTGGAATCCAGGGAGCAGGTGTTTGGCATCTTATAGGTCATTATTCTTTTCAAGGATTAGAATAGGGAAATGTCCAACTTGAATTATGTTTGACATTCGCTATGCTTTATTCCTCTGAGAGAGAAATGAGCTCAACTCTTAAGAATGCCCAAGAGTCACTTTACTATGATCTGAAGATAATTGACACCTAGCTGAACTTAGGCATCAAAAAAATTCATTACATAATGTGAACTTTTAAGAAGCCCGTACACAGATAAGATTAACCAGATGGAGATTATAAAGGTACACATAATCTCTTAAATAAAAGTTATTAATGCGGGTATAGGATCTGATATTATATGTATTCTGATTGACAGACAATAAGATCATGCACTTTATCCCTATCTGCTATTGGAGAATAGATTCAATGATGTTTTCCCCCACAGAGAAATCTATTTAAACCAGCTTCTCATTCGAAGATGAGCATCAATGAGCTCAGCTTCAGTTAACAGATCGATGTTTCCTCTTTGAGTCATCTAGCATTCGCTCTCCCTCAAGGGCTTCTGTCTGATAATGCTAGCTGTAGTTCTGATCAGAAGCCTCTTAGAGGAGAGTGAAGGACAGATGTCTCAGCCACTAAGGTTCTAGCTCTAACTGTAAGTATCTTTCATTTGGTTTGGATATACACATTACAGAAGTAATACATCAGAATATATGAATATTTAGTAGATGATAGAGTACACTGCAGGAGGTTTCAGAATTGTCTAATTAGGATATGATCATATCCACTTTGCAAAGTAAGTGCAGAGATCGCCTTAACAGAGAGAGATGCCCTTATGGCAAAACACAAGGTGTCTAAAAATTTCACTATCTACTCAAAGTGACAATGGATAGTTGTGATTAATAGTTAGGTCTCATTTCTCAATATTTTAAGATGGCATAAACTTCTTCGCATAGTTGGTGCCTATAATATTTAAGAGCTAGGTAATTAGGAAAATGAAAATCTTGGTTGAACCTGCATAAATCGGTTAGTGCTTACACCTGACACACCCCGGACTACCCAACCCGTCAACTCTAATTACAAATTTCCTGTCACGTTATAGGCCGTCCTGTAGTTAACGACAAACTAAAAAAATAATATTTGTCCTCCACAGCTAAAGAAAACTCTGGCCAGAACCTGATTACTAACTCTTTTGGAGAGAAGTAGGCATAACATCAATATCAATAAAAACAAGATTTCCTTCAAAAGAAAAATGAGCATAGCATGGACACCTGGATTGATTTAGAGGTGGCAGAGAAAAGGTTCTTCTTCTCTTTCATTATCCATTGGAAATCACTTTCACTGATTATTGTGTACGAACTGAGTGTATGCGCACCGAGTGATGGACAACTTTATAAACGGTGTGATGACTCCCAAGTTAAGAAACAATTAGCCCATGTCGAAATTTCTTCTAGTTTGAGTCATTAATTTACCTTCAATCTCCCTCAAGGGCTTCTGTCTTAATATGCTGTGGGGTCTGGGCTGGTCCTGAGATTTATAGGATTTTGTGCGGAAAGAGAAAATAGGCTTTCTTTAAATATTCTAATACTAATTTTACTTTAATTTGATTTTGATATCATATATATATATATATATAAAATAAATTACAAACAAAGCTATCAAGTGGCTCTCATTCAATCTCCCCTAAAACTAATGGCCCTGATTTAACCTCACAAAACACATTTTTCCCACAAAAGTTTCCCCCCAAAACTCAAATTCAAATTCCCCCTAAAAAACAACTCATTTATTTATTTAATTATTTCTCTCTCTCTCTCTCTCCCTCTCTCTCTCTCTATATATATAAGGAAACATGGACTTTTATATCCCAATTTATAATTTTTTTTTACAATATACTAATGGAAACATGGACTTTTATTTACAACTAATTATTGTCATACTATTCAAATTTCAGCTACATAATTGTTGATTTACTGTTTACAAGACTTTTCATATACTGTATCGTTCTGAAGACGTGCCGTAGGCACGTGGCCACGGGCAAATCTAGTATATATATATGGGAAAAAGGGGTATGAGTATCACATGCATGCCACATAATTAATTGCTTATTTACTAAATGAGCAAGTTGCTCATATCCCTTTTACCCTATATATATATATATATATATATAGAGAGAGAGAGAGAGAGAGAGAGAGAGACACACACACACACACACACACACGAATTCAGTTGAAAACTATCTATATCTTAATATTTGTATATGAATTCATTTGAAAAATGTTTTTCAAATTTTATATCATTGGAGGCTCCAATATCTAGGACGACTTAATCGATATCTTGATTTAGTCGTCAACAACATAGAAATCATTAAAAAACTTTCTCTAAAAGTAAATATATATATAATCTCAACAATTAATGAAAAGAAATAGAAAAATCATTAAAAACTTTACATAAAAGTGTAATATATATATATATATATATATATATATATATATATATATATATATATATATATATATATATATATATATATATGAGCAATGCTCCCGTTTATATATATATATATGAGCAATGCTCCATTGAAAACGGGTCTGTTTTCACAGACTCGTGAAAACAGCGTTTCTGACCGTTGGATCAAGTTCCGGTTGTGATCGAGCCCGCCCATCACCCATCTCACTTAAGTCGAGGAGGAGTAATTTGGAAATTTCGTCCCAAATAACTCTTCACCTCATTCGCTCTAAAATTTCGATTGAACCTAGGCCGTTGTTTGAAACAACGACCTAGGTTATAAAAAATTTAATGAACCTAGGCCGTTGTTTGGAACAACGGCCTTTTATAACATAGGCCGTTATTCCCAACAACGGCCTGGGCTATAAAATTTCGTTGTTTCAAGCATTGTAAGCTATAAAATTTTATAGCCTAAGCCATTGTTGGGAACAACGACCTAGGTTATAAAAGGCCGTTGTTTGGCCTAGGTTCATTCAATTTTTTATAACCTAGGCTGTTGTTTCAAACAACGGCCTAGGTTCATACAACCAAAACGGGCCTTTTTTGACGGGTATGTGAAAACAGATCCGTTTTCATTGGAGCATTGCTATATATATATATATATATATATATATATATATATATATATATATATATATATATACTAGATTTGCCCGTGGCCACGTGCCTACGGCACGTCTTCAGAACGATACAGTATATGAAAAGTCTTGTAAACAGTAAATCAACAATAATGTAGCTGAAGTTTGAATAGTATGACAATAATTAGTTGTAAATAAAAGTCCATGTTTCCATTAGTATATGATAAAAAATAATTATAAATTGGGATATAAAAGTCCATGTTTCTATATATAGAGAGAGAGATAGAGAAATAATTAAATAAATAAATGAGTTGTTTTGGAGGGGGAATTTGAATTTGAGTTTTGGGGTGGAACTTTTGGAGGAAAAATGTGTTTTGTGAGGTTAAATCTCGACCATTAATTTGAGGGGAGATTGAATGAGAGCCACTTGATAGCTTTCTTTGTAATTTATTATATATATATATATATATATATATATATATATATATATATAACAGCCTAGGTTCATACAACCAAAGCGAGTTGTATGAACGGCCTAGGTTCATACAACCAAAGCGAGTTGTATGAACGGTCTAGGTTCATACAACCAAAGCGGGTCTTTTTTTTACGGGTCTGTGACAGACCCGTTTTCAATGGAGCATTGCTATATATATATATATATATATATATATATATATATATATATATATATATATATATATATATATAATAAAATACAAAGAAAGCTATCAAGTGGCTCTCCTTCAATCCCCCCCAAAATCAAAGACCCGGATCTAACCTCACAAAAGACATTTTCCCCACAAAAGTTTTTCCCCAAAACTCAAATTCAAATCCTCCCAAAACAACTCCTTTATTTATTTAATTATCTCTCTCTCTCTCTCTCTCTCTCTCTCTCTCTCTCTCTCTCTATATATATATATATATATATATATATATATATATATATATATATACACACACACTTATGGAAACATGGATTTTTATTTAGAACTAATTATTGTCATATTATTCAAAATTGAGCTACATAATTGTTGATTTACTGTTTACACGGCTTTTAATATGCTGTATCGTTCTGAAGACATACCGTAGGCACGTGCCCACAGGCAAATCTAGTATATATATATATATATATATATATATATATATATTGAAAAAAAAACATCAACAACAAAGTTTGAACCTGCACCTATTAAATTTAAAGTCTATCCCCTTAACCACTTGGACAAGTTGACTTTTGTGCTAATTTGGAATAATATCTCTTTAGTTATATCTGATGGGGGCCTCGTCATTAGTGAGCTCTGTGTAACCGTGGGCCCTGTGCAACCGCACAGGTCGCACAGGCCCAAGGCCCGGCCCTGTGTAGGTTGCAGGTCACAACTCATAAGCTCTTTCAGGTGAGAGTAAAGGATTCATGTCTCGGGTTTCTGTAAGCATATGTCGGCACTAGGGGTCGGTCGACTGCTCGACTGTACAAGGTTTTTCTGCATGAGGGACAGTAACCGCATCTTGGGGTCAGTCGACCGAACGCGGCCCTGATGGATTTTTTTGGGCTCGAATCTGTGTGATTTGGAAGAAGCTCAACTTCAACTTCAAGTCAGATCATACGGCTCTCAAAGCAGGTTATCTCTTCAGCAGTAATCAGATGGTTAGTGTATTAAATGTATCAAACTAGGTTTTCTCTAGATCTATATTTTCATTGTAATGGCTCCAGGTAGTATATGATTCTATTTAGTGCCAAATAGGAGAAAATAGTGCTTCATCTGAGAGGTGAGATATTTATCCATTGTAAACAACAAGCAAGTTCCAATTAGGCTTGAGAGATGGTCGTGGTAAGAATGGTAATATTCTTGTATATTCTCTAGTTGAAATAATATATTGGTTCTTCTACTCCGGGATTAAGGCGAAAACCCCAACCAGGATAATTCTTGTGTGTTTTGTGTGGTTGATGTGATCTATTATTTATATGGTGATTTGTTGTGATCGTGTCGAAGACTCAACAAGATCATCTAGAGTGAAGGATTCCCTAACAAGTAGTATCTTAGTGCATCAGGTTCGTGAGTTTATTCGAGTTTCTTAGAGAAGATGTCAAATCAAAAGACGAAGATCAAGCAGTTTGATGGTAAGATCAACTTCAATCTATGGAAGGTGGACATGTATGATGTATTGGTTCAGAAGGACTTGCATCTTGACCTAGAAGATAATAAGCTAACTGACATGAAGCAGGAGAAGCGAGATGAGATTTTTTTGAAGGCCTTGAGTTTAATCCGGTTGCAATTGGCAGACGATATCAAGTGTAATATTCTTGAGGAGAAAAGTGTGGCGAGTCTATGAGCGAGACTCAAATCTAACTACTTGGGATCGTTGTTATTGGATCAGATGTACTGGAAAAGGAAGTAGTTTTGTTTCTCAATAAAGAAAGGTACCCTTCTTCAAGATCATATTGTGGAGTTCAATAACGTAATATCTGAACTAAAGGTGATTAACGTTGATGAACTTAGCGAAGTGGATAAAGCTTTCAACTTGATTTATTCACTACCAACTTCTTATGATCAATTGATAAATACCATGCTATATGGAAAATCGGCCAAGGAGACACTTTTAGTAGACAAGGTGATTAAGGGTCTGAAGAAAGATAAACTGGGAAAGAAGACTCATAAAGGAGGGTCTATTTTTGCAGGGTGTTTAGCGGTGAATGGTGATACTTCAATTCGAAGGGATACAACACACAAGGGTAAGATCTATTTCCAATATTGTAGAGGAATTGGGCATTACAAGAGAGATTGTCATAAGTGGTTGATTCTGAAGAGTGCTACTACAGGAGGTGATCAAGCCAACGTAGCCAGTGCAATTGATTCAAGTGAATCGGGTGAATTTGGTAACTTTGAACTATGCCTTCTTGTTTCAAGTTCTTCAGATGTAGATTCAAGTTTGTATCCTTATTCGGGGAGTTCATTTCACATTTGCTCCAAGAGGGAGATGTTTTCTATTTACAAGTCGTCAACATGCCGAAGTGTGAGAACAGCTAGAGGGGAGATTTGTGAAGTGGTGGGTGAAAGAACAGTTGAATTAGATACGCCAGATGGTAAAGGGTTCACACTAGAAGAGTTCATGCATCTTTCTTCGATAAAGCAGAATCTGATATCCTTGGGGACTACTGATGCTAGGGCCTGCAGGTACACAGCTCGAGGTGGTGTTTTGGCAGTTTGAGAGAGTCGTTGTAAGATGATGAAGGGTAAGAGGGGGATTGGGCAGGGTCGCCACAACCTCTACCAGCTTTTTGGGAGCAGAAAAACTTGGCCAAATGTATGGAAGCTTTTTGTTCCTAAAGCATCATCTAGTAAGCCGTCACTAGAATTACCGAAGCGAGATTGTAACATTCGAATATCTTGGAAGGTGGTAGAGTCTTGATGTAGGTGGAGTTCGTGTGGAGGGAGGCACCTCTATGATAACATCTATTGGGGTGTTTCCTTGAGGGGGCATTCGACTGGAGGAAAACAGGTGGAGGTAGGTTCAACTAGTAGAAGAAACCATAGAAACGGGTTGTTTACAAAGCAGAAATGAAAGGTCTAGAAGAGTTTAAATCACACAGGTCTGGATTCATGATTTTGCAATCCCAGGTGGAGATTGTTGTGTTTATATGTCTGACATATACATATTCGATGAAGAAGGCGATGAAGCGATGAGAAGGATCGAAGCGAATGATTGAAGATAAAGAAGGAAAGCAGTCAGCAACATCATTAGTATCAGTTGAGGTCGACCGCACTAGGGGTTGGTTGACCGCTCGACTGTACAGAGTTTTCCCGCAAAGGGGACAATCGACCCCACCTTGGGGTCAGTCGACCGAACGCGACACTGATGGATTTTTTGGGCTCGGGTCTGTTTGATTCGGGAGAAGCCCAACTTTGTCTTCAAGCTAGATTGTACGACTCTCAATGCAGGATTATCTTTACAACAGTAATCAGATGGGTAGTGTATCAAGTATATCAAACTAGGGTTTCTCTAGATCTATATATTCATTGTAACGACTTTAAGAAATATATGATTTTATTCAGTGCCGAATAGGAGAAGAGAGTACTTTATCTGAGAGGTGAGAGATTTCTCCACTGTAAACAACAAGCAAGTTCCAATTAGGCTTGAGAGAGGATCGTGGTGAGAATTGTAATATTTTTGTATATTCTCTAGTTGAAATAATACCTCGGTTCTTCTTCCCCAGGATTAAGGCGAAAGCCCCGACCAGAACAATTCTTGTGTGCTTTGTGTGATTGGTGTGATCTAGAATTTGCTTGATGGTTTGTGTTGATCGTGTCGAAGACTCAAGATCCTCTAAAGGGAAGGATTCCCCAACAACCCTTGTGGAGATTCATGGCCGACTAGGCAACTACTATGGCAACACGAGAAATTCATACCAGAGTTCTCTGTAAATGATAGTATTATAGGAAGAAGAGAAGAAAACTGCTTTTTTTTAGAGGGTCTCCCTACTTCTCTTTGAACTCCGTCAGACCCATCATTGTCGTTGGGTAAATAAAAAGTAATAGCATGGACTACTAGTAGTACAATTAGTAGACTTATCACGTACTTGTCATGTACAGTATCAATGTAGAACTTTCTTTGAAACCAAGAAATAAGATTTTGAACTTTTTTTTTTAATGATTTGAGAGTTGTTCAAGTGCAAAAAGATAAAAAAAAAATGCACGCGTTTCTCCCTAAACACTCTTCAGCAATGAGCTCTACATTCATTTCTTTATATTCACTGGACATTGGTTTTGCTTCACTTAATTGAGATAAATTATAGGTAGAATCTTTAGAATTGGAGGTTCAAAATGATTGTTCAATTAATATAGACACACAAACTTAACTAGTATAATCTGGCTAAGTATATGCAAAAGATTACAAATGTGAAATCAGAGTAGAATTAACAGGACTAAGATCCGTAAAAATTTAACAAGTCAGCTGTGGCTTTTGCATGTAAGTACACTTCCTAAATTGCATCTATCATATTACACAATAAACTGTCAGTGTTGAGTTCCTCTCTCAGTTTTCAGTCGGCAAGTAATCTTAGCTACGTCAATTAAAAGTGCTTGTCTGGTTAGTTTTCTTGAATTATTGAGAATTACTGCATAACTTAAAGTGACTCTTTGAACCTGTGAAACCTATTGGGATTGGTCTACTAATCATTACTAAATACCAAGTACTCCTGATGTTCCTGATAACAAGTGAGAAGAAATACTACAGGTTTGGGAGTTGTCTTCCAAAAACTCACGATACTAATTCAGATTTGTCTGTTTCTTCTTTTTAACAAGTTTGTGCACGCTAGGATGTAAACAGAGGAACGTCCTACTCTCACTTATTCCCTAACAATCAAATTAGAGAATTAAGCAAATATATTCAAAGTAGCAGACAACTTGAAAGTTGTAACATAAATTAGCATTATCATAATTATTTTGCAACATAATAATAGAAAGATAATATCACATTGTATGAAGATCAGTCAAGCAGAGGCAAAGCAACCTAGTCGTAAGTTTGTTTGCTAGTGAGCAAGAGATTGGAAATTCGAGCCCCTCTTGTATCATTGTATCAATATGGGATGAGAGCAAGAGTTTTTTTTTTTTTTTTTTTTTTTTCTTTTGGGGCGGGGGGGGGGGGGGGGGGGGAGGGCAGGGCACCACAAACAATAGAAACTCCCAAAAAATAGATGAACCAAGAACAAATCACCACAATATATAGATCTTACAAGAACACAACCAATATGCAAAATTAACCAATACTTCTTATTCCCAAAGAAATATAAAGATTACAAAAGAGATTACAACTCTCAATCTCTCTCTCGCACCTTTGAAACACTCGGTACAATCTTTCTTAAAGTTGAATAATGATCATGACAAACTAAACCCTCGAGTTTACGGCCATATATATAGTCCCCAAGTAAACCCTAAAAGATATACACAAATCTAGAAAATTGGGCCTTTCTCCTGTAAGCCCAAAAGAACAATCAGCGTCGGTGTCGGTCGACCGCACCCCAAGCCGCTCGACCGCATCATGCGGATCCAGACCCGAGGGCTGACCGGTCGTCCGCATCGCCCAGACCGGTCGACTGTCCCCTCCTCTGTTAGACGCCTGCACTCGAAGAACCCCCAGTCGACTGGATCGGTCGACCGCACCCCTAGCCGGTCGATCGCAACCCTCCAGACTTCTCTTCTTCTACTTGATGCTTGTCTTCCATTGCTTCTTTGTCTACTCCTCTTCTTCTCCAACTTCAAGTACCCCGTGCCTACGTGTATTTGAGACCACAATTCCTAACAATCTCCCACTTGGACCAAATACACCATGCTTCAAACTTATTGCAATCTTTTCTCGCATTATCTCTGCCATCTCCCACTTTCATGAAAGACCCAAGTACTCCCCACTCTCATGAAGAGCACCTCCGCCACTCCACCACGTGGAGTGCACCAACTACCTCTCATGCCTCATGAAGGATGTGCTCCACCAATCGCATAGAGCACGGATACCGGAGAAACAACCTCCCGTGTCGGGTTCCGTGTTACGAGACTCCCCACCTTGCAAGATCTCCATCAATACCGGACATGGTTCAAAGCCTCTCAATGCACCCTCTGCACTAGAAACCTCCGTGGACGACACCTCTACAAACTCCGCAGATTGTTCAACCCCTACAGTCCCAATTCGGTTACCCTCATCGTTATCACCCCACATATCGATACCAGTGCTCTCTATCACACAAGTGCGACTTGAAACTTCAACTGCCAATTCGCAAAGTACCCTCTCCACAGCAACGTCTTGCCCACTAAGATCACTTCCATGGCCAGTAGCTCCCACTAAATTATTAACCTCCCCTCCACAACTGAAAGAATTCGGTTGCACCCCACACAACCTACTACTCGATTCCGGCTGAGAGTCAACTACAGGAGAAACGCCCCTCATGTCTCTAAGCAAATAATGCGTTCCCTCACGCTTTCCTTTTGCAATCACCCTTGAACCTGCAGCTATACACCACTCCCCACTACCAACTATAGTAGACAACCCCTCCTTGTCTAGCCTTCCAATCGAGATAAGATTTTCTTTCAAGTCTGGAACATGCCTTGTCTCCTGCAAGAAAACACTTTGATCATCAATGGTATTCACGTGAACAGTACCAACCTCACGTACAGGACACCGGTGACCGTTCCCCACGATCACATCTCCAAAAGAACCCTCCTCGTAGTCATCAAACATTTCTCTCCTCGGAGTGCAATGAAAAGAAGCTCCCGAATCAATACACCAATTTTGAGTGCCCAACTGCTCCCGAGCTGATAAGCATAGATTCTCAACAAGCCCCGCTTAAGCTTCCTTTGGAGTATCTCTCTTCGATTTCTCCTGCTTCTTCTTCATATAAGCCTTACAACTATGCATTATGTAACTATGCATTATGTGACCCTTCTTGTGACAATACCAGTACTCAGGCCCATGTCCCCCATCGTTATCATCAGACTCACTCTCAGATGAACTACTCTGATTCTTTCTTCTTCGACTGCTCTTAGATCTCCCACGTCTCTTCTCAACGTACATAGTGGAATCTCTAGAAGATGATGATGGATATCCCCCATTTCTCACTCTTCTCACCTTCTCGTTTAGAATGCTACTCACCACATTCTGTAGAGTCGTCGAATCTGTCATAGTGCTTGTAATAGTCTGTTCCACCGTACCATAACTATCGGGTAAAGTAGATATAATTAACAATGACTGCCCCCTCTCTGAAAACATCAAACCTGCAGCTTCCATCTGGTTGTAAACTATACAGCAATTGTTCACATGCTCTGCTACTGAACCCCCTTCTTTTAACTTCATATTAACCAATTTCTTCAGATGAAGAATTTGATTAGATGCAGACGGTTTCTCATACATATCCGTGAGAATCTCCAAAACCTCCTTTGTGGTCTTTGCCTTCGAGATATGAAATAATGCCTTCCTACTCAGTCCCAACTGAATCTGCCACAGCGCCTTCTGATCCAAACGATTCCACTCTGCCAAGACCTTTGCATCCTTGTTTGCACCTACTGGCTTCTCATCAAACAACGGACCATCAAGATCTTTCTGACGAAGATATGCTATCATCTGAATCTTCCACATTGCGAAGTCACTCCCATTGAATCTCTCGATCTTCATCTTGTTATTGGCCATCTCGAACCAACTGCTCTGATACCACTTATCGGAGAAGTCTACTCCCAACTCGTAGTGCCAATAGCGGAAGTGCACCATAAGCAATAGAAACTCCTAAGAAATAGATGAACCAAGAACAAGTCACCACAATATATGGATCTCACAAGAACACAACCAATATGCAGAGATGAGAAATACTTCTTATTCCCAAAAAAATACAAAGATTACAAAAGAGATTACAACTCTCAATCTCTCTCTCGCCTTTGAAACACTCGGCACAATCTCTCTTGAAGTTGAATAATGATCACGGCATACTAAACCCTAGAGTTTACGGCCATATATATAGCCCCTACGTAAACCCGAAAAGATATACACAAATCTAGCAAATTGTGTCATTCTCCCGTAAGCCCAAAAGAACAATCAGCGTCGGTGTCGGTCGACCACACCCCAAGCCGATCGACCGCATCATGCGGATCCAGACCCGAGGGTTGACTGGTCGACGGCATTGCCCAGACCGGTCGACTGTCCCCTCTTCTGTTGAATGCCTACACTCGAAGAACCCCCAATCGACTGGGTCGATCGACCGCACCCCTAGCCGGTCGACCGCAACCCTCCAGACTTCTCTTTTTCTACTTGCTGCTTATATTCCCTTGCTTCTTTGTCTACTCTTCTTCTTCTCCAACTTCAAGTACCCCGTGTCTACGTGTATTTGAGGCCACAATTCCTAGCAGGGATGTGTGCCCACCCCCCCCCCCCACCCCCCCAAAGAAAAAATAAAATAAAATAAATAATAAATAATAAATAATAACTAAATAAATAAATAAATAAATAAATAAATAAATAAATAAATAAATATGAGCAATATATACTTTGTAGTTGACTTTATTCATGATTTCATGTTTATATTTTGTCAGGAGTTATCTTGCATATCAGTGAATGAACAAGATTTAAACCAAGTTGATGAAAATCAGCACAGTAATGTAGGGGGGGCATTCGGGCCAAGCAGGTCAGATCGGGTTGAAAACCCGCGGGTTTTGACCCGGGCCGGGCCACGACGAGGAAATGTCGGCCCTGTGCGGGCCGGGGGTAGATTTCTTTTGTTTTTGTTTTTTTACAAAGACAACGGAGAAGAAAATTGTCCAGAATTGTCAAAAACATATAGATAAAAGAGATATTCATAAATTAAATTATTTTTATGAATTACAAAGTTTAATATATAATCAAATAGAATAGTAATATTTCATACAAATTTTATCAAATTACAATATGAGGGAAACATTTGTATTTAGAGATCGAGATGACCTTTATTTAGATTGAAGAGAATGCATTGGACTATTATCGTGCACTTCTACTTAACCTAAATATAGAATCTCATCCCCCTAAATTTCCAATTATTTACAGTACATTATCCAAACTTGATTGTACTAGATGTTCATTCGTCACTGCATGTTGAGCCATTGGGTGCTTCATATAAATCTTGGGTCCTCTCTTCTGCTTTCATCCACTCTTCTGCTTTCATCAAATCTTCGGCTCATACTAACATCTCCAAATTCTTTGATGTCAAGCGATTCCTATTCAGGCTCATAATCCTGCCACCAAGAGAAAAAATACTTTCCAATGCAACGGTTGACACCGGTGTAGTTAGCAAATCTTTAGTCATACGAGAAAGAATAATAAAAATATTTTCATTGGTTTTCAAAAAATAAAACACATTTACTACATAATCAATGCGAGGTTGTACATTATACCAATTCAACTCATTTGGTGAATTGGTACTTGGTTTTTTTGATTTTATGAGATTTAAAATACTATTAGTTGCAAGACTCTTTCCCTTTGATAATATAGAAGAAGAAGAAGAACTAACATTTTGTGTTTGTGTAGTGTCAGATGAATAAAGTCTATCGTAACTATCATATAAACTAGGCAAAACATGCTCAATTTTTGTAGTGAAAACAGTATGATCAAAATCTTGTATTTCATCGTATGGAGCATAAGTATAAAAAATCCCAATTAAAATTTTTGTGTCATCTAACTTAATCATGAGATTCATTACACTAGCAACACAATATAACATAGGAAGTTGATGAAAATATTTTAAAATTTTAATATAAGCATAAACTATTTTTCCAATAAAAGGTCATTTATCAAATCTTTAATTGTTGTCATCATAGTGACAATTGCAAGTAAATACCACTAGATGTAGATGTACATGTTTTTGAAAATTGTAAAGTAGCATCATTAAAATGTTCTAAAAATTTATACAAACTATCGGCAAAAAATTAAAAATCATAATCTAACATACAATCTTGCAAACTCATTGCAATACAAAATTCTCTAAGATTAAAACGATAGTTAAGAACATCACCTAATAAATCATAAGTAGAATTCCAACGATGTCTAACATCTTTAGGAAAACGTTCCGATGGTTGTCTTTCACAGGATTGAGAAGAGCCTTGTTCCGATGGTTGTGTTTCTATGTCTTATACTTCTACTTGATCCGTGTGTGTTTCATGAAAAATCGGAAATACTATAATAACTCATAAGTGTTTCTTCACTCTCTACATATGGAACTGGAATGGAAGGAATGCAACGACTACTAGTGAACTCTTGACTACTCTGTCTACCATGTGAACGGTTAGATTCCATCTAGACTAGTGTATGTATGTTTGCAATGTTAAAAAATTATTTTTAGTGTATGTTCTAAAAATGAATTCTAGTGTATGTTTTAAAATAAATTCTATAAAACAAGTAAAGATAGATAACTAGTGTATGTTATAAAAAATGATTCTACAAAAGAAATGCTATAAACCGGTGGATGTTAATAAAGAAAATCTAAAAAAAAGAAGAAATATTTCAACAAACAACAACAATTAATTGGAATAATTAGTGTATGTTTACCAAATTTAAAATATATATATATCTAAAAAGAAGAAGAAGAAGGCAACAAAATCCAATCTAATTAAAAGGAAAAAATGAGAACAAACAACTATGCTAATTCTAAAAATTATACAAATACAAAAATACCATATGATTGTAGAATGTAGATTGAAGAAGGTAGAGAGAGTTAAGAGCTTGTAGTGTTGTTGTTGATGTTGTTGATTGTTGTTGGATGTTGTTGATATTGTTGATGTTGATCGGACCAAGAAAGTAGTTGAATGTTGTTGATTATTGTTGATTTGTTGAAAGAGTTGAGAGATAGTAGAGAGAGTTGATTGAATTTATGAAGAAAATTGAATGAAATGAGATTGTATATATAGATTATGATTTTTTTTGAATTTTCCAAAATACCCCAAAAAACTAGCTAGTATAGATCCGTTGAGGGGGTATTTTAGTAATTTTAAAAATAAAATTATGAAAAAAAATCACAGAAAATCCAACGGTCGGTCAGCGGGCCGGCCCGGGCCGGTTCAACCCGGTCCCGGGTATGACCGGGCCGGGCCAGCGGGCCAGGCTGAAGTCGGGCTTTTTTTGGGTTTTGCTGAACCGGACCGGCCTGTCTATTTTTGTCGGGTTGGCCCCGTTCAGCCCGGTTTTGGGTGGGCTGCCGGGCCGGGTCCAGGACCGAGCGGGCCGGTCCCGGGCTAGCCCGGCCCTAATACCACCACTACAGTAATGCTGATGAAGCAAATGGTGCTTGCTGATCAAGAGTAATAACAGATAATCATGGACTGTTATTATCCTTGAAAAGCACTGGTATGATTAGTGATTTATGAATACTGATATTGACCCTGAAAACTAATTGAATTTTCTGTCTTAATTTGGTATTGCGTTATTGGAATATATACATTAGACTATGCTATTATGAGTACCGGTTTTTATGTAGAAGTTTTGTCATCTTTTTTTTTTTGTTAATTTGTTTGCCTGCGAACATAGTCAGAATTCTTTTTCTGTGCTATTGAACACCAGGCATATGAGAACCAGGATAAATATGTATTGCGTTATTTTTTGACATTAAGAAGTAAGTATTGATCTTTATGTTACTCTACTATTTATCCAGGAATTTTTCTTCATCTTGCATCTCTCTCTCAACAATGATTTGGAACATTTCAATGAATTCGAACTCTACAAGTTGGAGCTCATATCTTCAGAACCCTACGAGATGGAATCTATTAACGAAGATTAGTACCTTGCAATCAGGGCCGGCCCTGAGTTTTCGGGGATCCGAGGTGAACTCCCGAAATGGCTCCCCGGGCCGGCCCTGAGTTCCCGGGGACCCGAGGTGAACTCCCGAAATTCCCCCCCCCCCATATATATATATATATATATATATATATATATATATATATATATATATATATATATATATATATATATATATACAAAATATATATTATTGAAGAAGTCAAAAATTTTAAAGACTGAAATAATTATTTTTGAAGGCCCCTAATAACAGTATTTTTTTTTATGCACAAAATACATGCCTATATTTACACGGGAAGTACAAATTTGAGAGCCCTAAAATCGTAAAAACTCCGGGAGCCTGAGACGGCCTCCTCACCCGCCTCAAGGGTGGGGCCGGCCCTGCAACTTGCAATTGATGTGACATTCTGTTGATCAAAGAAAGTGGATAGTTGATACTGAGATTGCAATTTTCCTATAACAGCAACAAAATATCTCCTCTTTATCTTGTTGATAGTTATACCTCGTCTCCTTTTTTGTCTCCTTTACCATGGATCTTTTTTGCATTCAAATTGGTTGAGCTCTGTGAACTTTGTAACCTATGTACTCAGTTTAGTTTATTAAAGAAATTTTTAGTGGTTTACAGTTTATGTTATTTCAGACGAAGCTTCTACTATTTGTGAATTTACATTACAAGATAACAAGATAATGGGTGCCACATTTTGATATGCTGCAACTTATTACATGTGACCCACCTCCCAGGATTTTGTTGGGGGTTATGTTTTATTTCCTGCACTGTATTTTGATTTTCCCGGGACTTCGGGGTTGTTTATTAATCTCTTATTAATGAAACAGGGTGGCGTTATTCCACCTTTTACCTCAAAAAAAAAAAACTTATTACATGTGATTTATTTAATGCCAAATTGTGGCATATGAAAAGTTCGAACTTCAAAATTAATCGCAGGTGCTTCGCAGGTCAATAGCAGTGCTTCTTTTGTTCCTACGAGCAGGAAAATAGTGTGACACGAAATGAAAACCACATTAACCAAAAAATTATTTTTGACCATAATAATATAGCATCAATAGTAAATGTTAGAGTTTCTTTGGAGCAAGAGGTGTTGCTTTTTGAATGTATTTGATGGCTGTGCCCTACAATCATTAGCTTCTTCTTTGGTCCAAGCTGAAATGAGATGACAAGCTTATGATATTAATCATTGATATGGCTAAAAATAAGATTAAATCGGAATCGTTCAAATCGGGCACGAATCTGAAAGCTCTCAGGGGTAAAACGGTAATTTCACCTTACAAACGGGTCCGAATTGGATACTGGGCCTTTCTTCAAATCCTAATAGCCCGAAAACAGATCTGTCATACTGGGTATGGGTAACTACCCGTTACAGACCAACCCATATGGATAAGGAGTAATTCAATTTTGTGGTTATCCCTAAAAGACGGTTTAAGCAGTCCATATGATCACGAAACGAGTCAAACTCCCTTCATATCCATAAACATCCGAAGTAGAGATTTATCCTTATCTCGAAACTGGTTCCTAAGGAGACTATAAATACCCCTCTCCCCCCACCGTAACAAGGTAATCAATCTTTTTCTACCTAAAGCTCTTTCATAATTTTTCAAATTACTGACAAGAGCGTTGGAGGATTCGTTGCCGGGATCCATCCCGGTGTATCAAACTTTGTGCAGGTTTACGGCTAGCGGCGAGAAACCAGTCAACACGCCGATGAAAGTCAACAGGTTTGCTTACTTGTTTCCTTCCAGAATCCACAGATTCATCTGTTTTCTCCCACACCAGAAATCAGCAGCAACAGATTGGCACCGTCTGTGGAAAACAGAAAAAGCAATCCAGTCCT
Source organism: Hemerocallis citrina (assembly GCA_017893485.1). Taxonomy (NCBI): domain Eukaryota; kingdom Viridiplantae; phylum Streptophyta; class Magnoliopsida; order Asparagales; family Asphodelaceae; genus Hemerocallis; species Hemerocallis citrina. The sequence continues at coordinate 232,860,399 of CM030358.1, forward strand.
GTTTCATCAGCAAAAGTAGTTTCAAGCTATGCCTCCAAAGAAGGAGAAAATGACGGACTTTAACCGTAGAGCCACTCCCGCTCCTTCTCCTCCTCCACTCCAGGAGGTTCCCCCTCAACCCGCTCAACAAGTCCAGCAGCCTGGACAGTCTCTCCCTCAACCCGTCTAGCAAATGCAGCCTGGACGACCCCTTCCTCAGCAACCTTAGCCCCAGCAGGCTCCTTAAGGGCCACAAGGGGCAGCCGCGGGACCCTCCCGCCGAAGTCGACAAGGGCAACCTCCTCATCACGACCATGTGTCGATATATAACCCTTCGTCCGAATCCATGGCCTCACACAGTCCCCTAACGTCGAAAGATCTTCGACACATTATCGTCAACAGGCAGCATGGGATAGATCTTCGGACCTGCTTGGATGAGAGGCGGACCCATGATGGGATACCCCACCGAGAACATCAAAGGGGTCCAGCGATCCGGTCCCCTAGAGCCCGATTCCCCTCGCAGGCTAGATCGTAGAAGGTCCAACTCTCCCAAGAGGCGGAGGGAGTCACCCCAGCGTCGTCAAAGGAGAAGCCGCTCTCCAATCGGTCGACCCACCCCACGGGACCACCCAGAGCGGGAGGCACCTGTTATGAGGGCAGTGTTCCAGCAATTTCAAGAGGGCCCTCAATGTTGTTCCCGACCACGATCAGTGGGCCCCAGTCATCAACCTGCCCCAAGCTATAGGCGTCGTACTCCCAGTCCTCAACCTGCCCCTAAGACATAGGCGCCGCACTCCCAGTCCTCACCCTGCCCCAAGCTATCACCGCCGCTCTCCCAGTCCCTTTCCGCGTGAGACTATGTTAAACATTTCACCGCTGAGGCCAGATCCATCGCCTCCCTAGACCAGTCCGTGGCCTCTGCTGCCTTCCAATCCAACGTCACTAACTACAACCTCAGAGCATCCCTTACCAAGAAGCCTCCTCGGGATTCTCAGAGCTCCTGCTTAGGTGTAAGAAATACATCCAAGCGGAAGAGGCTCTCACCTGCCCTGCTCTTGAGGGTTCGTCTTCCGGGAACAAACGAAAGGGCACTGAAGAAGAAGGAGCTAAGAAGCTCCAGAAAGACAACGGAGGCCAGCATCGCCCTCCTCCCCGCTTCGAGAAACTCACTCCACTCAACGCGAGTGTCTCAGCCATCCTGATGGAGGTCGGGTAAGAGGGTCTTCTCCCACCACCTCCAAAGATGAACACTCCGGGTAAAAAGAGGAACAGGGAAAAGTGATGTCGTTTCTACAGGGACCACGGCCACGACACGGATGACTGTCGGGTCCTAAAAGACGAGATCAATGCCCTTATTCAGAGAGGGCAACTCTTCAAATTCGTGAGAAAGGATAGGGCAGATCCTCCTCCGTCCCCCAGGGGGCTAATAAGCGAACCGAGCGACACACAGAGACCCCAGACTCCGAAGCAGAAGCCGTCCTACACCTTATACTTGGAGGCCCAATGGGGGGAGATTCAAACTAAACCCGAAAAGCCTTCGTCCGGGAAGTAAGTTATGTGCAGAACCATCCTCCCCCCAAGGACCTTGGGGTTCTTGTCACTTTTTCAGATAAAGATCTGGAGGGCATCTGAACGCCCCATTGTGACGCACTGGTGATAAACATCCATATGGCCAACTTGGATGTGCGCCGAGTTCTGGTTGACAACAGAAGTTAGGTCAACATACATTTCCTAGAGGCCTTCCAGGGTCTCAAACTGTCCAAGGATCGACTCAAGCTCGCCGGCTACACTCTCTACGGGTTCACAGGATTGCCAGTGATGATTGAGGGTGTCATAATTCTCGACGTAACCGCTAGTAAAACTCCCATCACCCGAACCGAGAGGATGGACTTCATTGTGGTAGATGTGAAGGCTGCTTACAATGTCATCTTGGGCCGACCAGGCCTAGCTGCTCTCCAGGCCATACCCGCGGCCTACCACATGAAGATGAAATTTCCCACCATAGAAGGCATGGGGGAAGTCAGGGAGAGCCAGGAGGCAGCTCGCAAATGCTACATGACCAAGGTAGGGGGACCGGTGCTCTCCTTTGAAGCTCTTGAACTCCACCAAGGTAGTAGCCAACCTATATCAGAGTCGGTCGATGAGTTGGAAGAGGTGGCCTTCTCAGAAGGAGACCCGACCAAGACATTCCAAATTAGCAAAGTCCTTCCTCCTCCCGTCAGATTCGACATTATCCACTGTATAAGGGGAAATTGCGATCTGTTCACCTGGAATGCAACTGACATGCCGGAAATCTCCGAAAAGCTCCTCATGCACCACCTCAGTGTCGCTTCGGGGGCCAGACATGTCCAGCAAAAGCAACGCAAATTCACCCTCGAGCGCCAACAAGCAATCAAAGGAGAGGTTGAAAAACTCTTGAGGGCTCGGTTCATACAGGAGGTCAACTATCCAGAATGGTGGTCTAATATCGTGATGGTCAAGAAAGCCAATGGGAGCTGGAGGATCTGCATTGACTTCACGAATTTAAACAAAAGTCTGCCCCAAAGATCCATTCCCGCTTCCGAGCATTGACGCCCTGATTGATGCAACCTCGGGCCACGAACTCTTAAGCTTCATGTATGCATTTTTTGGGTACAATCAGATCAGAATGTTCCCTTCAGACATTTCGAAGACCTCTTTCCTCACCAACCAGGGTCTATATTGCTACCGCATCATGCCCTTCGGGCTCAAGAATGCCAGTGCCACCTATTAGCACCTTGTTAACAAGGTCTTTAAGGAACAGATCGGGCGGAACATGGAAGTCTACGTAGATGACATGCTGGTGAAGAACGTCAGCAAATCGGATCATATCTCTGATCTCCAAGAGGCTTTTAATGTGTTGAGGAGACGATATGAGACTGAACCCGAACAAGTGTGCTTTCGGCGTCTCATCTGGCAAATTCTTGGGGTTCATGGTCAGCTAAAGGGGCATAGAGGCCAACCCCGAGAAGATTCAGGCCATACTCAACATGGCTCCCCCCTCCAATATTAAAGACGTGCAGAGACTTACCGGACGCCTTGCGGTTATAGGGTGTTTTCTCTCCAAGTCCATAGAAAAATGTCTCCCGTTCTTCAAGGCCCTCAAGGGGCTAAGGGTTTGAAGTGGGGGCGACAGCAGCAAGAGCCCTTTGATCAGCTCAAGGCCTACTTAGTCAACCCCCCACTCTTGAGCAAGCCAAACCTGGGGAAGTCCTCTACATATACCTCGCCACTTCGGAGCAGACCCTCAACGCTGTTCTAGTAAGAGAAGAAGACAAGATGTAGAGGCATATCTACTATGTGAGCAAGGTCCTCAGGGACGCTGATCACCATTATCTGAAGCTAGAGAAGATGGCCTATGCATTGGTCATGGCAGCCCGAAAGCTTCGCCCATACTTCCAGTCTCACTCGGTGGTAGTTCTTACCGACCAGCCACTCAAACAAGTTCTCTACAAGCCCGAGACCTCGGGGTGCATTATGAAGTGGTCTATTGAGCTGAGCCAGCATGATATTAGCTATCAGCCTCAAACTGCTATCAAGGCTCAAGCCTTAGCGGATTCATAGTAGAGAGCACAATTCCCGACACTAGCAAAGCAATTGAGGAACCCCCATTCTGGACAATGTATGTGGATGGGTCCTCATGCACCGATGGGAGTGGAGCAGGGGTCATCCTGGCTGGCCCAGATGATTTCATCCTCCAATACTCACTCCGTATCAACTTTCAGGCGTCCAACAATGAGGCTAAATATGAAGCCCTTATAGCCGGCTTGTGTATGGCTCGCAAGGCTGGGGCTAAGCGTGTGAAGATATTTAGCGACTCGCAGCTGGTGGTGAACTAGGTATTAGGAGAATACGAAGTGCGAGACGGTCGCATTGCCAAGTATTTGGCCAAAGTCAAAGAACTGATGGTCTCTTTCGAGGATGCACAATTCCAGCGAATCCCCTGCAAAGAGAATGCGCAGGCGGATGCCCTCTCAAAATTAGCTTCCTCTTCCCTCCAAGGGTTCGAACAAACTGTCTTAATAGAAGTTCTTCTGAGGCCCAGCATCGAGGAAGAGGATCCCGAGCCAATGGAGACGCTGCCCTTAGAACTCGGGGAGAATTGGATGAGGCTCCTGCTCGAGTTTCTCAAAGATAGGATCCTCCCCTTAGACCTTAAAGAGGCTCGAAAGATCCAAACCAGAGCCGAGCGGTACACACTCATTCGAGGGAGTCATGTACAAATGCTCCTACACTCAAGTAGCCAGCAGACCCTACTTGAGATGTCTTTCCCCCGAGGAAGCCCAGTATGCCTTGAAGGAAGTCCATGAAGGAATGTGTGGAGCTCACTTGGGAGCAAGGTCCCTCGCCCCCAAAATCTTGAACTATGGATACTTCTGGCCCACTCTCCTTCGCGATGCCGAACAACATGTTCGCCAATGCAGCCCTTGCCAAAAATTCTCAACAATCAGCCACTTACCTCAAGCCCAGATCTCCTCTCTATCCTGCCCAACTTCTTTTGCAATATGGGGAATGGACCTGCTCGGGCCTTTCCCACCAATGCCGGGCTAGGTAAAGTTCCTTGTTGTGGCGATCGACTATTTCTCTAAATGGATCAAAGCCGAGCCCCTAACGACGATCACAGAGAATAGGGTACAGCATTTCTTTTGGAAAAACATTGTCTGCAGATTCGGTGTGCCTCAAATCTTGGTAACAGAAAATGGAACTCAGTTCACGGGGGCATCCTTCCACACTTTTTGTGCAGACCTGAGCATTCAGCAACGATTCTCCTCGGTCTCCCACCCATAGTCTAACTGTCAGGCAGAGAACCCCAATCGGCAAATTCTCTCCAGCCTGAGAAAGAGACTGAGCAAGTCTGCTAAGGGTTTATGGGTAGAGAAACTCCCCAATGTGCTCTGGAGCTATCACACTATGAAGAGGACCCCCACGAGAGAATCTCCCTTCAACCTCACTTACGGCTCCGAAGCCGTTATCCCACTAGAGGTCGGTTTACCTTCCCCCGCTTGATCGCCACAACGAAGAGCAAAACGCGAATGAGCTTCGTGGTAACTTGGACCTCATCGATGAGATCCGCGAAAGACCCTCCATTCGGAAAGAAATTTGTCGACGTAGGATCGAGCAATCCTACAACAAGAGAGTCCGCCCTACAAATCTCAAAGAAGGAGATTTAGTGCTCGAAAGTTATCAATTTCTTTTCCAAGCAAGAAAGGCAAGCTAACACCTAATTGGGAAGGACCATACAGGATCTCCAAAGTTGTCCGACCTGGTGCCTATCAACTTGAAGACCCTGGGGGGCGAGAGAGTACCAAGGAGATGGAATGCGGAGCACTTATTAAAGTACAAAGAGGGTGTTAGAACACCCCTCCAAGCAACTTCTAGCTAGCTCTAGAGCATTTATAAGTTCCTTTCTTATTTAGTCTGTTTTTGCACATGTAATAATGGCTTGCAATTCAGAATCAGCCACTCAGTAGTTACTTTTAATAAAAAGTAGTTCTCTCTCTCAGAAAAACTACTGTCTTAATGTTCTTTCACCTAGCACAAATGTTCTCAAACAAAAATTTTGGAATCCAACACTTGGTTCGATGACGCTTTTGCTACTTGCGAAAAAGCGAGTACAAAGTAGCTCACCATTCGGAATTGCACCTGCAGCTGTTGATACTCTCTAAATGGCAAGTTCGGAGTCCAACACTTGGTTAGACGCCACTTTTTCTACTTGCGAACGAGCGAGTACAAAGTAGCTCACCATTCGGAATTGCTCCTACAACTGTTGACACTCTCTAAATGGTAAGTTCGAAGTCCAACACTTGGTTCGATGCTGCTTTTGCTACTTACGAACGAGCGAGTACAAAGTAGCTCACCATTCGGAATTGCTCCTGCAACTGTTGATACTCTCTAAACGACAAGTTTGGAGTCCAACACTTGGTTCGATGCCGCTTTTGCTACTTGCGAACGAGCGAGTACAAAGTAGCTCACTATTTGGAAATGCTCCTACAACTGTTGATACTCTCTAAACGACAAGTTCGGAGTCTAACACTTGGTTCGATGCCGCTTTTGCTACTTGTGAACGAGTGAGTACAAAGTATCTCACCATTCGGAATTGTTCCTACAACTGTTGATACTCTTGTGAACAATAGCAAAACACAAATTCTCACAAGAAGCCCGAAAAATGGTATATTATTCATCAAAATTTGAGATACAATTCTAATTCTAGACCAAAAATTTATACAAGAGATTACAAAATTCCACTCTAGTTCCTTCTAGGAAGGGAGACGCTCCTGTTAAGTGACACACGGGGATGTCGAGTGCTGTGCTCTCATCTTGTATCCAAAGACGACTCTATCCCTGCAAGACGCGTCGAACCATCGATGCCCATGGGCCTAACCGTGGCCCCAGCAGATGCCCCACTCGATGAGCCAGCCACCCCACTTTGAGCATCGCTGGGGTTTCACGGAGCGATGGGCATGCGAAGAGCTAATTCCTGGAATGTCCTCCCCTGTGCATACTCCCCCTATGGGTAAGAGGTGCTCCTTACGTTGCTTCCCTCAGAACATCTCTTCAAACGAAGGTTCTCTGCCTCTAGTTCAACAACTCGTTCCCTGAGAGTGTCATCTGTGACTCTGGGCTTCAGGCGTGGTACCCCACTCATACTCTTCCCCTGAGAAGGCTTTAAGATTGTTCTTCGAAGATGAGCTAGTTCGATACTCTTCTCCAGCACCACATTGTTCATTTCGTCCCTCTTCGACCCCACTTTGAACAACGATTTCTTCAGCTCATCTCTCTCCGCCCTGACCCTAGACAACGAGCCGTTCAGCTCGTCCACCTCAGTTCTCACTGCGTGCAACGAATGTCAGAGGAACTGTAGCCTGGAGGCCTTGCCGGCGGCCATCAAGGGGCCAACCTCTCTTGCCTCGGGGGATGATTCCCAAATAATTACCTCCAGATGCCATATCTCAATACCACGGTAAGCCAAAGCCAATATCACCTAACAGAGTTCTAACTCCGCCCTGTACAGCTTCTCCTGTGATTCAGCGATCCCTAACCTCGTAACTCCGAGTTGCGCATGAAGGTGCGACGCCTCGTTAATCTGGAAAAATAAAAAATATAGTGTAAATTTATTACCCTAAGGGGCCAACACGATGGTCCTATGGCCGAACGAACCTATGATAGGACGGTTCGAGACCAAAGAAAGCCAACAACTACTTTGAAACCTCACAATACTTGTCGAAAAAATAATAATCTTTCATTCAACTTCGACAAAAAAGTACAAGGAGTGGTGGCCAGTCCGCTATAGGGCGTCTACAAAGAAAAAAAAGAGAGCAACTGAAAAGTATGATGAAAAGACGATAGGGATCAGGGGACTACCTCGGTAGGCACCTCCGAAGGTGCGGCAACTCCATGATCGTCCTCCTCGGTGCCGCCCTCCCCCTTGCCTTCTTCTTCTTCTTCTTCGTCGGAGCAATCTTGCCTTCGAGAAGGTCGTATAGACTGTACCTCGAGTTGTCAAAACCAGGGATATCCACATGCTTCAGAGCCCAAGCATAAGACTGCTCCATGTTCGAGCGCATGTGTGCCTTTGCTTCGGCCCTAATTGCCTCTGAGGCCACTTCCACGGCAGCTTCCTTCTCCCTCGCTGCATCTTCGGCTGCCTTCGCGGCTATCTCCTTCTCTCTATGGACCCGTTCCGCCTGTCTGTCTGCCCTCTCTTTCTCGAGAGGCAACTACTCGTTCGCCTTGGCCAATGCGGTCTCGAGAAGCTGGATCTGAGCCGCCTGAGACTCGGACATCTGCTTCTCCGCCTCGAGCTGTTTCACCAGTTTGACGCGTTCAGTTCTATCTTGATTGCTCGCTGCCTTCAGCTCTTTTTCTGGCTCGGCGAACTGCTCCACATGTGACTGAAGTGGCAAGTGATTTACATGGGCGAAACGAGAGTCTCTTGAAAACAAAAAAAAACAAGGAATGAAGAAATAAGGGGTAACGAGGTTAAACTCACCGACATGGTCGCCTTCACGATCTCGAGCGCATCATCACCGACTATTCCTTCCTTTAGCGCGGCGCGATCCTTAGGGGTCGGGAAATGACGAACCGCCTGCATACAACGGACGGCTTCTCCGAGGAAACCATCATGCCTCATCACCTGCCAATCAGGGACGAAGAGTTTCTTGTGCTCCTCCGTAAGGATTGCCTCCGCTGTCGCTGTTAGGGGGGAGCTTCGAGTGCCAACACCTGATCGATAGAAGTCCGTTCGACAGTTAGGGCAGGGGAGGCAGGTGCAGGAGGCAACTTAGACTCCAAATTAACAACTGGTGCCGCTACCACTGGGGCCTTCACAACCTTGGCAGACGAAGGACGGGAGGTTGTCCTCTTCCTCTTCATCCCATCGGGGGCATTATAAGCTACCCCAGTTCGGTCAGACAGCATCGCCCTGAAGTCCATACCCAGAGCCTCTGCAAAAAGAGGAAAAATAGAGATTGGCATGAGAAATAGTTAAAACAAAAATTAAAAGAACGGAGGAAGATGCAAAGCGTACTAGGGTCGATCGGACTGAGACCCCCACTGAAGAGGACCTTAACTCCTTCCAGCCCAAGGGCTCACGAGCCATGAGTTTGGCCACTATGTCATCTTCCTCCGGAGTCAGCACCAGCTCGACCCTTGCCCACTTCGGAACCTCCTCCCTCCACCTGGTTGGGATGTTCCACGGAGCATCGCCTCGAATCAGAAAGTACTTCTCCTTCCAAAACTTGATAGAATTGGGATTATGTATCAGCTTCACACCCCGATGCGGCGATAAATAATACTGATACTCCGTCCTACTCTTCCGATAAATACGGTAGAGACTTCGGAAAAATAGAGATCGGCATGAGAAAGAGTTAAAACAAAAACTAAAAGAACGGAGGAAAATGCGAAGCGTGCTAGGGTCGATCGGACTGAGACCCCCACCGAAGAGGACCTCCTCGGTTAACTCCTTCCAGCCCAAGGGCTCACGAGCCATGAGTTTGGCCACTATGTCATCCTCTTCCAGAGTCAGCACCAGCTCGGCGCTTGCCCACTTTGGAACCTCCTCCCTCCACCTGGTTGGGATGTTCCACGGAGCATCGTCTCGAATCAGAAAGTACTTCTCCTTCCAAAACTTGATAGAATCGGGATTATCTATCAACTTCACACCCCAATGAGGCGATAAATAATACCGATACTCCATCTTACTCTTCCGATAAATATGATAGAGACTTCAGAGAATAATGAGTTGGGGTACGACCCCTATCACTTGGCACTGGAGGACAAACCTGTGGACATGTCGCCACATGTTCAGCATATACTGGACTGGGCTTAAGCCATACCATTGCAACACATCGGCTATAAATGGGGGCACAGGCAAACGTAGCCCGGCAAACAACGCATCAAACTAGAATATACACTTGTCAGGGGAAGTCGGTGTATAAGCCCGGACACCCACACTCGATAGAAGCAGAGTAAGTTCCTTCGGAATTTTGAAGCTACTTCAGATCCGAATCGAGTCCTTCTCTGTCAGCATAGAGGGGATGTCCTCGACCTTGGTGTGCTCCCTCGCCCTGCTCTCCTTATACGAAGCCGACCTCCCGTACACAGCCTTCGCTAGAAGATCAGTAGAGACTCCTGAACTCCGCCAAGGTTCGATAAAGGCCCTCGGAGCCTACCCAACGCCCCAACTCTTCTTTCCTTCTCCACTATCATTACAGATTTCACTGCCCCTACCATAGCCTTTCCCTTGTCTAAGTTCGGAGCCACTACCAAGGGATGATTTTCTTCGTGGTCCGAAGTGGAGGTCTCACTCCCCGAAGATACCTTAGACATCTCGCAATATATATATAAAAGAGAATATATATTTACCTTGATGTGGTAGCTATGGTCAGAATATCTTGTCAGAGAACCTAACACTTGGCCGCGACCGCTAGTAGAACCGCCCGAGAGTAAAAAAAATTCTCAAAAGTAAAAATGTGAAGAATGAGAAAAGTGAGGGGGGGGGGGGGAGTGAAGACTTATAGGGATTGAGCTATGCCGCTTAGGCTTCTGAGGCATTTGGGCCCCCAAGAATGGTGGAAAGCCCAAGAAGTCCAAGCGACAGAAGGCGTAAAGATAGAATTTCGAGTGAGCGCTGCCTCAATAATCATGCTCGATCAAGATCAAGCACCCCAGATAGAGCCACATACCTCGGAGTTGGATCCGAGCAAACGTGGTTCCGAGCGTGAAATTGGCAAAAATGCTGCCTCAATAATCATGCTTGATCAAGATCAAGCGCCTAAGATAGAGCCACGTACCTCGGAGTTGGATCCGAGCAAATGTGGTTCCTAACGTGAAATTGGCAAAAAAAACTGCCTCAATAATCATGCCCGATCAAGATCAAGCAGCTCAGTTTGAGCCACGTCCCTTGGAGTTGGATCCGAGCAAACGTGGTTCCGAGCGTGAAATTGGCAAAAACACTACCTCAATAATCACGCTCGTTCAAGATCAAGCAGCTCAGTTTGAGCCACGTCCCTCGGAGTTGGATCCGAGCAAACGTGGTTCCGAGTGTGAAATTGGCAAAAATGCTGCCTCAATAATAATGCTCGATCAAGATCAAGCAGCTCAGTTTGAGCCACGTCCTTCGGAGTTGGATCCGAGCAGGCGTGGTTCCAAGCGTGAAATTGGCAAAAACGCTATCTCAATAATCACATTCGATCAAGATCAAGCAGCTCAGTTTGAGCCACGTCCCTCGGAGTTGGATCCGAGCATGAAATTGGCAAAAATGCTACCTCGATAATCACACTCGATCAAGATCAAGCAGCTCAGTTTGAGCCACGTCCCTCGGAGTTGGATCCGAGCAAACGTGGTTCCGAGCGTGAAATTGGTAAAAATGCTCCCTCAATAATCATGTTCGATAAAGATCAAGCAGCTCAGTTTGAGCCACGTCCCTCGAAGTTGGATCCGAGCAAATGAGGTTCCGAGCGTGAAATTGGCAAAAATGCTGCCTCGATAATCATGCTCTATCAAGATCAAGCAGCTCAGATTGAGCCACGTCCCTCGGAGTCTACACCGAGCAAACGTGGTTCCGAGCGTGCAATTGGCAAAAAACGCTGCTTTAATATTCACCCCAGTGCAGGATCTAAGGCTCAGATTGAGCCACGTCCCTCAGAGTCTACACCAAGAAAACGTGGCTCTGAGCGTGCAATTGTCGAAAAATGGTGCCTCAACATTCACCTATGAGCAAGATCTAGGGCTCAGATTGGGCCACGTCCCTCAGATTCGACACCGAGGAAACGTGGCCCCAAGCACGCAAGTGGTGGACAACGTCGCCTTAATATTCACCTCGGAACAAGATCTAGGGTTCTGATTGGGCCACAACCCTCAGAGTCAACACCGAGAAAATGTGGCCCCGAGCGCGCAAGTGGGGTAAACGCATCCCTCCCGTTGTGTGCCCACGATCGTAGCGCCCAGATGCCGCCACGTCGCCGAGGCACTGATCGACCATCATATCATTTGAAAATTAGCGTCGACGACATGATCGACGCTCTAGATTGCGTCACATCAATATTCCCATGATTAATTCTTTTATTTTAATTATAATTCGAATTAATTATTTATAAATTGCGAAAAATGTATAAACATTCAAGAAAATTAATTAAAAATTCTAAAAAATAATTATAAATTTAGGGAAATATTTTTAAGGTCCTGGATAAATAATTATTAATTAGAACGATTAATTAATACTTTTTGAGAATAAATCACCACTTCGCAAAATTGAATAAAAATTCGAAAAATAATTAAAAAATTAGAAAAAATTCAGAAAATTTCAAGAATCATCTTGGGCACTTTGCAATCTCAATTTAGCACTGATACACCTCGAGCAAGATCAAAACCCTTTGAGGGACTCCGATAAAATCTCATACGCCATTAAAACAATAAAACTACTCCTCAAAGGCTGTTAACTCAGTCTTCGGGAGTGGGGGCTCGTGATATGGCTAAAAATAGGATTAAATTAGAATCATTCAAAACGAGCACGAATCTTAAAGCTCTCAGGGGTAAAACGGTAATTTCACCCACAAACGGGTTCGAATTGGGGACTAGATCTTTCTTCAAATCCCAATAGCCCGAAAAGTGGATCGGTCGTACTGGGTATGGGTAACAACCCGTTACAGACCAACCCAGATGGATAAGTAATTCAAATTCGTGATTATCCCTAAAAGACGGTTTAAGCAGTCCATCCGATCACGAAACAAGTCAAACTGCCTTCTTATCCATAAACATCCGAAGTAAAGATTTATCCTTATCTCGAAATTGGTACCTCAGGTGACTATAAATACCCCTCTCCCCCACCGTAACAAGGTAATCAATCTTTTTCTACCTAAAGCTCTTTCATAATTCATAATCTTTCAGATTACTGACAAGAGCGTCAGAGGGTTCGTCGCCGGGATCCATCCTAGTGTATCGAACTTTGTGCAGGTTTACGGCAGCAGCGAGAAACCAGTCAACACGCCGTTGAAAGTCAACAGGTTAGCTTTCTTTTTTCCTTCAAGAATCCACAAATTCATCTGTTTGCTCTCACACCAGAAATCAGCAGCAACAATAATGTTGATTCTGTTATGTCGAGAGATTTGGTAGTCTTTTGTTCTTCAAGCTCTTCAAATTCTTCCTCATGGTTCCTAATGCCTTCCTAGTTGCTCAATGATTTATTTTTCCTTTTTGATAGTGTGAATAACTCTGTGAAATTATATCTTAGATACCTCCAATTTCTTCTGCATTCAATGTAACAGGTAAAGCCATCTCTTTGAATCCTCGAATGGGAACTAACGAATGGTTACGACTTCTCCTTCAGATCACTAAGAAAAAGCAAATTTGTTGCATGGTTCTACAATGATAATCAAAAGGGGAAACAAAGGAATCAAGAAGTTACGAAGCTCACTCTCAAATGATCCATGCATACTCCCACCAATATAATGCCAGGCAAAATTCAAAATCTCACATTTCTAAAAGGCTAAATCGATATACAAACCATGTTCACACTGTCCATCTTATTGAAATTATAGAAATCAGATTTGGGGAAAAATTATATTTTTCTTGTTCTTTATTCTTCTAATGTTTATCTCTTTATATACACATTAGTTTCTTAGAGAAGGGGTACAGTTGATTAAGAAGATTAAGGAGAGGAGAGATTTGAGAGAATCTGTTCCTATAAATTAGGAAACAGAATATATAGCTCATACCTTACCAAATATTTTAACACCACCCCCCCCCCCCAGTTGGCACATAGATTTTGAACATGCCCAACTTGTACACAAATATCAAGAAGAGCTGATTCAATACTGTAACAGAAGTTTAAGCCATAAAACTTCAGTTATACTTAGAGCTACTCCGCGATACTCATCCTTTGCACTAGAGCGTGCAACAACATTTTGCTTTTTTGCTTCTCCATGTAACCAGAGTTCCTCCAACAAAGATAAAATATCCTGAAGTGGAGCGTCTATTATCAACAGATCCTGCCTTATCGGCATCAGTATATGCCTCGACCTTCAAGTGACCATGTTTTGAAAACAAGACACCTTTTCCTGGAGCAAACTTTATATATCTCAGGGTTATCATCACTGTATTCACATGTTGTTCACGAGGTTCATGCATAAACTGACTCATCACAATTAAGGCATATGACAAATCTGGCTGTGTATGTGCAAGATACATTAGTCATCCTACCAATCTTTGATATCTTTCCTTATCACACGACACCTGATCATGATCATTTCACAGTTTCAGTCCTTCTTCTAATGGTGTATCAATAGACTGATAAGTAAACATTCATGTTTCCTTCAACAAATCAAGAGCATACTTTCTTTGAGACAGAAATATACCCTTTCTAGAGCGAGAAACTTCGATACCAAGAAAATATCTCAAAGGACCAAGATCCTTCATTTCGAACTCTTGTGACAAGTAGCTCTTTAATGCCTTTCTCTCATTAGGATCATTTCCAGTTACTCTCATATCATCCACGTATATAATGAGAGTAGTAATCTTACCTTCTTTCCTTTTCAGGAACAAGGTATGATCTGAATTAATCTGACAATATCCGAATGTTATCTTTGATTTTGTAAATCTCCCAAACCAAGCTCTTTGCGACTGCTTGAGACCATACAGTGCCTTTTTCAACCGGCACACTTTATTACTGTGTTTGATCCTGGTGGTAGATCCATATAAACCTCTTCTATCAATTTCACATGCAAAAAAATATTCTTCACATCAAATTGCTCCAATGACCAGTCAAGGTTTGCAGCAAGTGACAGTAAAACTTGAACATTGTTGAACTTTGCCACAGGTGCTAATGTTTCATCATAATCAATTCCATAAGTTTGAGTGTACCCTTTGGCAACCAGTCTTTCTTTGTATCGCTTTATTGAACCATCAGACTTATACTTCGTCGTATAAATCTATATCTTACGGGCATCTTTCCTGCTGGCAATTCGACTATCTCCCAAGTATCATTCTTCTTCAAGGACTTCATCTCCTCATCCATAACTACTTTCTACCTTGGATTGGCTAAAGCTTCTTGCACACTGTTAGGAATAGATACAACAGATAACTGATTCATAAATGACTTATTTGATTCAAACAATCAGTGAGTGGACACATAATGACTCATGAGATACTCGATATTACTAGTGGGATCAGGAACATAAGTAGGTTTTGGGATACCTCTAGTACTACAATTTAGGAGTTCTCTTCTTGGAGCTTCGGACATCGATGGCGATTGGTTTTGGAGTTCTGACGGTGCTGGTGGTGAAGATGACACTAGCGATGGTATGGATCCCGACGGCTCATCTTTGCGGAGATTCGGTACTGATTGCTGTTCCTTGTGTAGATCTTCTCCCTCAACCAAATCTTCATAGGAGTGATCATCACTACTTACATCCAGATTTTCACCCATTTTATTCAACACTGATTGCAGTTCCTCGTGGAGATTTTCTCTCTCAACCAAATCTTCATTCGAGTGATCGTCACTACCTTCATCAAGGTTTTCACCCATTGTATCCGATTGTTTAGTCTGAATGGTAACCACTTTGTCATAGGCAAAAGTTTGAACTTCACTTCGGTACTCCCATTGAAGTTCAACCTCAAAGGAAAAATACATCTCTTCTTCATGGAACACAACATCCATAGTTACAAACATCCTTTGAGTTGGTGGGTGATAGCACCGATACCCTTTCTTATTCTTTGCATATCCCACGAAAACACATCGGACAGCTCGAGGAGTTAACTTATTTCACTCATGTTGATGAAGGTGGACAAATACAACACACCCAAACACATGAGGTGGCAAGCTGACAATTGTTGGAGCATTCACAGCTTCAGTTAATGTCTGAAATGGCGTGAGAAAATTAAGGATACTAAAGAAAACTCGGTTGATTAAGTATGCAGCCAAAGCAAGAGCTTCCCCCAATACATGAGTGGCATATTTCCTAATAAGAAAAGTACGGACCACCTCGAGCAAGTGTCTGTTTTTTCTTTCTGCAACTCCATTCTGTTGTGGTGTATATGAGCATGTGGTCTGGTGAATATTCCGTGTTCTACCAAATATTGTTGCAGATCTGAACTCAGGTACTCGCCGCCATTATCACTCCTAAGAACTTGTATCTGAGCTTTATATTGCATCATAACCCACTTGTGAAATTTCTGAAATAAACCTCTAACTTCACTTTTAGACTTCATCAAACAAATCCAAGTCATACAAGTACAGTCATTAATAAATGTCACAAACCATTTTGCTTCTCCAAAGGTAGTGTGTTTGGATGGACTCCAAACATCAGAATGAATAATCATAAATGGGAGAGAGCTTGTACTCAGATTTGGAGGAAAAAAGATACGGTGATTTTTTGCGAGTTCACACACATCACACCGAAAGGTAGAAATATCCAACTTCGAAAATAAACTTGAAAATAATTTATTCAAATATCCAAAAGAAGCATGCCCCAGACTTCGTTGTCATATCGAAATATCTGATTTCTTCTTCTCCCCCTTAGATCCTTCCACAGATAAAGATTGAGTCAACCTGCTTGAACTTTCAAATTCTAAATCCAGGTAGTAAAGCTTCCCTTGTCTAACCCCATAACCAATCGTCTTGCGAGTCCGAATATCGTTAAACACACAATAGGAGGGCCAAAAAATCACAATACAATGTAAAGCAGTAGTTATTTAGGCAACATATAACAGATTAAAATTCAAGGATGACCTAACTAATATAGAATCTAAGGTTAGGGTTTTTGTGAGAGATATGGGGCCCTCGCTAGTAACGGTGGTAGGATCACCATTGGCGGTGGACACATTAAATTTGGTGGATTGTTGTAAGGTTTGGCCTTGTCTAGAATCAAAAGTCATATGGTCGGTAGCACCGGAATCAATTATCCATGCATTATTCATATCAGAGGCAGAAATATTAAATACCTTACCATCATTACCTGGAGCAATAACTAATGTAGAGGCTGATCTAATACTCTTTTCAGCACGATCGGCAACTCCAATGACGATAGTGGGTTAGTTGCAAGTCTTCTTCCAAATATTCCTGCTATGATCCCAGTTCTACGGATAGCCAATAATCTTATAACAATGAGCTTTCGTGTGACCAATCTTGCCACAATGAGTACACTTCCTTGACTCATACGGTAGTTTTGGTCCCATGGTGAAAAACAGCAATACAACAAGCACAACCAATAGAATAGCTCCTTTTAGACCCGATCTGGATCAAATGCAAGAGCCTAAACACCAAACAACAACAAAAAAATCAACCAATTAAAAATTGGATCTAAAAAATCAGATATTCGGATTGATGACAGCAGCTTCGATGAGCGGCTTCAGCGGCTTCAATGCAGTGGGGCGTCTGAGGTGAGGTCGGGGACGACGATCAGTGATGATGATGGTAGTAGGATAAAAAGGCCGGGGTGGCTTCAGTGAGACAAGGAGGCTCGGGTGTATCTAAGGGGTTGATGTGATGGTCGGGTTCCTGTTGCGTTCGGTGGCAAGGGAAGAGCAGCAAGGTGGCGTCAGGATGCTGTCGATGTTCAGTGGAGGCGAGCCGCGATGGTGCTACGGAAGCAAGAGTGGTGCGGCGGAGCGGCGATAGGGATGATGGGTTTTTGGGTTTTGCATGGTGGCTTCAATTGACAGCAAGAGATTTCAGGTCGATGATGGCGACGTGATCGACGACGGGATCAATGAGATTAACGATGGCAACAAGATCGACAGGATTTTGATGATGGGATCAAGGTCGATGACGAGATCGGAGTTGACGACAATGACAGTTTCCTAGATGGCGACGAGATCGACGATGGCGACGATGGTGGTAAGAGATTTCAATGGGATCGGGATGTTTCGGGTCAATAGGAAGAAGAAGAGGGATCGGGATCTTCTTCTTCTTTAACCTGCCTAGGATATTTCAGGCTCTGATACCATATTGAAATTATAGAAATCAGATTTGGGGAAAAATTATATTTTTCTTGTTCTTTATTCTTCTACTGTTTATCTCTTTATATACACATTAGTTTCTTGGAGAAGGGGTACAATTGATTGAGAATATCAAGGATAGGAGAGATTTGAGAGAATCTGTTCGTATAAATTAGGAAACAGAATATACAGCTCATACTATACCAAATATTTTAACACATCTCAGCTAATCAAATAAAGAAAAATCTCTCAATCTCACTACTCAACAAAACTGAAAGCAACAACAACATACATAAAAAGTTCTATTGAGTTAATGCACATAAGAAGTTGCCCATAGGTGAAGTTCCCTTAACTAAATTAAATACGCAACAACTCATAATTGCACATCTTACTACTTTGTTTATTCACAGGTCAAAAAATACTGAAGCCTTACGAAAGAATTGTAAGGAATGATTTTAGCAGATTGTGATCCAAATTATTCACAAAAAACTGAAACAAAACTGCCGACAGGAAATGCTTTAGGCAAAAAACAACTAGTCAAATATCATAAAACATTAACAAGCAAAATAACAATTGTTAGTTCTACTCACTTGAATGTTGATAAACTCACTACAATAACATATATATAAATAATTCTACTCACTAGAATGTTGATGAAGCCACGAGATAAAGAAAAAGGAAAATGAAAAAAGATCATCCATCCCTAGATGCATGAATGATGCCAATCTATAGCACTCTACTCTCCGTTGCCTTGATGTGTATATTTAAGATTGTTTAATATTAGAGAGGTGGATGATAGATATATATATATATATATATATATATATATATATATATATATATATATATATATAGTGAGTCTATTATGAGATGGTGAGAAGAGGCCCCTTATCGTGAGCAAAATATCTCAGCCGTTGGATCACGATCCGATGGCTCAGATCAGCTCCACCCATCTTAACTGAGATGAGGATATAGTTAGGGTAAAAGTGGAATTTCATGATACCCCTCTCACTTACTCTTATCTCAGTCTCCTTTCTCTCTCTCTCTCTCTCTCTCTCTCTCTCTCTCTCTCTTTCTTCGAACATATCCTCTCTCTCTTCGAACGAGCTCCTTCCCAAACCCTAAAATCCGAAATCCCAAATCCTCATCTTCACCTCTTTCTCTCTCTCTCTTCGAACTCCACATCTACTCTCTTCCCCGTAAATCAAAACTCCACCTCTCTCTCTCATTGCACCCCGAAGAACGAACACCCTATTAGCAAACCTTAACTCCAAATCGCACTCGATTCCCCAAATCGAAACCCTAGCTACGTTTGCTTCTGGACCCTCTTCGTAATTCGAGCAACTCGCTGATCTCCTAGGAAAGCTGCAATCTTTGTATCGGGTAATCTCAAACCCATCTCGAAAATCTAATTTTTTTTCCCTATATAATTATTCATGTTGGTTTGTTTTTTATTTCCCCAAATTTAGATTAGTAGAAAGCTTTAGATCAATTACTGGAGTTTAATTTGTACAGGGTTTAATTCTTGATAAAAATAGGAGATTTTTTTATTAAAAAAATTTATAATAAATTTGCTCTTAGCTTAGGAGGTATAAACCACATTGTATATAATGTAATTGTAAAGGTGATAGAATCCTAACCCTAGTTTTTTGGGTTCATGAATTTTATGGTTCTGATTTATAGCAAAAAGATGGAACTTTATGGTTTTGAAACTGGACTTTTACAATGTGCACTTCAAAGATAGGTTAAAAAACAGTTATTTGTGGCTAGTTTTGTTGCTGGTTTTTTGGTTGGATGTCTTTCATTATAAATTATTCGTGTTTATATTGTCTGATCTTTTACTCCAATCGTGATGTTTACAGGTAGTGTGCATGGACGCATGTTTGGACCCTATGATGGTTATAAGGGTGCATCTGATTCTCACATTCTCACTCACAGGAAGTGCTTGATATTCCCTCATTTTAAATTTACCCAATGTCCTTTTTTTTTATTGTGTACATCTAGGCAATGATGATAAACACTACTTAACAAGCTATTTATTTTGAATGTGTGTCCTCCCCCACCTAGTGTTGCTGTGTCTTGGTCAAGTCTACATTAAGTAGCATTATGACCTAAATAAGATGTATGTCACTTCATTTGTGGGGGTTTTCCATGTTCTTTTTTGCTCTGATGTTAACTGGAATGCTATGTTGATTCATTTAAAGGGTTTTTCCTTGTCCTTTTTTGCTCTGATGTTAACTGGAATGCTATGCTGATTCATTTATAAGGTTTTTCCTTGTCCTTTTTTACTGTTTTGACCTGAATGAGATGTATCATGATCAGTTCCATGCAAGCTCTCTGCGATGCTTGATTTTTCTTATTAGATTATGAATATGGAGTGAGTCTGTTATGAGATGGTGAGAAGATGCCCTTATCGTGAGGAAAATATATCAGTTGTTGGATCACGATCCGTGGGCTGAGATCTTCTCTGCCCATTTTAACTCAGATGGAAATATAGTTAGGGGCGAACATGGAAGTTTTGGTTTGGGGGGGGGGGCATGGTTAGTTGTAGTTGGCATGGCAAAATAATGCTACCCTAGACTAATCTTGATGCTTGATTTGAACAATCCTTATACACAAGTGTGTGTTCTGAGCCTACGAGTAATTCAATGACTATGTATTCATAAACTGCCGATTATATGAATTGAGGGAAGTGTTTGATTCGTTGTTGGAGTTCTGTTTATTGGTTGAATAGCATACGTTTTGTGAAGTCATGCTCTCTATTAGTATGCAGTGATGACAAAAAAATTCATCTTTATTATGTGTATATTTTTTAAGTGTGTAGGCAGTGATGACAAAAAAAATGTTGAAGTTTATTTTCATGTTACCCCCCCCCCCCCCCCCCCTACCAAGTTGGTGCATTAGTTTGTGGTTCTCATGGTTGAATAGCATCAGTTTGTAAAGAAGCATCATGTCCAGTTTCATATCCAATTTGGTTCTCATGGTTGAATAGCTTCATGTTTGTGAATAAGAATCATGTTCAAAGTCAGTTTCTGATTTTGGCAAATTAGTCCCTTCACTTTGTTACTAGGAAGAGGTGGGGGTGCTAAAAATTGGGTTGGAACTATACTAGGCATGGCATAATAATGCAACCATAGTGCTACTCAATTTTATGCATTTGATACACATCCTTCATTCAAAATTGTCTTAACTATGTACTTCACTTCCGAGCCTATACTTTTTTGAGTATGTTAACTTTTGTTAAGTCATGCTCTCTGTTAGTAGTAAAATCATGATCTTAAGATCACATTTTTTATCATTTTTTTTGAAGCATCAGCAGTAGATGATCTCTGTTAGTAGCAGCCGCTCAAGTTTGTAAAGCATCAGCAACTCAAGCATCAGCAGTATAAAAAGAAGAACAGCAGCAGGAGGAGAAGAACTAGAACAACAGCAACATAAAGAGAAGAAGTACAACAGGAAAGCAGCAGCAACATAATTTTTATGACATTCAATTTTGTACATGTTTATCGAAACTTGAATGTGTAATCAATATGTGTGAATGAGAAAATTTTCATGAATTGAGGTAATTTTGTACATGTTTATTTGTGAGGTGAATATGAAGAAGATCAATATAGTGCTTTTGTGCCTTGTTTCCGTTTATTTGTGAGGAAAATTCGAACTGTAAAATTTACAAGACTACAATTTTTTCACCTCGCTAATACAAGACTGTACATGTGATGGTATTCGAATCTCTCCCTCTTTTATTTGTACAATATGAGCCTGGAAATAAAATGAACAGAGCTCAAATTGCTCATAACCAACATAAACAGAGCTCAAATAGTCTGGAAACAACATAAACATAGCACAAATTGCTCATAAACAACATAAAAAAAGCTCAATCAGCCTGGAAACAACACAAACAGAGCTCAATCAGCTCATAAAAAACATAAAAAGAGCTCAATCAGCCTAGAAACAACATAAATAGAGCTCAATCAGCTCATAAACAAAATAAAAAAGCACAATCAGCTTAGAAACAACATAAACGACTCTCAATCATCACATAAACAACATAAAAAGCGATCAATTAGCCTGGAAACAACATAAACAACTCTCAATAAGCTCACAAACAACATAAAAAGAGCTCAATCAACCTAGAAACAACATAAACGTCTTTCAATCAGCTCATAAACAACATAAAAAAGAGCTCAATCAGTCCAGATACAACATAAACAGAGTTTAATCAGCTCATATACAACATAAAAATAGCTCATCAGCCTGGAAACAACATAAACATCTCTCAATCTGCTCATAAACAACATAAAAAAGATCTTAATCAGCCTATATACAACATAAACAGAGTTTAATCAGCTCATAAACAACATTAAAAGAGCTCAATCAGCTTATAAACAACATAAACAGAGTTCAATCAGCTCATAAACAACATAAAAAAAGCTCAATTAGCCTAGAAACAACCTAAAAAGAGTTCAATCAACTCAAATAAACAACATAAACAGAGTACAATTTGCCTGGAAACAACATATAAAGAGCTGAAAATGCTCATAAACATGTACAAAATGCTTATATGCTGCTGCTTGCTTGAGCTGTTACTGCTGCTCCTGAAAAATTCAAACAACAATCTTAAACATGTATTCATGAACTAAAATACTGCTACAAACTACCAAGTAGTACTAATCAACAAAATCATGAATTGAAGTAGTCGTAGGTTCAGAACACACTTATATTTCACTGTTTGTTCAAATCAAGCATACTTATTTCCCTAGGGCTGCATTATTATGCCATGCCAACTAGTTTCAACCGTGGTCCCCCCCCCCCCCTATGCCAACTTAGAATGCTCAGAAACAACATAAAACAGAGCTCAATCAACCTGGAAAAAACATAAACCGAGCACAAAGTTCTCATAAACCACATAAACATAGCTCAATCAGCACATCATAATGAGCTCTTTCACCGTCTCATAGTAGACTTACTCTAATATATATATGAGGCAGTAATATCAGTGCAACCCAACAATTATTAATTGTCTTCATTGCATAGATCAAGACCAATAACAAAACCAAGACTCAATCAAAAATATGAGGGGGGGGGGGACTGGGGGAGACAAATTGAAATTAGTGCTTGTAAAATAGTGTTTGTCCTCATTGCCTAGATCAACACACAACAAAAGGCAGGAGCTAGAAATTTAAAAGCATTCATACTGAGAATCAAACACTTCCTGTATGGGAGAATCACGCATCACTTTTCTATCCATCATAAAAAACAAACGTGATTCTATCAGCTTGCCTGCAAACATCAATATTAGGGTGACTCATCAGAACTTATACATAATGATAATTTAAAGAAATGTGATATGAGACATGGAAAAACCCCACAAATGAAGTGACATACATCTCATTCAGGTCATAATGCTACTTTATGTAGACTTGACCAAGATAGCAATACTTGGTGGTGGTGGGGGGGGGGGGGGGACACATTCAAAATAAATAGCTTGTTAAGTAGTGCTTATCATCATTGCCTAGATGTGTAGAACCCCATATTTTCAAATATTATTTTAATTATTTGAAAATGAATTTAAATGAATTTTGAGGATTTAATTGATATTTTCTAAAAGATTTATCTTTTGTACACGTGCAAAACACGTGCAAATGACTTTTGAGAAGTTTGAAAATTTAAGATTCCTTTATGAAAAATCATTATTTATTATTTGGGATTTATTTAGTATTTTTCTATATTTTTCTGAAATTAATTTGATCTATTTGCAATTTTTGATAAAAAGAAGGACCTTTTCGTAAAATTGACATTTTTAAGGGCTAAAGTGCAAAATTGGCATTCTGGACGTTTTAAACAGTATTGGTTAAGATTTAGAAGTATATTTTCTATTAAATCCTAATTTTAATGAATTTTGGATGAGTTTCCAAGAGTAGATAGATATATATAAAATTGTATTTTGAAGGGATTGTTTTGCAAATGTATTTGGAAACCCTAGAACCTAATTCCCGGCCTATATAAAGAGAGTTGCAGCCGTCATTCGCTGCATAACTCAGATTTCATTATATTATTTTCTTGGTGATTGGAGAAGGAGTTTGGATCTAGCAAATGAAGGCTTTTGTGGATTCTTCTTGCTTCTAAAGGTGAGTGATATAGACTTGTTTTGTTTATGTGTATGATTTGCATGTTGCTTTGTTGATGTTTTTCGTATCTGGTATGAAATCGATGCCATGGTTGTTGTTCGTAGTATACATGTGAAATCCATGAAAGATTAGTAGATCTCGATTGACAATTTTTGATTGTTTGAAACATGTTAAAGATTTGATTATGATTATTGAAGATAAGAAATTGGATGGAGGAATCTCTGGACCTGGTTATTACGAATTGGATTAGATTTGAGTTGAGGAAGAGATTTGGTATTGAGATAAACTCCAGTATTGAGTATTGATTTCAGACCTAATTTGTGAGATCTGTAGGCCGACAGTCGACTGGGACTATGTATCAGTCGACTGGTACGACCCCAGCTGCTGTATCTTTAGTTTTTCTCGAAAATCCGTTCTGGACAGTCGACTTAGACCCTTCTCAGTCGAATGGTACAGTTAGAATTTATTTTTCAAAGTTATCGTAGAATTTCTCTCGGGTAAGTCGCCTTATGTTTTTATAAGTCGACTTATGTTCTTATAAGTCGACTTATGTCTCCTTTTAAGTCGACTTATGTTTTGATAAGTCTACTTATGATTATTATAAGTCATCTTATGTTTTGATAAGTCTACTTATGATTATTATAAGTCATCTTATATTGTTGATAAGTCTACTTATGATTTTTATAAGTCATCTTATATTGTTGATAAGTCTACTCATGATTTTTATAAGTCATCTTATATTGTTGATAAGTCAACTTATGTTTTTATATGTCATCTTATACTGTTAACACTTGGAATGTTTCTTGAGAATTATTGATAATTGTCTCGGGTAAGTCGACTGATGGGTTTCCTTGAGTCGACTTACTGCACTCGTTAAAATCTTGGATATTGGTTCTCGGGGCAGTCGACTTACTATAGAATAAGTCGACCGGTGCTGATGAGTTTCATGATCTTGAGGGTTCTTGTTATCTTAGTTTCTTTGTAGATGGATATGTTCGTCGGTGTCTTGGCATACCGGGTTCGTATTCGATCTATACCTTCTTAGTTTGTTTGTAGATGGATATGTTCGTCGGTGTCTTGGCATACCGGGTTCGTATTCGATCTATACCCTCTTAGTTTGTTTGTAGATGGATATGTTCGTCGGTGTCTTGGCATACCGGGTTCGTATTCGATCTATACCTTCTTAGTATGTTTGTAGATGGATATGTTCGTCGGTGTCTTGGCATACTGGGTTCGTATTCGATCTATACCTTCTTAGTTTGTTTGTAGATGGATATGTTCGTCGGTGTCTTGGCATACCGGGTTCGTATTCGATCTATACCTTCTTAGTTTGTTTGTAGATGGATATGTTCGTCGGTGTCTTGGCATGCCGGGTTCGTATTCGATCTATACCTTCTTAGTTTGTTTGTAGATGGATATGTTCGTCGGTGTCATGGCATGCCGGGTTCGTATTCGATCTATACCTTCTTAGTTTGTTTGTAGATGGATATGTTCGTCGGTGTCATGGCATGCCGGGTTCGTATTCGATCTATACCTTCTTAGTTTGTTTGTAGATGGATATGTTCGTCGGTGTCATGGCGTACCGGGTTCGTATTCGATCTATACCTTCTTAGTTTGCTTGTAGATGGATATGTTCGTCGGTGTCTTGGCATACCGGGTTCGTATTCGATCTATATTCTCTTTAGTTTTGTAGATGGATATATTGTTATCCGATCTATGACATTATTGGTGATCGATTGTTGGACATACATTGTGGTACTGAGAATTGTTGACAGTTGGACATATTCTGAGTTGTGAGGATTACTGTTTTTCAGAACAGTCGACTGGTTCATAAGACAGTCGACTGTACCGTACAGTTAAGCTGTACATATTTTGAGAGAGATTGATTGATTGATACTTGATCGTTGGTATTGTTTCTTGACTCGGCTTCACTCATGTACTGGCCTATCGTTCTTGTTTCAGATTACATGTTCAGTTTATGTATTTTTGTTCAGTACATGTTGCTTATGTTTAGTTGTTTTGTTTATGTTTGTTGTTTATATCACTCACACCATTTATGGCTGACCCCGTAGTTTTGGGGGTTAGGGTTCAACTCTAGCCTCATGTGATGCAGGTTGCTTAGAGTTGGAGGCTTGGATTAGCTTTGGATTTTAGAGAGTGATATAATAGAGCCTTGGGTAATTTTGTAAAGAGAAAGGGTTATAATAGTTAAATGTGTTTTAAGGTGTTTTGTATTTCCGCTGCATTTGTAAAAGATTATTGTAATAAAGATTTGGAATAAAATGACTTGAGTTTTTGGTCTATGTATATTGTTACATTGAAGTGGATCGCTGGGAGAGTGCCACGTATTTTCTAAGTTCTCATATTAGAAATTCGGGGCGCTACAAGATGAACAAAACAAAAAACGGACATTGGGTAAATTTAAAATGAGGGAATATCAAGCACTTCCTGTGAGTGAGAATGTGAGAATAAGATGCACCCTTATAACCATCATAGGGCACAAACATGCATCCATGCACACTACCTGTAAACATCACGATTGGAGTAAAAGATCAGACAATATAAACACGAATAATATATAATGAAAGACATCCAACCACAAAACCAGCCACAAATAACTATTTTTTTAACCTATCTTTGAAGTGCACATTGTTAAAGTCCAGTTTCAAAACCATAAAGTTCCATCTTTTCGCTATAAATTAATCAAAACCATAAAATTCATGAACCCAAGAAAACTAGGGTTATGATTTTATCACCTTTACAATTACATTATATACAATGTGGTTTATACCTCCTAAGCTAAGAGCAAATTTATTATAAATTTTTTTATTAAAAAAATATCTTCTTTTTATCAAGAATTAAACCCTCTACAAATTAAACCCCAGTAATTGATCTAAAGCTTTCGACTAATCTAAATTTGGGGAAATAAAAAACAAACCAGCATGAACAATTATATAGGGCAAAAAATTAGAATTTCGAGATGGGTTTGAGATTACCCTATACAAAGATTGCAGCTTTGCTAGGAGATCGACGAGTTGCTGGAATAGGGTTCAGAAGCAAACGCATCTATGGTTTCGATTTGGGGAATCGAGTGTGATTTGGAGTTAGGGTTTGCTAATAGGGTGTTCGTTCTTCGGGGTGCGATGAGAGAGAGCGAGGTGGAATTTCGATTTACAGGGAAGAGTAGAGGTGGAGTTCGAAGAGAGAGAGAGAAAGGTGAAGATGAGGATTTTGGATTTTGGATTTTGGATTTTAGGGTTTGGGAAAGGCTCATTTGAAGAGAGAGAGAACAGAGACGTTCGAAGAGAGAGAGAGTGGAGACTGAGCTGAGAGTAAGTGAGAGGAGTATCATGAAATTCTATTTTTACCCCTAACTATATCCTCATATCAGTTAAGATGGGCGGAGCTGATCTCAGCCATTGAATTGTGATCCAACGGCTGAGATTTTTTGCTCACGATAAGGGCCTCTTCTCACCATCTCCTAATAGACTCACTCACTCTCTTTCTATATATATATATATATATATATATATATATATATATATATATATATATATATATATATATATATATATATATATGGGACTTGGGGCACCGTTTACTTGGGGAGGATTTCGAGCGGGATTTGAGCTAGGGTTTGGGTTCACGTTCAATGAGAGTGGGGAAAGGAGGTCAGGATTTGCGTTCAAAGTGAGAGGAGAAAGAAGGAGGCCAGGATTTAAGCTAGGGTTTGGGATTTGAATGAAAGGGGAAAGAAGGCTATGGAATTGGTGAGAGATGTGAGAGAGATAGAAATGAATTGTGAACTTCCAGTTTTGCCCCTCACTTTCTTTGCATCTATTTTGAGATAGGCGGAGAGAATCTTAACAGTGAGATCAAAATCTTGTGGCTAAGATCCACGATAAGGTGCTGTTCTCACCATCTCATAGTAGACTAACCCTTTCTCTCTCTCTCTTATATATATATATATATATATATATATATATATAAAGAAGAGACACAAAGACATGTTTGGTGCTTCGTCGCAACAACTTGTGTTCACAGACAAAAGAAAAACAATCAATTCACTAGAATAAAGATGATGCACATTTTTTGTAACCTAAGCTTTCAAATTCTAATCCCAAGTACATAATAACTGCCGACCCTCATAAACCTTCGGGTTCATGTATTAGCAAGTTCATTAAACACCCACTTAGTGGGAAAAATAACCCTATGAATATATTATGTTGTGATAGTTATTCCTAATTCAGAATAGAATAATGTACTCGTGTCAATCCTCTTCGAATCATTCTTTCTCGGATGACTCCTTAGTACCTATATAAACCGTAGTTGAGAAACTAGTCACTCAGTTTGCTTTGACAATTTACTTTAGAAACAAACACCATAATAATTATATGAGTTTTTTTTTCCATATCCCCATCTAGAATCTTCTATATTTTTGTTTCCACACCCAAATTATTTTATTAGAGATGTAGTTGTAATTGTTTATCATATTCCAGGTAACGCCCATGCTTGTCTAGTTACCTATATAAGAGATCATTGTATCCAATCAATAGATTAGAAATAACATACCTTTTATATGGTACTAGACCTAGGGTCCTAACACTAGCCAACCGCCGTTGCCGCCGTTGACTGTCACCCGCAACCTCGCCGTGGGACCAAGCCTAATCACCATAGGTCCCCTCACACAGGATCATTATATCTCCTTCTTCCTATACTATATCTCCACCCACGGCTGGCCCTGAGCTCATGGGATCCCAAGGCGAATTGCCGAAATGAGACCCCCACACATAATGTGAGAAAAAGAATTTGGTTTTTTTTTTTTTTTGGGAAAAATGAGCTAATAGTTGGTCAACAGGGGGGTTATTCTCGGTGGTCGATGTCGAAAACTATAAGACAACAGCAGCATCAACAACAACAACAACAATAACATACATCAACAACGGTGATAACAGCTATAAAGTAGAGGCTCAGGTTTGGAGTTTGGAGTCGGGTTCGGGTTTGTGATGGAGTTAGAGTTGGATTTCAAATGGAGTTCTGGAGGACTAAGGAGGAATGGAATGGAGTTTAATGGACGTAGAGATTTAGGGATTTAGGGGAGATGGGAAGCAGACTGCTTGGTTTGAGGATTGGGTTCGGGTGATCGGGTTTGGGAAGTGGGTCGAGTGATTGGGTCAGATCACTTGGATCCATTAATGACCTAGTAATCCACTTCCACTTCAATTTCTTAGTTTGTGGGTCGGCCCATTAATGACTGTGACTTTGTTTTAAAAAATGCACACACAAAAAAAAAAATGTTTTGGGGGGGTCCCAAAAAAGTGCAAAAATCAGGGGCTCGAGACGGTCGCCGCTCTAGCCTCTGCCATAGAGCCGTCCTTGTCTCCACCAAAACCCATTCCTTTCACCACGAAACTCGATCCCCATCATCAGCCCATCACCATCTTCACCACACCTGAGCCCCCAACCATAAACCTGACCTCCACTTCAAACAAACCCAACTATGAATCCAACTTCCACTCGATGCTACCCTTGCCACTGTCGTTGCTGTTGTAGGTCCTGCGCTGCTACTGCTTCCCTGCATTACCACTAAAAACCAAGAAAGACCTCGACCGAAGCCCCCTTCTCCTGATTCAGATCAAAACCGATCCGAAGCGGATCTGACTCGAAGAGGATCTGAACCCTGCCTCCGATGCTACTGATGTTGCCCTGATGCCATCATTGAATTTTGCAACAGTTGTCACCCTCCCTGCACCATCTCTAAACCCTACCCCCAATCAAACTCTCTCAGGATTTGTTGATTTGGTGTGGCTGCTGGGATTTTTTTGTTTATTTTGTGATTTGGTGATTTGGTGTTTTGGTGATTTTTTGATTTGTTGTAATTTATGATTGGTTGTGATCGGCAAGATGAGTGAAGAGAATAGTGATGACTCAAATGTGAAAGGAACTACTCTTCCCCCTTTTCCATCGAAGTTGTTGAATGTGAAATTGAGTAGTAGTAATTGGCAACAATGACAAAAGATGTTTACAATAAAACTAAAAGGTATTTGTCGCTCTCATCACCTTTTTGATGACCCACCTAAGACTATGAGGGAAGACTGGGAAGCTGATGATAGCTTGATCATGAGTGCTATGTGGGAATCCATTCAGCCTGAGATTCTTGATATTGTGATGTAGTTATCTACAACTAAGGAGCTTTGGGATCACCTTAAGTCAACCGACCTATTCGTGTTTGACTAGTATGACACATGTCTACAGTGTTCAGCAGACCTACTGTTGTTGTGTGATGGGTAGTAGGAGTATTGATGAGTACTATGCCGTCTTCAATAAGACATGTGATGAGTTGCAAGAGCTCTTTCCATTGAACACTGATCTAAAGGAGATGCAAATGCGCTAACAACAGGTTCATGTTCTCACCTTTCTCGAGGGACTTCCCAAGTCTCATGAGGCTGCTCGACCTTTGGTTATGAGAGACCATGCCTCCAAAAGTTTGTTAAAGGCCTACAAACTTGTTAAGTAGATGTTTCCTCACCTTCCCTTAGCTATCACTAGCGACACCACAGAAAAGAGATCTGCATTGATTACTTGTCAGCCTCATCTTAGTCAAGGAGGATGATGACATGGTTGTGGTGGAGATCGAACAACTGGTTCAAGTGGTTGTGGTGCTAGCAACCACAGTTCAAAGGGTGACTCATGCACTTCACTTGCCAACATCATGTGCAACTATTGTAATGAGTTTGAGCATATAAAGTGGAATTTCCCTAACATACTTCTCAAAACACTCGACCGTGACACACTGCACATGTACCCTCCAGTTTAACCAATGTTCAGGTAGATGCAGGAGAGCTTTAGGTTTTCCTACGAAATTATGATTCTCAGCGCCAGTCTTCTTCTTCAGCCATATAAGTCACTTCTCCTACATCATGGGTAATTGATTCAACTGCTTCTGATCATGTGATTGGAAATTCTGGTATATTGTCCTCTGTTAGAAAGTTGTTTCATTCACCTGTTCATCTAGCTGGTGGTTGGGGGGTGGGTTGGACATGTTGACCTCCCTACCACTTTACCCCTTAGTTCTATTCTTTATATGCCTAAATTTTGTTTCAATCTCATATTCGTTAGTAAAATTATAAAATCTATGAATTGTTCCGTTACCTTCTATCCTAATCACTATGTGTTTCATGAGCTTGGGATGAGAACGACGATTGGCATAGGAAGTGAATCTGAGGGCCTCTATCAGCTTGATGCTCTCACCATCTCTTTTGCTTGCTTGAGTGGTTCCACACCTTTTAATTTGCATTCTAAGTTAGGACATCCGGCTTTACAGAATTTGAAGAAGTTGAGGTTCGAGTTATCTTCTATGAAATTTAGGTAAACACCTGCGTGTGTCTTATTCTCCTAGAGTCAATAAATGGTTGAGTTGACTTTTTAGTTTAATTCATTCATGTGTGGGGACCTTGTCATGTCCAGTATCATCTCGGTAACATTATGAATTTTGTTACCTTTGTTGATGACTATTCTCATGCAACATGGTTATATTTAATGAAATCTCATTCAGAAATTTTCTCTATTTTCAAATCTATTGTGCTGAGGTTAGAACCCAATTTAATGGTACTGTCAAAACTTTGCGTAGTGATAATACTAGAGAATATTTTACTTCTGAGTTTACAACATTTATGCCTTCTACTGGTATTCTTTATGAGTCTTCTTACCCTTACATCCCTCAACAAAATGGGGTTGCCGGGCATAAAAATTGGCACTTGTCAGAGGTTATAAGGACAATGCTCATTCATAGACAGCTTCCTCATCATTTTTGGGAGATTGGGGGGATGCGGTCCTTACTACATGTCACCTGATTAACCACATGCCCTCATCTATATTAGATGGTCAAACACCTTTTTCCATTTTATTTCCAAAATTTTATCCCTCTCCCTCGCAAAATCATCAGATGTGTTAGTTTTGTTCATGACCATCGTCCCGACCTCTCAAAGTTAATCCTCTTTATATTCTATGTATTTACCTAGGGTAATCTCGCTTCTAGAATGGTTATAGATGTTATAGTCTTAAGTTGCATTGTTGTTTTATTTCTACTAATGTTACTTTTCATGGGTCACAACCTTATTTTTCCACCTCTTCTGGTTTACCTCTGCTTTCTTCCGATGAGAATGAACCTGAATTTCTAACCAACCCTACACTCGTGGTCTCTACTTCTCCTGATTCTGCAACTCAATGCTCCCCAGCGATGCCCAAACGGTCTGCAATGACTCAAGTGTATAAAGTACTTTCAGACACCACTCACTCAGATCACGCCATTGTGCCCATTATCCCGTCACCTCATGGTAATGAAACACTGATGTCTGAGCCTGCTACTACACTATCTCTTTCATCCAATGAGCCCACAACTATTGATCCCTTTACCACCGAAACCTTGTTATCTTGATCTTCCCACTGCCATACGCGAAGGGAACCGCTCCAATGCACATCCTTTATATAGTCGTCTTTCATATGCTCACTTATCGTATGCTAATTCTGCCTTCATCTTTACTTTGGACACTTATCATATTCCCAAGTCATTATCATAAGCATTATTACACCCTGGTTGGAGCCAGACTATGCGAGAAGAGATGTTTGCTCTTGAGGAAAATTGTACTTGGGATCTAGTTCCCCTTCCATCTGGCAAATGTTGTATTGGTTGTAAGTGGGTGTATACTATTAAGGTTGATGTGAATTATTTACAAGTGTACAAAATCGCACAAGTAATATAGTTAAATGAGTAGAGTGTCGAACCCACAGGGACTAGATATTTTATTGAGTACCGATATCACTAGATTAATCACTATTTGGAAGTTCGAATTTTATAAATGATAAAACAACTAAATTAACTTAATCTAATTAAACTAACTAAATTTGTGAAGTGGGAGAGGGCTGTGAAACTATGAAGCTCATGTACTTTGTTAATGGTAAAATTAGTTTTTTTTTTAGGGAAAAGATGGAATAAAGCCACCCTGTTTCATTAATAAGATGTTAATAAAACAACCCCGGCGTACCGGGAGAAAAACAACAGTACAAAGCAAAGCTACAATGAATAAAAAACAGGAAAACACAACAAAGCATACCCCCCAACAAACCCTGGGGGTGGGTCTAACTACTCCACCTCCAGCGAGAACAGTACGGGGAAACACCACCCCAGCTAGCCCCACCACAGTCAGGACTGGTGTAGTCATACCATCAATCCAGCGTTGGCCCAAACTCTACCTCCTCATCGTCGAACTCCTCTACCTGGAATACTTTGGCAATCCTCCCTCCTGCCCCGCTGGCCGCAGTTGTAGCCCAAAAAGAGATTAGATGCATAATATGAGTCAGGTTACCAGAAATACTATTACATGAAGCACGAAAATAAAAATTATTTCTGTCTAGCCATAACACCCATGTTGTCGCCGCTATAGCAATGTACCACACCTCCTTCATCTCATGGCGAACTGTCGCAAATTTAGGACCAATCCACAGGTCCTCGTAAACCCCTGGGTAGTCACATGTTCCAAAGGCTCGAAGAACCTCATCCAATGTTGCCTTACTTCTAGGACAATGAATAAAGAGATGATTTAAGTCTTCCACCTGTGTGGCACAAAATCCACAGCTGGTCTCCACCTGTGGTTGCCTTTTGGCCAAGTTTTGCCTAGTAAGGATGGCATTATTGAGGACCAGCCATAGGAAGACTCTGACTTTAAGGGGGGTTTTCACCTTCCACAGC
Organism: Hemerocallis citrina; assembly: GCA_017893485.1. NCBI lineage: Eukaryota > Viridiplantae > Streptophyta > Magnoliopsida > Asparagales > Asphodelaceae > Hemerocallis > Hemerocallis citrina. The sequence continues at coordinate 232,893,705 of CM030358.1, forward strand.
ACCTGTGCCCAGCTTGGTCTGCATCCTCGAAAGTGAATCCGATGATACAGAGATTGCACCGAAAAAACACCCTTACTCTCGGGACCCCATCGCTTCTGATCTGGGCCTTGCGTGCACCTAGTGCCAGACCTTGCGATGAGTGCTTGCATGTCTAGCGGTTGCTGTTGAAGGGTTGGCATTAGCGTTCCACGGAGAGGTGGTTTCCAACCTCCCATTTTCCAACCATCGGCCACAGACATATTCGGTCGAGACGAACTGTCAAACAGCTCTGGGAACAAATCCTTCAGGTTATGGTCACCACACCACCTATCCCACCAGAATCTAGTGGACCGACCATTGCCGATATAGGACCTGACCGCCGTATTAAAGGGGTCGCTAGCCTTAGCCATTCCTTTCCAGAGACGCGATACTTTGGCCCCCACTCTGAATCCCCGAAATCTCGTGCCTTTTCCCCTAAGATACGGTTGTAAGTAGTCCTGCCATCCTTCCCCGCTGTTGTGGAAAACCTTCCACCACCATTTCCCCAATAGGGCTAGGTTCATGTCTCTGAGGTCTATGATGCCTAGCCCTCCATGCCTTTTTTTCATACAAGCGATACTCCATTTGATGAGGTGGTAGCCTCCTTTATTCGAGTCTGCCCCCTTCCAAAGGAATCGTTTACGAATCCTGTCAATCCTATCGATTACCCATTTCGGGAGCTCGAAAAAAGACATGTAGTAAATAGGCAGATTAGACAACACTGAGTTGATGAGTACCACTCTGCCCCCGAGAGACAACGATTTTCCTTTCCAACCTGACAATCTGTCCTCCACCCTGTCAATGATCGGTAACCAGTCTGCTTTAGTTAATTTCCCAGGCCTGAGTGGTAATCCCAGATACTTGATAGGGAAGCCACTTGTCGTGCAGTTCAAAATAGTCGCGTGTTCCCCAGCCTCGACATCGGAAAGGGAAATTGGGGTCAGCGCACTTTTGTGAAAGTTAATCCTCAGACCTGACCAGGCCTCAAAGCAGTAAAGGGCCCCTTTAAAGCAGACTGTTTCAAGCCTAGATCCATTCCCAAAAAGTAGGGTATCATCTGCGTACTGCAGAATCGTGCACCCTTGAGTAGACACGTTGCTGGCCACTGGCGAGATCCACCCTTTTTCTTTACATTTCATCAGTATAGCCCTCAGCACATCTGCTACGATAGTAAATAAGAGCGGTGAAAGCGGGTCTCCTTGCCTGAGACCTTTCCTACAGGGGAACGGCTGGCCTGCCCTACCATTCACAGAAATGGCCATTTTGCTGGATAGTAAGCACTGTCTGATCCAGCAGATCCATCTATTCCCGAAACCCCTACCTCTGAGTGCTTCCAGTAAGCACTCCCAATCCACCGAGTCATAAGCTTTTTCGAAGTCCAGCTTAAGCAAAAAACTCTTAGAGTTGGTTGTATGGTAGCGGTGGATAACTTGTTCCGCCGTTGCCACGCTATCTAAGATATTTCTGCCCTTAATAAAACCCGATTGGGACTTGTTGATAAGGCTATCTATAATACTCCCCAGGCGGATGGCTAGGATTTTAGAAATAATCTTTGCCAAGCAATTAATAAGACTGATCGGCCTAAAATCGCCCACTTTGGACGCCTCTTCCCGTTTGGGAATAAGGACCACATCCGCAAAATTAAACATACCCAATCTGAGCTTGTTGTTGAAGAAGTCATCCAACAGAGCCATATAGTCCCCTTTAATTTCTTCCCAGAAAATTTGGAAGAACATCATCGGAAAACCGTCTGGTCCTGGTGACTTGTTAGCTCCCATGTGACCGATAGCATTTTTAACCTCCTCCTCCGTAAACGGAGACTCCAAGCCTTCCAGCGACTGTGCTGACTCATCCTTGAGGGACTGCCAGAACTCGTACCTGAGTGGGACCCTGAAGTCATTCTTCTTTCCCAATAGGTCCTTGTAATGACCTTGGAAGGCTGAGGAGATCACTTGTTCATCTTGAACTGTCCCCGAGCTAGTATCTAACAATAAAATCAGATTAGATCTGTGCCTGGCACTAGCTACCCGATGGAAGAAGGCCGTATTCGCGTCTCCTTCTTTGAGCCACGAAATTCTAGATCTTTGTTGCCATTTAATCTCTTCCATCTTATAAAGATAGGCAATATTCTCTCGGAGCTCCAGAAGTTTATTTCTTTCTTCCTGGGACAGAACTCTCACCTCCTCCACTTTTTCGAGTTCATCAATTCCTTCCAACAAGGAATCTTTAGCGCGCCAGATGGTCGCGAACCTAGACCGGTTCCATTTACGAAGCCGTTTTCTAAGTCTGTGAATTTTTTCGCACCATCTACCCGCCGCGTCTTTGCCAGACACTGGGAGAGCCCAATTTTCCATAACCAGATGATGAAATCCCTGGATTTCTAGCCAGGCCTTCTCAAATCTGAACTTTCTATGCCTTTTAGCTTCCTGAAGCCCCACATCAAGGAGGATTGGAGCATGATCTGATGTTGGTCTGGGGATCGACCTAGCCGATGCCAAGGGGAATTTGGTCTCCCAGTCCATTGAAACTAGAATCCGATCCAGTTTAGCCAAAATCGGAGTAGATTGCATATTAGACCATGTAAATAATCTATCATTGATAGGGATATCGATCAACTCAAGTTCCGTAATCACCCTATTGAACTCTGCTCTGTGCCTGTCGCTGGATCCTCTACCCTTGTGTTCAAACACAAAGCGTGTAATATTGAAGTCCCCCCTACCATCCACGCTCCCGGCCACCGCAGACGGATATTGATCAGTTCTTGCCAGAAGGCGTCACGCTCTGAGGCCACGTTCGGTCCATAAACCACCGTGACCGTCTGCATGAACTTATCTGATCGTCGTTCCAGCCGTGCCGTCAAAGAGAATGTACCATTGTGGACCTCGGAACAGGAGAGTAGGTCCGAATTGAAACCAATGGCAATTTCCCCTGAAGCTCCCACGGATGGGCGTAAAACCCATTCCTTAACTCTGTTCCCCTCAACCCTCTTAAGTTTGGCCCCATGAGAAAGTTTAGTCTCCTGAAGCCCAACTACCTCCGCCTTGGACTTCAGGATCACGTCTCTAACCATGTCTCTTTTACCTTTACCCCCCAGCCCCCGAACGTTCCAGAAAAGCGTATTCATTGGGGAACCGGGTTCGAGGTAACCGAGTGTGAGGGAGACGGGCGTGAATCACCCTCAGAGATGGAAATCCCCCCGGAGTTGTTTCCTAGATCCTTAACGATATAAGATTTTGCCCTCTCAAATTCCCAACCCCGCATTTTGTTAAGGAGAAACGCGTTACGTTCTTTATCACAGACTTCCAGACCACAAGTACTAGCTAGTAGAAAAACTTCAGAATCTGACATGAAATTTAAAATATTAGCTAGAAAAGTTTTTGTACCTCCATTCACGTGTTTGGCAGTTTTGGCGGCCGTCGCTCTCTCCAGAAAGTCATCCAAGGACTCCGCGTGAGCCCTCTTGGGTGCACGAAGAACTGTGCCTCCAACAGACCTCTGAGACAACCCTGAGCTGCCTCTGGGAGCAGACTCTGGCAAAGTGGCTAGAACCACCTCTGGTGAACCCCCCTGTTGTGTATCTGCCACGAACTCTAGATCCTCTGAATCCTCATCTGAGAGCGTGAAGTCTAGGTTCAAACGCCCTTCTTGGTCATCGTCACTGTCAACTAGCTGATTCTGGTCTTGTAGCAAGGAGTCTGTAGTTGTGGACTCCTCCAAGAGCCCTGCAACCACTGTTAGACCAACCTTCTCTACATTGTTAACCATGGTGGACCCCACTCTGGGCCCACACTCAGAGTACTTGGACAGCTCAGATGCCTTACAAGAGTTGGAATCAAGCAGAAGCTTCTTGGACCCCTCTATGGGCCCAAAGTCAACCTCGGTACTCACAAGCGAGCAACCCGCATAGGATTTGAAACCCAAATTAACACCCTGCAAAGTTAAATGGTTCCACTGACGCACCATACCGCTCCTCTCGTTAAACGCGCCAAACAGCTGGTCAGCGTGGGCGGTAAGCATACCCCCGCTGCCAGCTGTCAGCGCGTGATATGCAGGGCAGGCGGTGGGCGTAGTGAACGAGGGGGCAGATGAGACTCTTGGACTTAATGCCGTCTCTACCAAACTTAGAGCTTTCCCCATTTGATCCCTATCTTTCTTCTCCAAACCCTTAACTTCCTCTTTCGAACCCCCAATACACTCCACTACCTCAACCTCTCTCTCCTCCTGTGCCCCTGCCAAAAGCTGCTCTACACCTAACCTTTCCTCAGCTTCGTTGCCCACACCCCCCTCCACCAACTCCTGTGCCTCTGAGCTTCCTGGCCCTGTGGTCGCACAGCTTTCTGCTCTTCTCTATACCCAGAACAGGGGTCTGCTCCTTGTGGCCTCTGTAAAGACACAGCTGCTACTTCCGTTCCTGGTGTAAACCACCCTTTGACCACCCACTCTTTTGTCGAGATTGGTCTCTCATTTGTCGCCTTCCCTGCCTTGGCTTTGTCCTCCACCAACCCCATCCTCTGGGTCTGCATGCCGACAGAGTTTGGATTTTTCCTTTTTTGGGGGTCTGTCCACCCTGGCCCCTGAGCTCTGAGCAGCTGAACCGCCATCTATCGAGAGGGTGGTTGGCATCGCTCGAAGATCCACTGAGTTGAGGGTCCCAAGTGGCCTTTGACCTTTGGATCCAACGGCGACTCCACTTCCCAAGGCCGGCGAGGCCCTCTCCGTCGTCAATTCCACCGTCGACGAGAGTTGGCGTTGCTTCGGACCTATGGCCGCCCTGATAATCTCTCGGTGAGCCCGTTCAACCTCGTGAGCTCCATCGATAGAGCTGTTCTTCGATGGCGAGAGCACCTGTTTGTAACTCCGGCTATCTCTAAGAGCGGTTTCGGCCTTAGAAGAGGTGGTCGATGGTAATGGTTCCACTCTCTGGTCAAGGACAAATCTCACAAGATACGCCTCCTCAAAAGAGTATATTTTTGCAAATCGCGACATAAGAGCTATGTCGTTGCATCTGATAAGAACCCTTGCCGAAATGGTAAAATTAGTTCTAGGGCTCTTGGTTCACCTCGTTTATCAGACACACAAAATATAACTCCTTATGAATTAAAGATATTATCTTTCCAAATTGTAGACCAAAATCCTAAAGATATTAACCACTCTATCCACATAGTCTAGAAATTATTCTCAACTAATTCTTCGCCTATCCATCAAATTATTAATTGAAAATTTGGATTTTTTAACGGTCACGTCCTCCAATATACGGTGTTAATTATTATTAATCACAAATAACCTGTTCGGTCTCTTTATGATTTGAAAAATCATACAAATGTCTATCCACCATGTTGTACGCATAAATAATAAAAATTAAAACACAACTAGGAAAAGTAGAGTAATAATAAGGAATTAAAATTTGTGTTCTACAAAACTCGACTAGCCTCTAGAATAATAAATTCAGTTCATGTTCAATTTGCAATTAATAAAAATGTTTTGGATTGCATCAAAAAATATAGCGAAGAAGAGATACAAAAAGAATATAAAATTTAAAGCAAACCCCTCTTCTGTCTCAAAATCTGAAGCCAAAAGCATTGCCACGTCAGCTGTAGTCAACCGAGTCAACACCTCTGTCACAAGTGCTGTCGTGTCGAGCGGTCGCTATCGTCTGTGCTGTCACGTCAACTATCTCGTCGAAGTCAGAGCCGCCTCGGGATCTGTGCACCAGCAGCCTGCTGTCTGGGTCCCACGTCAAAGAAGAAGAAGAAAGCAGCAAGCATTTGAACCTGCCTGCTGCTGCTGTCGAGTCACGTGCGCTGGTGCTTCTGACGCGTCACGTCGAAGTCAGAGGAAGGCCAGCTTGCTGCTTCTCCCTTCTGCTTCGATCCAAAAGCAAGAGACAGAGAGAGAGAGCTGAGCTCTGTCTATCTCTCTCTCTCTCTCTTACTATCTTTTTTTTTATTTTTTTTATTTTATTAATTGGACTAATGATTAGCCGTCACCTCCTACTCCTTCTCTCCTTTGGTTTGTATTTATAGAGAACGGGAAGAGAAGTTAGGGTTTGCGCTTTTTGCAGAATAGTCCTTCTTCTTCTATTTATTTCCTTCCTTATTTGACCTGAATTTTATTCCTTTCTCTTTTCTTCTTTTCTTCCTTTTCTGCCAACCACGTGCTGCTACATACACAAAATAAGACCAGAATTTAGGATTTTAAAAATAAAATAAATCAATTAGTTTAAAATTAATTAAACTAACTACAAATCATAATAGCTCATTAAAATCCTTCTAAACTTATTTGTCGCACTTTTACTCAACAAAACCATAAAAATTGATAAATCCATAGTTTTGCCTTGTTTGTTGATTTGTTCCACAAATCTTTACTTTTTGCATCAAAAATATTATTTCTTCAAATATAATTAATTAAATGAAATCTTATAGAAATAAGATGAATTATAAACAATATCAACGAAAACAAGCAGTTTTAATGGATAAATGAGTACAAATATTTGTATATAAATTAGACACATCAAATACCTCCAAACTTAAGATTTTGCTTGTCCTCGAGCAAAAAGTAGAATCATGAGCAAGGGAATAATAATCAAGAGTAGGCTCAACCCATCACACCAAGAATTCTCATCATGCAAGCATCAAAATTTCAATTAAAAATATAAACATTAGCAAATAAAGTAAAATCAAGCATACCCACTTTCTCCAGTGCAATTATTTATTCATAATTCTCAACCCAATCATATTTGTCATGCAATTATGTAGTTATAGTATGTAACAACTCAATCTGTGATTATTCCTTCTCACTACTACAAACCGAGTAGCAAACTAGAGTTTTTTTTTTTTTTTTTTTTAAAGTCTCTTCTTTAAGTTGTCACTTGCCTTTTGACGCGAATGCAAAACATTTGTGATGAATTCACCCGGTTACTCAACAAGTCACAAACTTAAAGTGCTTTGCATACTCATATTTCAAGTTGCCGTTTTACGTAAAAGTAAACATTTGTGATGAATACCCCTAGTTACTAAGCAACTCAAAACATTGGAGTAGATTGACTTTATTCAAAAATTTTTTCATTATTACTCTATTTACTTAAACTCTGTTTAGGACTAGATCAAAGGGGATAATCACAAGAAAAAACATCACATTTGTCTTTAATGTATAATAGCATGACCCACACAATTTTGTAAGGAATTGTGAAATTCAATAATCCTAAAGTAAATAAGTATGTTTACTCTTGCTTTATAAGAAATTGTTTATTCCAAAAAGAATTATTTCAATGCTTATCTCAATGAAGAACTCAAAAGTGTAATAGTAAGCTTAATTGAAAACCTTTTAAAATTTTGTTTTACTTTTCCAAAAAATAAATCATAAATTTGTAAACCTTCCCCCCAAACTTGAATATCACATTGTCCTCAATGGGAAAGAAAAAGAAAAACAAAAAGAATGCAAAAAGTTTAGAATTTCTCTCCTGATTCGTCTTTAAATTTCTGCACACGCAGCGTTCAGTATTTTGGCGATATCTGGATCTGTGGATGTCCAAATGGGCTGATTTTTTTTTTGCTGGAAAGATAAGACAATTGTCTACAATTTCTCTTTGAATCACTTTTCCAGATTCTGACTCCATACTGTTCAAAAACATCCATCAATGAAGGTGTTCAAAACAGCTCCGCCCGGCGACTTTCAAAATTTATACAATCCTACAAAATAAAATCAAAAATTAAAATAAAATAAACTAAAAGATAAATCAAAACTAAATTCAATAAAATAAAATATGGGTTGCCTCCCAAGAAGCGCTAAGTTTTAAGTCTTCAGCCAGACTTTCTTCTTCTTTTCATTATTGTTTGGCCTTCTCGATGTACATGATTTCCTTGCCAACTTCACTATCCATGTATGGCTTCAACCGCTGTCCATTCACCTTGAATGTCCCTTTTTGCTCATCTTAAATTTCTATTGTTCCATATGGAAACACTCGTGTGACAACAAATGGACCCGTCCACCTAGATCGCAATTTTCCTGGAAAAAGTTTAAGTCTTGAATTAAATAACAATACTTTCTCCCCTTCCTTGAATTCTCTTCTCAAAATATGCTTATCGTGCCATCGTTTAGTCTTTTCTTTATAGATCTTGGCATTTTCATAAGCATCATTGCGAAACTCATCCATCTCATTTAGTTGCAACATTCTTTTTTCGCCAACATCTTTCATGTTAAAATTTAGTGTCTTTATTGCCCAATACGCGCGATGCTCAAGTTCAACTGGTAAGTGACATGCTTTGCCATACACCAATCTATATGGGGACATTCCAATTGGTGTTTTAAATGCCGTCCTATAGGCCCATAATGCATCATCCAATTTTCTTGCCCAATCTGTTCGTGCCATATTCACTGTTTTCTCAAGTATTCGCTTCAACTCTCTATTTGAAACCTCCACTTGACCACTTGTTTGAGGATGATATGGTGTGTCCACATGATGAGTAACTCCATACTTAGCAAGTAAAGCATCAAGTTGACGGTTGCAAAAATGTGTTCCTTCATCACTAATAATTGCCCTTCGAGCTCCAAATCGTGAAAAGATATTTTTTCTAATGAAATTCACCACCACTCTTGCATCATTTGTTGGTAGTGCAGCAGCTTCCACCCACTTGGAGACATAATCTACAGGAACCAAAATATATTTATTAGAAAATGAGGATGGAAAAGGACCCATAAAATCTATCCCCCAAACATCAAATAATTCAATCATTAAAATATTATTTAGGGGCATCTCATGTTTCCTAGAAATACTTCCCACCCTTTGGCAATTATCACATAATTTAACAAAATTAAAAGCATCTTTAAAAATTAAGGGCCAAAAGAATCCTGATTGTAAGATTTTTGCTGCTGTTTTTGTTCCACTAAAATGGCCACCACATTCCAATGTATGACAATGTTTGAGTATGCTTTCCATCTCCTCTTCAGGCACACATCTCCTTATTACTTGATCTGCACATTGGCGAAATAAGAAAGGTTCCTCCCAAAAATAATATTTCAAGTCAGAGAAAAATTTCTTCTTTTGTTGATAAGTAAAATCAGGAGGTAAAATTTTTGATACCAAATAATTTACTATATCGGCATACCATGGAGGAGTTTGTATCATCATTAAATACTCATCTAGAAATTCTTCATTGATTGGTGCAACCTGCAATTTGTTTTCATCTTTTGGTTCAATGCGAGATAAATGATCGGCAACCACATTTTCCACACCCTTTTTGTCTTTTATTTCCACATCAAATTCTTGTAAAAGTAGAATCCAACGAAGCAATCTAGGTTTGGCTTCCTTTTTTGAAAGCAAGTACTTGAGGGCTGAATGATCCGTGTACACAACCACCTTTGAACCTATCAAATAAGATCGAAATTTGTCAAAAGCATATACAACAGTTAATAATTCTTTTTCAGTAGTAGCATAATTAAGCTGTGCTTCTGTCAAAGTTCTACTTGCATAATAAATGGTGTGAAAAATTTTATCTTTTCTTTGCCCCAAAACAGCACCTATTGCCATATCACTAGCATCACACATTAATTCAAAAGGCATATTCCAATCTGGTGCAATAATAATAGGTGCTGAAATCAATTTCTTTTTCAATGTTTTAAAAGCATGCAAGCAATCATGAGAAAAATTAAAAGGTGTGTCTTTATTTAAAAGTTTGCAAAGAGGTTTAGTGATTAAAGAAAAATCTTTTATAAATCTTCGATAAAATCCTGCATGACCCAAGAAACTTCTCACTACTTTAACATTAGTTGGTGGTGGTAGCTTTTCAATGACATCAATTTTAGCACGATCCACTTCAATTCCCTTAAAGGAAACTTTGTGCCCTAACACAATTCCTTCTTTCACCATAAAATGACATTTCTCCCAATTTGGAACCAAATTTGTTTCCTCGCAACGCTGCAAAACCAAAGATAAGTTAGATAAACAACTATCAAATGAATAACCAAAAACTGAAAAATCATCCATAAAAATTTCAATAAATTTCTCAACCATATCCGAAAAAATTGACATCATGCAGCGTTGAAATGTGGCGGGGGCGTTACAAAGACCAAAAGGCATCCTTCTATATGCAAAAGTTCCATATGGGCAAGTAAAGGTTGTCTTTTCTTGATCTTCTGGTGCTATAGCAATTTGATTGTACCCCGAATACCCATCAAGAAAACAATAGTAAGAATGGCCTGCAAGTCTTTCAAGCATTTGGTCAATGAAAGGTAATGGAAAATGATCCTTTCTAGTTGCATCATTTAGTCTTCGATAATCTATGCACACTCGCCATCCCGTGGCTGTTCTTATTGGTATTAGCTCATTATTATCATTTTTTATTACAGTTATTCCTCCTTTCTTTGGCACAACATGTATAGGACTTACCCATGCACTATCTGAAATTGGATAAATGATACCTGCATCTAAAAGCTTCAATACCTCCTTATGCACCACTTCTTGCATTGATGGATTTAATCTTCGCTGTGGCTGCACAATAGGTTTAAAATCATCCTCCATTAGAATTTTATGCATGCAAATTGAAGGACTAATCCCTTTTATATCAGAAATGTTCCATCCCAAGGCAGTTTTATGTTTTCTCAAAACTCTCAACAATTTTTCTTCTTCAAAATTATTCAAAGAATCATTGATAATAACAGGAAAAGTGGAGTTTTGGCCTAAAAATGCATACCTCAAACTCGATGGGAGTTGTTTAAGCTCAAGTTGTTGTGGTGATGAGAAAATGAGTGGTGTATCTTCCAAATTTTTATCATAATCACAAATCTCTTCATTTTCTAATTCAAGTGTTTCTGAATTTGTTAAGCATTCTTCTAAATGTAATTTAGCAATTTCATCCAAATGTGTTTCTCCCATGACTTCACTTACTTGAAAGCATGCATGAACTTCTGAGGGAAGCTCCATGGATTTAAATACATCAAATGTTACCTGTTCGTTGTCAACCTTTAGAATAAGTTTACCTTGTTGTACATCAATCAATGTTCTCCCTGTTGCAAGAAAAGGTCTCCCCAAAATCAAAGGGATTTGTTCATCTTCTTCCATGTCAACTACAATAAAATCAGCTGGAAATATGAATTTGTCAACTTTCACCAAAGCATCTTCAATGATCCCTTTTTGATATTTGATTGACCTGTCCGCCAGTTGCAAGGAAATTGTTGTAGGCTTTGCTTCTCCAATACCTAGTTTCCTGAAAACAGAATAAGGCATGAGATTAATACTCGCTCCTAAATCACATAGTGCTTTATGAAAAGAAGAATTTCCAATAGTGCAAGAAATCGTAAAACTCCCTAAATCTTTAAGTTTAGGTGGCAGCCTCTTTTGCAAAATTGCACTACTTTCTTCAGTTAACATCACCATCTCATGCTCTTCTAGCTTCATCTTGTTTGATAATATGTCCTTCAAAAATTTAGCACATTTAGGCATTTGTTCTAAAGCTTCAATAAGAGAAATATTAATATGCAATTGCTTGAAAATATTTAAAAAATTTGCAAATTGATTATCAAGCTTATTCTTTTTAAGTCTTTGTGGAAAAGGAATAGATTGATCATAAGGAGAATTAGCACAAGTGTTAGAATTTAACTCCCCTGAAATGGGTTGGCTAGCCTCTCCTTTTTGCTGCGTTTGTTCTTCCATTGTTTGTTCATTCTCACCTTGCTTTTCATTCACATCTTGTTCTACATTTTTGATTTGTGGCTGCCCAATTGTTGACCCACTTCTAAGTGTTATTGCCTTCACATGCTCCTTGGGGTTTACAACTGTGTTGCTTGGTAATGTTCCTGCAGCTCTTTCATTAAGAATATTAGAAATTTGACTAATTTGTACCTCGAGATTGTGAATGGAAGCCGAAGTTGAATTTGCAACATTTTGAATTGCTTGATCTATCTTTTCCATGTATTGCTTGAACATTTCTTCTAATGTTGGCTTCTTTTCTTGTTGTTGAAAATTTTGTTGTGGTCTAGCTCCTCCTTGATTATTGTTCCAAGAAAAATTTGGGTGGTTTCTTCATCCTGGATTATATGTGTTTGCATAAGGGTTGTTTTGCCTTTGAAAATTTGACACATAATTTGCTTGTTCGGCATTTGATGGAGCAAAAGGGTTCCCCACTTGGCAATCTGCATTATAATGATTTCCTGCACAATAATCACAAATGATATGAGATTGAATAGCATTAACATTCATATTACCTATTTGTTTAGATAAAATGTCAATTTTTGCATTTAAATTAGAAATAGGGTCAAGTTCAAAAACTCCCGCCACTTTTCTTTGCATTGTTCTTTCTGAGGACCACTGATAATTATTAGATGCCATTTCTTCTAAAAGGTCATAAGCTGCTTCATGAGTCTTGCTCATTAAGGCACCTCCAGCTGCTGCATCTACCATGGATCGTTTTGTAGCCCCCAAACCGTTATAGAAAGTTTGCACTTGTAGCCATTTTGGAAGTTCATGATGAGGACACTTTCTTAATAGATCTTTGTACCTCTCCCATGCATCATATAATGACTCTGTCTCAATTTGAGTGAATGTTGTGATGTCATTTCTTAACTTTGCTGTTTTTGCTGGGGGAAAATACTTTGTCTAAAATTTTTGTGCTAAACCTTCCCAAGTTGTAATAGCTCCCTGTGGTAAAGAATTCAACCAAGCCTTTGCCCTATCTCAAAGTGAGAAAGGAAAAAAGTCTCAATCGAATAGCATCATTCGAAACTCCATTGTGTTTGAACGTATCACATATTTCGAGAAAGTTTGCGATGTGAATATTTGGATCATCATGTGCTAGTCCTCTAAATTGAACTGTTTGCTGAATCATCTGAATAATTGCGAGTTTGATTTCAAAATTGTTTGCTTCAATTACCGGCCTTGTGATACTTGATATCGTTCCTTCAACTGAGGGCATTGCATAATCCCTCAAAGCTTTGTTCTCCTCTCTGTTCGCCATGGATAAAGAGGATGTGGTCTTTTCTTTCTTTTCCTTTCTAATTTGTCGTAAGGTTCTTTCAATTTCTGGGTCAAAAAGTTTAGGCTCCAATGGGTTAGATCTGGGCATACACACCTAAACCCTGAAAAACAAGTAAATAAAGAAAGGAATATATATATATATATATATGTATATATATATATATATAAATCAAAAGGGTAAAGAAGTAAAAAAAATTAAATAAATATAAAAATAAAAATTCTAAGTCCTAAAATATAAAAATAGAAAACTAAATACAAATAAAAATAAAAAGAAAAATAAATAAAAGTAAAAGTTAGTCAAAAGAAATAAAAGATGTAAAATAATAATAAAACAAAAATAATTACAAAAGTCCAAACTAGCAATAATCTAGCAAATTTTCAGTATCAATAAAAGAATAACTAGTCCCCCGGCAACGGCGCCAAAAAACTTGATGTGAATTATTTGCAAGTGTACAAAATCGCACAAGTAATATAGTTAAATGAGTAGAGTGTACCCATAGGGACTAGATATTTCATTGAGTACCGATATCACTAGATTAATCATTATTTGGAAGATCGAATTTTATAAATGATAAAACAACTAAATTAACTTAATCTAATTAAACTAACTAAATTTGTGAAGTGGGAGAGGGCTGTGAAACTATGAAGCTCTTGTACTTTGTTAATGGTAAAATTAGTTCTAGGGCTCTTGGTTCACCTCGTTTATCACACACACAAAATATAACTCCTTATGAATTAAAGATATTATCTTTCCAAATTGTAAACCAAAATCCTAAAGATATTAACCACTCTATCCACGTAGCCTAAAAATTATTTTCTACTAATTCTTCGCCTATCCATCAAATTATTAATTGAAAATTTAGATTTCTTAACGGTCATGTCCTCCAATATACAGTGTTAATTTTTATTAATCACAAATAACCTGTTCGGTCTCTTTATGATTTGAAAAATTATACAAATGTCTATCCACCATGTTGTACTCATAAATAATAAAAATTAAAACACGACTAGGAAAAATAGAGTAATAATAAGGAATTAAAATTTGTGTTCTACAAAACTCGGCTACATCTTAGCCTCTAGAACAATAAATTCAGTTCATGTTCAATTTGCAATTAATAAAAATGTTTTGGATTGCATCAAAAAATATAGAGAAGAAGATATACAAAAAGAATATAAAATTTAAAGCAAACCCCTCTTCTATCTCAAAATCTGAAGCCAAAGGCGTTGCCACGTCAGCTGTAGTCAACCGAGTCAACACCTCTGTCACAAGTGCTGTCGTGTCGAGCGGTCGCTGTCGTCTGCGCTGTCACGTCAACTATCTCGTTGAAGTCAGAGCCGCCTCAAGATCTGTGTGCCAGCAGCCTGCTGTCTGGGTCCCACGTCAAAAAGAAGAAGAAAGCAGCAGGCATTTGAACTCGCCTGCTGTTGCTGTCGAGTCACGTGCGCTGGTGCCTCTGACGCGTCACGTCGAAGTCAGAGGAAGGCCAGCCTGCTGCTTCTCCCTTCTGCTTCGATCCAAAAGCAAGAGACAGAGAGAGAGTTGAGCTGTGTCTCTCTCTCTCTCTCTCTTACTATCTTTTTTTTTTATTTTTTTTATTTTATTAATTGGACTAATGATTAGCCGTCACCTCCTACTCCTTCTTCTCTCCTTTGGTTTGTATTTATAGAGAACGGGAAGAGAAGTTAGGGTTTGCGCATTTTGCAGAATAGTCCTTCTTCTTCTATTTATTTCCTTCCTTATTTGACCTGAATTTTATTCCTTTCTCTTTTCTTCTTTTCTTCCTTTTCTGCCAACCACGTGCTGCTGCATACACAAAATAAGACCAGAATTTAGGATTTTAAAAATAAAATAAATCAATTAGTTTAAAATTAATTAAACTAACTACAAATCATAATAGCTCATTAAAATCCTTCTAAAATTATTTGTCGCACTTTTACTCAACAAAACCATAAAAATTGATAAATCCATAGTTTTGCCTTGTTTGTTGATTTGTTCCACAAATCTTTACTTTTTGCATCAAAAATATTATTTCTTCAAATATAATTAATTAAATGAAATATTATAGAAATAAGATGAATTATAGACAATATCAACGAAAATAAGCAGTTTTAATGGGTAAATGAGTACAAATATTTGTATATAAATTAGACACATCAAAGGTAAACCCATATGGTTCTTTGGCTCGCCTGAAAGCTCAACTAGTTGCTAATGGTTATTCTTATCTACGACAATGATTATGATGTGTCATCTTCCCCTTTGGCCAAAATGCCTTTAGTTCATATTTTTGTTGCCTTACCTGCCAGGTTCCATTGATCGCTCCACCAACTTAATGTCAAAATATTTTTCTCACAGGCGTGCATGAGGAGGAAGTGTATATGGAACAATCTTTTGGTTTTGCTTGCACAGCTGAGCTTACAAGGGTCTGTCACTTGAAATGATTTTTGTATGGACTCAAACAGTCTCCTCGTGCTGTTTGGTCGTTTCGCTAAGGTTGTCACAATTTTTGACTTGAGGAGGAGAGATAGTGATCACTATATATTCCATCATCAACATTAGGTGCAGAGGATCATTTTAGTTGTATATGTTAATGACACAGTAATTACAGGAGATGATCAGATTGATATGCGAGATTTGAAGTCATATATTTAATAGAAGTTTCAAACTAAGGATCCCGGGTGACTAAAATATTTCTTGGGGATCGGAATTGCTTGATTTAAGAAGGAAATTTCTTTATCACAGAGAAAGTCTGGTATTGGACATACTTACCGAGAGCGGAATGCTGGGATGCAGGCCATCACACACGCCTATAAACCAAACTCCAAGTTGTTGCCAGATTAAGGAGTGTTGTTGGAGGATCCAAGGAGATATATGAGACTTGTGGAAAAATTGAATTATTTCACAGTCACTTATCCAGATATTGCATATTCAGTCACTGGGATGTAGTAATGAGAATGTTTCTTTATCTAAAGAGCTATCTTGGCAAAAGATTGATATATACCGATGGTGGACATTGTCAAATTGTTGTATTTTCATATGCTGATCGGGCTAGTTGCCAACGACTAGGAGTTCCACCACTAGGTATTGTGTTTTTGTTGGAGGAAACTTGATTTCATGGAAGAGCAGAAACAAAATGTGGTGTGTCGATCGAGTGCAAAATCCGAGTATCGTGCTATGGCTGACCTCACATGTGCGATGACATTGGTCAAATGATTACTTACTGAGTTAGAGGTTCTCTAGCAAGAGTTGATACATATATATTCTTATAGCCAGTCTACCATCCATATAACTACTAATGTTGTGTTTCATGAACAAACAAAGCATAATGAGGTTAACTGCCATGTGGTTCACAACAAGATTAGTAACACTCTGTATGAGCCTCATCAGATAGAAGCTAAATATATTTGTACTGATTACCAGCTAGCTGATGCTCTCACAAAGATCCTTGCAAGAGACAGAATACAATTTATCAATAACAAGTTGGGCATGTATGACATATATGTAGGGCCGGTCCTGAGTTCTAGGAGGCCTGAGGCGAAAACTTTTAAAGGCCCACATAATTATTTTTGAGGGCTCCTAATAACAATATAATCTTTTTACACGCAAAATACGTGTCGATATTTACAGGGGGAATACAAATTTAGGGGCCCCTAAAATTATAAAAAATTCGGGGGTCCTGAGGCGGCCGCCTCACCTGCCTAAAGGGTGGGGCCGGCCCTGCATATATGCTCAAACTTAAGGATGAGTATTTGAGATGTAGTTGTCATTGTTTATCATATTCCAGGTAAAGCCTATGCTACCTATATTAGAGATCATTGTATTCAATTAATAGATACGAAATAACATACCTTTTAAACGTTCATATGTCCAAACCGGCCACTTAAATTCATATCTTAAACTGCAGGTGCCTGAATTGTCTATTTTGCCCAAATTGTTCTTAAGTTATACTGAATTTGTTTCTTTTCTTTCTTTAAAAAGACTCACTCTGCCTCTAAAGTTCCTCTTTATTTCTCTATTGAAAAAACCGTAGATGGGAAAAAAAATTGGCAGAGAAACGAACGAGAAGAGGGCTCGGTACAGAGACTAAGACACCTTATATACATTATCACAAACAATAGATATAATTACTCACATTACAATTTCAGGCTTCACGATGTTGGACTTGATCTCTTTATGACCCAGAACAACACCCCCTATAAAGCTCATCACACACATGCACATCCTCCCTTTGAATAGTCATGTTCTCCCGCTCGAGCCCTACTGCCCCACTGTCGAGTGCCATCCAATTATCCCGCTCGAGATGCATGCTTGCTTTTTATCTGTGCTCCTCTCATCACAGTGCAGCTCGACAGCCTCACCCCATCTTCCACCACGCACCCAGGCTCAAGCCGCCCAACTGCATGGCAAGTCTGGGTCAATAAGACAACCCTCTCCACGTCTGCATTGTGTTAGGGGTTGACCATCCATCCAACACAAAACTGATCTTTATTTATTTTTTTAAATCTGGACAGTTGTCAGGTTTCATTAATGCTAATGCATAAATTATAAAATAAATTTTGTTAGACGGACACAAACTATAAGGACTTGTTGCTGCTTATTTTGGTGTGGGAACAAATCAATGGCGAAATCAGGATTTTCATTCACCGGAAGCGAAGTCACAAGAACTAAAAATTTATAAAAGTCTTTAAACATTCACAATTTTACATTACAATCATATTACAAAAGCAATTAAACAAACATTGTTATATTACAAAACTCCCATACGTGACTTCATATTTTGAAATATTTTCATGATATCCTCATTTTTTATTGATGTCAATGTCCTTTTCTTGCCATATGCAATCAAACAATCATTAAATCATTAATCTCTCATCTGGTTGCGAAGCGAAGTTTTTATAAGCTTCATAGCTGAAAATGCTCTTTCAAAGGTTGTCGTTGTAATTGGTAGGAGTAATGCCAACTTCATAAGTAAATACACTAATGAGTAAATAATATGTATTATAGTCTTAACCATTTTTTTAAGCCAAATCATTAATTCCAATCAGATTAGAAAACTCATCAGCACGTATGACATCTTCAGAAAGACTATCAATTGCCTCCTTCAAACATATAGCAGTGGTAGAAGAAACATGTACCGCTCCAAGAATACGTTCAACGACACAACCTTATTTATTCACATAACGAAGGCATACAACCATTTGTTCTTTCACGGATATGTCTCTAGATTCATCAACTAAAATAGAGAATAAATCACTTCCTAGATCGTCTATGATAACATTTGTGATCTCAGTTGCTATTTGTAGCGTCCCGAATTTTCAATAAATAAAATTAGAAAAAAGTGGCCCAATTCCCAACATGAACTTCAATTGCAATTATAAACAAAGTACTAACACATGGAAAAATAAAACACTTTTTATTACATCATCTCTTTACAACACAGCGGAAATAAACACTTTAATAACAATATCTTTACAACACAATAAATTACAATTTCCAGTTAACTCCAAGCCCCCCCTTTATTTTTCTTGATTCAACTCTATCCATAACTGAAAGTCCTGCAAAAATCTGAATGAAAGGTGGGCACGTCAGTTAAATGAAACTGACGTTAACAATAGTAATAGTAACATTCCCAAGTCTCACAATTACAAACTTGCCACATAACATGAAATAAAATAACAATGAAAGATTAAATAAACAACAAGTGAAACTATTCTAAGTAAGTGTGTGTCAAAAATAACAAAAGAGTAATGCATAAAACAGTGTTCAAGAAAACACAATGTACACGATGATTTCTAATGCATACTTGTCGGATTCTATGCATCCCATTCTACATAGGTCCGGTGCAACCCCTTATCGTTCTCCACTTTGTAGGGTTCAATCCCTCGTTATGCAACTAACCTACTACAGTGATAGAAACAAGATCTAGATACTCTGTGAATAGGCCTATGTCCCGGTATCTAGCTGCCAGACTAGCTCCCTCAACGCGCAAGCATCATGTAAGCGTCGCCCTGAACATTCCATGCCATAATTCTACGAATAGATACCAGCCTTCGGAATAAAACCGCCCAACGGTAAAAGACCCTCAATGTGAGAATACAAGAGATGACAATGATAATCGCAGCCTTCGGGATCAAACCACCCAACTACGACTATAGTCTCGAATCTTATCTGTCCACTATACAGGGCCCCCAACTTACGTTTCCCAAGATCTATCACATCTCCACTAGTGTTTGTCCTTATGTTTATTATATTCAACTAAATCACAGCCCCCTAGAGTTGGTGAACCCTACCGGACATATCTCTACTAAAACAACAACAAAAGCCCCACCAGTTCAAATCCACAAAAATCTCATCTGCCGGCATGCTAGGGTCCCACTTAACCTCTAGAGTCTCAAAATTTAAAATATCATTAATGATCTTTCTAGGGTCCACATCTCAACCCAAAGTCTCAAAGCAAAACCCAATTTGGCTTCATATCACAAAATATTCTTCATTAGTCACGTTCTTATGAATCAACCCATGCTACCATGAAAGACTCTTTCATATATGGTAATATGTCCAACTTATGAAAATTTCTTTAAAATCAACTTTTAAACTTCATTCTCCATTTATTTGTAAGTTCAACAAATTCAACTAAAAATTCATTCGATCTTAACTGAAATATATCTCTAAAAAATTGAGGATTTCATCTACAAAAATTTAGATTTATTTCCCACAAATCATTACTTGAAAGTATTGAAAATTGAAACTAGAATTTCACCAAAATCTAAAAGTTACACGTTTTAGTTCTTCAAAATGGTACACTTTAAAATCATTATTTAATTCTGAAAAAATTCGATTCGATCAAACACATATCAGGGAATTCACCATAAAAATATGGACTCAATTTGCTTAGTTTGAAGAGTTTATATTCAACAATTACTTAGAATACCCCATTATCCAAAAATCTGAAAGTTGTATCTTTTATTCCTTAAAGGAAGTCCATTCAAAAATAAACATGAAAATCTGGAAAATTGAGTTTATATTCCCTCCATAACTATAGGATTTGTTTCCAAATTTATAGCTCGTTCGCATGAAAATAGCAACTCTAAATTCACAATAAACTGAAACGCATATTTTTCTAAAAATCTGAAACTTGCCTATTTTGAAATTTGAGAAATACTCCTTTAGAACTCCAAATTTTACCTCTACAAACTGAAATGAATAGCCCATCAAAACAGGGAATTTAATCTTCTCAAAACTTAGATTTATTTCTCTTCAAACATTAATTTAATATATAAAAACTTGGAACGAAAATCTGAAATTTAGTAACAAAACTCAATCAATCCTCATAAATTTTTAGATTAACACTATAACACACACACACACACACACACACACACACACACACACATATATATGTGTGTGTGTGTGTGTGTAGCAGTGTCCCCCCACCATGGCACACAAGTCATGCATACAAAAAAAAAACCCCTCGAAATTACCCAAAAAAACCAAAACTGCCCCCAAACAGCACAACAACCATGCTGGCTATTTCCTGCCTGCGGTTACTGTTCACCCGAGAGCAGGTCATCAAACCCTTTCCCTAGGTCTAGGGTTTAACCCCCTGAAGCCTAACCCTAGGTCTCAATACTTCAACATATATATTTTGGTGGTGATTTTGATCCATATGCGCATAAAAATCCAAACTTCAACCCACCATAAATTCACCAAAAACACAACGAATAATTTATCAAAATTTTATCTTTTCTACAATTCAAACATGTTCTTTAGTCACACATATAGTTACATACAATTGCATTCATTTATAGATTCAAACAATAGGATTTTAGATCTTGCAAGCATAAAAGAACTCTAAAACTCAAGAATAGTTATTCATGACCAACGTAAATGTTTAAAACATAAGACAACTCAAATCATCTACAAAGGTTCATAAAAGTTTATATTTTCACAATTTAACGCCATCTTTCATGTATTAAACATTCATCATACAAAAGAAGATCAAATAGGGGGTGTCATGTCATCAAAATTCGATTTTCATCTCATTATCATCAATCTTTATTTAATAATTCATCTCCACAATCAATTCATAATATCCAATACCATCATGCCAATAGAATCACAATTTACTAATTGCAAACCCTAGCTTGATCTCTATTGTTCAAAAAAAATAAAAGAAACATATAAAGAGAGTAGGAAGATTGCCCACCTTAAAGAAGATTCAAAGAAGATAACAATAATGAGGAATGATGCTCCTTCTCCACCTTGCGAAATTGGGATCTCCAAAGCTCCAAACTCCGAAAATAATAATATAATTGGGAAGAAAATGTGTTCACAATAGAGGGCAGCTATTTTCTACAGTAGAAATAGGTCGTCTATGGTTCTATAGGTTTAATACGAAGTTTTTACAAAAAACCCCTTGGAAAAAATATGTTTTTATATAATTTAGTGTTCTAAATAGATTTTGTTAGATTTAATCAACCAAATTGAGTAAAAATCTGATCTTCCATTTCCCCAAATCTGGCCGACCTCATAAAAGCCCAAAAAAATCCGTTTCTTTCCAAAAATTTCTCCTTAGTGGCAATTTTACAAAAAAGAAACATTTACTTTGAGATATTTGCGAATATGTCAAAATTTTTTGTAAAAAATTTAGAAAATTAATAATTTTTATCTAGAAATATAGATTAGGTTTTCTAAGTATTTTCTAACTTTTTATTTCCTAAGAAAATTATTTGCAATAAGGCCCCCAAAAATCCAAAAATTGCATAAACATATATATATATATATATATATATATATATATGTATGTATATATTTCAGTTTAGTCAATTAAAATCAACCAAATAGGGAAATAATCTAATTCCTTAGAGGCCAAGAATGAATAGCCGGTCCTAAATGCAGTAAATCAATTTATAAGTTCAATTTCATCTCTAAACCACTTTTTTTTACAAAAAGTCCCTTTCTTTTGAAAATTTACAAAAGTAGTTTCCTTTGTTCAGAAAAATTTCAAAAATTCAAATATACCCAATAATAAATAATAGAATTTGTTTATCAACTCATAATTCTAAATTCACACTTCCAAAAAATATTTGTACGTGTGAAAAACGTCAATTTTACAAAATTTTGAAATAATTAAATAAATTGATTAAAACTTATTAATTAATTCAAAATAAAATATTTTAAAATTCTGGGGCGTTACATCACTCCCACCTTAGAATAGTTCTGTCCTCAGAACTACCACCTGTGGGGAAAAGTACAATTTCTAGTAACAAGAAAATATTATACGAAAAGTTCAGGAAAATCATTCTATCTTTATTTTCTAATTATATTGGGTTTCTAACTAAATAAAATAATGTATAATAACAACAGTAAGATAAATATGAAAAATTACAGAGCAACAAGTATAAGCAAAAACCCATAAAGCAATAAAACTAATCTGAAGAAGACATATAAAATGTATAAAAAGAATATAAACTATACAATAACTTGTTGAAAGCAATTAGATAATAAATTAATGCAAACGATTTCTACAGCATATTTATTACAACTAGTATAAGTTAGTCAATAATACTTCAAAGCATACAAAGGAATCAAAGGCTCCCTTAAAACTTGAATACACTATGAACACAAGGCACTATGCATTTAAGAATTAATGAAGATAGAAAAATGTACGTAACACAAAACTTAGACAAAAATACGAGTAAAAGAAAACCGTCTAAAGTAACAAATAACGATAAGTTTAGTCAGTAAAACAAAATATTAAGCACTTCAAAGGTCGTTAAAACATTTGTACGGAACCATAAAATGCAAAATAGATATACAGACAGATTAACAAAAGAAAATGATTACTGATCAAATAACATCGTAAAAGATCCTTATAGTACGAAGGATAATAAGGTCAACCATACAAAGTAAGAAGCCAAAAGAAAACGTTAAGAACATGAATAGTGGCAAAAGTAAATAATAATAAAAGTAACGCGAAGAATACAAACTTAAGGATATATATATATATATATATATATATATATATATATATATATATATATATATAAGTCAATCAAAGACACGTCGAAATACCAACAAATTTAGCTAAGCCAAAATAATAATAATAATAATAATGATAATAATAAACTGAAAAGTAAAATAAAAAAAAAATAAAAATAAAAATAAAAACATGAGTGTCGAATTTTGTTAAAAGTATAAGATAAGTGTAATAGTAAGAGTAACGATGTATATAAAAACACACACAAAAATTCATTTGTAAAAGCCATATAATAACCATATATGTGATTTAAGATTAAATATATATAATATACTGACTAGTTTATCAAAATATTTGTAAATTGTCAAGTATAGCATGAAAATTAACTTAGGATATTATATATGCAAATAAGTGTTTGGCATACATGATAAAAAAAATAAAAAAAAATCATAAGTAGTTGTAGTAGTAAAACAAGTATAATATTAGTAAATAAAATATTAATATAATCTATATAATAAATTACAAAGAAAGCTATCAAGTGGCTCACAATCAATCCCCCCTAAAATCAAAGGTCTAGATCAAACCTCACAAAACATATTTTCCCTCCAAAATTTCAAACCCCAAAACCGATTTTTTCCCCCCAAAACTAAAAAACTTATTACTTTATTACTATCTCTCTCTTCTCTCTTCACTTTTTCATATTTCTCTCTTTCTCTCTCTCCCTATCTCTCTCTCCCATTCTTTCTATATTTACTTAGAAATTTAGATTTTCAGAATTTTAATATTTTTTTTGCACATGTTATATTGAAAATAGTAAATCTCTTCAACTCCACACTTAAAATTCTAAGAAGTTAGATTTTATACCCCCATTTATAATTTTTTTCAACATATGTTAATGGAAACATGGACTTTTATTTACAACTAATTATTGTCATACTATTCAAACTTGAGCTACATAATTGTTGTTTTACTATTTACAGGCTTTTCGTGTTTTGTATCGTTCCGAAGACGTGCCGTAGGCATGTGCCCACAGGCAAATCTAGTATTGGAATAATATATAATATTAATTATATAGAAATAAAATGAAAATAATAAATAACAATGAATAATAAGAATTATATTATATAAGTAGCAAATAAATATAAGATAAGCCAGGAAAAATAAAATAGTATGAAAGTACAAAAATACTAAAATATGTAAAGATAAAGCATATATATATATACAAAATGATAATACTAAGATAGCGAAAGTTAATAGTAAACGGTGATGTTATAGGAGGGAAATAACAATAATGATGATGGTAAAGAACATATTGTCGACATAGAAGTAAGTATAGATGATAAAGTGGTTAAGTCAATGTGTATGTAAGTATAACCATATTATAAATAATAAAGTTGAAGTAGTGTAGGCTAAGTTTTAAAACATTATAAAATAGTATAAACTAGTATAAAAGAATGGAGTAGTGGTAAGTAATATATATCAAACTACAAGGGGGGGGGGGGGGGGGGGTCATTAAAGTTAAAAAAATAAAATTTCTTTTGTTGTGGGTTCGCCTCATTGATGTCTAGCTGCAGGCTTGCCTCATTGATGTCTAGCTGCAGGCTTGCTTCTTTGACATCAAGTTGCAAGTTTGCCTCCATGACATTAGGTTGCAGGTTGTCGTCTGGATATTTGGTTGCAGTTTTTGCCTCCCCGACATCTAGTTGTTGTAGATTTGCCTTTTCGACATCCGGTTGCAACAAAATGGTGAGTGGAATGATGCAATCCTCCACATGTACTTGGGTATTGGTTGCTTAATTAAGTATGATGTTAAGTTTTGAAATTGGTTCTATAAAAATAGAAGTAAAAGTGTGGGATAGTAAAACAGGAAATAAAGTAGAAAATTACAACGATAGAATGAAAGGTGCATGTCATAAATATTGAATATAAATGGCAGAAATTAGTAGTAATGAAAATAATATAAAAAGTAAGGAGAAGAAAATAAAATGAAGTAAATGCATAGGCATAAATAATCATATGTCATGAAATATACAGTAGATAGTAGAAAGTATATGTAGTAAGAAAATAACAAAGAGGATAAAAATCATATTGTTAAGGTAACAACCGACTACAGTATATTATATTTATATAAGTCAAAATATTCAAATCACGTTATGACATATTGGAATTAATAAGAAAAAATAAAGTAATGAAAAAAATGTTTATATATATGTATAATAACGAACATCGTAAAATCAAAGCATATATAAAATGAATGTAAATCAAAAATTTTAAATATAATAGGAATAATAATAAAAGAAATTAATAGTCGTAGTAATAATTTAAATAGTAGTAATTGAAACTAATATAATGCGTAAAAGTAATAGCAAAATAAATGAGTAAACATAAAAGTACATAAAAATATGAAGGACAGAATTTTTAAGTAAGGGAGAAAAAAAAATAAGTAGGGAAGAGAAGGGAAAAGTTAGTCTATGTACAAAAAAAGCATAATATATTAAAAGAAATAATCGAAAGAAACAAAATTTTAGTAAAAAATATTAATTATAATGTAATTATTGTAGTATCCGTCACACGAAAGTGACAAACGAAAATCAAACATTACGTCATTCAAAACTATAAATTGCAAACACCAATAGAAAAAGAAAAAGCTATATTCGCCACATTCCAAACTTCAATAACGAAACTTGTTTCCATAAAACACAAACTCATAGAACAAATAGACTAGAACTAGCAAAACATAATTTAAAACAACTAAAACAGATAAGTCAATAACTAATAAAATTATCCCAATTTAATGTCAATAATGAAAAAAATAACTAAAATGTAATTATAACAGTAGAAGGAAGCAAATCATTCATCTTTTATTTATGCGGAAACAACCAACCCACTTACGATATTTTTTTTTAATAGTTGAATCTAGACATACATATAATTTAAATTGGGAGAATGACCAATTGACACCCAAAGTTAGCAGTAATACCTTATACACACCTGAAGTTACAGTAATACCCCCAAAACACCCAAAGTTATGAAAATTGGACCTATACGTACCTGCCGTTTAATTCCGTTAAGTTATTAACAGATATAGGGTGAATTTACTTTTTTATCCTTACCTCCTTATTTGTCTATGTTATCTCTGCTGTCTCCTACTCCTCTCTTTCGAAATTAGATGAAGCTTGGGGCAGAGGTCAGGGGCACGTGGCGTTGGACGGGGCCAGCGGCCCTTAACGCGGCAGGCGGTGGTGGTGCGGCAGGTGGTAGGTGGTGGCGCAGAAGCAGCAGATACATCAAAAGGTGGGGAATCTCTCATCTTTGCATTTGATGAACTTGTCTTTTAGTCTTTATGGATTACTTGTAGATTAATTTGGGATTTTATTGTAGAAGTACTCTTAATTGTTGATTATTCTTGATGGTTGTAGTATCTTTCCTTCAATTTAGGATTGAACTTGGGATTGTTATTAGGGTTGAGTTAGGATTCCAATTTGTTGCAAATAGAAATTTGGGGTTGTATTTCCGATTCCGAATTAGGAATTTGTGATTTTTTAGAGGGCTTCCGAGTTAGGAATTTGGAATTTGGGCAATTAACTTTGGTATTTGAATTTGGGATTGAAATTGAAATATAGATTGAACACATTATACTAGCTTTATACTTGATCCATTAGAAACTGGCGAATACATGTAAATTGAACATACATACAATGCATACATAACTAAAGTAATTGCTATTACAAACACATTTTTGACACTTCGAGTAGACTTGAGTAAGTTTTTCAATTAATTTAGTATACAAGTACATGCTGGGTTTCTTCTCAACGGGTAGGAAGGACTATTAACTCTGCCTCTTTTTAATGCATAAGTAGCAGTTATCCCCCCTGCATACACTTTCGTTCACCACCATTATACAGAGGCAGCAATTCTCTGGTTCGGAGGATGGAGAAGTTGCGGGTGTAACAGTGTATTCAAAGTACTTAACAACTTCTTGACACGCACTCCCCATATTCATGCTATTTGTTACATGATTGTGAGGTGTGCAGGCCAAGAAGTTGAAAAGTAGCATGAATACATTGTGACACCCACTACTACTCCGTCCTCTGAAACCAGAGAATTACTGCACTCTGTGTAATGGTGGTGAATGAATGTGTATGTGGGGAGGAGAATAGCTACTTCTACATTCTAAAAAAAATTCCGAAAAAAAAGAACTTAAAAAAGGAAAGAGGCAGAGTCAGTACTCTTCCCTACCCATTGAGGAAAACCCAGTATGTACTTGTATGCTAACATAGACCGGCATCTGTCTCCCTCATCTTCTTTCTTCTTTTTTTCTTCATCTTCATCTTCCTTCTAATTTCCTTTTTTTTCCTCTTTCATATTCTCCCAAAAACATGATGAAGAATGATGCAGAAGACACTCTTTGAATTTGGTATTTATAGCAGCATGGAGACACTCATTGAATTGAACTGGGTATATTCTCCCCAAAACTCAAATTTCATCTTCTTTTTCTTTCCTTTCTTCATCTTTTTTATTTTCTTTTTTACTATCATGTTCAATAGAAACTTGATGAAGAAGTCACTCATTGAATTGAGTTTTTATAGCAGCAAGGAGACTAGACAATGAAGAAGACACACAAATCTAAAAGTCAAAAGCACTGTTACATTTCTCAAAATCCAGATACAACATCAGCAAAAAACAAAAACAGCACCAGCAACTTGCTTTCGAAGAAGTCACTCCTTGATGAATTTGGGAGTCTTCATTACTGCATCTTTCCCATCAATAATAGCTACTTACTTTTGACACACAATTCTAAAAGTCAAAAGCAGTGATACACTTCTAAAAATGCAAAAGGATTCAAGAGCAAACAAACAAAAACAACAAAAAAAAAATCATAGAAGCAAGAGCAGCAACAACAATAATATCAAAAGCAACCAGCAACAACTGCAATAGTAGCAACTGCAATAGTAGCAACATTAATGAAAAGGTGTAATATCATACACTCCAAGAAGCTGCAGCACCAACAACAATAGCTAAATCAGAAGTAAGAACAGGTCATTGTCCCCACTAGCTGATCAGTGGCAACAAATATGAGAAGCAGCAGAAACAGCTAAAACAAGCAGCAGCAGCTGCAGTAAAGTGTATGTATATGATGTGTATGAAATTTGAATGTGTAAGATGTCAAATGTCTATCTATATGATGTGTATGAAATGTGTATGTATGATCAATTCAAATGTATATTTTTGACTATGTATGTATCAGTTGAAATATGTACAAAAAAATTTCTAGTGTATGTCACACTTTTAACTATATGATCACATTTCTATGTATGATGTGAAATGTCTTCCTATATGATCTGTGTATGTTTATTATGTCTATGAAATGTCTGTATATGATCAGTTGAAATGTATATGATCAGAAGAAATGTACTACTGTATGTCTATCATTAGTTGAACTGTCTATGTATTATGACGTGAAATGTGTATGTTTTATAAGTTGAGAAATTTCTTTCATTATGTATGAAAAATTCTATAATAGTATTTCTTTGCTAGATACACTTAATTGCTGTATCAACAAGTTCGAAATTTTTTTTTGATTCGACAAAAAAAAAACAACAATACTTGATACAATTCCAAAACTTCTTTTTTTATTGAATTGTAAAGAACAATTACATTATGATCAACTTCCAATTTCTCTGTTAATAAACCAAAATTGAATGGAAAACAAAAAAAAAAATTCAAATTACATTACACATTAGTTTTCCTTATTCTACTTCTTCAGATTCATTTACTTCTTCAATTTCACTACTCTTAAGCCGGTACTGCTGCTTCTTATTTTTTCTTCGTCTTCTGCCAACCACGGCAAAAGAAACCAAACCTTTCTTCGTCTCCTGACAACCAAAAAAAACAAAAGGAATTCAACAACTATATTCATCTATCTGTATGTGCATCATGCTGAATAGTAAATTAAATAATTACTAGCAGGCTCTGAACACAATTATCAGCACGGACAGATCAAATATGTGTATGAAAGTAGTATCAATTCATCAAATATATAAAAAATTCTTTCAGTAGGGCTGCATTCTAATGCCATTCCAACTCGTTCAGCAACACCAAAAATCAAAAGCAACAAAAGCAAAAAATCAAAAACAGCAACAACACAATTAAAAGCAGCAATTATTTTCCAACTCAACATTGTATGATTTCCATCCACAATCAACATCAGGCAAGAAAGTAGATGAATCACAAAATGGTTTCACTAGAGCTGCATTCTAATACCATGCCAACTAGTTCAACAGTAACCAAGAGCAGCAGCTAATATCAGAAGAAGCAGCAGCAAAACCCTCAGATTAAACAAAAGCATCAGTTCACCCAAGAATATCAAAGATTCCAAGATGGGAATTCCCAACAAGTATTAATTTTCCAACTCAACATTGTATGATTTCCATCCACAATCAACATCAGGCAAGAAAGTAGATGAATCACAAAATGGTTTCACTAGGGTTGCATTCTAATGCCATGCCAACTAGTTCAACAGTAACACCAACAATATATCTGTTCAAAAGTAACCAAGAGCAGCAGCTAATATCAGAAGAAGCAGCAAAAACCCTCATATTAAACAAAAGCATCAATTCACCCAAGAATATCAAAGAATCCAAGATTGGAATTCCCGACAAGTATTAATTCCCAACCATTTTATCCTAATGCTTCTGCCAACTAGTTCAGCAACAACAACAGAAATCACAAGCAACAACAATAAAATCAAATTCAACCAAGAGCAACAGCAAGAAGCAGCTGAGGCAAAAGCCTAAGATGAAGTATATGATCTGTTACCCCTGCCTACAAAGAATCCTCTAAAATTCCCAACCCATATTATGGATCATCAATATTGTATGATTACAATCCACAATTAAGAACAAGCAACTAAGTATCAACAAAATAATAAACAAGACCATTTTGTGTGACTCATCATTGCCTACTAAGAATCCAAAATAATTTGCAACTAATTAAACAATATTGTATGATAAAATTGCAACTCAGAATCAAACACTTCCCTCTCATATCGTAATGTCAAATGCCATACGCTACTTCAAAAACCCAACTCCAACCCTCAAATTCAGATGAGATTTGGACATTGGATGCAGGTGGGTAATCAACATCGGTGCTCACAAAAAAGAGGCAGAGATTGAGGATGTATGAGGCGTCGAAGATTAGAGATGACAGATATACAGTATTAGGGTTTCGAATTGGGATTTCCAAATTTTCGGATTGATTGAATTAGGGTTTACAAAGGGGAAGGAGACATAACCAGGATGAAGAGAGCGAGGACTTTTGCGTCTTTTCACTTTCTACTTAACGGGTATGAACCCGTTAAGAGGAATATAACAAGAATATTCCACTAACTTAACGGATATTTGAATGGCGGGTGCCTATAGGTCCAATTATGAGTAACTTTGGGTGTCATTGGGGTATTAACGTAACTTCAGGTGTGTATAGGGTATTATGAGTAACTTTGGGTGCCAATTGGTCATTCTCCCATTTAAATTTCATTACAAACATTTATAATCAAAACAAAAAACTCACATATCTAATGTCCACTTAGGTATTCACACTTCTAATTTCCACCCTAGGTACTCACACTTCTAATCTCCACCATAATTTTGTTTTCCCTATACCATGTTTAGTATTACTAATTGAAGTTTTCTCTGATATCAACTCTGTAGTGCCCCAAATTTTCAATAAATAAAATTAGAAATAAGTGGCACAATTCCAAACATCAATTTCAATTGCAGTTATAAACATAGTACATACACAGGGAAAAATTAAACACTTTTTATTAAATCATCTCTGTACAACACAGCGAAATAAACACTTTAATTACAATCTCTTTACAACATGACAAATTAAAATTCTCAGTTAACTTCGAGCGCCCCCCCCCCCTCCTTTTTATCCATAATTGAAAATTCTGCAAAAACCCGAATGAAAAGTAGGCACGTCAGTTAAATGAAACTAACGTCAACTATAGTAATATTAACCTTGCCAAGTCTCACAATAAAAAACCTGCCACTTAACATGAAATACAATAACAATGAAAGATTCGATAAACAACAAGTGAAACTATTCTATGTAAGTGTGTGTCAAAATAACAAAAGAGTAATGCACAAAATAATGTTCAAGAAAACACAATGTACACGATGATTTCTAATGCATACTTGTCGGATTCTATGCATCTCATTATACATAGGTCCGGTGCAAGCCCTTATCGTTCTCCACTTTGTATGGTTCAATCCCTCGTTATGCAACTAACCTACTACGGTGATAGAAACAAGATCTAGTTACTCCGTGAATAAGCCTACATCATGGAATCTACCCGCCAGACTAGCCCCCTCAACGCGCAAGCATCATGTAAGTGTCGCCCTGAACATTCCATGTCGTAATTCCACGAATAGATCCCAGCCTTCGGAATAAAACCGTCCAACTATAAAAGACCCTCAACGTTCGAATACAGGAGATGGCAATGATAATCACAGCCTTCGGAATCAAACAGCCCAACTACGACTATAGTCTAGAATCTCATCCGTCCACTATACATGGCTCCCCTACTTAAGTTTCCCAAGATCTATTATATCTCCACTAGTGCCTGTCCTTATGTTTATTATATTCAATTAAATCACAGTCCCCCCCGTAGAGTTGGTGTACCCTGCCAGACTTCTCTCTACTAAAACAACAAAAAAAGCCCCACTGGTTCAATTCCACAAAAATCTCATTCGCCGGCATGCTAGGGTCCTACTCAACCTCTAGAGCCTCAAAATTTAAAATATCATTAATTGTTTTTCTAAGGGTTCACATCCCAACCCTAAGGCTCAAAATCAAAACCCAATTTGGTTTGATATCACAAAATATCTTTTCATTAGTCACGTTCTTATGAATCAACCCATGTTACCATGAAAGACTCTTTCATATGTGGTAATATGTCCAACTTTTGCAAATTTCTTAAAAATCAACTTTTAAACTTCATTCTCCAATTATTTGTAAGTTCAACAAATTCAACTACAAATTCATTCCATCTTTACTGAAACAAATCTCTCAAAAACTGGAGGATTTCATCTACAAAAAATTTAGATTTGTTTCCCACAAACAATTATTTGAATGTATCGAAAATTGAAACTAGAATTTCACCAAAATCTGAAAGTTACACATTTTCGTTCTTCAAAATAGTACACTTTAAAATCATTATTGAATTCTGGAAAAATTTGATTAGATCCAACACATATCAGGGGACTCACTATAAAAATCTAGACTCAATTGGCTTAGTTTGAAGAGTCTATATTCAGCAATTACTTAGAATTACCCATTATCCAAAATTATGAAAGTTGTATCTTCTTCTCCTTAAGGGAAGTCCATTCAAAAATAAATATGAAAATCTGGAAAATTGAGTTTATATTCCCTCCATAACTATAGGATTTTTTTGCCAAATTTATAACTCGTTCGCATGAAAATAGTAGCTCTAAATTCCCAATAAACTGAAACGCACATTTTTCTAAAAATCTGAAACTTGCCTCTTTTGTACTTTGAGAAATACTACTTCAGAACTCAAAATTTTACCTCTACAAACTGAAATGAATAGCCCATCAAAACAGGGAATTTATTCTTCTCAAAATTTAGATTTATTTCTATTCAAACATTAATTTAATATAAAACAATTTGGAACAAAAATTTGAAATTTTGTACCAAAAGTCAATCAATTCTCATAAATTATTAGATTAACATATATGTGTGTGTGTGTGTGTGTGTGTGTGTGTGTGTGTGTGTGTAGTAGTAGTAGTAGTAGTAGTAGTAGTAGTAGCGTCCCCCCTCCATGGCACACAAGTCACGCATACAAAAAGATCCCCTCAAAAATACCCAAAAAATCCAAAACAGCCCCCAAACAGCACAACAGCCATGCTCGCTGTTTGCTGCATGTGGTTACTGTTCACCCGAGAGCAGGTCACCCAACCCTTTCTCTAGGTCTAGGTTTAAACCCCCGAAGCCTAACCCTAGGTTTCAATACTTCTACATATATATTTTGGTGGTAATTTTGATCCATATGCGCATAAAAATTCAAACTTCAACCCACCATAAATTCACCAAAAACACAACAAATAATTTATCAAAATTTCATCTTTTCTACAATTCAAAAATATTTTTTAATCACACATATAGATCCATACAATTGCATTCATTTATAGATTCAAACAATAGGATTTTAGATCTAGCAAACATAAAAGAACTCTAAAACTCGTGAATAATTATTCTTGACCAACATGAATGTTTAAAACATAAGACAACTCCTATCATCTACAAAGGTTCATACTAGTTTAAATTTTCACAATTTAACACCATCTTTCATGTATTAAACATTCATCATACAAAAGAAGATCAAATAGGGGGTGTCATGTCATCAAAATTAGATTTTCATCTCATTATCATCAATCTTTATTTAATAATTCATCTCCACAATCAATTCATAATATCCAATACCATCATGCCAATAGAATCACAATTCACTAATTCCAAACCCTATCATGATCTCTATTGTTCAAAAAAAAAAAAAAAAGAAACATATAAAGTGAGTAGGAAGATTGCCCACCTTAAAGAAGATTCAAAGCCGATAACAATAATGAATAATGATGCTCCTTCTCCACCTTGCGAAATTGGGATCTCCAAAGCTCCAAACTCCGAAAATAATAATATAATTGGGAAGAAAATGTGTTCACAATAGAGGGAGGCTTTTTTCTACAGTAGAAATAGTCTGGCTATGGTTCTACAGTTTAATACGAAGTTTTTTTAAAAAAACCCATTAGAAAAAATATGTTTTTATATAATTTGGTGTTCTAAATAGATTTTGCTAGATTTAATCAACCAAAATGAGTAAAAATCCGATCTTCCAATTCCCCAAATCTAGCCGACCTCAGAACATCCCAAAAATCTGTTCCTTTCCAAAAAAATTCCCCTGAGTGGCGATTTTACAAAAAAAATCTTTATTTTGAGATATTTGCGAATATGTCCAAAAATTTCTATAAAAAAATCAGAAAATTCTGAATTTTTATCTAAAAATAAAGATTTGTTTTTTCAAGTAAATTTTTTAACATTTTATTTCCTAAGAAAAATATTTGCAATAAGGCCCCCAAAAATCCGAAAATTGCATAAACATATATATATATATATATAAGGAAAAAGGGGTATGAGCAACTTGCTCATTTAGTAAATAAGTAATTGATGATGTGGCATCCATGTGATTGGAAAATCCTTAAAAGGATGGTTGTCCAATGTATTACATGCATGCCACATAATTAATTGCTCATTTTCTAAATGAGCAAGTTGCTCATATCCATTTTACCCATATATATATATGGGGAAAAGGGGTATGAGCAACTTGCACATTTAGTAAATAAGAAATTGATGATGTGGCATAAATGTGATTGGAAAATCCTTAAAAGGGTTAGTTGTCCAATGTATCACATGCATGCCACATAATCAATTGCTCATTTACTAAATGAGCAAGTTGCTCATATACTAAATGAGCAAGTTGCTCATATCCCTTTTACCCTATATATATATATATATATATATATATATATATATATATATATATATATATATATATACAGTAAATCAATTTTTAAGTTCAATTTTCATCTCTAAACCACTTTTTACAAAAGTCTATTTCTTTCAAAAATTTACAAAAGTAGTTTTCTTTATTCAGAAAAATCCCAAGAATTCAAATATGCCCAATAATAAATAATATAATTTGTTTATCAACTCATAATTCTAAATTCACACTTCAAAAAAATATTTTCACGTGGTTTGCACATGTGAAAAACGTCAATTTTACAAAAATTCAAAATAATTAAATAAATTGATTAAAAATTATTTATTAATTCAAAATAAAATATTTAAAATTCTGGGCCGTTACACTATTAATTTCACAATAACCTTCTGAATCATTGGGGATGTCGGCTTATTATTCTCTGGGGCATTTTTCAAAACAACTTTTTTCACTTCCTCGTTATCTTCAGCAAAAAACTCTAAAACTTCAAGAAAGTTTTCCCGATTACCTGATTTGTTGGATTCATCATGCCCTCGAAAAGGAAATCATTGACGCAAAAGCAATTTAATAAATTTAAGTGTAGCAAGTAAATGCATACGATACTCTATTCGGACTATGTCTGATTGCTTTGCCAACTGAACATCTCTATGTTGTTTTTTATTTATTAAATCAAGACACTTCTTCATGCATGAATTATGAGTGCTATTATGACCCTTAACCTTCTCTTTAAATTTGTGCGACGCATTCTTCCAATTTGTGAATCCTTCACCAACAAATTTGTCACCACCATTTTGATAACCACTTTTGGGCTTGAATAAATAACAACATAAACATAATGCAACATCTTTAGAAACACTATACTCCAAACAAGTACTATTAGGGTGTTCTTTAAACCAATTAGGGAGAAACTTTTGTTTCTCATTGCCAAAATTTCTAGAAGGGAATACACGAGTCTTTGGTTGGCACGGACATTTTTGCCAATAATGTCTTCGAACTATCTCTCTATCATTAGCATCAAAGGAATAAATATTTTTCTTATTTCCATGATCAGATGCAAGTTCATCAATTGTAAGCTCTACACGAGGACGATGAGGTCGAACAAATAGTGTCTTTCAATTAAGGTAGTGAGCTTATAATTGCTTCATGTTATTTAAACTTTGTTCTAAAAAATGGCCTAAAATAGTAACTCAATTTCCTACTATTATCTTAGAGGGTGTTGAAAGTCCCTAACAACTAAAAGTATTCATTCCTACAAAGTGACACATTATTACATACCTAATTGGACCACTTACAAAATATTCATTTGATTCTATGTTTTGTGGTGTACTTTTCTATCCAAAACATCAAAGAGACGACATGTATGATGTATCTGATTCACCAAATTGCAACTCTGACATTTGCTGCTTGTCAAATATTCACGGTGTTTTCTGTCAACTACCTGCTGGTCCAATCGCAGGGGTACTTTTTATTGAACAATCTCAAACTTGGTTTTAAAAAAATATTTTTTTATTGAACAAAAGAAAACCCCTAATTAAAGTATACCTGATGAATCACAGAATCAGTGATGAACTCCCTATATGTAAAGATGAGTAGATGACGACCGAAACCGAACACCTTGCGAGGTTTTTCGGAGATAAAGACGATGCCTTGGGAGATGAACAATCTCAAACTATGTTTCAAAGGAGATGGGGGAAAAAATAAATTAAAACGAAGAATATGAAGAGAGCAGTAGAAGACAGAAGAAGTGAGCAGTGGGTCGGGTCGGGTGGAAGAAGGGAGCAGTGTGGACCGAAAGAGGAGCAGCTATATGGGCTTCCACTTGTGGGCCAAACTCAGGGGGAGCTTTCATGAGCTTACTCGGGGGAAACCTTCATGGGCTTACATTTAAAAAAATAAATTATATATGCCTACACAAACGAGTTGCCCAAGCTCAGGGAGAGCAACTGCTACCTTGGTGTAGCTCCGCCACTGGAGCAAACAGATAGTGAGTGAATATTTGATGAAAACTACTAGAAACTTGACATTTGATTTTCGTCACGAAATGTGGTTAGAGCTCCTCAGACTGAATATGGATCGTTGATTGAACATTGTGATATGGATCTGACGGGTGCTGATGTGGCCGATGGACCTGCAAAAAGCTTGAAACAACGAGGGTTGGTCCCGACAATAGACCCTCCGATGCTCAAGTCAGGACCAGAGAGAGAAAAAGAGTTTAAGAGAGAAATTGTTGATTACCTTCTCACTGAAGAAGGGGCGGGGGGGGGGGGGGGGGGTATTTATAGCCCTGAGAAACAATTTAGGAGATTGAGATGTATCTGTTAGACCCATGTGAATTCCTTAACTCCTTTATGTTTCTCCCCCTCAAGAGATAAGCTTCCTTGTTAGGGGATAAGAGATTTGACTCCTAGCCTTCATGGGCTTGGTGGCTCTTCTAGTGGGCCTAGTCTGTCACTTTTTACGGGCTTGAAAGACGCCCATGTCTTGTGGAAAAGCTTGGAAAAGGCCCGGACCTGTAAAATAGGTCAGTTATGATTAATCTACCTGTAGAAGTTTTGAGATATGTGCTGGAATCATACGACCCTGATTTGTTGAGACTTTTACCATTATCATAAGCCCCCCACTCTCGGAAGACAATTTTCATGATTTCTAGGGAGTAGTATGCTCGAACGCTTTTGCCTCCTCTTGCCCTTGTTACGCAACACGGCAACTATCGAACATCGCCCTGGTTCCGGCCTACTTTTGGATTCTAAAATACAATCTTAGCTTTCAGGGTGCTTGGAGATACCTGGGACTAATTAGTGGCTTTTGAAGGTGGCAAATATTTTCCTGGAATTTTTCATATTTTTTAGAATTTTCAAATTTTTTGGACTTTTAAACAATTTTCCCAATTTCAAAATCACTTTTTCGAATTTTTTTAATTAATAAACAAAATTTTAAATTATTTTTCGGAAATTTTAATTAATTTTACAAATTTAAATAATTATTTTTGGATTTTTAATTAATTTTTCAAATTAAAAAGGACTTTAAGGTATTTTTTATGAATAATCGGACCCCAATGCTCTTTTTAAAGTGATCAGAGCCGTTGACCAACCATGGGCTCTCCTACTAAGTGGAGTGAGCGACTATTGAGATGTCGAGCTACGTGGCATGACCTGAAGCACTGATCAGCGCTGGTATCGCCCACTGAGTCAGACCATACTGCGGGGATTTAAGCGGAGCTTTGGGGAAGAAAGTGGGCGACGTGGCTGCATCATGTGTGTTGACCAAGCGAGAGCTCGTGTTTTGGGGAGATCCAAGAGCTAGTGGAGGCTGTGGAGACTCCTTAGCTCGACCGACGAACTTGTCGAGCTATGGGCTTTCGACTTTGGTCAAGCTATGAGTTCTCGCTTTCATCGAGCTATGGGAGATGTGCCTTGGTCAAGCTGTGGTGGCGTCGAGCTATGAAACCTCCTTTTCGGTCGAGCTACGGGGTTTATGGTCATCGAGTTATTGGATTACCTCGTCGACCTATAGATTTAGTCGAGCTCCACCCTCTCTGTCGAGATATGGAGTTATCGCCTCCTTGTTTGTCAAGCTTCGGAGTTTATCATCTCCTGGTCGGCGAGTTAAGGAGTTGGGGTGAGCTGCTCTATTTTTTGGGCAAAATGCTCTGTTTTCTCAAGTTTGGTCGAGTTATGAGACCATCGAGCTATGGGGATTTGCACTTCTGTCGAGTTATGTAGATAGCCATTTCATCTTTGAGCTATGGAGCTCTTCTGTCGTCTAAGTCGAGCTATGAGAGCTCTTAGTGTAATGCCCCGATTTTCATAAACTGGAAAACCGTGACATGAATCAGAATCTTTTCCTTCAATTAGCCACAATACACAGAAAAACGGAAAATTTTAAAACTTTTTATTCAACTCAAATGTATTAGAAGTCCAAATGTTATAAAACTGCCATACATTACATCAGTGTTACAATAATGCCATACAAGCCCAAGTGTTACAAACTTTCAATAAAAATTACATCGGAGTACAATGAATAATATAACACTTGGTACTTTTACTTGGATGCTTCTCAACATAAATAAATTACAACATATATTACAATTGAAATAAAATCCACACTTTGCTTCTTTTGCCTTGAGTCCTCCTGAATTCTGTACCTGTAGCTCTGCAATTCAATACCTATTGAAGTGGGGACGTCAGTACATATACTGACGCTTTAAGGCTGATGACAAGTAGCGATTCTCAACTTTAAACAAACAGATTGATAAAAAGAGAAACATGTATATATAATTGATGTGTCAGTGCATGCTATGACTTAGACTCTAATGCAAGATTAACTAACGCAAGGATGCTTTTATTCTAATGCAAGCAAGACTCTGGAAAGTATGCAGCCCATACTACTTACATCCCATATCAAGTTGTTTCTTCATATATAGGGATTTGAACCCACATCATGAATTCTACTTTGTACCCATCCTGTTCCTGACACAATACTACATGACTGATGAGGTTGCAGGTACGGTCTAGTTTCGCTACTGCAGTACAACAGTGGAATCCTCGTTTTCCACTATTGCCCGGCGAACTGGACCTCACTCAAAAGCCAACACGAACCACAAGATACTAGCCAACCTTCTTCCGTGCCCTCAACTCGTCATGAGAAGGCATAGAACATGACGGAATCGTAGGGTCTATTTCCCTAGGAAAACCTTCCATTCTTATCATGGCAGTTCTGGAATTAACAATCGAGATACGGATCCCGTGCTCCCAACTCATCATGTAAAAGCACCGCTCGTATTCCTTTGATAGGAGAATAAATCACAATAACACTACCTAGTGTTGGCCTATAGGAGAAGTCAGATTATAAGGTATCACCCCTAACACCAACTCTCACCCTTCGGCAATTCAAAAATGGTTAAGTAACAGCTACTACCCTAATGATGTCACTAACCCTAACCAATCAAATGGGGTCGTACGAACTACAAGGTACTTTCAACCTAGAGTCGTAATCTCAACATGCCATCAGACGGCACAAAAAGATTCAAACAAGCGAGACATGTCACTGTGCTTCCAACTTATCATGAAAAAGCACCGCACGTATCCCTCTTCTTAAACACTGTAACAATTATTAACACAATCTACCAAGACTCAACCTAGACTTCACAAGATCTCCTCGGATCCACTCATCGCCTATCTATTCAAGATAATTACTCCATACGAGCCCAATGAGCTACGCATGAACAAACAACTACATACGAGCTATGTGAGCTACGTATGACACGGACCAATACTTATTACATGACTTATGAGCACAAGGAATACTTGTTACTCATAATCAAGTGCATGATTCAAACTACAAACAATTCACGACAACTCTAGTTAACATGAACTAGAATTTCGTGTATATGCTTACTAACAAAACTTGATCTTTTATAATTAGAAGCAACAGAAGAATCTTCTAACAACCTAATATAAACATATTACCAATGAAAACCCGAAAGCGACATAAAAAGCCTTCTAACACCCTAGATGCAAACAATGCTACGCTCCTCGGAATTCGACAAAATTAGACTTTTTAGAAAGGTGAGAACATCTCCTACAACTCTCTAGTTGAACACCTTTTCAGATTCACTATGGAACTCAATCCACCGTCCTTTGAACACATGCAAAAATTAACCAACAACAGATTTCTTAACAAAAAGCTGAATCTTTGAAAGCTTGTAACTTTTGCTCTACTTGTTGGAATTTAACCAAATTATACTTTCTGGAAAGGTGGGAACATATACTACAACTCTCTAGTTGAACACTTTTTCAGATTCCTTATGGAACTCAATCCATCGTCCTTTGAACACACGCAAAAATTAACCAACAACAGATTTCTTAACAAAAAGCTAAAACTTTGAAAGCTTGTAACTTTTGCTATACTTGTCGGAATTTAACCAAATTATACTTTCTGAAAAGGTGGGAACATATACTACAACTCTCTAGTTGAACACTTTTTCAGATTCATTATGGAACTCAATCCACCGTCCTTTGAACACATGCAAAAATTAACCAACAGCAGATTTCTTAACAAAAAGCTGAATCTTTGAAAGCTTGTAACTTTTGCTCTACTTGTCGGAATTTAACCAAATTATACTTTCTGGAAAGGTGGGAACATATACTACAACTCTTTAGTTGATGACTTTTTCAGATTCCTTATGGAATTCAATCAACCGTCCCTTGAACACATGCAAAAAATTAACCAACAACAGATTCTTAACAAAAAGCTGAAATTTTGAAAGCTTGTAACTTTTGCTCTACTTGTCGAAATTTAACCAAATTATACTTTCTGGAAAGGTGGGAACATATACTACAACTCACTAGTTGATGACTTTTTCAGATTCCTTATGGGATTCAATCCACCGTCCCTTGAACACATGCAGAAATTAACCAACACCAGATTTCTTAACAAAAAGCTAAAACTTTGAAAGCTTGTAACTTTTTCTCTACTTGTCAGAATTTAACCAAATTATACTTTCTGGAAAGGTGGGAACATATACTACAACTCTTTAGTTGATGACTTTTTCAGATTCCTTATGGAATTCAATCCACCGTCCCTTGAACACACACAAAAATTAACCAATAGTTGATTTCTTAACAAAAAGCTGAAACATTGAAAGCTTGTAACTTTTGCTCTACTCGTCGTAATTTAACCAAATTATACTTTCTGGAAAGGTGGGAGCATATACTACAACTCTCTAGTTGATGACTTTTTCAGATTCCTTAGGGAATTCAATCCACCGTCCCTTGAACACACACAAAGACAACAAAAGACAGCCAAAAGCTACAGCAAAGCTGAAACTTGCTAAGGTCGTAACTTCTACTAGGCTTATCAGAATGTAACCAAACAGGGCATTTTGGAAAGGTGGGAGACTCTACTACAACTCTCTAGTTGAACACTTTTTCAGATTCAATCAATAAAAGGTGCAAAAACTTCGAACAATCCAAACAGCAAGCTTTTAGCCAAAAGCCCAGCTGCTGAGATTTTTTAAAGCTCATAACTTTTTCCCCGCTTATCGGATTCTAACCAAATAGGACATTTTTCGAAAGTTTAGAGACTCTAATACAACTCTCTAGTTTATCACTTTTCCAGATTCAATCAATAAGAGGTGCAAAAACTTCAAGCAAACAAAATAGCAAGCATTCAGCCAAGCTGGCTGCTGCGTTTTGTAACAGTCATAACTTTTGCAATACTTATCGGAATCTAACCAAATAGAGCATTTTGGAAAGGTGAGAGACTCTACTACAACTCTCTAGTTTATCACTTTTCTAGATTTAATCAATAAGAGGTACAAAAACTTTAAGCAAACAAAACAGCAAGCATTCAGCCAAGCTGGCTACTGCGTTTTTGTAACTGTCATAACTTTTGCAATACTCATCGGAATCTAACCAAATAGGATATTTTGGAAAGGTGAGAACATCTAATACAACTTCCTAGTTGATCACTTTTCCAAATTCCGCAAGGAACATCAAGATATAGCCCTTTGAATACAAGCCGAATCCACCAAAACAGCATTTAGCTTAAAAGCTCGCTATTTTGGGGAAAA
Source organism: Hemerocallis citrina (assembly GCA_017893485.1). Taxonomy (NCBI): domain Eukaryota; kingdom Viridiplantae; phylum Streptophyta; class Magnoliopsida; order Asparagales; family Asphodelaceae; genus Hemerocallis; species Hemerocallis citrina. The sequence continues at coordinate 232,935,815 of CM030358.1, forward strand.
TGTTTGTTTCACCCATCAAATTAACTCGTAAAAATCTACAAAAATTTGAGCATGGTAACAACGCATATGAGAATCTCTCCAATTAATTTGGAGTCAAAATTCCAACTTCAACATAAGTAATTAATCAAAACTACACAATAGTTTAGGGTTGATTCTTTAGTGTTTTTATTGTGTTTGGCAACTTCAATCTTCATATGCAAATCTATTCTAGTCCATAATAGTCATATGCACATGAAATCAATCCAAGATCTTCACATAACAAGTAAATAATAATAATAATAACAATACAAAAGTTGAGAACCCCCACCAAAACTAGTGTAGGAAGGACTTGCTCTGCACTTCTCCTCTTGTTCTTGCTCCTTGTTCTTGCTCCTCCTCACAAGAACAAATCAAGAGATGAAACCCACTCTTTTTCTTTTTGATTTTGATCTCTCTTTCTTTTCCTTTCCTTCTCAATTTTTTTCTAAATAAAAACAAGTATAAGAGAGAAAGAGAGAGAGAGAGAGAGAGAGAAGAGATGGAGGAACAAAATGAAAGAGGGCTTTTGCCCTCTTGAAGTTGGCCGGCCAAGTTATAGGAGAGGGAGAGAGAGAGAGATCACACAATTTGTGATCTATTTGCAAATTTAAATTGCAATCAAACCCAATAAATATGCAATCGACACCCTACTCAAGCCCTACTCTCCATTTTGATCATGATTGATAAAAAGTAAGAGACATTACCCAAAATTACATACTACATGATTTCGTACAAACGAAGAACGATTCAAATACATACACATATCTGATTATACAGATAATTATTATTAGTTAAAATGAATCAATCTGTACAAAAATAATTTAATTTCGAGAAATAAAAATAAAATAGTTTTATTACTGGCTCAGAAGATTTCAGTATCAATTTGATACAAAACAGATATATACAGACTACGTATAGATATTGTTTATTAATAAAACCGAGTAATATCCACCAAAAATATTTCAATTATGAAAATAAAAATAAAATAATAATAAAATAATAATTTTTTATATCTGCCCGGGATTTTCCAGATATTTTATCAAAAACACATTTTTCAAGATTTTGTACAAGTGTACAAAACTGATACAATACATATATATACTTACTAATATATATATCCAGATAACTTTTTATAAAAAAACCAAGTAATTTCTATAAAAAATATTGTAATTTTAAAAATAATAATAATACAAATATAATATCCGACCGGGATATTACACTTAGTCACCTGAGCTACTAAAGTAGCTCATTTCGATCGAGCTATAAATACTTGGTCGAGCTATGGAGGTGATCGATTTTTGCCGAGCTATGAAGCTTTGTTGTGATTTTTCGAGCTATGGACGAGCGGTCGAGCTTTGGAGATTCTTGATCGAGCTATGAGTGAGCTATCGATCTTCAGTCGAGCTATGGGTCTGGTTCCCTATTGTCGAGCCTCGAAGCAGTTGAGCTACGTAAATATCTCGTCCACCAGAGGTTAGGCAGAGCACTAGATGAAGCAAAGCTCGAAGTTGGAGTGAGGAGGAAGAGAGCCTTCAGTCGAACTCTAATTTTGGGTTTATTGAAGAAGAAGTCTTGAAGGAGAAGAAGTGTGGGTTGTGGGTTTGGGGTTTGGTTTGGATCTGACCCGAAGCCCCAAAGCTCTATTTTTAGTGAAATAGGCTTTGGATTTGGACCCGAATCTGATTATAACGCAACCTGGACCTTCTTGCCTTCATTTATTCCAAAAAATCTAACTCCTTATTTATTTCGAATTTTCGGGAATTTTGGAGCATGAATGTTACAAGGAGCTTGGAGATGGAGTAATTATCTCCTTTGGATATGGAGATGGAGTAATTATCTCCAATCTTGAACTTGGCTTGGAGTTATCACCAAAATTATCTCCTTTGCTGCATTTGGCTTGAAGTTGTCGAAATTGCAGTTGGCTTGAAGTTGCATTGTATGCTCCTTGTACTGGTCAACTCGTTTGGTCGAACTTAATCTGGAGATTTTTTGCACACCAAGTTCCTTTTGAACAGTTTACTTCGTCGAATTACTCTACTGTTGACCAAACATTATGTTATTCGCTTGTATTGTCGATCAAACATCCTGTCGTACGACTGAATTGCTTTTTTCGTCGTCCAAGCATTGTGTTGTTCGCTTGTTTTGTTGATCGAGCATTTTATCGTTGGACGAGCATCCTGTAGTTGACCTAGATGAGCTGTTGCAGACTTGATGTTTGATCCGAGCAAGTTAGTTGAGGCAATTATGGGAAGAAGTTGAACATTTGAACCTGTCGTTTGTTTCCAACAAGTTTGTGGATACAACTCTTTGACTGAGCAGATGTAAAGCTTGTTGTTTCATCCCAACAAGTTTGGAGTGAACTCTATGATGGAGTTGGTTGTTGAACTTGCTGTTTGTGTCCATCAAGTTTGTAGAGATAACTCTTGGACGGAGTCGGGTGTTGAACTTGTTGTTTTCTTCCAACAAGTTTCTAGATACAACTCTTTGACTGGGCAGATGTAGAGCTTGCTGTTTGATCCCAACAAGTTAAAAGAGAACTCTGCGATGGAGTTGGGTGTGGAACTTGTTGTTCTTGTCCAGTAAACTTGTGGAGGTAATTCTAGGTCGGTGTTGGATGCCGAGCCTATTGCATGAAGATGATGGGTCGTTGGAAGGACTTGAGCAAAGAGCGTTGAATTCGTTGTTTGGAGCCAACAAGTCGTTGATGGAGCTTGAGCGATGAGCAGGGCATTGAACTCATTTTTTGGAGTCAATGAGTTGTTGATGGAGCCTGAGCGAAGAGCAAGGTGTTAAACTCATTATTTGGAGCCAACAAGTTGTGGATAGAGCTTGTGCGAAGAGCAAGGCATTGAACTCGTTGTTTGGAGCCAACGAGTTGTTGATAGAGCTCGAGCAGAAAGCAAGGCGTGAAACTCGTTGTTTGGAGTCAACGAGTTGTTAATGGAGCTCGTGCGGTGAGCAAAGTATTGAACTTGTTGTTTGGAACCAACGAGTTGGTGGTGGAGCTCGAGAGGTGAGCAGAGCGTTGAACTCAATGTTTGGAGCTACCGAGTTGCTGATGGAGCTCGTCCAGAGCGCAAAGAGTTGAGCTTGTTGGTGATGGAACTCGAACGAAGAGTAGGAGGTTGAACTCGTTGTTTGGAGCTAACGAATTACTGATAGAGCTCGCATAGTGAGCGAAGCGTTAAACTCATTGCTTGGAGCCAACGAGTTGTTGATGGAGCTCGGGTGGAGAACAAGGCGTTGTACTCGTCAGTTTAGAGTCAACGAGTTTTTGGTGTAGCCCAAGTTGTGAGCAGGGCGTTGAACTCATTGTTTGGGGCTAACGAGTTGTTGATGGAGCCGGAGTGGTGGGCAGAGCATTGAACTCATTATTTAGAGCCAATGAGTTGTTGATGGAGCCTGAGCGAAGCGCAAAGCGTTGAACTCGTTGTTCAGAGTTGACAAATTGTTGGCCAGAGGAACTCAAGTGGCGTGCGGAGCGCCGAAATAATTTTGTGGAGCGAATGAGTTGTGGGTATTCTGAATCTTCTTAATATTGAAGTGAAGTCACTTGTGTTTGTTCAGCATTGAGGTGATTCCATTCTTCTCTTTGTTAACAAGTTGTTGTGTATATCAAATGAGGTCCTCAGGACATTGAGCTTGCTCTCCTTTGCGATACACGACGCTTGAAGGAGTTGGGACTTTTCCGTTTGTACGGCGCTTCAAGCGAGACGGAGTTGGTGCTTTCTCAGGTGAAGGTGGTCGGATAAACCTGGAGCTTTCCTGCCTAAGGAAGACTTGTCTTAAATTTTATCATCAAGAGTTGGTGGCCCTATGGAGCTGTTAGCTGGCAGGAGGCTGGTGAAGAGGTTTGTGTCTCTTAGGTAGGGTATCCCTCTAGTGTGTAGCTAGAAGAACGACTTGCAAGACAGTTTTTTGTACAGTATTTGCAAGACTTTTGGTAGCGATTCTTAGCCATGAAACGTAGACTCATTGTAATTCTGCTATTGTAATGGGACTTGTAGTTTGTGAAATAAGAAATCTTTTACATGCCTGTGCATTGTCCTATGATTCGTCGTCTTTGGGGTTGGATAGTCGTATAAGCTACTCTTGGGGAGAGTTGGACTCTGGACTTGCCATTTGGTACTTATACATATCTGTAGTGGTACTGGATCTGAGCATATGAGTTTGCGATAGTTCTGTAATTTTTTATGAAATCTCTTCATATGCTTGATCCTTGTTGTGCGCATTGTTGTTGAGATTGATGGGTCCTCTACTGGGTTCTTTCTAGCTAAATAACAAGGCCTTAAGTCTGTTATGTATAGCTAACAAACTGTCGACGAAGTTTAGAATTTATCCGCCTTGTATTCAGCTAGATGTAGGAGCAACTCTGAGGGAGAGTTGTTTTCCAAACCTGCTGTATGGGTCCTCCAACAAATTGTGAGAGTCACATCGAGTGACAAGTTGAACGCTAAGTGTTGCTTTTGCAAGTGATACTAGAGTAATAGCAATCCACAATTTTGGACCTATAATCTGTTTTCAAGGAATTTTAACTAGTTTCTAGAACAGATCGAATGACGAGTTGAACTCTGAATATGCTTGGTTGCAGGGTGCTAAAGTAACTCCGAGCCATGGGTATGAATTCCGAACTTGTTAGTTTATGTATTAATAGGTTACAGGAGCAGATCGAATGGCGAGTTGAACTCTGGACTTGCTTTGTCGCAAGTTGCTAAAGTAACATCGAGCCATGAGTATGGACTCCGAACCTATGGTCGAGGCGCTAACGGATTGCAGGAGCAGATTGAATGGTGAAGCGAACTCTGAACTTACTTTATTGTAAATTACTAGAGTAACTTCGAGCCATGGGTATGGACTCCGAACCGGTCTTATAAGGAGCTTCTAATGAGTTTTTGATGCCGCTATTGGAGTATGCTTGTTTTTAACTGATTGTATGCATCCGTAGAGTTGTACAATAATTTTGCAAAAATTTGTAGAAAATTTTATTGGAAAATAGAACTAAGCGGTTGCTCTAGTGGCTGGCTATTGTTACATGGAGTGATTGGTAGTAAAAGCGGTCTTTATTAAAAAGTGAAACTGAATGGCTACTCTAGTGGCTGGCCTTGACTACAAATTGAGAAAATTTTCTACTACTACTAAAAGAGGACATTTTAGACACCCTCGTTCAATCTCATAAGGATTTCTACTTTCCAAGTCCCTGCTGATATCTCCTTGGCCCCCGTGTCTTCAAGTTGATGAACCATCAGGCGAACAACTTGGTAGACCTTACCTGGACTTACTTGGCTTTGAAACGAGCCTCCCATTGTTTTGCATAGAAAATGAGAGATCTTATGATTCACTAATGTGTTTAAGCAGGACTATTTCTTTCCATGGAATAAGCGGAATGGCTTTGGGCGGAGGATTCGGGTTTATTACTGTGTTATGATGAAAACGAGTTTGGACCTGGTGAGTCATGATTTGGTAGGTATGGAAGTTCTTGGCAGAATTGTTTATGGCAGTGGCTTCAAGCTTTTTTACAGTCTTAGAATTATTGTGACTGCTTTCTGGAGGGAACTCTATGGTGTCGAGTGGGAGAACCGAGCCCCCCATTGTAGTGGTGTAGCATGCTCGTATTGCCTGTTGGCTCCCTATAACTTGGCCTACGCCTGCTATTGTTGGGAACTTCATTTTTATGTGAAATGCGAAAGTGACTGCATGGAAGGCTGTTAGGCCAGGATGGCCGAATATTGCATTATATGCGGCTTTGACATCGATTACCACAATGTTCAGTGCTTCTGTTCGAGTAGTAGGGCCTTTTTCTGCTGTAAGATCGAGTGTGACGACTCCTTCTATTTGAACGGGGACACCGGAGAATCTGTGGAGCATATAACCGGCTGGCTCGAGGTGGTCTCGGGAGAGCTTTAGGCCATTGAAAGTATTCATGAAAAGGATGTTTACTGAGTTGTCGTTGTCCACCAGGATGCGGCGTACCTCATGATTCACTATGCAAAGGTTTATAACTAATGCGTCACAATATGGTGTTCGAACACCTTCTAAGTCTTTGTCAGAAAAATATATTGGGACCCCTGTGCTTTTGGCAGTCGGAATGTTATGTACATAGTTAACTTCCTTCACAAAGGCTTTGCGAGAGGAGTTGGAATCACCCCCCATCGATTCTTGCAATTTAGAGGGCCTCTCTCGATGCTTATTAGCCCCTCGTGCCGGAGGGATTTGGACGTTATTTTTTTCTTAGACAAATTGATAGGATAGTCCCGGTGAATCAGGGCTTCCAATTCATCTTTGTGAACTCAATAGTTGTCAATAATGTGTCTATGATCTCTATGAAATGTGCACCACTTATTTTTGTCTCTTCTCTTGCTAGAGATTGACATCTTAGGTGGAGGGCAGATTATTCCGTCATTCTCAACTTCCATGAGGATGACTAATACACTTGCATTGAAAGGAGTGAACTTGTCGAATCGTGGGGCTGGAGATAGATGGCGTTGACCTGTGCCATCTTTTTGGAACTTCATGGGTTCTTTCTTTCTTGTATTCTTCCGTTTTTTTCCGGAAGATGAATCGTTCTTTCCTTGAGGATAGAGAACTTCTTCGACCATGATGTATTTTTCATTCATTTCTAGGAGCTCAGTGAAATCTTTGGGTGACTTTTTGGCAAGGGAAGTTTTTATATCTTTGTTAGTGACGTTGTGGCAGAAGGCGGTGGCCGCCACTGACGAATTTAAGGAGGATATGGACCTTGCTTCGGCTATGAAGTGCTTGACAAAGCCTTTCAGCAATTATCCTTCCTTTTGCTTTAGTTCCAGAAGGGAGGCACTTGTTTTTTTATGTTTTACGGCTGGTAACGAACTGCGCTATGAAGAGCTCCTCAAGCAGGTCGAAGAAGAATATTGACTCTGGTCTTAGGCACGAGTACCATTCTCTTACCGATCCTTTCAGTAATGCAGGGAATGTTCGGCACATGGGCGCATTGGTGGCGTTGTAGACCATCATGTGGGTCTTGAATTTCTAAGGTTAGTTGGGTCTGATTCTCCATCGTATGATTTGAATTGAGGAGCTTTGAAGTCCTTCGAGATGGGTGCATCGAGCATGGTTTTGCTGAAAGGAGGTCCACTGGGGCGGTAGGCCCTGCTGGAGCGGTTTTCCTCATTCTTCATCTACCCCAGACGATCTTCTACTTCTCGGATACGGCAGAGGACTTGGTCGTCCTTCCCCTTGGATTTGGTAGAGTCGACAGATCCTTCTTTGAGGGGCTGGCCCAGATCTTGACTACCTTGGATAGCCCGGAGGATGTCGAGCTTGAACTTATCTAATTCGGCCCTAGTGAATGGGGCATCTTTTCCTTTGTTCTGCTCAAGAAGCTTTCGACTTTCACGAGTCGGGCTTCTTATTGCGGTGCGCCCCCTGTGAGAGATGGATTGCCTTGATATCTATCTAAGAGAGTTACATCTTCGGTCTGCTTGATGTTCTGAGCGGGAGGCCTCAGTTCTGGTACACCTCTTGTCCAAGCAGATTAGTAGATCAGTTCCTTATTTCCTGACATTGATGATTTGGCAGAGATCTCTAGATCCCCAGGGGCCTCGCAAGGTCACTGAATCGGTTGAAGCATTATAGACTGAGACCCGGTCGTACTACGGATGTTGTTCATGACGGTTTTGTTAGGAGCCCATGGTGCCTCTCCATTGAAAGGAGCTTGACTAGGCTGTTGAGGCAACTGTTGAGGAGGAATCAGATCTTCCACAGGAGGAGCTGGTTGACGAAGAGTGTTTGTGCGACAGTTTGAGGCCGCTGCTCTGCCTCTTAGTCTTGGTGGCAAGGCAGTAAGTCGAATTTGTGTAGTTTTCCACATACAACGCAAATCTGTTGCTGCTTATTTTTTTGTGTGGGAGCAAACATATAGTGAGTTATATTTGATGAAACCTACTAAAAACCTAACCTTTGATTTTCGCCGTGAAATGCGGTTAGAGCTCCTGAGATTGAGTATGGATCATTCCCTGAACACCGTGATCTGGATCCGACGATTGCTAATGCGGCCGATGGACCTGCAAAATGACTGAAACACCGGGGGTTGGCCCTGGCGACAGACCCTCTGACGCTCAATTCCAGGGGTGGCATTAGGGCCGGGCTAGCCCGGGACCAGCCCGGCCCGGCCCGGCCCGCTCGGTCTTCAGTCAGGGCCTGTCCGGCCAACCCCGGGCGGAACCGGGGTTCAGCCCACCCAAGACCAAGGGCCGGTTCGGTCCTCCATTTTCCCAAAAAAACCACAGCAGTGCCGGCCCGCTCAGACCCGGGACCAGGTTGAACCGGCCCAGGCCGACCGTTGTGTTTTTTTTTTCAATTTTTTTTTTAAATTTGTGTTTGTATAATTACTAAAATACCCCTCAACGGATCTATACTAGCTAGTTTTGGGGGGGTATTTTGGGAAATTCAAAATATACATATTCTATATATACAACTTCATTTTATTCAACTCTTTTCACAAATTCACTCAACTCTCTCTACTCTCTCTCATCTTTCTTAACAATACTACACCAATCAACAACATTCAACTACTCTCTTGCAAGGATCAACATCCAACAATAATCAACAACATCAACAACAACCCTACATGTAACACCCCGCAAAAATTGAGTAATGAAAATTTTGCCATCCTGTGTTACGCACGTATATTTTGTACCATTACGAGTAATGTTCGTAACATATTTTTATATAAATGTCATACGTATTTTATATTCCGATTATTTACATGTTTTCTGTTATCTAAAATTCATTTTAATCCTATTTGAGCCAACTCAAATACCAATTTTCAATCTTTGTGTCTTTACGTGCATTTCACGTGTTATCGATACACGTGTGGATTACGTATATTCCACCGTTATGTGTAATAATTTTTATGTATTTTAATTATTTATTTTATGACGTGTTCGATTTTTTTTATAAACGGAAATTAGTTTTTCTCCTATTTTGATGAAAAAATATTTTTTATACGTGCGGTGCCCGTGTTTTCCATGTACATGTTGATTTCATTATTGGATATATATATATATATATATATATATATATATATATATATATATATATAGTTAATGAAATATTTTTCGTATGTATATTTCGATTATTTATAAATATTATATATAGTTAATGAAATATTTTTCATATGTATATTTCGATTATTTATAAATATTTCCCGTCGATAAAATCTATTTCGTATTTTAATTTTTTACGTGCGACGCACGTGTTTGCAGTGCACCTGTTAGTTGCATTCTCTTTCAGAATAAAATTCATGAAGTATGTGTGTGTCTATTTTATTCATGCATGAAAACTCTAACTTTTAATTTTATTCAAATACATATTATATATATTAACATATGTTTTAATTTTAAAATAAAAATAATTAAAATTGTGTGTGGTATACACAAAGCACGTGCACGTGCACACTCCCAAAAAAAAGAATGACCGGCTGTTTCATGGGGAGTGGAGAGAGAGTGGGGTAGTGGATTAAGGAGTAGCAATTAGTTATTCTAACCACCTAATTACTCTACTAATACCCTACACCTAAGCATTCCTAAACACAAAAATTAATCAAAACCCAAAAGAAATAGGCAGGTTTTAGAAGTTGCTTGCTGTGGATTTCGATGGAGGGATTTTGGCTTGGTTTTTGTGGGTTTTTGGAGCTTTTTGAAGGGGAATTGCTACTAGTATTTTTTCTAATAGGTGAGTGTTTCTATATGCTTTCTAAATTGTAGTTTAATTGTATGTTTAGGAGATTTAAATTACAATTGTAGATGTAAATTGCTTAGTTTATTCTCCAATTTTGATGTGAAGCAAGTTGTAGGAAAAGTCTAAAATTTGGGTATGAAATGCTTGTTAAATATAAATGTATGAAGTAAAGTTCATATGAAATTAAAATTCAAAGTTGTGCAAATTCTTATATGAGATGCTATGCAAATGTTTATTTAGAGTGAGTAGATTTAATAAACAAATTGTGAAGAAAATGGATTTGTGCATGAACTGAATTAATTATAAAATTTGGGGGAAAATTTCCCCATCTTGTTAATTGGCATTTGAAAAGAGGATATATACATACATATATATATAAATGCATTTTAGAGTAATGTTTATGATTTAATTAAGGCATGTGGTGTTTGGGATGTTTTTAAATTTCTAGAAATCTTTAAATTGTTTAGAATCACTTTATTTCATGAAATCTCAGCATGATGTTGTTACTGGATGTTTTATATTGTGTGGTATAAACAAATAAAATTAATGTGTTGAAACAAAGAAGTTGAAATGTTCATGTTTTTAAATAAATGAATTAGGCCGAGACTTAGTACTTAATGAATTAAAGCCTATATAGGTTGTGATCTGAGCTTCGGCTTAGTGGGTAGGCGCTTTGACGCGTGGCTACGGGCGCTAGTTCGAGTCTTGGGTTGCTGTTAGTGGGGAAAACTTTATTTTTTTAAAAGTTAGTACAGAAGAGAAGTTAGATACTTAGTAAACTAAAGCCCTTATAAGTTGTGATCTGAGCTTTGGCTCAGTGGGTAGGCGCTGTAACGCCTTGCTGTTGGCACTGGTTCGAGCTAGACGCTTGCTGTTTGTGAAGAAAAATACTTTTTTGTTGTTTTGGAAATATTTTGGGAAGGGAAAGGTGTTATAAAATCCATAAATAATACTAGAATAGTTGTGTATTATTTTACGCTGTTTTAAAAAATATTCTTGATGATTTAAGAGTTATGTTAAGTGCTTTTCAAGTTGGAGTTCGAATTAAAATGAATATGGTTGAAATATTAAAATTATTCTGTTTGAAATTTAAAGGCAAAGTTTTGAGTTGGAAAATCGAGAAATTTATATGATGATTTGAAAGGAGTTTTGATATTAAAAACAAACAATGCAAATTAAAGGAAAAAAATGTTTGATTGAGATATAGATTATTTGTTTGGAAATGGTAAATTTGAAGAAAAGAGCTTCGAGATAATTTTGGAGGTGACTAGTCTGTTTGGGAATTAAAAAATGGTTTATAAGGAATTTGATTGGAAAATATTGATTGAGTGAATTATAAAATGTTGAATACTTCTGGGTTGAAGGAAATTATTGATTTATAAGTTGAAATATTGTTGTTGAGGTTGGATATAACCTATTTTGATCTCTAGAGTGAGATGGTTTTTGAAATCTAGAGTCTAGGCGAGACTCTTGGTAACCAACATTTGTGATTAATGAGAATTTCATAACTAACCAGTGTGGGTTAAGTATCCCCTGAGAAGTAGCCAGTGTGGGCTGACTTTCTCTTGTGTTGGTTAAAGTCCGGTAGGGTAAGCTAGCTCTAGGTTGTGATAATTATAACTTAAACCCCAAGGTTAGGCACTAAGGGGAGATGTGATGAAGTATGGGCAAGCATGAGTATGAGGGCCTAGATAGCGTGGTGGGAGGTATCTCCAGAATTATCGGGGTTGAGACTCGCGGTAGGGGATATTACTCCAGAATTATTGGGATTGAGGCGACGCTCGTGGGCTATTTGGGTGATGAGGTACCTATGACAGCGCGGTGTGGGTATTCTCCTCCAGAATTACTGAGTGTGAGGCAGTGTGTCCAAAATCACTTGAAGTGGGAGTGCATTACTCAAGTATTACCGGGGTGGTACTAGATACTCGTAGAATATCTAAAACATACATTAGTCACCATAGTAGAAATTCATGGCGAGGGATTAAACACTATATTGAGGAGTATGATAAGGGCTTGCCCTCGGACCTATGTAGAATGAGATGCATAGAATCCGAACAAGTATGCATTAGTGCATCGTAGTGTAAATCTGCACTAGGAATCTAAGGCATATCATACACGGACATGTTTAGGATAGTCACTCTTTTACACTTTGTAATACATTCAAGTTTGTGTTTACTAAAGTATAAAGAATTGTTATATTGCGGCATAGCAAGGATCGCTGTTTTATAATATTGCGTCGGTTGTAAGCAACTGACGTGCCCACAGTTCTCAGTGTAGGGTTAGGATTGACAAAAAGAACACAAAGATGAATTGGTGCTAAAGATTGCTTTCAGATTTTAGTTGCTGTCATTCAAGTTTTATTTATCATGTTGTATTTATTTATTTCCGTTGCGTTAATGTAAAAGAACAGTGTTGTATGAAAATGTTTTAATTTTCTTGTAAAAATGTACGAATTTGAAGTAAAAGATCCTGTTGTGCTACGAATTATCGTGTTTTGGAATTCGGGCGTTACACTACATGCTCTCAACTCTCTCTACCTTCATTCTTCAATGTACATTCTACACTCATACGGTATTTTTGTATTTGTAGAATTTTTAGAATTAGTATTGTTGTTTGTTCTCATTTATTTCTCCTAATTAGATTGAGTTTTCTTGTAGTTCTTCTTCTTCTACCTTTTAGTTTTTTTAAAAAAATTTGGTAAACATACACTAGTTTATTCATTTAATTGTTGTTGTTTTATTGAAATATTTGTTCTTTTTTGTTTAGATTTTTTTTATTAACATACACTGGTTTATAGTAGAATTTTATTTAACTTTATTTGTTTTGTAGAATAATTTTCTATAACATACACTAGTTTATCTATCTTTACTTGTTTTGTAGAATTAAATTTTTAAAACATACACTACAATTAATTTTTAAAATATACACTAGAATTAGTTTTTAGAACATACACTCGAATTTTTATAACATACACTAGTTTAAATGGCATCTAACCGATCACGAGGTAGACATGGTAGGCAAGAGTCCACTAGTAGTCGTTGAGTTCATTCCTTTCCAATTCCATATGTAGAGAGTGAAGAAACACTTATGAATTATGATAGTATTTCCGATTTTCATGAAACACACACGGATGAAGTAGAAGTAGAAGACAGAGAATCTCAATCATCGGAACAAGACCCTTCTTAATCCCGTAAAACAAGAGGTACCACATCTGAAGTACACAAATACTTTGACATGTCCCTTCACAAAATGATAAGAGTGTGGGATCAAAAATTTGTAAGAAGTGTCAAACACCCTATAAGTTCAAAATAGGATTGAGAACGGGTATACTTCAACGACACTTAAATAAATGTCAACCCGAAATTTCTAAAGACAAATACACCCTAAGACCGGTCAAGTAGATAGTCATAGATATGATCACGATATCGTTCGTGGAGAAATGGCTAAGTTAGTAATTAGAGATGAATTACCTTATTTGTTTTGTGAAAATAGAAATGTGGAGAGTTTTGCACAGATAGCATTAAACCCTCGTTATAAAAAAATTGCTAGAAATGTAGTTAAGGATTATTGTAAATTAGTTTACAATGAGGCTAAGAATTTTTTAGTGGCAACACTAACATCACTAAACACTAGAGTTTCTTTGACATTGGATGGGTGGGTAGGAGTGAACGGTGTACCAACAATGTGTGTAACATGTCATTGGATAGATTCCGATTGGCTACTTCAAAAGAGGATAATTTCATTCGGATTTGTTAGGTACCCACATAAGTGTGAGATAATTGCATTTGTTAGGTACCCACATAAGGGTGAAATAACTGCAACACACATCATGAAAGCATTTAATAATTTTGGTATTTTTGATAAAGTTTTTGTTATTGGTTTTGATTACGCCTCTAATAATACTAAGACAATCACTAGTTTGAAAATTACATTAAATCCTATAGAACCGAAAATTTTTCATGTTAGGTATGCTTGTCATATTTTAAATTTTTGTGTACAAGATGCATTAAAATATGGACACAATAAAATTGAGGTACTGAGAAATTGTATTCATTTTATTACGTTGAGTGGTCCAATATATCAAGCTTTTTATGATTGGTGTCAACTTAGGGGAATTGTTTTTAAAAACTTTCCTAAAGATGTTAGACATCGTTGGAATTCTACTTTTAATTTATTAGGTGTGGTTCTTCACTATCGTTTTAATCTTAGAGAATTTTGTGTTGCAATGGGTATGCAAGATTGTATGTTACATGATGATTTTTGGTTTTTTACCGATAGTTTGTACAAATTTTTAGAACCTTTTAATGAAGCTACTTTATAATTTTCAAAAACATATACATCTACATCTAGTGGTATTTTACTTGCAATTGTCACTATGATGACAACAATTAAAGATTTGATAAATGACTATTTTATTAGAGAAATTGTTTATGCCACTTATATTAAAATTTTAAAATATTTTCTTCCACTTCCTATGTTATATTGTGTTACTAGTGTAATGAATCAAATGATTAAGTTAGAAGGCACAAAAAATTTAATTGAGATTTTTTATACTTATGCTCCCCACGATGAAATTAAAGATTTTGATCTTGTTGTTTTCAATACACAATTTGAGCATGTTGTGACTAGTTTATACGATAGTTACGATAGACTTTATTCGTCTAACACTCCACAAACACAAAATGTTAGTTCTTCTTCTCCTTCTATATTATCAAAGGGAAAAGGTCTTGCTACTAGTAGTATTTTAACTCTCATAAAATCAAAAATCCAAGAACAAATTCACCAAATGAGTTGAATTAGTATAATGCACAACCTCCCATTGAAGATGTAGTAGATGTGTTTTCTTTTTGGAAAATCAATGAAAATATTTTTAGTATTCTTTCTCGCATAGCTAAAGATTTTCTAACTGTACCGGTATCAACCGTTGCATCGGAAAGTGTTTTTTCTCTTGGTGGCAGGATTATGAGCCCGAACAGGAATCGCTTGACATCAACGAAATTGGAGATGTTAGTATGTGGCGAAGATTGGATAAAAGCGAAAAAGATGACCCCAGATTTACATGAAGCACACAATGGATTAACAAGTAGCGACGAATGAAGATTTAGTGCAATGTAGTTTGGATAATGTATTGTAAATAATTGGAAAAATTTAGGGTGACGAGATTCTATATTTAGGTTAAGTAGAAGTGCACGACAATAGTCCACTTCCTTCTCTTCAAACTAAATTCAGATAATCTCGATCTCTAAATATAAATGTTTCCCTCGTATTGTATGTTGATAAAATTTGTATGAAATGTTAATAATCTATTTCATTGTATATTAAACTTTGTAATTCATTAAAACAATTTAATTTATGAATATCACTTTTATCTATATGTTCTTGATAATTATTAACAATTTTCTTTCTTCTTTGTCTTTGCAACAATTTTTTTAAAAAAAGAATTCGTCCCGGCCCGCCACCCCGAGCCAGGGGCCAAGGGCCAGGTCCGGGCGAGCATTTGGCTGGCTTGGCTCAGCCCGGCCCGGGTCCAAACCCGTGGGTTCCGACCCATCCTGGCCTGCTAGGCCCGAATGCCACCCCAACTCAATTTAGAACATAAGAGAGAAAAAGAGTTTGAGAGAGAAACTGTTGATTACCTTCTGATTGAAAGGGGGGAGGGGGGGGGGGGGGGGGGGGGGGGAGGGGGAGGAGGAGGTATTTATAGGTCTGAGAAACAATTTAGGAGATTAAGATGTATCCGTTAGATCCATATGAATTCCTTATCTCCTTTATGTTTCTCGCCCTCAAGAGATAAACTTCCTTGTTAAGAGATTTGACTCCTAGCCTTCAAGGGCTAGGTGTCTCTCCTAGTGGGCCTAGTCTGTCACTTTTTACGGGTTTGAAAGAGGTCTGTGTCTTGTGGAGAAGCTTGGAGAAGGCCCCGACCTATTAAAGAGGCCCGTTATGATTAATCTGCTTGTAGAAGTTTTGAGGTCTTTGCTGGAATCATACGGCCCTGATTTGCTGCGATTTTTACCATTATCAGAACTTGTTTCGAAATAAGGTTAAGATAAAGCACTTTAACTTTAGTTACTGTTCCTTCACCTCCAAACTAAAGTTAACTTAAACTTCAACTTAAACTTGGTGTTTGGGAAGTCCCAAAGGTTCACGCTTGATGGGGGAGAAAGAAAGAGAGCGTTGTTCAGTTAGAAAAAAACAGGTTAGAGCGGGGTTACGATAACTGCAATTATCTCAACTCCCCACGCTCTAAGCCCATAATCAGAACACAGGTGTCAGCGGAATTCAAAAACCTAAACTCTTGTTCAATAGCTAAAAGTCTTACCACTAAATCCTAACGAGTAGCGACACGAAATGTGTGCCTATTTGAGTAATGTTGATCGGTACAATTATTGCTTCTTAAAGAAAAAAAACTTATACACGATGCATTACAGTGAATTGTTTAAAGCAATAGGCTAATTGTCAATAACTACCTACCCAGTGTTGGTGTTCAATTAGTGATCTTGAAATTTTTGCTTGATCTTATTAAGACGGAAAATGCATGTTTTCCTTTTTTTCATATAATACTCTTCCTCCCCTGCCCTCTTTCCCCCAGATCCAATTAGTGAGCTGCTACTAGGTTTTCCTTCTTTTAATATCTCTATAAACTTGTGTCCAAAAGAACTAATAAAAATTTTGGTGTTAACCAGTTATTCATGCTAGAAGATATGTGGTAGAAGTACAAATACAACGAATTTAGAAAGACAATATATGTATGTATATATATATATATATATATATATATATATATATATGAGCTTTCTTCCGTTGCAAACAGGTCGGAAGCGGGTCTGTTCGCACCGACCCGTGCGAACTTCGATCAACGGTCCAGATTTTTTGTAATAAAATTTTGCCCAAATTTTATTAAAAAAATTAGCCTTAACCCGTTCTTGGGAAGGACGGGTTAAGGCTATCTATATTCATTTGTATTTCCATTCTGTTCGTCTTCTTCGGCGATTGCTCTCGCGCTCTTCTTCTTTCTTCGACGAACCCAACGGAAAAAAACCCTAATCCTTCGTCTAAATCCAAATCCGTCGTCGAAAACCCAAATCGATCCACTTACCCCCGCTCTCCCCTCCTCCCAATTAAAAAATCGAAACCCTAGCTTCTCTTCCCCTCTTCGATACGAAATCGAAACCCTAGTTCTCTTCCAAATCGATTGTTTGGCTTGATTTGGACCTATTTTGTAAGGTATACACTATTTCTTTACCTCAATAATCTACATTTGTATTATTTTTTTGAATTTTTGTGTAGTAAATTATTTAGAAATTGGGGAAAAATTTATATGCCTTAGTAGATTTTAGGTGTAGAATCGGGTTGACTTCAAGTATATTCAATTGCCGAATTATGTTGCTTGCATTAGTAATTTGTAGAATTAGAATTGTATATACGAAATTAGTTAGAAACTTTTCAGTGCGGTTATGGTTGAAAACCCTGCAAACGACCGTAAAAAAATATGAAACTTTCCGAGTAGGTTCTGTTGATTCTTGATTTTGATGATCACAACACACTGCAACATGTGTCTATGTTATACAGCTAACATTGCAGGTTGCACATACAAAAGATTATTTCAGCTGAACAAATGAACAAGCTCAAAGGCTACAGACAAAGACTTCACTCAAGACAAGATACAAGACTCAAGACTCAAATCAAGACTCAAGACCTCAAGCTCAAATGTGTCAAGTTATTATGTCTTGTAAAACATTGTATTTTAGTTTTGTTGAGTCTTAGTCTGATTGTAAAGCCTTGTCACACACACATACACTCACAAAATTCATAATGTGTGTTTTTCAAAAACCCCAAAAGAGTCAAAACAGTTTGAAGTAATTTAACTGTTGAGTACCAGTCGACTGATACCTCTGGCAGTCGACTGATAGTACAAAACTGTTTTAAATTTATTCAAACTCTGACCAGTCGACTCATATGGCAACCCAGTCGACTGTTCGAGTGCTTTTGACCGTTTTCTTTTTCAAAATTGATTTTTCAAAAGCAATAGCTCTTAGATCCGTTGGTTGACAGTTGGAATAACTGTCCCCCAACGTTCAGGAGATCAAACTCTATTTATAGAGTTCAGATCTCACTGAAAAGATCACACAACAACATTTACAACTCTTTGAGATCCAAGCACTGTTTTGAGAAAATTCTAAGTGAAAAATTTGAGAAAAAGCTTTCAAGTCCAAATCCTTTGGTTCTCTACACTCAGTCCAGTATAGCAACGATTTCGCTCTGGACTGGGTATAGAAGTCGACCTTGTTTTTAACCACGTGCAACAACACAATACACCAACAAGGCTATAGGTTGACTGTAAAGTTTCTCTTGTTCCTTTTGCTCTCGGTTGGAGAGTGTTTTTGACTCTAGGTTGTAGAGTCGGTTTGTTTCACTCTTGGTAGTAGAGTGGGTCTGTTTTCTCTGGTTGAGAGAAAGGACTACGGGTTAGACAAGGTTGTTGTCTTAACGCCGTAGGGTATTCTTGTAAACTTTTTCAAGAATAATGGAAATCTCAAGTGGGTTGCTTGGGGACTGGACGTAGGTCGGGAGGACCGAACCAGGATATATCTTGTGTACTCTGTGATTGGTTGTCTTGATTTTGCATTTACTCTTGTTTACTTAAGTTCTGCAAAAAGTGTCTGGACAGTCGACTCCTTGCACTACCAGTCGACTGGTCAGTGTCGTATAAGTTGTATTTTCATTGTGTCTTCAGTCGCCTGTCTTATCTATAAGTCGACTGCACAGAGTTACTGTTTTTGCTTTATTTTGGTCATATCAGTCGACTGGTTCACAACCAAGTCGACTGCACCGAAGAAAATTTCCGCAGTTTTTTTATTAACACTATTCACCCCCCCTCTAGTGTTTGTTGTCTCGCCTACAGGATCCAACACTTGGTATCAGAGCAAGGTTACAGGCTATGGCAACTACTTCAAATACAAATCAGTACCATGAAGGCCAATCTACACAACGGCCACCGCTATTTGATGGAACTAACTACAATTATTGGAAGTGCCGAATGAGAATCTACCTCCAATCAATCAACTACGAGATATGGCAAATGACAGAGACAGAATACACTGCCCCTACCATTCCATATGCACAATGGAATGATGATCAATAGAACCAAACCATGAACAATGCCAAAGCAATGAATGCCTTATTTTGTGTACTTACAAAGGACGAATTCAACCGTGTATCCAATGCTACAACCGCACATCAAATTTGGCATACACTCGAGGTAACACATGAAGGAACAAATAAAGTTAAAGAGTCTAAAATTTCTGTTCTTGTTCATAGGTTTAAGATGTTCAGAATGAAGGAAAATGAGTCTGTGTCCGAGATGATCACCAAATTCACAGACATCACAAACTCTCTTGTGGCACTTGGAAAGATTTACACTCAAGCGGAGATGGTTAGAAAAGTCTTACGTGCACTCACTCCAGAATGGGAGAAGAAGACCACAGCAATAGAGGAAGCAAATGACTTGTCACAACTTTCTCTTGAGAATTTTGTGGGCAATCTCATCGCATACGAGGTCCAACTTGAAGATCGAAAGAAGGATACAGAATCACAGCAAACAAAGAAGAAATCATTGGCTTTTAAAGCCATGACAGACTCAGAAGATGAGGAAGAAGATGAAGAGGAGATAGCAATGTTCACTCGAAGATTCAAGAAATTCTTAAAGAAGGGTAAGTTTAATTCTAAAAATAGAGATACTAATGACCCTCCTACATGTTTCAGGTGCAATAAAATAGGTCACATGAAGAAGGATTGTCCCTTAGAAAATGCAAAGAACAAGGGAAAACCATCCAACTTCAAGAAGGACAAATATTCAAAGAACAAATTTGCCAAGAACAAGAAGGCCTATCAAGCTACATGGGAAGATAGTGATTCGTCTTCCGAAGAAGAAACGGATGAAAACAATGAAGTGGCAAATATGTGTTTCATGGCTGCACAAGAACATGTAAGTAATGACTATGATTCAGAAGATCTTCTTGATGCTTTTAGTGAAATATTCCAAGAGTTAAAAAAAGAAAAGATTAGAGTTAAGAATCTAGAGAAAGTTAATCAAACACTTTCTCAAGAAAATCTTAACCTTGATAAGGAAGTGAAATCTTTAAATTCTCGCATTGCAAGTTTAGATACTGATCTTGAAACTCTCAAAAAGAATTATGAAGAGATTTCAAAGAACGTATCTAAGTTTAACAAAGGCAAAGAGAATTTAAATGATGTCCTTCACCATCAAGTAAAATCTAGTCAAAAATATGGACTTGGTTTTAAAAATTCTTCTGTAAAAGAATCTCCAGCTAAAAACACTAGTAAAAATAAATCAGCATCTATTTCTAGTGTTACACACAAGTTATATGAATTTTTTGAAAAGCCTAAGGTTGTTAATGCTAGTGATAAAAGCAAATCTACTGTTCGGTTAAGTCGAGTGAACCAATTTACCAGTCGTCTGTCCAGAGAAATTGAATCTCATTCAACAAGATCAAAATCTCATATAAGTCGACCTAGTGTACCATCAAGTCGACTGACTCAGACTAGCAGTCGACTGAAGGACACTGTTAAGTCGACTGGACAGAACAAGGTTATATGGGTTCCAGTCAATTTAAATAAGAATGATAGAATTGCTTATATTAACTCATATGTGTTAACTGTGTGTAATTCTATTAATTATATTCCTGCTTATGGAGGAAAATCAAACTCTTCATGGGTTTGGTTTCCCCCAAACTAATGTGTTTTGGACCCAATAAAAAGGGTACCATATTTACCTTAAATTTTTTATAGGTACCCAAGAAAGAACGCTGGATACTAGACAGCGGGTGTTCAAAATATATGACAGGACATGCCAACCTGCTATCCACCATTCAAAGCATAGATGGAGGAACTGTCACCTTTGGAGATAACAACAAAGGCAAAGTTATAGGAATTGGCATGGTCGGTAAAATTTCTAACCCAACCATAGAAAATGTATTATTAGTTAGTGGTTTAAAGCATAATCTTTTAAGCATTAGTCAATTATGTGATAAAGGGTATAAAATAGTTTTTGAAAAAGATGCATGTTTGATTTATGATTCCACTATGCAAAATGTTGTTTTTCAAGGTTTTCATAAAAATAATATTTATGAATTGTGTTTAAATGCAATTGAATTTTCAAATGATTTTTGTTTAATAGCCTCTAACAATGAATCTTGGCTATGGCATAGAAGATTTGGACATGTGAACATGAAAAATCTCTCAAAATTGTCTAAATATAACCTAGTTAAAGGACTGCCAAAACTATCCTTTAAAAAGGATAAGTTATGTGATGCATGTCAACTAGGAAAACAAATCAAATCTACTTTTAAAACAAAAGAAGTAATTTCCACTAGTAGGCCGCTCGAATTAATTCATATGGATTTATTTGGCCCTGCTAGAGTTGCTTCTTTAAATAAAAGTAGATATGTATTTGTTTTAGTAGATGATTTTTCAAGATTCACTTGGACATTCTTTTTAAAACATAAAAATGATGCGTTTGATGAATTTGCACATTTTTGTAAATGTATTCAAAATCAAAAATCTCTAACCATAGTCACTATTAGAAGTGATCATGGTGGAGAATTTGAGAATGAAACATTTACAGAAT
Source organism: Hemerocallis citrina (assembly GCA_017893485.1). Taxonomy (NCBI): domain Eukaryota; kingdom Viridiplantae; phylum Streptophyta; class Magnoliopsida; order Asparagales; family Asphodelaceae; genus Hemerocallis; species Hemerocallis citrina. The sequence continues at coordinate 232,957,200 of CM030358.1, forward strand.
ACTGTAACAAGAATGGTATAACACATTCATTTGTATTTCCTAGAGCTTCACCACAAAATGGAGTGGTTGAACGGAAAAATAGGACTTTGCAAGAATGCACACGTACTATGCTTGTTGAAAGCAATTTACCAAAACACTTTTGGGCTGAAGCTGTTGCTACTGCTTGTTATGTTTTAAATAGGATTCTTATAAGACCTAAGCTAAAGATGACTTGTTATGAGTTATTTTTTAACAAAATTCCTAAAGTCTCTTACTTTAAGACATTTGGTTGTAAGTGTTTTATTCTAAACACAAAAGATAATTTAGAAAAATTTGATCCTAGATCTAATGAAGGTATCTTTTTAGGATACTCAAATAGGAGTAAAGCATATAGAATTTTAAATAAGTCTACAATGACTATTGAAGAATCAATGCATGTTTCATTCGATGAATCTTTGCCTTCATCAACTTTAAATAAAGATGATGAAATTGATCCATCACCTTTAGATAATATGATTAAATCTTTAGAACAAACTAATCTGACTGATAAGTCGCCTGATAAGGACTTCCAGTCGACTGAAGTGAAGCAGTCGACTGAAAAACCTGTTAAGTCGACTGATCCTATTGTGATATCTTCAACTTTACCAAAGTCATTTGTTGAAGTTAAAGATCATCCTCATGACTTAATAATTGGTAACATCTCCCATGGTATTCAGACACGTTCACATGTTAATATGATTTCTCATTCAGCATTCTTGTCGGATTTTGAACCGAAAAATATACAAGAAGCTTGTGAGAATGAATATTGGATGAATGCCATGCAAGATGAACTAAACCAATTTATAAGGAATGATGTATGGGATTTAGTTCCTCAACCTCCTGATCAGACTATTATTGGTACCAAATGGGTATTTAAAAATAAGTTAGATGAATCAGGACAAGTTGTAAGGAACAAGGCTAGATTAGTTGCTCAAGGGTATAATCAAGAAGAAGGTATAGATTTTGATGAAACATATGCTCCTGTTGCTAGACTAGAATCTATTCGTATTTTATTATCTTTTGCTTGTTTCATGAATTTTATACTCTATCAAATGGATGTTAAAAGTGCTTTCCTTAATGGGTTTATTAAAGAAAATGTTTATGTTAAACAACCACCAGGTTTTGAACATGAACAATTTCCAGATCATGTTTATAAATTGAAAAAGGCTTTATACGGTCTTAAGCAAGCACCTCGTGCTTGGTATGATCGTTTGAAAACTTTTCTTTTAGAAACGGGATTTGAAATAGGTAAAGTAGACACTACATTGTTTATCAAAAGAGTTAAGAATGATATCTTAATCATACAAATATATGTTGATGATATAATTTTTGGTTCTACTAATAATAATCTATGTCAAGAGTTTGCTAATACCATGAAAAATGAATTTGAGATGAGTCACATGGGTGAACTCAATTATTTCCTTGGACTTCAAATTAAACAGTCCTCAAGTGGCATATTTATCAATCAAGGAAAATATGCAAAGGAATTACTCAAACGTTTTAACATGGATAGTACTAGTAGTAAATCCACACCTATGGCTACTACTACTACTCTTGACAAAGATATATTAGGTAAGAGTGTTGATCAAAAACTCTATCGAGGTATGATTGGTTCACTCTAATATATTACTGCAAGTAGACCAGATATTATGTTCAGCGTATGTTTATGTGCCAGATATCAATCTAGTCCTAAAGAATCTCATTTAAAAGCAGTGAAACGAATTTTAAGATATATTAAGGGCACATCTGAATATGGTTTATTTTATCCACGCACCGATAATTTTCAACTTCTGTCATATAGCGATGCTGATTTTGCTGGAAGCAAAACTGGTCGCAAGAGTACTAGTGGTACATGTCACTTTTTGGGACATTCCCTAGTCTCTTGGTGTAGTAAAAAGCAAAATTCCGTATCCCTATCAACCACAGAAGCTGAGTATATCGCTGCAAGTTTGGCATGTGCACAAATCTTATGGATGAAACAAACTTTATTAGATTATGGTATTTCATTTGAGAAACCCTCAATTATGTGTGATAATATCAGTGCAATTAATCTATCTAAAAATCTAATTCAACATTCACGTACGAAACATATTGATATTCGACATCATTTTCTACGTGATCATGTTTTAAAAGGAGATATTTCTTTAGACTTTATCTCTACTGATAAACAAATAGCAGAAATATTTACCAAACCCCTTAAAGAAGATACTTTCATTAACTTAAGAAGGGAACTTGGAATTTGTGATTTTATTGATATTTGTTGAAAATTATTTCTGTTAAGTCGACTGTGTTCTTGAGTAAGTCGACTGTACTGTACTTTTAAACATATCTATTTTTTCTCTGATCAGTCGCCTGGTCCTTATGACAGTCGACTACTCAGTAGACATATAAAATTTAGTCTCTTCTCGACTAAGTCGACTGATATACCCTACCAGTCGACTGTCGCGAGCTCAATTGTCTTCAGCGACTATTCATCGCAGCTTTTGAGATAAAATTCACTTCTCTTTTCACCCGTGATCTCTTATCTCAACCGTCGATTTCTTCCCTCTTTGATCTCAGCCGTCTGCTCTCAGTTAAAAACGCTTTACCAGCCCCTCTTTCTCACCTTTACCGATCTCCAATTTTTTCACCCAAAATCCCAAACCCTAATCTGTGAAGAAGAAGGAAGTCGTCTCACAACTGCTGCTGGTGCTCGCCTCTGTTCTGATCTTTTGTCTTTTTCTTTGGTAAAATCATTCCAACTCTCTCTTTTTATGGCTCCTAAAAGATCCAAGAGATCTCATGAGGGTAGTTCTTCTCAAGATTACACTCAATTTCTTTTGAGTCCTGATCTCCTTGAACGATGGTACGTTGTGTGTACCATTGTCATCTTCCCTGGAAGATTTGTTAATTTCAATGATCTTGATCGTTTTAATCTTATCCCCTTGTTTCAAAATAGTAGTCTTTATGATTTTCTCTCTCTATCTAATCAACCCAACTATTATCCCCAACTCATTTATTTATTTTACACAAATATGAGGGTTGTCCAAAAACCCGATGGGGATGTAGTTATCCATTCATCTGTGAAAAATGTCAAAATGACACTCACACCCATGAGAATCAATCAAATACTGGGTATTGATGACGGAGGATTATATCTTGATGATGTTATTTTAGATGATGCCTCTGTTTTATCTAAAATCTTTTTACCCAATCATGGACCTCCAATGACTAGCAAAAATATTAAACCTATTGCTAAGCTTGTAGCTAGAATACTAGCCTATAACATCCTTCCCAAAAGAGGAAGTTATGACCAGTATTCTCTAGAATTACAAAAAGCTGTCTATGCAATATTTGGTAAAATTGCTGTAAATTGGGGTCGTGTCATCTTTTCCAAACTTGAACAAAACCACATTCACTTTCTACCTTTTGGAGGTCTTCTCACTAGAGTCTTTACTGCTTATGATATTGATCTCGATTCCGAGACCAATGTTGTTACTCACTATGATTGTTTCGATCGTGCTAGTTTGGCACGTATGAAACTTCTTGATCCTCCTCCTAGATCACCTCCTAGTTCTCCTCCACCTTCTCAAGCTCCTTTAGGTTCTACTGCGAGACCTTCTAGACCTTCTGCCTCTTCTGATCCACCTATTCTTCAAGCTAACTATGATGATCCACGTACTCTCTATGATTGTGTCTCTTATCTCATGAAACATTCAGCGACTGTGGATACCCAGCTTCACACCATTGATTCCAAACTTGATCACCTCACTGATCTTTTCCATTCTTAATTTCATGCTGCCGATGAAGATTCAGATGAGGACGATTGAAGACCTTTTATTTTTCGCTATTTATGTAATTTTCTATTTTATTTTGTCTTAAATGAACTTTTTATGTATGAGAACATTTCTTAAGTTTATTTCTATGTTTTTATAAATGCAAACGACTGTTTATTTTGTGCTTTTTGTTGATGACAAAGGGGGAGAGATATCCTCTAAGTATTTGATTCTGTGTATTGAAATTTTTTCTGGTCAGTCGACTGGCTACAGGCATATAAGTCGACTGCTGCATCTGTGATTATTATTTGTGATTGTGATTTTACTATGTATGTGTTTTCTGATCAGTCGCCTGTTGTGATTGTGATTTTACTATGTATGTGTTTTCAGATCAGTCGCCTGATATACTTTTAAGTCGACTGATACATTCTTTAAAGATACATTTTTATTTGTATGCATGATGTGTTTTTAACAGGGGGAGCATATCTTTACTATGCTTGTATATTATCTGTTATTATCAGCTATTGTGTTGTCATCATCATAAAGGGGGAGAATGTTGATTCTTGATTTTGATGATCACAACACACTGCAACATGTGTTTATGTTATACAGCTAACATTGCAGGTTGCACATACAAAAGATTATTTCAGCTGAACAAATGAACAAGCTCAAAGGCTACAGACAAAGACTTCACTCAAGACAAGATACAAGACTCAAGACTCAAATCAAGACTCAAGACCTCAAGCTCAAATGTGTCAAGTTATTATGTCTTGTAAAACAATGTATTTTATTTTTGTTGAGTCTTAGTCTGATTGTAAAGCCTTGTCACACACACATACACTCACAAAATTCATAATGTGTGTTTTTCAAAAACCCCAAAAGAGTCAAAACAGTTTGAAGTAATTTAACTGTTGAGTACCAATCGACTGATACCTCTGGCAGTCGACTGATAGTACAAAACTGTTTTAAATTTATTCAAACTCTGACCAGTCGACTCATATGGCAACCCAGTCGACTGTTCGAGTGCTTTTGACCGTTTTCTGTTTTCAAAATTGATTTTTCAAAAGCAACAGCTCTTAGATCCGTTGGTTGATAGTTGGAATAACTGTCCCCCAACGTTCAGGAGATCAAACTCTATTTATAGAGTTCAGATCTCACTGAAAAGATCACACAACAACATTTACAACTCTTTGAGATCCAAGCACTGTTTTGAGAAAATTCTAAGTGAAAAATTTGAGAAAAAGCTTTCAAGTCCAAATCCTTTGGTTCTCTACACTCAGTCCAGTATAGCAACGATTTCGCTCTGGACTGGGTATAGAAGTCGACCTTGTTTTTAGCCACGTGCAACAACACAATACACCAACAAGGCTATAGGTTGACTGTAAAGTTTCTCTTGTTCCTTTTGCTCTCGGTTGGAGAGTGTTTTTGACTCTAGGTTGTAGAGTCGGTTTGTTTCACTCTTGGTAGTAGAGTGGGTCTGCTTTCTCTGGTTGAGAGAAAGGACTACGGGTTAGACAAGGTTGTTGTCTTAACGCCGTAGGGTATTCTTGTAAACTTTTTCAAGAATAGTGGAAATCTCAAGTGGGTTGCTTGGGGACTGGACGTAGGTCGGGAGGACCGAACCAGGATATATCTTGTGTACTCTGTGATTGGTTGTCTTGATTTTGCATTTACTCTTGTTTACTTAAGTTCTGCAAAAAGTGTCTGGACAGTCGACTCCTTGCACTATCAGTCGACTGGTCAGTGTCGTATAAGTTGTATTTTCATTGTGTCTTCAGTCGCCTGTCTTATCTATAAGTCGACTGCACAGAGTTACTGTTTTTGCTTTATTTTGGTCATATCAGTCGACTGGTTCACAACCAAGTCGACTGCACCGAAGAAAACTTCCGCAGTTTTTTTATTAACACTATTCACCCCCCCTCTAGTGTTTGTTGTCTCGCCTACAGGATCCAACAGGTTCGTCTCACGTAGTACAAGCCACCCCAAGTTGTAGAAGCGAGTTTCGACTCACGGTTCGAGAGATACGGCCGCGTATCGCTTTCGGTTGAAAAAAACCAAGTAAAGCGGTACACGGCCGTATCTCCCGAACCATGACTCGAAACTCGCTTCTACAAGTTCGGGTGGCTTGCCCTACGTGAATTGGACCTAGTCGGAAAGTTTTATAATTTTCGGATGCCGTTTGCGCGGTTTTGATCAATTCCTCAAGTGAGAAGTTTTTGACTTAGAATTTTGTAAGTGCGGTTAGAGTTGAAAACCCTTCAAACGACCTCCAAAAAATACGAAACTTTGCGAGTTGGTTGGTTTCCACTATGAGAAGCCAACCCAACTTGTAGAAGCGAGTTTCGACTCACGGTTCGAGAGATTCGGCCGCGTGTCGCTTTCGGTTGAAAAAAACCAAGTATAGCGGTGCACGGCCGTATATCACAAACCGTGACTCGAAACTCACTTCTACAAGTTCGGGTGGCTTGCCCTACGTGAATTCGACCAAGTCGAAAATTTTTATAATTTTGGGATGCCGTTAGTGCGGTTTTCTCAACTTCTTCGCATGAGAGTTTTTTGACATAGAATTTTGTAAGTGCGGTTAGATTAGATTAGAAAATCCTTCAAACGATATCCAAAAATTTTGAAACTTTTCTAGTTGGTTGGTGTCACCTACGAGAAGCCAGCCCAAGTTGTAGAAGCGAGTTTCGACTCACGGTTCGAGAGATATGGCCACGTATCGATTTCGGTTGAAAAAAACTAAGTAAAGCGGTACATGGCCGTATCTCCCGAACCGTGACTCGAATCTCGCTTCTACAAGTTCGGGTAGCTTGCCCTACGTGAATCCGACCAAGTCGGAAAGTTTTATAATTTTCAGATGCCGTTTGTGCGGTTTTCTCAACTTCCTCGCATTACAAGTTTTAGACTTAGAATTTTCTAAGTGCGGGTAGATTAGAAAACCCTTCAAACGATCTCCAAAAAATACGAAACTTTGCGAGTTGGTTGGTGTCCCCTATGAGAAGCCAAACCAACTTGTAGAAGTGAGTTTCGACTCATGGTTTGAGAGATACGGCCGCGTATTACTTTTGGTTGGAAAAAAACCAAGTAAAGCGGTAGACAGCCGTATCTCGCAAACCGTGACTCGAAACTCGCTTCTACAATTTCGGGTGGCTTGCCCTACATGAATACGACCAAGTCGGAAAGTTTTAAAATTTTTGGATGCCATTTGTGCAGTTTTCTCAACTTTCTCGCATTACAAGTTTTAGACTTAGAATTTTCTAAGTGCGGGTAGATTAAAAAACCCTTCAAACGATCTCCAAAAATTACGAAACCTTGCGAGTTGGTTGGTGTCACCTACGAGAAGCCAGCCCTAGTTGTAGAAGTCAATACAACTACTCATGGTACGAGAGATACGGACGCGTAACGCATACAGTTGGAAAAAACCAAGTTTAGCGGTACACGGCCGTATCTCGCAAACCGCGACTCGAAACTCGCTTCTACAAGATCGGGTGGCTTGCCCTACGTGAATCGGACCAAGCCGAAAAGTTTTATAATTTTCGGATGCCGTTTGTGCGGTTTTCTCAAGTTAATTTTTTTAGAAGTTTTTGAGTCAGAACATTTTCTAAGTGCGGTTAGAGGTGAAAATACTTCAAACCACCTCCAAAAAATACTCAGCCATATTTCTCGAACCGTTAGTGAAAACTAACTTTTATAAGTTGTTGTGGCTTGTGCACTTATAAAAATACCATGCACAACGGTTTAGTACCCCTAACTGTTTTCCTTTTCATGGTTTCTTAGGTATGGACAGTTTCGAAGGAAGCTCTGTTGCCGGAGAGAAATTTGTTCGTGCACAACAAATTGGCGAGTATCTTTCTCATGTTGACGAGCACCTAAAACCGAAGATTGGTATGACATTTCCCACTCTTGAGGAAGAGGAAAAATTTTATTCATCATATTGCAAATGTGCGGGATTCTCTATGCGTAAGGGTGAAAATAAATATAAGGGAGACGATGTAGTGGATAAATCCTATGTTTGTAATAAAGCCGGGGAGTCACCGAATAATCATAATGAAACTAGACGAGGGACAACTTCTAGAACGGGTTGCAAAGCTTTCGTTCGTGTCAAACTAAACCCACATAGTAATTCACAAAGTAATTCGTGGATTCTTTATTCGTTAAATGAAGCACACAATCACGAATTTACTTCACCTGGTAGACGTCACTTGATACCTTGAAACCGTGAATTGACTAAGACAGATAAAAAAGTAATTGGTCAACTTACCGAAGCTAATGTCCCTGTATGCAAACAAATGCTATTCTTTGAAGGTGCAAGTGGAGGTAATGAGAAAATTGGGTTCACTGAAACCGATGTCAGAAATCTCAGGAGAGACGAGATGGAGGGTTTAAAAGGACACGACGAACAAATGCTACTTGAGTTTTTTGAATCCAAAAAGGAGACCGATCCTTTATTCTATTTTGATTACCAATGTGATCCCGAAGGGCAATTGTCACATTGTATCTGGGTGGATGGTATCGCTAGAAAGAATTATGAAGTATTCGGGGATGTTCTCTGCTTTGACGCTACCTACAACACAAACCGATACGGGATGTTATTCGTACCATTTGTTGGATTCAACCATCATTGGAAATCAATATTCCTAGGTTGTGGGTTCATCCCCAATGAGAAGACATCCTCATTTGAGGGTTCTTTGAAAAGTGGCAAGAAGCAATGGGCGTTGATCTGATCAACATCGTGACAGATGAGGATCGTGGGATAACTTCTGCAATTTCCAAAGTTTTTCCAATCACGTCACATAGATATTGCATTTGGCATATTTTGGATAAGCTACCGCATGATGTGCGCATGCCGAATAACGTTGATGAGTTCAGGGATGCCTTGAAGACTATCATTTATACGGCGGAATTTAAAATAGAATTCGAACAGAAGTGAAAAAATTTGATCTCCCAGTACAAACTGGAGAATAACAAATGGTTGAAGGAAAAATTTGAGATCCGCGAAAAATGGGCTCCTGTGTACGCACGAGACTCATTTTGGGGGGGCATGTTGAGTTCCCAACGTAGCGAATCGCTACATTCATCCTTGAAGCAGCATACTCATAAAAAGTACTCATTAAATAAATTTGCCATCATCTTTGACCGCCTCTTAGTAAAACAAAGACACGATGAACTTAAAGAAACACATCGGAATCGTGAGGAGCGGCTAAAATTGAAGACTGAATGGGCATTGGAGTCACAAATGGCAGGAACATACACTTTGAAGATTTTCTACAAATTTCAACAAGAAGTTGTCAAAAGCTTATTACTTAATGTGAGTTTAATTGCGAGTATGGATACACCGGATAGTGCAGCTTATTCTGTAACAGTGTGTGGAAATTTAGAACCGGGGAGGGTGATTTCTTATTGTAAAATCACTGAAATTGCTAAATGCCCTTGTTCCATGTACGACTTCGTAGGCATTCCCTGCAAACATCTTCTGGCAGTTATTCGGTTCACAGATCACACTGCACTACCCGAACAATATATTTATGAGCGATGGACCAGGGATCAACTGAGAAGAAGCAGTATACTGGTTCCCAATAGTATGGGCGACAATTTTGCCTCTCGTTATTGTGAACTGACTATGCACTCAAGATATTTGGTCGATCTTGGTTGTTCTTCAGAGCGAGGATACAAGTACATGCTCGACCACATGCTGAAGGGAATTGAAGGCTTTGCTAACATTGAGTCAGTGAACAGTACACCACACGAAGGTAGCACACAACCTGAGAGTGGTGGACATGCACATGTAGGTGACCCTGCGCAGTGCACCACAAAGGGGAGGCCTAAAGGGAAACGGTTGAAGTCTATAAGAGAATGTCAAAAAACGAAGAGGCCAAGACTTTGCAGGACATGCCTTCGTGTCGTAGGTCACGATTCACGAAATTGCCCAAAAAATGTAGCAAGGTATTATATCAGAGATTTTGTATTTGTTAATTGGACTCAATGAATGTAAACTTGTTGTAGTCAGTACTAACTCATTATTCTTCCTTATTTAGTGGATCGGTAGGGAATGAAGAAGCTCCAAATGCTGTAAAGAGTGATGATGACGAAGGCGAAGGTTCGTGCTAGGGGTTTTGATCTAATATGTATGCCATATCAAACTTCCAAGATAATCACCTAATAATTGCTGAATTTTATAATTTTTTGTGCAGATAATTATTAATTTCGACTCGATTATTAACTTATATTTTTTTTAATTTTTTGGTGTAGGTCCGGAATGAAACAAAAAAACGTGCCCAATGGAAAGAAGCAATGCGCTGAAAAATTCGTTGCTTTTGGATTGTATATATGTGGTTAATTGAATGTATCTGTTTGGTACAAGTAAATTAATGATGTATTTAATCAGAGTGTAATCTCTGCATGTGGAATTTATTTTGTGTATTTGTGAACTACATATGTTGCTATAGATTTTGATCTTGTATTTGGGTAGCGAATGTTTATTTATGTCGAAATTTGTGAATTTTGAAGATGCGTGCCATTTGGGCAACTCGATCTGTTTGTGAATTATTTGGTAATGAAAATTGTCTGGATGCCGATGTGAACAGATCTATTATTTGTGTGGGAGATTGTGTATTTTGTGGATGATATATCTATATTGTCGAAAATTGTGAAAATGTACGCAGTATTGAAGAAAAGATGCTGCCAGATTCTCTCTACTAAACCCGTTATTGAAGATAACGGGTTACGATAACTTAATCCGTTATCTTCAATAACGGGTTAAGTAGATAGATATTGGCAGTCCTAGGGGAATACTTCACATGTAGGGGATGAAGTTCGGCCAATATCTCTCCACTTAACCCGTTATTGGCGTTGACGGTTTTATATAACCTAACCAGTTATGTCCAATGACGGGTTAAGGAGATAGATATTGGCAGTCCGAAACCAATACTTCACATGTAGGGGATGAAGTTCGGCCAAAATCTCTCCACTTAATCCGTTATTGTCGTTGACGGTTTTATATCACCTAACCCGTTATTACCAATGACGGGTTAGGTTGATATTTATTTACAGAACTTTCCACTTTGTGGACTATATCTTATTTTGTTGATACATATATATATTTGTTCATTCACAACAAATAACTTAGTGGACTTCCGTCTGTGTTGGATATATCTTCTTTTGTTGATACATATACAAAATTGTTCATTCACAACAAGCCATTTGCAACAACAAATTTATTCATATATCAAACATTACAAACTGGCAAGAACAAGTTGTGGGAAGATACATAGAATGCGTACATAACTCAAGCAAATTGACATTACAAAGTCATCCTTTGACACTCTACTCCAAAATTGAAATTAATTTAGTATACAAGTACATGCTCGGTTTCTTCTCAAAGTGATAGGAAGGACTGCTGACTCTGCCTTTTTTTGATTGCATAAGTAGCAGTTATCCCCCCTACATACAATTTAGTTCACTACTATTACACCGAGGTAAAAATTCTCCGCTTTGTGGGATAGCGTAGTAGTGGGTGTAACCGTATATTCAAAGTATTTGACAACTTCTTGACACGCACTCCTCATATTCGTACTATTTGTTGCACGATTGTGAGGTATGCATGCCAAGAAGTTGAAAAGTAGCATGAATACACTGTGGCACCCACCACTACTCCGTCCTACGAAGCAGAGAATTTTTACACTCTGTGTAACAATAGAGAACGAATGTGTATGAAAGGAGGACAATTGCTACTTATGCAAACGCATCTAAAAGCTATAAGAAAGAAGATTGAGGGAAATGAAGGTAAAAAAAGGCAGAGTTGGCAGCCCTCCCTACCACTTGAGAGAAACCGAGCATGCACTTGTACACTGAAATGTTCATGCACAAGTCTCTCTACTTCTGCATCTTCATACACAAGCACAATTGTAGGCGACCATCTTTGAACTCAAATTTCTTCTACAGGCTCAAACTTCTTCCTCCCTATTTAGAAGAAAAGATTATCTTCAAGAGAAGAAGAGAAGATTGATTCCTCATATTTTTTCATCTACTGAGTTATGAAATGAAGTCTCTCATTTGAGTTATCTTGAAGAGAAGAAGAGAAGACTCATTTGAGTTATGAAAGGAAGTCTGTCAGTTATAGGGAAGATTAGAAGGAGGGGAGCATGATATAACAGCAATCTTGTACACAACAATGCTTATCAATAGAGCTGAATCAAAACAAGTGGAAGAAGAAGACAAGGAGGGATCAAAACATTTAGAAGAAGAAGACAAGGTTAAATCCTTGATATCCACCAAAGTACGATCCAAGTCTCTAAAAAACAGTAGCAAGGACAACAATTGTCTCCAACAAATTGATACAAATCTCAAAATGTACAGACCATGTCTGTAAATTAACTTTCAAGATAACCCGTTGTTGGTGACAACGGATTAATTACCGTTAACCCGTCGGTAGCAAGAACGGGTTAAGTATACTTGATCCATCTAAAAACTTGGTCTCTACATGATGAACCACTGCCAATCTTTGTCAACTTAACCCGTTGTTACGAATAACGAGTTAAGTAACAAAGATCGTTATCGCCAACGACCGGTTAAGTACACTTATATTTGCAGAAGTTTATGGCTACATGCATAAGTAGATGGCGAAGTTTTCCCGATATATGTTAACTTAATCCATTATTGACGATAACGGGTTAAGTATTTACAACCCGTTATCTTAAATAACGGGTTAAGTGTACCTCATGGCAGTACTGATAATTATTAAATCGCATGTAAAAAAATGTGTAAACAAGTTTGTAAATATAACATATAAAGTAGTGCACTTATATAAGCTCAATTTATGACTGGTTATTCAAACACCACATTGACCTTACTAAAACCTGCTGCAAAAAAATTGCTCATAAAATTTTATATAATCTGCTTTCCATAGATGTTCGTTACGCGATTTCAAATTTTGTTTGTAAACGGAAATTTTTAAATCATTTACACGATTTCAGTCAGTCCCGGTTTAAACAATTATGTTAGATATAATTTTTGGTTGGGTTAGAGTACTTTGTAGGGTTAGAGTAGGGTTACAGTAGGTTAAGGGCAGGGTTAGATATAATCATTTACACAATTTCTCGCCACGTAACTAACCAATATAAAATCGATATCATCAAATGAATATAAAAATTAACGCATATTAATTTAGTATTTTGTTTCTTAAAAAACAATTTAAAAAAATTGTAGGTTAGGGTTAGGGTTATTATAGGGTTAGTAGGTTAGGGTTAGCGATTAGGGTTAGGGTTAATGTAGGGTTAGGGTTTCCACTCTTTTTCACTTCGTATTAGAACAAGTTAAAAAATGGGAAAAACCTAAATTACATAGCCAAATGTAGATACCCCCACGTGTCTACAAAAAACCAACTGTAGTTCCCCACATGTAAAGAGAAAACCACATGTAGCGTTTGTTGGTTTTTTGGAAGCCATTGATAACACGAAGAAGATAGAGACTGAAACCGATGAGGAAAAAACCACATGTATATCCCCACATGTACCCTATACATGAAAAAAACACATGTACAACCCCACATATAGCGTATACATGGAAAAAACACATGTAGATCCCCACATGATGATATCCCTAATGGAAAAGCCTAACCAGATGCGTCACGTGATCCGCATCTCGTCAGCAGATGAGATTAATTGGCCATCAAGAACTGGATCTGTACATAGGGTTTTTTCCATATATAAGCTACATGTGGGGATGTACATGTGGTTATGTAGTTTAGGTTTTTTCCATATTGAAGTGTCTGCAATAATAGTAGGCGGGTGCTGAGTTCTGCTTGTTTAGCTTGGTGCTTTTTCCCACTTAGGTGTATGTTCAAAGTTTTCTGGCCTATATGGTGGAAAAGCCACATGTAGCCTATATGATGGAAAAACCACATGTATGTTCAAAGTATATGATGGAAAAACCATATGTAGATCCCACATGTAGCCTATATGGGGGAAAAACCGTATGTAGATTCTCACATGTAGCCTATATGGGGAAAAAACCATATGTAGATCCCACATGTAACCTATATGTGGGAAAAACCACATGTAGATCCCCACATGTAGCCTATATGTGAGAAAAACCACATGTAGATCCCCCACATCCACGTACAAAAAGACCAATACAGATTTGGATCAACTATAATGATGATAGTATTCCTAATGAAAAAGCACGAACGCGTTATTAGAGCGCCACACCTCCAGATCTAATTACTTGGCTAATAAGAACTGGATCTGATCACATGTGGGGGCACAAGTTCACATGTAGTAGCACAATAAAGACATGTGGGGGAAGATATATTTGATTAGCCCTGATTTGAACCTTCAATTTGATTGACTGATGGATGGATGGATTCATTAGTCTAGAAATTTAGAACGGCCCGTTAATGTACTACAAGTTAACGACTTGTACTACAAATTAAGATACTTGCCATGTTGTACATGTGGTTCCACATGTTGCTGACTCAAATATAAATGTGGGGGTCCACAAATATGAACCTAATTAATCAAAACAAAAAACATACACTCACCAATAACCCTATCTTAACCTAACCCTAACCCTAACCCGACACTAACCCTATCTTAACCTAACCCTAACCCTAACCCTTGGTACAAAAATCTCGTAATTTAATTTTTTAACTTTTACAACACTTATTATGGTAACAAATTTATAGTGGTTAGTTATGAGGTAGTAATGGAAATTAATAAAAAATATAAACAATTTATGGGCATATTAATGTCATCTTGCACAGTTCAGGAGACAATTCTCTCAAAGAGTGAAGAGAAATTTGTGGAAAGGATAAAAATATCTTCGGCAGCCATTATAGCCAATAACGGGTTAAGTTAACCTAACACGTTATTAACAATAACGGGTTAAGTAAAACAATTTTCACAGAACTTGATCACCTACAGAGCTGAGATGAAAATTCTTCGACCAATATATATCTACTTAACCCGTTATTAATGGTGACGGGTTAATTGTTCTTAACCCATTATTCTCAATAACGGGTTAAGCTGAGTTATTTTGGCAGATCTTTGTCAACTAAAAACCTGGGATTAAAAATCGTCTGCCATTATATGTGTTCTTAACCCGTCATTGTCGATAAAGGGTTAGGTGATCTTAATCCGTTATTGACAATAACGGGTTAAGTTTACCTATTTTGGCAGTACTATATCATGTACAGACCTAAGATTGAAAAACTTCGGCCAATATATGTCTTCTTAACCCGTTATTGTGGATAACGGGTTATCTACAACTAACCCGTTATTGACAATAACGTGTTAAGTTTACCTATTTTGGCAGAACTATATCATGTACAGGCCAGTAGGTTAAAAAACTTCGGCCAATATATGTCTACTTAACCCGTTATTGTCGATGACGGATTAGGTGTACTTAATCCGTTATCTACAATGACAGGTTAGGTAGGGATATTTCGGCCCAATCAGTACAGGTGTCTTGGTGAAAAATACAACCTCACAACAACTCACAAGAATACTAAAACTGAGTTCACAACAATACAACCTCACAACAACAATTCATAGCACAAGAATTGAGAACTTGGTTCACAACAATACAACTACATATATATAGCGGTACCACAACAACTCAGAAATCCATGTTCGCAACAATATATATGTGAGGACATAAAATAGGACATTCATTAGCAAATTGTAATCTCACCAAATCGTTCGACTTCATTTCTGTATTGTTTACAACTACCTATTACAAGTCATTCACTACAAAAAAATATAAACAAACAGTTGATATACAAATTGTTTAATTGTTCGACTACATTTCTGGATGGCTTCACCTATCTTGATGGTTGAGTTCCGCGGATGCCCGATAATTATCTACAACATTTACAAATAGAGAAACAAACAATAGTTCTTAGTTATTTGAACAGAATAAAATCAAAAGCCAAACAATAAAGTACCGCTTAACCAACCCATTGTTAGATACTACCTTTTACGACCACGCGGTTTGCGACCACTTGGTGATAGATGTTCAGGTGGGTTCCTCTTTCGTTGAGGATTCCGTCGTCTACCCTCAGTTTTGGGAGATTGAGGGTCATCATCTTCCCAAGGCTCCGTCTCATCTTCAATTTGTGGTTGTTGGGGTTGTAGTTGTTGTGGCTCGGTCATGCGAATTCCCCTACTCACAGTTTGTTTTTGCCTATAACCTGTTGATGGCAAGTTGGCTCTCAAATAGGCCTCAACTTGTGGACCTTCACCCGCATCCTCCAGAGTACGACGGCACGGGGCTAGCATCTCCCGGATTACCACCTTGAAGCTCTCGGGTATCCTAGTCTTCAGGACGCGAGCAGCTGTTCGAACAACCTCCCATGCGTTTTCAATCTACAGTTGGTGAAAAATTTCAATTTAAACATCATTCATAATTAGCGGCATCAAATAAATACAGTACATGCGTACAAACTATATAAAATTTGACTGACCGTTTTTCGATATGTCTCAGCCCTTGGTTGGTACATCGGCTGGGAGGAGGAATATGCTGGAGGTGGTTCTGCCTGGGTAGGGGGAATCGGAAGTTGCACACCAGTTGGTACGACGGCCTTTGGAGAAACATACAACTGGGTTATTCGCTTGTACCACATCATGTATGCTTACTGGAGGGAGCCATCATATGGTATCGCGATGTACATCATATTCGGTGTCATTTGCCACCGCATGGTGTTCTAGTTGGCTACATGGTAACGATGGTAATCAGCCCAATCGAAGTTGGGCACCCGTCCTGTTCTCCTGACCTCGTGCAACTTTTTATCATAAGACCTGACCTCGGGAATCTTCTGTTGATATCCGAATTGCCGCAAGACTCTATCAGGATATTGGAACTCGACAACTCCAAAATTCACAAGAGGTGCAGCCGTTAACCAAAGGGATCTGTCTACGCAGACTGGAGGAACCCGTTGCAACCTGTCGGCCGAGTATGGTTCCCAATTGACGAACTCGTCCAGCAGGTTGTCTAACTCATCTCTGTAGTAGGTTAAAGATTGGTGTGGGTTATCGGCCCACATGTGCCGGCCCGCCCAATATGCTCCTAGAGGAGGTAACAACTCCGCTGCCCCCGGGGCGGCCAACCAATCCGGTGTAAGCTCAATACGGAGACGTCCGATGTGGATGTGTTCCCAGCTCCAAATCTGCAGTAGCACCATTGGGCCACCCATCTGTACGCTACCTAAAGAACATGTGCACAAATTCCTATATAGTAGCGCCAGTGCCGTACTCCCCCAACTAAAACGACCCGCATACCGGAAATCCTCCAACAACCATAAGTACATTAGCGGCATGGTTGATCCGGATGAGTTCGGGAAGATAAGTCCCCCTATCAAACTGAAAATGTATGCACGTGCACAGTACGTCAGGGTTTGCTCGTCCGAATCGGGGACCAAATATTCCTCCTCGAACTGAAATTTTAACCAGCAGATGTACAGTGATTTACCATCGAAGGTTTCAGCCATCACTTCTTCCTCCGCTTTATCTTTCGCATCTTCTATTTGTTCAGACAATAAATCTTCATCAAAATTTGCGGGTACATTTTTGCGGATTTCTTTTTCAACGGCCTCTTTTTTTTCGTTAACTATCAACTGCAGGTCGATACCGAGTAAGTCACGAACAACTTCAACTCGATCGAAGTCCATGTTCCCCGTCACGGCAACCCCATCTATTGGTAGTCCAGTTATCATTGCCACATCTTGTAGGGTCACAGTCATCTCACCTACTGGTAGGTGGAATGTGTGGGTCTCCGGCCTCCATTGCTCGACTAGAGCTGTAAGGAATGGCCGAACTAGCTTAACTGAGTGAATGAATCTAGCTCTGTAGAAACCGGCCTCCACCATATACGGCATGATACGGGGGTCGAAAGGAAGAACTGCGTGCTTCCGGAAATTACATTTTTTATCGGACCCATTCCACACGGCTTCGGATCGGTGTTTGGATTGCAAGGTGAGTATGCTTGTGTCCATGGGTCCGGTGATGTAACGGGAACCGAGGACGACGCACCTGCCTCAGCAGATGTGGATTGACAGCCACCAACCTACACGAATAAATATAACAAATGTTATTATTGAGATAATGTTACATATTCGTATTTAAAACCAATAATAATAATCAATCTTACCTCAGTAATTGGTGCGCCACTAGTGCTTTCGGACGAGATTCTCGGTTGCCTTGTTCTTGCCATTTATCTATCTGCCAAAAAATTTAAAATGTGGTTGGTACGAATGACAACAAAACAAACATACCGAGATTGTGGGGAAAAGCACACGAATGAAAACAAAAAATGGAATGAATGTGAAATTGGTTGAATTCACATAGCATAAGTCATCCCAAATTGTGAAAGTGAGTTTCAAATCTTGGTTGAAGAGATACGGGCGTGTAAGATGGTTTAGGTGGTAAAAAACCCAAACAAACTGATACACGGCCGTATATCTCGAACCGTAATACCAAACCCACTTCTACATGTTGAGGTGGGTTGTGTTTGAGTGAGATCAACCAACTTGCAAAGTTTCGTATTTTTTGGACGACGTTTGAAGTGTTTTCAACTCTAACCGAACCAAAATATTGAAAGTCATTAACTTATAATGCGAGGAACGTGACAAAACCGCACAAACGGCATCAAAAATTTATAAAACTTTCCCAATTAGTCGAATTCACGTAGCGCAAACCACCCAAACTTGTAGAAGCAAGTTTCGAGTCACGGTTTGCGAGATACGTCCGTGTACCGGCTTCAGTTGTTTTTTTCCAACCAAAAGCGATACGCGGCCATATCTCTTGAACCGTGAGTCAAAACTCACTTCTACAAGTTGGTTTGGCTTCTTATAGGGGACACCAACCAACTTGCAAAGTTTTGTATTTTTTGGAGGTCGTTTGAAGGGTTTTCTAATCTACCCGCACTTAGAAAATTCTAAGTCTAAAACTTGTAACGCAAGGAAGTTGAGAAAACCGCACAAACGGCATCCGAAAATTATAAAACATTCCGACTTGGTCGGATTCACGTAGGGCAAGCCATCCGAACTTGTAGAAGCGAGTTTTGAGTCACAGTTTGTAACGCCCCGAATTACAAATCACTGAATTCGAGATGTTCTTCAGGATCTTTTCACTTTCTTTGAGTACAATTTTACAAGGAAATTCAATTTTTTTTTTTTTTTTTTTTTTTACATCAGAGTTACAACATCTTACATTTAAATTTACACAGCGGAAGCAAAGTATACAATATTTACATAAATGAATAACAACATGATAAACTCTTTATGCATCCATTCCTCTTCACATGTAATTTATCCTGCATACAAAACTGTGGGTACGTCAGTTTATTCAACCGACGATAATTATACATGGCCATCCTCTCTATGCCAGGAACAGTATAATGAATCTCATTTCTTAACAAAATCACAATTTGTTCATAATAAGCATGCAAACTAAAGGGAACTTTTAAAGATGTCGTGTCGTGATTGTGCACTTAATCCTTAATGCATTTATTTAATTTTCACATGACACTAATGCACACTTGTTCGAATTCTATGCATCCCATTCTACATAGGTTCGAGGGCAAGCCTCTTAATCGTTCTTCGTTTTTGTAGGGTTCAATCCCTCGCCATGATTTACTCTACTACTGTAATTACAATGAGTATCTTAGATGATTCTATGAGTACAAGCATGTATCCTGGACCCTGGAGGGGAATCCCACGCCATGTCTTGGCTCACCAAGCATGCATTCTGTGGTAAAATTCAAGCCTCCTCCCTGAACACAATCCTCTTGCAGTCACCAAAACATCCCACAAGCGTTACTAAAGTCCGATCATTACTGAGTTGTGCCCGCGCCATGTCTTGGCTCACCAAGTATGCATTCTGCGGCTCACACACCCGCACCGTAAAACTCTAGTTCTCATACTTATGTTTTTCTCTCACTTTCATCACCTCCACACTATGTATTAAAGTTATATTAGAATCATGAATAAAAAATCAAGCTCTAGAGTTAGCCTCTCCATCAACCGGACTTATCTTTTCATTTCACATGACCAACCTTGGTCTATTTCTCAATATCATTTCATTTCACTGCCGGGGAGACTTAGCTACTCTTTCGTTCAATTTCAAGTTCACAATATCCAATTGAGCATCCTCAGCTCATAATTCATTTTTTGAGTCTCACAGACTTTCTTATCATGATTTTAGCCTTTTATATTTTCATTTAATTCTCAATTCTCATCTATGATTCATTTACATAATTCATACAGCCATAAACAGAGTCCATCGATTTTAATCATACAGTTCACAACTACCAACAGCAAATAAAATGAATTCAGATATATCAAAGTCCACTCTGTACAGTCGACTTGGAAGAACACCAGTCGACTTATACAGTCATACAGGTTCATCATTTAATGCTCGGGATAGTCGACTGTTGTACTCAACCAGTCGCCTGTCCCGCAACTTTTCACGTTCACAATATTGTTCTCATGACAGTCGACTGTTCATCCATCAGTCGTCTGTCCTGGAGATTTCAACAACACAATTCTATGTCTAGATCAGTCGACTTGCTACATGCATCGGTCGACTGGACAGATCCATTTCCAATTAAAGAGATTATTTACAGTTCTTACATGCACTTGCATTATGATGTCAATTTACCATATACATAGATTCATGTTTCATAAACAGAGTCTCTTCTTGTTCAGTAACCTTACAGCATGAATTTTCAAGTTACTAATATGCTCTTTTCTTTACGGAAAAAAAAATACTTTAAACATGCGTTCACATTGCTCATACCTTCTTACGACAATGAAGATATAAATCCCAAGTCATCATACTAGGTCTACACAAACAGAATATCTTAATTCATGGAATTTCCAAACAGTCACATTCAGATTGGAGCACCAGTCGACTTAACACAACATCAGTCGACTGCTCCGACAATTCTAAGTTATTAATCACCATTAGTTCTTTTCATTCATTTACCTTCCCTCCATCATATGTGTCATAGGGAATATATATATTTAATAATCACACCATCATGTCTATTCACACACATGTTTATCAGCACATTATGAACAGTAGTGTCTCGTACCAGTCGGCTGGTTCACATGCCAGTCGACTGTACCGACAGTTCCGTTCTCAATATTCATAGCATGTTCAAGCAATTTCTACTACATTCAATTTACTTTTTAAAACATGGTAACAATCATAATAATTATGGTTTCATTCCTACATTAGAAGTCCTGAGAAACACCCACCTTATATGAAGAAATAACGAAATCCCGCCAAAACTCTTCAATATGGTACTGCACTCCTTGCTCCTTTGTTCCACACCGAGCTCCTCAGAATGCTGCTCGTCTCCACAGAAAAGCTCCCACACAGACTCACAAATACACTCACTTACAATAATAAACTTAGAAAATGTTAGTGTAAAAGAGATAGGGAAATGGAGGGGGTATTTATACATAAACTAGAGTGAGATGGAGGGTTGAGATGCATTAGGAGGTTGGAAAATCAAGGGCTGAGATCCATTCGGGAGTTGAGAAACTACCCACACCCCAAAAGTAACCACCCATGACCCAAGTCCATCACTCCACAATCCGGCCAAGTTTGTGCCTTGTGCACGTGTACATGGAGTGCACGTGTACACACAAACCCCACTACATAAATTGTACATCAAATACCCGGAAGAAGAGAAAAGAAAAGATGCTACACATACAAGTTGTAGGAATTAAATTTATGGGCTTAAATCCATTTGGGCCAAAATAAATATTTTTAATGAGTAAATCAACATTGGGCTTCAAAAAGAATGCTTTATAGAAAATAATATACTTTATTCATCATGTGAAGAAATAATAGACAACATGCTACACAAACATATCATAAATAATCTCATTAAGAAAATCGGGGTATTACGTCACTCCCTCCTTAGAATAGTTCCGTCCCCGGAACTACAGCCAAGAGCGAGAAAACAGAAAAACACCACAACAACAAAAGACACAAAGATACAATCAAACAAAAATACAATCAAACAAAAAGCTCAGGATAGTCCTTCAACATCCTCTCCTCAGATTTCCAAGTAGCCTCTTCAACCAAGTGGTTTCTCCAGACTACCTTGACCATCGGTATCGTCTTATTCCTCAAGACTTTCTCCCTACGGTCAACAATCTCAACAGGAGTCTCGATGTAATTCAGGTCTAACTGCAAACCTTCCGGCACTTCAGGCAAATGATGACTCGGATCTGGAATGTAACCTCTCAGCATAGACACATGAAAGACATTGTGCACCTGAGACAACTCTTCCGGTAATTCAAGCCAGTAAGCAGTTTTCCCGATCCTTTTCAATATCTTATACGGGCCTATAAACCTCGGGGCTATCTTCCCGCCTTTGCCAAAACGAACCACACCTTTACTGGGCGATACCTTCAGAAAGACGAAGTCACCAACCTCAAACTCAAGGTCCCTTCTCCGGTTGTCTGCATAGCTTTTCTGCCTGCTCTGAGCTTCCACCAACCTTTTCCTGATCAGATCGATCTTCTCAGAAGTCAGCTGCACAAGCTCAGGACCAAACAACTGACGCTCCCCAACCTCATACCAACAAACAGGAGTCCTGCACTTCCTGCCATACAAAGCTTCATACGGCGCCATCCCAATGCTAGCCTGAAAACTGTTGTTGTAGGCAAACTCCACCAAAGGTAAATGCCTTTCCCAATTGCCTCCAAAGTCTAGTATACAACACCGAAGCATATCCTCAAGAATACGATTGACTCTCTCGGTCTGCCCATCGGTCTGCGGATGAAAAACAGTGCTGAAATCTGTTTTGGTACCCAAAGCTGCCTGAAGACTCCTCCAGAAATGCGAAGTAAACCGCGCATCTCGATCAGACACAATAGTCGAGGGAACACCATGAAGTCGGACAATCTCACCCACATACATCTCAGCCAACTTGTTCATCGAAGCAGTGAGTTTCATCGCCAAAAAGTGAGCGGACTTGGTAAGTCGATCGACTATAACCCAAATAGCATCATTGCCTTTAGAACTCTTAGGCAATCCCGTGATGAAATCCATACTGATGTTATCCCACTTCCATTCCGGAATAGGTAACGGCTGTAATAGACCTCCGAGTCTCTGATTTTCGGCCTTGACTTGCTGACAAACCTCACACCTCGCGACAAGTTCGGCCACATCCTGCTTCAAACCTGACCACCAGAAATGCTGTTTGATGTCCTTGTACATCTTAGTGCTCCCAGGATGTACTGACAAAAGAGTAGCATGCGCCTCCTGAAGAATACTCTCTTTCAGGTCCGCCTGATCTGGAACGCACAGTCTATCTCCGAACCACAGCACTCCATCCCTGATTTGAAATCCGGGCAACCTGCCATCACCAAGCTGCTCCTTCATCTCCAAGATATCAACATCAACTTCCTGACTTGCAATGATCCTTGCATTCAAAGTAGGTTGAAGCTTCAACTGAGATAAAGATGCTCCCAATCCTTGCAAGACAACTTCAATACCTGCTCGATCCAACTCCGCAATCAGATGCCTCTGAGTTGTAATCAAACTGGCCAAACTGCTCTTGCGACTAAGTGCATCAGCAACAACATTAGCCTTTCCAGGATGATACTTGATCTCAGGTCGCATATCCTCGAGCACTTCCAACCATCTCCGCTGCCTCAGATTGAGATCCCTCTGCTGATATATATACTTCAAGCTCTTGTGGTCCGTGTACATATTCAACTTCTCACCGTACACGTAGTGCCTCCATTGCTTCAAAGCAAAGATAATCGCAGCTAACTCCAGATCATGAGTCGGGTAATTCTTCTCATGCGGTTGTAGTTGCCTAGACCCATAAGCGATTACTTTACCTTCTTGCATTAAGACACAACCAAGCCCCCAATGTGAAGCATCGCTATAGACATCATACTCAACTCCTGCTCTAGGCAAAGCCAAAATAGGTGCAGTAGTCAGTCTATCTTTCAACTCCTGAAAACTCGCCTCACATTGCTCAGTCCACTTGAAGCTCACATTCTTCTTGGTCAACTCAGTAAGCGGCACAGCTATCTGAGCATACCCTTGAATGAATCTCCTGTAGTATCCAGTCATCCCAAGGAAACTTCTGACTTCCTTCACTGTAGTAGGCCTAGCCCAATCTCTCACTGCCTCTATCTTCTGAGGGTCAGTTGCCACTCCCTCCTTAGAAAGGATGTGACCTAGGAATGCCACTTCAGATTTCTAGAAATCACACTTGGATAACTTGGCATACAACTTCTGCTCTTCCAACTTCAGCAAAACTGCTGCCAGATGCTCGGTGTGCTCCGCCTCAGACTTGGAGTACATGAGAATATCGTCGATAAACACCACGACGAAAGAATCAATAAACGGCCTCAGAACTCTGTTCATCAAGTCCATGAAGATTGCGGGTGCATTCGTCACTCTGAATGGCATAACTAAGAATTCGTAATGCCCATGCCGAGTTCTAAATGCAGTTTTGTGCACATCTTTAGCTTTCACTCGAACTTGGTGATATCCTGATCGAAGATCTATTTTGGAGAATACAGCTGCTCCTTGTAGACGATCGAACAAGTCATCAATTCGAGGAATCGGATACTTATTCTGAACAGTGACCTTATTCAGCTCCCGGTAATCGATACACATCCTCATCGATCCATCCTTCTTCTTTACCAAGAGCACTGGTGCTCCCCAAGGTGACGCACTAGGTTGAATAAAGCCTTTTCCCAACAGTTCCTCAATCTACCGTTTCACTTCATCCTGTTCCACTGGAGCCATCCTATACGGTGCCTTAGAAATTGGTGCACTTCTCGGTTGAACAGTGATGCTGAACTCTACATCACGATGCGGAGGTAACCCAGGAAAATCTTCCAAGAACACTGTCGGATAGTCCCGAGCCACAGGAATCCCTTGCAATCCCACAGGAGTCTCTTCCTTGCGGATAGTTGCCACCAACTTAGAACACTTCAACTTTCCTTGGAAAGTGACTTCAGGTCCTCCTGGAGCCTTCACTGTTACGGTCTTGGTCTTACACTCGATGCTTGCACTGTACACCGACATCCAATCAATGCCAATGATAACATCGACTCCCAAGATAGTCAGCTCGATTAGATCAATGCCAAAGATTTGATCCCCAATCACTATCTCGCAATCAGCATAATACCGATCAGTGGTCAAAGTTTCCCCTGACGAAGTAGCTACTGCTAAGATCTTGCCTGGAAAGATCTTCGGTTCAACTCCCAACACTTTAGCAAATCTAGGAGACACAAAAGTATGAGAGGATCCAGTATCGAACAACACAACAGCTTTCTTTCCATTAAGATAGAGTTCTCCTGTTACATAATACACACCATTACATAACAGTTTCACAATATAAACGGGAAGGAGAAATGACAAAAACCACACTAAACATCAGCCCTCGTACCAGAGATGACCTAATCTGCCTCATCAGCATCAGCTTCCGTCAAAGCAAATACTCGCCCTGACTGGTACGGCATCTTCCCAGCCTGCTGTATTGGCACATTGTGATTGCCAGCCCGTGGTTTGAGACATTGAGATTGGTAATGTCCCGCTTCACCACAGTTGAAGCAAGTGACTGCGGAAGGTCTCCCCACATTGTTTCCAGGTCCTCCAGCTACACTGATAGCGTTCGCCCCTGTCGGTTTGAACCTCTGTGCAGATGGTTGCCCCTTGAAACTCCCCGATGGCGCAGGCCTCTTCCCGGACTGCCAGTTGTTCCTCCGGCTCTAAACAACATGGAACTGCTCCATATCCGCCTCCGTCACTGCCGCCCTCTTCACCAGCTTATCGAATCTCCTGATACCAAGAGGTATCATACGAGACCTCAAGCTCGGCCTCAGACCATGCTCGAACTTGCGAGCCTTCTTCCCCTCATCCATCACCAGTTCTGGAGCATACCTGGAGAGCTGAGTAAACTTAGTCTCATACTCCCTTACTTACATGCTGCCTTGCTGAAGTGACAGAAACTCCATGGCCTTCTTCTCCTGGACGTCGGAGGGGAAATAGTGACTGCGGAATTCTTCCAGAAATTCCTCCCAGCCAAGCAACAAGCCGCCCATAGTCCTCTTCATCGACTGCCACCAAACAGCCGCATCCTTCTCCAACTGCAAAGTCGCCAACTTGACCTTGCTGCCCTTCGGTGTCTCCAACACCTCGAAGATTGTCTCCACTTGACGGATCCAGTTGTCAGCCGCATCTGGGTCTGACTTTCCCTCGAACACAGGTGGTTTCATTCTCTTGAACGATTCCACCAGCTTAATCGCCTCGGGCACTGGATTCATCGGCCCCCTTCCTTGGTTTACAGCCACTGCATTCAGCGTCTGGTAAACCCTTGCAAGCTCGGTCTCCAGGTCCAAACCTTCACCATTCCTAGCTTCCCTTCTCGACATATTCTGATGCAAAAGATCCATTAAATTCGAAGTATAAGACAAGAAATTAAACTAACTTTCATTTCATTGAATCCCAAAGTTTATACATTCGAATTAAAAGATATTTTGACATAAGAACAGAAGAAAATAGAAACTAGGACAATCTAATCTCTACGGGTCCTCTTCGCTGCTCGAAGTTCATCCCGCAGTTCATCCACTTGGTCCTTCAACACATCCGTCAGGTTCTTTCTCTTCTCAAGTTCCCACACTCGGTGACTGAGAACAGAGAAATCGGCCTTCCGCTGTGCCAGCTGAGCCTCCAAAGCTCCAACTCTATACTTCAGGGTATCCACTTGCCTCTGAAGAGAAGCCACAGTGCTACTCAGAGCTGGTCCCTCTTCTTCATCGGAAGAAGAATCATCAGATGAATCCGGCGGTGGGGTAATCTCTCGAGATTCAGGGTACTCCTCATCATCAGAATCTGCTTGCCCAGGGTGATACTCGTCCTCAGAATCAGCCTGTCCAAGATGGTACTCTTCCTCAATAATGTGCCAGTCGTCGCCTCCAGCAGGGTCGAAATGATTAGCCATCTTAGCAAACAGAGAGGAAGAAACATAAATCATAGAGCAACACAAATGTAAGTCACTTACATTTAAATCTCTAGACTCAAACACACACTCTAATGTCCACATCTAGGGTGTCGTTCCTTATAAATTTGTACAAGTGTGAAAGCGTAGAAAGCGTGGCTCTGATACCACTCTGTAACGCCCCGAATTCCAAATCACTGAATTCGAGATGTTCTTCAGGATCTTTTCACTTTCTTTGAGTACAATTTTACAAGGAAATTCAATTTTTTTTTTTTTTTTTACATCAGAGTTACAACATCTTACATTTAAATTTACACAGCGGAAGCAAAGTATACAATATTTACATAAATGAATAACAACATGATAAACTCTTTATGCATCCATTCCTCTTCACATGTAATTTATCCTGCATACAAAACTGTGGGTACGTCAGTTTATTCAACCGACGATAATTATACATGGCCATCCTCTCTATGCCAGGAACAGTATAATGAATCTCATTTCTTAACAAAATCACAATTTGTTCATAATAAGCATGCAAACTAAAGGGAACTTTTAAAGATGTCGTGTCGTGATTGTGCACTTAATCCTTAATGCATTTATTTAATTTTCACATGACACTAACGCATACTTGTTCGAATTCTATGCATCCCATTCTACATAGGTTCGAGGGCAAGCCTCTTAATCGTTCTTCATTTTTGTAGGGTTCAATCCCTCGCCATGATTTACTCTACTACTGTAATTACAATGAGTATCTTAGATGATTCTATGAGTACAAGCATGTATCCTGGACCCTGGAGGGGAATCCCACGCCATGTCTTGGCTCACCAAGCATGCATTCTGTGGTAAAATTCAAGCCTCCTCCCTGAACACAATCCTCTTGCAGTCACCAAAACATCCCACAAGCGTTACTAAAGTCCGATCATTACTGAGTTGTGCCCGCGCCATGTCTTGGCTCACCAAGCATGCATTCTGCGGCTCACACACCCGCACCGTAAAACTCTAGTTCTCATACTTATGTTTTTCTCTCACTTTCATCACCTCCACACTATGTATTAAAGTTATATTAGAATCATGAATAAAAAATCAAGCTCTAGAGTTAGCCTCTCCATCAACCGGACTTATCTTTTCATTTCACATGACCAACCTTGGTCTATTTCTCAATATCATTTCATTTCACTGCCGGGGAGACTTAGCTACTCTTTCGTTCAATTTCAAGTTCACAATATCCAATTGAGCATCCTCAGCTCATAATTCATTTTTTGAGTCTCACAGACTTTCTTATCATGATTTTAGCCTTTTATATTTTCATTTAATTCTCAATTCTCATCTATGATTCATTTACATAATTCATACAGCCATAAACAGAGTCCATCGATTTTAATCATACAGTTCACAACTACCAACAGCAAATAAAATGAATTCAGATATATCAAAGTCCACTCCGTACAGTCGACTTGGAAGAACACCAGTCGACTTATACAGTCATACAGGTTCATCATTTAATGCTCGGGATAGTCGACTGTTGTACTCAACCAGTCGCCTGTCCCGCAACTTTTCACGTTCACAATATTGTTCTCATGACAGTCGACTGTTCATCCATCAGTCGTCTGTCCTGGAGATTTCAACAACACAATTCTATGTCTAGATCAGTCGACTTGCTACATGCATCGGTCGACTGGACAGATCCATTTCCAATTAAAGAGATTATTTACAGTTCTTACATGCACTTGCATTATGATGTCAATTTACCATATACATAGATTCATGTTTCATAAACAGAGTCTCTTCTTATTCAGTAACCTTACAGCATGAATTTTCAAGTTACTAATATGCTCTTTTCTTTACGGAAAAAAAATACTTTAAACATGCGTTCACATTGCTCATACCTTCTTACGACAATGAAGATATAAATCCCAAGTCATCATACTAGGTCTACACAAACAGAATATCTTAATTCATGGAATTTCCAAACAGTCACATTCAGATTGGAGCACCAGTCGACTTAACACAACATCAGTCGACTGCTCCGACAATTCTAAGTTATTAATCACCATTAGTTCTTTTCATTCATTTACCTTCCCTCCATCATATGTGTCATAGGGAATATATATATTTAATAATCACACCATCATGTCTATTCACACACATGTTTATCAGCACATTATGAACAGTAGTGTCTCGTACCAGTCGGCTGGTTCACATGCCAGTCGACTGTACCGACAGTTCCGTTCTCAATATTCATAGCATGTTCAAGCAATTTCTACTACATTCAATTTACTTTTTAAAACATGGTAACAATCATAATAATTATGGTTTCATTCCTACATTAGAAGTCCTGAGAAACACCCACCTTATATGAAGAAATAACGAAATCCTGCCAAAACTCTTCAATATGGTACTGCACTCCTTGCTCCTTTGTTCCACACCGAGCTCCTCAGAATGCTGCTCGTCTCCACAGAAAAGCTCCCACACAGACTCACAAATACACTCACTTACAATAATAAACTTAGAAAATTTTAGTGTAAAAGAGATAGGGAAATGGAGGGGGTATTTATACATAAACTAGAGTGAGATGGAGGGTTGAGATGCATTAGGAGGTTGGAAAATCAAGGGCTGAGATCCATTCGGGAGTTGAGAAACTACCCACACCCCAAAAGTAACCACCCATGACCCAAGTCCATCACTCCACAATCCGGCCAAGTTTGTGCCTTGTGCACGTGTACATGGAGTGCACGTGTACACACAAACCCCACTACATAAATTGTACATCAAATACCCGGAAGAAGAGAAAAGAAAAGATGCTACACATACAAGTTGTAGGAATTAAATTTATGGGCTTAAATCCATTTGGGCCAAAATAAATATTTTTAATGAGTAAATCAACATTGGGCTTCAAAAAGAATGCTTTATAGAAAATAATATACTTTATTCATCATGTGAAGAAATAATAGACAACATGCTACACAAACATATCATAAATAATCTCATTAAGAAAATCAGGGTATTACACGGTTTGCGAGATACGGCCATCTACCGCTTTACTTGGTTTTTTTCCAACCAAAAGCGATACGCGGCCGTATCTCTCGAACCGTGAGTCAAATCTCACTTCTACAAGTTGGTTTGGCTTCTCGTAGGTGACACCAACCAACTTGCAAGGTTTCGTATTTTTTGGAGATCGTTTGAAGGGTTTTCTAATCTACCCGCACTTAGAAAATTCTAAGTCTAAAACTTGTAATGCGAGGAAGTTGAGAAAACCGCACAAACGGCATCCGAAAATTTTAAAACTTTTCGACTTGGTCGGATTCACGTAGGGCAAGCCACTCAAACTTGTAGAAGCGAGTTTCGAGTCACAGTTTGCGAGATACGGCCGTCTAGCGCTTTACTTGGTTTTTTTCCAACCAAAAGTGATACGCAGCCGTATCTCTCGAACCGTGAGTCAAAACTCACTTCTACAAGTTGGTTTGGCTTCTCATAGGGAACACCAACCAACTCGCAAAGTTTCGTATTTTTTGGAGGTCGTTTGAAGGGTTTTCTAATCTACCCGCACTTAGAAAATTCTAAGTCTAAAACTTGTAGTGTGAGGAAGTTGAGAAAACCGTACAAACGGCATCCGAAAATTATAAAACTTTCCGACTTGGTCGGATTCACATAGGGCAAGCCACCCGAACTTGTAGAAGCGAGATTCGAGTCACGGTTCGGGAGATACGGCCATGTACTGCTTTACTTGGTTTTTTTCAATCGAAATCGATACGCGACCGTATCTCGCGAACCGTGAGTCGAAACTCGCTTCTACAACTTGGCTGGCTTTTCGTAGGTGACACCAACCAACTAGAAAAGTTTCAAAAATTTTGGATATCGTTTAAAGGGTTTTCTAATCTAATCTAACCGCACTTACAAAATTCTAAGTCAAAAAATTCTCATGCGAAGAAGTTGAGAAAACTGCACTAACGGCATCCCAAAATTATAAAACTTTCCGACTTGGTCGAATTCACATAGGGGCCACCCGAACTTGTAGAAGTGAGTTTCGAGTCACGGTTTGCAATATACAGCCGTGCACCGCTATACTTGGTTTTTTTTCAACCGAAAGCGATACGCGGCCGTATCTCTCGAACCGTGAGTCGAAACTCGCTTCTACAAGTTGGGTTGGCTTCTCATAGTGGACACCAACCAACTCGCAAAGTTTCGTATTTTTTGGAGGTCGTTTGAAGGGTTTTCAACTCTAACTGCACTTACAAAATTCTAAGTCAAAAACTTCTCATTTGAGGAATTGAACAAAACCGCGCAAACAGCATCCGAAAATTATAAAACTTTCCGACTAGGTCCAATTCACGTAGGGCAAGCCACCCGAACTTGTAGAAACGAGTTTCGAATCATGGTTCGGGAGATACGGCCGTGTACCGCTTTACTTGGTTTTTTTCAACCGAAAGCGATACGCGGCCGTATCTCTCGAACCGTGAGTCGAAACTCGCTTCTACAACTTGGGGTGGCTTGTACTACGTGAGACGAACCTACTCGGAAAGTTTCGTATTTTTTTACGGTCGTTTGCAGAGTTTTCAACCATAACCGCACTGAAAAGTTTCTAACTAATTTCGTATATACAATTCTAATTCTACAAATTACTAATGCAAGTAACATAATTCGGCAATTGAATATACTAGAAGTCAACCCGATTCTACATCTAAAATCTACTGAGGCATATAAATTTTTCCCCAATTTCTAAATAATTTACTACACACAAATTCAAAAAAATAATACAAA
Organism: Hemerocallis citrina; assembly: GCA_017893485.1. Taxonomy (NCBI): domain Eukaryota; kingdom Viridiplantae; phylum Streptophyta; class Magnoliopsida; order Asparagales; family Asphodelaceae; genus Hemerocallis; species Hemerocallis citrina. The sequence continues at coordinate 232,988,714 of CM030358.1, forward strand.
TGTAGATTATTGAGGTAAAGAAATAGTGTATACCTTACAAAATAGGTCCAAATCAAGCCAAACAATCGATTTGGAAGAGAACTAGGGTTTCGATTTCGTATCAAAGAGGGGAAGAGAAGCTAGGGTTTCGATTTTGTAATTGGGAGGAGGGGGGAGCGGGGGTAAGTGGATCGATTTGGGTTTTCGACGACGGATTTGGGTTTAGACGAAGGATTAGGGTTTTTTTTCCGTTGGGTTCGTCGAAGAAAGAAGAAGAGCGCGAGAGCAATCGCCGAAGAAGACGAACAGAATGGAAATACAAATGAATATAGATAGCCTGAACCCGTCCTTCCCAAGAACGGGTTAAGGCTATTTTTTTAAATAAAATTTTGCCTTAACCCGTCCTTCCCAACAACGGGTTAAGGCAAAATTTTATTACAAAAAATCTGGAGATCCAACGGTCCAGATCGAAGTTCGCACGGGTCGGTGCGAACAGACCCGCTTCCGACCCGTTTACAACGGAAGAAAGCTCTCTCTATATATATATATAGAAAAAGAGAGAGAGAGAGAGAGAGAGAGAGAGAGAGAGAGAGAAAGAGAGAGCTTTAGTTGCACACCCCTTTCCTGCGCACTCTCGTGCGCGCCCCACCATGGCCGTCTGATTTTCATCATGATGATGATGAAGATCTGATGGCTCTCCTTCTCCCGTTCTCTTTAATGTGAGCAGGGGTTAAATAGTCATTTCACCCCCATCAGAAATACACCTTCTCATCAGACTTCTCTCCTTCATTTTCTCTGTCCCTAATCCCGTCCCGATCTAATCCCTAGCTTCTCCCCAATTCGGAAAAGAGAAAGAAAAAAAAGATGCTTCTCCCCAAATCGTAACCCTAAAATTGGTGGCAAATCGTCTTCAAGCCTCCAACTTCTTCAATCATCCCCAAATCGTAACCCTAAAAAAACCCTAGTTTCTCCCCAAATCGTAACCCTAAAAAACCCCACCTTCCCCCAATCCTCTCCTCCTCGTCGGAATCCCTCCAACTTTCTCAAATCGTTTTCAAGCCACGACGAAGCCCTAGCTCCGTCCACCCCCTACTTTCTCCAATCGTCTTCGCCCATTCGAAACCATCAGGTTTTTTTTTGCTCCTTTTTTTCCTTCAAATTTGTATGAATAAATTATTTTGTTAAAGTAGAACTTTTATTTTGTTTGAATTTGTAGGAATAAATTCTTATGAATTTGTAGGACATGCTTTTGAGCTTAACTGAGTCTACCGTTTAGTGGAGGCAGTACACACGCAAATGATTCCGACTATGGAAACATTACCGAAGTCACTGATGCTTGATATCACTCGAGGGAAGTTTTTGTATTCTGACTATTCCATTTTTCAATTTTAATTACTTGCTTTATTACATGTTAGTATTTTATTTGAATATGGGTGTGTGCGCGCGGGCGCATGTGTTTTATTGTATGTGACGAGGGATTGAAGTTGTTGGTACTAATGTGAAATTGTTCGGGCAGGTTTGTTTGTAGGTATTTGTGGCAATGTCGAGACTGATGGTGCTTGTGTTTTTGTTGGTCATACTGATAATCACGTCGCAGTTTGAGTGGAAGCAGCAGTTTGTGAATCAGTTGGAGGTGAACCCGAGCATAGCTTAGAAGCAGCAGTATAGTTTGAGAAGAGAAGAAGTCGTCAAAGAAAAAGTAAGTTGCTTAGTTTATGAAGTCGAAGATATAACTTTGAAAAAAGTTTTAAGGAATGCATGTTGAATGCTTTGTATATAAGATATGATATTATCTTGTTTCAGATGAATGTAGGTAATAAACGACATCTGATGTATTTGTTGGCTATACATATAATATAACCTATCATTAGTTTATTTGCATACATAGTCAAGGACCCAAGGTCCCTATAACTTACTGTCAATATTCAAATTAGTTTTTTTCCGAAAAGGTTCTTGGAAGGACTAAGACCTTGCCCATTGTTGTGTTTTAAAAAACATCATTATAATCATTTTCCATTAGTTTTGGGAAATGAATCAAATTTGGTTTCCTAACATGCTATCTTTTATATGGAGCCAGAGCATTACGGTTTCAGAAAAAATAGAAATATTCGAATATGTTTCATTTCACAAGCGTATTAGGGATATTGTTTTGTTCTCTTTGAGAAACTTAGTATCTAATGAACAATGCTATATTTAATACCTGTCTTTGGCTATTACATGGATCTAAATAGGAAAAAAATGTGGAGTGGCTAGTTTTAGTTAGTGGATCTCTTGAACGAGGGCACACAATTGGGACCTAACTTGTTGTTAGAAGTGCTCTCTTATATATGTTCATTTGTTACATGTAATAACATTTCTTTTCTGATTTCTCTACAGGGTTGTTTTGGGAAGTGTGAGTGCTTACTGTGCTCATCATGCACGCTGCACTGTGATGATTGTGAAGAAACCCCAGCCAAAGCACTGATCAGTGCAGTTAGCAACCAAATTCAAGTAGTGTACCTTATTTTTATCAGAAATAAGCATGCAAATAAATCCAGCAGAGGGCTACTGTATTCATTTGTGTATGTAATTTGTTCCTCGATTGCAGTGTTCGAGAAACACTCTGATTTTCTCGTGTTAATGTGTGAGAAACAATTTGTAGTTCATGCTCATCTTGTTATATTGAAATTTATGTAATAACTTTTATAGCATGTAAGATTGCCCTGTGAGCCATATTTTGTCGAATGCTTTTGTGTCGCATAGAAATAGTGTTTTTCTGCTTTTGCGTTACTTTTTTAACAATTTTTTTTGTGTCAATTTCTTTTGTGAATGATTGTTAGTTTCAGTTGCAAATTGCTGACCTTGAGAGTTATGGTTTCTCTTTTATTATATGAGTATTCACGACATTCTTTTTTCCAATTATCTATCTATAACTTATACATGAAACAATCCACCAATTACAGTTTCATGTCACTGTTGATATGAAGACCATGACAGAAGCCAATTAGCCAAAACACCTGAAGGTAGATAGAAGCATAAACAACATAAAACGAGCTCAATCAGTCTGGAAATGACACAAACAGAGCTCAATCAGCTCATAAACAAACATAAAAAGAGCTCAATCAGCCTGGAAACAACATAAATAGAGCTCAATCAGCTCATAAACAAAATTAAAAAAAAACACAATTAGCCTAGAAACAACATAAACGACTCTCAATCAGCTCATAAACAACATAAAAAGAGATCAATCAGCCTGTGAACAATATAAACAACTCTCAATAAGCTCATAAACAACATAAAAAGAGTTCAATTAGACTAGAAACAGCATAAAAATAATTCAAACAGCTCAAATAAACAACATAAATAGAGTGCAATCTGCCTGGAAACAAACATTTAAAGAGCTGAAAATGCTCATAAATGACATGTACAAAATGCTTATATTACATAACAGAGCTCAATATACAAGTAAACAACAAAAACAGAGCTCCATAGTCTGGACTTGACCTAAAACAGAAAAAAAAATGCTCATATACAATTAAATAGAGCTTGAACTACTGTTCCTACTGCATGAACTGCTGCTGCTGCTGCTTGAGCACCTACTGCTGCTGCTTGAATATAGCTGCTTCTGCTGCAGCTGCTTGAAAGGATTTCCCTCTGCATTATGAAAAAAAGACTTTAGAGCATAATATCACAACATAAACAGAGAGCATGATTTCACAACTCCATGAATACTCAAAATATAGTAGGCTCAGAAACAGCATAGCTTCTTCTAAGTGATTTGTTATGCCAATTTTGAATCAAGCATAAGTGTATCAAATGCATAAAAATTGAGAAGCACTATGGCTGCATTATTATGCCATGCCTAATAGTGGAATGTGAGGAGATAGTGGGGAAGGAGAGAAGGAGAGATAGGGGTGAAATTCACTATTTTACCCCTGTTTCCAATAAGGGGGAGAGAGCGGAAGAAGGAAAGCCATCAGATCTTCATCGTGATCATGATGACGATCAGATGGGTACGGTGGGCTGCGCACGAAGGGTGCCATCAGATTTCCATACTAACGGAGAGCATGATCTCACAACAACTAGAATACTCAAAAATTGAGTAGGCTCAAAACATTCTCAAAATTAGTCAGCTTTCAATGAAGCATGATATCAACAATTCAATAAAGGGTTTGTGAAGGCTCAAACAAAAGATGGTTACTGAAACAACTAGCAACTCAAGGTTTCCTACAAAAATGGTTACAAAGAAACTCAAACAACTAGCAACTCAAATCCTACATAACACTGTAGGCTCAGAACAACAAGTCAAGTTAAGTGTTGTGTAACTTTAATTTCGAATCAAGCACAAGTATATCAAATGCACAAAATTGATTGTCACTAGGGCTGCATTAGTATGCCATGCCTACTAGTTCCAACCCAATCTTTAGCACCCCACCTCTTCCAAGTATAAAAATCAAGGGATTAAATTGCCAAAAAGATAAATTGAACTTAAAGCATAACTGAACATGAAGCCTATAACATGATCATAATCACAAAATGCACCTCTGACTTGGTCAGGAAGAGTGCACACAGTACTTGACTTGGAAAGTGGGGGGTGACACAAAAAAATACTCTGTCAATTTGAAATTGTCATCACTGCCTACACACAAAAAATTCAAAAAGAAACGATTTTGCAAAATTAGCAGAACACTTTATTTGTCAAAACACTTTATTTGTTCATTTGCTATTTTGCTAGTGATAAAATAAACCATGCCAACAGAGATTTTACTCATGCTGTTGTGTACACAAACATGATGGAAACATGGAGACGTATACAAACAGAAGTACATATCACAAAAGATGCAGCAAACTTCATACAAATGCTTGTAAAATATAGATTGTCATCATTGCCTATACTAACATGTAATAAAGCAAAGAATTAAAATTGAAAAATGGAATAGTCAGAATCAAACACTTCCCTCAAATGATATCAAGCATCAGTGACTTCGGTAATGTTTCCATATTCGGAATCATTTGCGTGTGTACTGCCTCCACTAAACGGCAGACTCAGCTAAGCTCAAAAGCATGTCCTACAAATTCAAACAAAATAAAAGTTCTACTTTAACAAAATAATTTATTCATACAAATTTGAAGGAAAAAAAAGGAGCAAAAATATATATATATATATACCTGATGGTTTCGAATGGGCAAAGATGATTGGAGAAAGTAGGGGTTGGACGGAGCTAGCGCTTCGTCATGGCTTGAAGATGATTTGAGAAAGTTGGAGGGATTCCGACGAGGAGGAGAGGATTGGGGGAAGGTGGGTTTTTTTTTAGGGTTACGATTTGGGGACGATTGAAGAAGTTGGAGACTTGAAGACGATTTGCCACCAATTTTAGGGTTACGATTTGGGGAGAAGCATCTTTTTTTTATCTTTCTCTTTTCCGATTTGGGGAGAAGCTAGGGATTAGAGCGGGACGGGATTAGAGACAGAGAAAATGAAGGAGAGAAGTCTGATGAGAGGGTGTATTTCTGATGGGGGTGAATTGACTATTTTACCCCCACTCACATTAAGGAAGAGAATGGGAGAAGGAGAGCCATCAGATCTTCATCAACATCACGATGAAAATCAGATGGCCATGGTGTGGTGCGCACGAGAGTGTGCAGGAAAGGGGTGCGCAACTGAAGCTTTCTCTCTCTCTCTCTCTCTCTCTCTCTCTCTCTCTCTCTCTCTCTCTTTCTCTTTATATATATATATATATATAATCATAAGGAAATATAAACCTAGTTTGGCTGTACGAGTTGCAACACAACACCTAGTTGATACTCCCAATGAACTAAACAAGTGTTAGACTCTATCACCGACCAACACAAGAACAAAAGAACATGACACCTAGAGAAGAAATTTTTGGTGTTTGGAATGTGAAGGTGGGCTATCCTTTTAGCTGTTACAAAACTTTGTGGGGGAACAGATCAGTTAAAGGTTGGATACGAGGTGATGGTCAATTTGTTTCGGCATTTCTGTCCATAGGATGTGTGGGTGCACACAAGCCACATGTAATGCCGGTGTAAGATTTGCACCCACTGTGTGCAAGATATAGCCTTTTTGCTTGCTTTCTTACCAAGTCAAGGTTAGAGGTTTTAATATATACTCATTTAATTGTCCAAGTTTTTTCGATATGGGACTAAAGCTGTTATGTTTTCCAACATACTTTCTTCCATTTCAAGTAGCTCAATAAGGGAGACAATTTCTTATTCACCTCATAACCATTATGAGGAAGTGAATATATGATTTTAATTTACTCATAGAGGAGAACAAAAATTCACAAAGATCCCTAACTAATTTATACTGGATCTTTCTCAAAATTACCTCAAAATTGGTTTATTAAAATGACGTTAAAACACCACATTTATAACAATTCATTTTCTCCAAAATCTACAAACTTATTTATGGAGTTGGTATAGTCACACTACTCCTATCCACTGGACTCCACAGTATCGACAATTAGTTAAGCCATATTCACTCTCCACATCAATTCCAAGCTATGAGAAAGTTCCTCCGGAAATAATCTAGCTCTCAGGATTGTATATCTCAAATGTTTTACATTTCCAGCAATGCAATTGTGCAGCTGCTATGCTCCATGCTTGCATAGTAGTTTGAAGAATGTAGTTAGCATGGCTAGCACCATGATACTCATCCACCCAGTGTTGCATTAAAGAAACTAGTAATTTATATGTGTGATGCACGTTCTAATTATTTATCTATATAATAAATTACAATGAAAGCTATCAAGTGGCTCACATTCAATATCTCCCAAAATCAATGGACCAGATTTACTCTCACAAAACATATTTTCCCGGCCAAAATTTCAAACCCAAAATTTCAAAACCCCCCCTCTCTATCTTCCGAGCTGTATCTCTCTCTCGCTCTTTCTCATCGCTCCCGAAACCCCCACCCCCACCTCTCTCTCATCGATCCCCTCCCCCGCGTCTCTCTCTCATCGCTCCCCCCTCCCCCCGCATCTCTCTCTCTCTCTCTCCCACATCTATCCCCCGTCTCTCTCTCACATCGATCCCCCCCTCTCTGTCTCTCTCTCCTCCAACTCGAAATCCCCCCTCTCTCATCGTCTCTCTATAACCCCCACAGTCCAAGGCCAAGGCCAAGGCCAATCGACCACCGAAGGTGAGGTCCTCGAAGTCTGACGCCTGTCCACCCTCCACTCCTTCGTCGAATGCACCCTCGGCACCGCCGGCCCCTCCGCCGCTGTATGCATTTTAAATTTTTTAATTTTTAATTTTTGGTTCTGAGGAACTGTTGATTTTTTAGATTTTGGTTCTGAAGAACTGTTGGTTTCAGATTATAGAGGGGCATGATGAGATGGAGAATGAGATTGCAAGCATGATGATGAGGGGCGGGCTCGGATCGAAGAATTGTTGAAGAATCTTCGAGTAAGTAATTGTTTAATTGATTTATAGTTGTTAGTGTTTTTCTTACCATGAACAATATTGATAGCTTGGTGAATCAACAATAGAGGTTCATAATGCAGTTTAGATTTGTTGTTTCAAAAGGTGAAATGCACCAAAATGTTTTGGTGGCTGTGAGGGTTGAGGGATTTCGATTTATGTTTTGGTGGCTGTAATACATTAAAGGGAGTTCTTCAAAATGTTTTAAAGTTTGGAAGAGTTTAAACTTATTTAGGTAACATAGTCTTTAGACTATTTTCAGAAGAGTTGATTATTGTTGAAGGAGTAGAATTTCTGTTCCATATATGATATATGATATGTATCTCTAGAGAACATGCCTCAGTTTAGTTTGATGAATTGATTGGTATCCTACTTTGACCAAGCCAAGGATTAACTAGAGTAGAAACATTTTGGTTGATGAAGATTTAACACTAGCAGTTGAGTTCTCAACACCACAAATAATTATTTAAACACTATTTCTCATTTGAAATTTTAACTGTATCCCATGGAAACTTAGAGCAGCAGTTCTGTTACTACCCGACTATAATAACCCCAAGTTGATGGTTCACAGGGACATGAAGTTATCATTAAATCATGACCATGCATCAAGAGGTTTCCCTCTAATATATTTGATCATAGCCATCCATCTGATTTTCCTAACCCATTTAAGATCTTCAGTTTCATTGAAATCAGATGTTTTATCATTCATCAAGCTATTGTTTCTATTTAACATGTGCATACACGTGCCACGAATCTTTATATGTGTGTGTAAGTTTGAACTTCCAATTAAACAATTTTATTAAAAGGAAGTATTTAATGGATTCAGAATGTGACGATTGAACTCCAATCTGATAAGAGATATATAGCTTCTAGACAGTACCTCTAAAAATTTGAACTTCTTTTCCCTGTGTTTTTATAAAAACATTTGCAAATTTAAATTTCAACCCTTTGAAATATGTAAGAAAAAAATACCAAGAAAAATATGGCCTCCACTCATAAAAATTGATGCAATTGATGAGTTGATGAATTAAATATATGTTGAGAATTGATGGAATGCTCCTTTTGGAGTGTACATGTAGTAGAAATCATGCATGCATTGGAACTCCATTACAAATTCACTAATTGTTGATAGTGCCTTGAATACAAACGTCAACCTAACCTTTTTCGAAGAAGTTTCTGTGCATGAAACACATGGTCCGCCCTCACATTCTTGGAAGAAGCTTCCATATATGAAAAACATGGAAATGTGAACCCATTAAAGGTTGAAATTTTAACATTGGTGTGAACCCATTGTGCTGCCATTTTTTAACCAAAGATTAAGCATATAATTCATGCTTGGTTGGTAAAATAGTTTCACCATATGAAACATTGGTGTGAACCATATTAAAAAAGGGTATGTAAAATTACCAAAATACCTCCCCAACGGATTTATACTAGCCAGTTTTGGGGGTATTTTGGGAAATTGAAGAAATACATATTCTATATATACAACCTCATTTCATTCAATTCTCTTCACAAGTTCACTCAACTCTCTCTGCTATTTATGAGATTTAGTAAAAGTATCTTTAGTTGTGCGTCTTTATGAGATTTCTTCTAAGTTATTATCTAGGATGCATCTTATTGATATTTATGCTATTTTTTGTTTCCTTAAGGAAATGGTCCTCCAGTTAGGGCAAAACTTTCACTAGCATATTCCATGGATTCAAAGAAAAATTCCTTCTGACAACCCCGAAATGCATAGGAGACACATACGCATTAAACAAAAATGTTCAGCTTATCCTAACAAGCTACAGTTGTAGTTTATAAACTACAATTCCCTTTTTTACCTAATTGTCTCTGAACTAAACCTCTTTATCAGGACCACCTGCAAATTGGAAAGAAGTTCTCGAGGGAATCATGAAAATGAGCGCTTCTGATGTTGCTCCAGTTGACTCCATGGAATGCGAAAAAGCGGAAAGCTTTTTGCCACCTAAGGTAATATTTTTCTCGAGATCTGTGCTGGAACCCTATACACAAATCTATAGGTACAAGTTTATGTTTAGAGCAAGCAATATATACTTTTCTACATATTGAGTGAACTGCATAATTTTCGAGGCATTTATAATGTCAATATTGATATTGTGCTCATTCTAAATAATGAGAATGCATCCACATTTTCTTTTTATTGCATTTTACAAGTTTCTTTTTAAAGAAGGATTAATTAACTAATTAAGCCTTTATCTGTTTTTTTACGAGAGAAGATTTACAGTATTTCAGAATTACATTTAATGATAACTATGTAAAACTTGCACCGACGACATCTGTTTGATGAATTATTTTGGTAGTGCACGAAATCTGTGTGATGCTTAAGTTGTTTTTGTGTTTGGAATGGGTAGGTGAATATGCGGAGAGAGGGTTCAGTGTTCTTGGTGATGGGCGGCTAGATATGCATATGAACGTGCAGGTAAGAACATGTGAAATGCATGTTTATAAAGTATCTGGCCGTAGCAAATATTTATTTGTTATGCATATTTTTTTTGATGTTTTGCAACTTAACTCTATATGTACAAATTGTTCATGTTATCTGTTACAAATTAATGTGAGTCTACTTGCCCCAAATCAGACTTGGGGGTGTGGAATCTTCATTTTGTAGTTACTTTGATACCTCATATCTACATAAATAGTCGAAACTAGATATGACGAGAGCAATGTGAGCACCTGCACCCGCAAATGCACGCGCGCACACACACTAATGCGAAGTGAAATCGACCACTTAAGCAAAAGTAATACGTATAAAAAGATAACCATTTACTTTATGAAAACTTGAAATGATCTTTTTCTTTCATATTGCATTTTCTCGAGTTTATATTCTATAGTTAAGTATCTTTTCTCTAATTCCTACTTCTTTATTCATTTTAAGCAGGTCTTCGATGGATTGTTGATTACAACCTCCCAATTCAATTTTTGTCCGCTAATCAGGTATTTTGTACATTACCTTCTACCATTTTTTGTAAATATGCATGCTTATTTCGACATGTTTCCTATTACCTGAGCAAAGTAGACCGAAGTTGAAATTTACCTCCAACTTCACCTTTTTGTTCTGGTTAAGATCACCAGAAGAAGGGTCAGGTTAGCAAGTTTATTCTACTTCTTTCTTTCCTTCGTATTTAATGATAAAAATGGTACTCCATCATAATTTGGGTACACGCACTTGGTACTCGAAATTGATAATGTTTTCCATCTAATTTATGCATCTAATTTTAGGATTGATTGTTTGTAAGTGTTATTCGAAATTAATACTGTCTTCCAATCTAATTGTGCATCTAATCTTGGTTTTAAAGTTTTCATCATTCAAAATTTATAGGTGTTTCCGCCTCTCTGTTGCCGCCTGCTGCCCAATATTTTACAAGACAGGAAGAAGAAGAAGAGGAAAAGGAGGAAGAAGAAGATTAAATCTCATCCAAATCATCGAATTTCTCCGGTATTATTCCTTCACTTAATTTAATTATTTGAAAATTATAATCGAATCATATTCTTTTTTATTCATTTTTTTCCTGATACTTGCAATTGGCTCCGATTAAGTTTCTTCTAATTAGTAGTCAACCTCTTCCTGTCATATTAATTTCCCAAATTATTGTTTTATCCACTCTTTTACTGCATAAAACAATTTTAGAATTCATATTACTGCAGAAAAAATTCTCAAAAAATCAAGGTTTGCAAAAGGTGGAAAAGTGTCTGAAATGGTTTAGAATTTTAGTAATCAAACCAGAATTTAGAATTTTTTTAGATGAAATGAGGGGGATAAGGTGGAAAAGTCATGGATTGTAGCGATGAGTTGCAAAAGACTTGATCATTAAAATTGTGGATATAAGGAGAATTGGTAAGAAAAAGTGATGGATTGTAGACTGAGCAATGATCAGGTTTACCTCTAATTTCTCTTCACTGTCTCATTAATTAAGGTCACTTTAGTCTAGCTTGGAAGAGGCAAGTTTAGATGCTTTCTCTCAGTTTTGATAGCAACTATTTGTATGATGATAGTGAAGCATTGTTTGAATGGTATATTCCTCAATTGATCATATAACCTGCACAAAATTTCTTACATTGCCTTAGAGGGAGAATTGATCATATTATAACCTGCACAAAATTGGTCATTGAACGACATATGTCATTGACATTAGTATTCCCGTAGGCAAGTGAATAACAGAACAAGTAGTGTGGCAACTGAAGATGACTGAAGATGATTGATATTGAATGACATAGTTAAACCTTACTTGATTGATGTACTTTTTAAAATCATCTCTCTGCTGCATATCAATTATCTGAATTGAGTGTATATCAATTATCTGAAACATAAATACCTGAAATTTTATAGGCCTGTCAATTCAGGTATCAGTTAATTCTCCTTCTTAAAATCTATAATAACCTAGAATTGCAATTTAAAAATTAGAATTAAAACTATCAAATATGCACACTTTAGAACTATGCAGAATTTTCATGTGTCAAGAATTTTCTTAATTTACTCCATGCAACTATCAAAAATCAATGCGAGTGAATACCAATTTTGAACTTCTTATCTGATCTGTATTCTTTCCAAAATTTTCTTTCATTTTTTGTGCATAAAGTATCTAACTGAAACCTAGAATTAAGCACTTTAAATTAGTTCAAATGCATAATTGCTACAGGAAAAATTACTGATACAAACCTATTATTATGCAACTAGAACCTGATCGAGCTGTTCTTCATGTAGCAAAAAACACTGCTGTTCTTTTTTTCTTGGAGAAAAAGATAAGATAAAGAAAGTCGATGTTATCTTCTCATAACTGATCAATTAAATAAGAAATCTTTGTTGCATTTTACCACATCAAACCAATCAAAAGTACGTAACTAGCAACAAGTTAATTATTTCATCTTCAAGACAAACACAGATCTTTCCACTCACATGACACCAGTATCTTTAGTTCAAACATCTTACCTCTCAATATTGAAAAAAAGGGAAAGAGAACAAAAAGGAAAAAAAGTGAAGATACCCTTAAGTGAAGATACCCTTAATAGACCTGACTGAATGTGTTTTTTTATCTTTTTTGTATTATTCCATGTAAAGGTTTTTGTTTGCTGTTTGTTGTTAGTTATTGTTCGTTGTTTGTTAGTTTTAAAACTCATTGTTTTGATTGATTATTGTAAATTCTTACTATTTGTTTCAAAACTCTTACTGTTTATTTAGGTACACTGTTTGGTCCCATTTTTGAAGACTTGAAGCATTGTGTTTTTCTACAACACCGTAATTTTTTTTTTTGATCATTCGGTTGGTTGGTGTATATTTTGGTAAAGGATGTAATAGTTGTAATATTTAGCAATTTGGGAGATTATGTAAGTACCCGTAATTTGGGAGATTATATTGTGATGATATAATATAGTTATGTTAATACCCGTACCCGCAATTTTGTAGAGTATTGGGTTCTGTGTTTGGTTTTCGAAAGGTTTTTCGAAGGTTTTCCAAAAAATCCATTACATTTTCAAACGAATTTTTGATTTTTATTTTGTATCTTGCATTATATTATGATTTTTCCCCCAGAGCCTTATATATATGATGCCTGTGTGATGTTACTTGATTTCGCCTGGGGAGGATTGATATTTATTGCCTGTGATGTCATATATTTAATTGTTAGCAGAATTCCGTAAGGAATTTCTGTAAAAGGGCTAATATTTTAGGGGAGGTTCTGTCAAAATTTTTACTAAATTTTCTAAAATCTATTAGGTTTTCAAACGATATCTTGGTTTTTTTTTTATCTTAGTCATATGAAGATTTTGTCTTCCCAGAGCCCTATATATATAATGTCTGTGTGATGTTGCTTGGATTGACCTGGGGAGGATTTATATTTCTTGACTGTGATGATAAATTTTTAATTGTGAGCAGAATTCCGTAAGGAATTGCTGTAAAATGGCTAATATTTTAAGGGAGGTTCTGTCGAAATTTTCAGAAAATTTCCTAAAATCTATTATGATTCCAAACTATATCTTGGTCATTTGGCTAGCGACATGTAAAATGTCTAATATTTTTTTTACAAATGAAGTGTCAAACAAAGACAGAGTATGAAGTGTCAAAGTTTGTAAGCTCAGAACTAACATAAACAGATCATGAAGTATCAAATTTTGTAAGCTTAGAACAAACACAAACAGAGCATGTAGTGTCAAATTTTGTTACCTCAGAACAAACAGAAACAGAGCATGAAGTGTGTAATTTTGTAAGCTCATAAATAACACAAACAAAGCCTGATGTATCAAATTTTGTAAGCTCATAACAAACACAAACAGAGCATGTAGTATCAAATTTGGTAAACCCAGAACAAACGAAAACACATCATGAAGTATCAAATTTTGTTAACTCAGAACAAACAGAAAATGAACAGCAGAAACTGAACATGAAGTATCAAATTGTGTATGCTCAAGACAAACATAAGCTGAACATGAAGTTTCAAATTTTGTAAGCTCAGAACAACAGACACTGAACATGTGGTTTAAAAAAACCCAGTAGGCTCAGAACACACTATTCATAACTAGGGCTGCATTGGGGTGCCGCGCCAACTAGGATATGATAGATATATAATCAAGAATAAATACAACAAGCTTGAAATAATTATTCAGATCATATAGTGTTTTGCATCACTGTCTACACCAACACACCAAAGGAGAGAATCAACCACCAAAAGTCTTAAATGAGAATCAACAATATAATTTCAAAGGAGGCCTGTATATAGTAGATGATTGTATTAGAAAGGTGGTTGTATTTGTTTACAATCAGTTTTTTTTTTCCTGTCATGGTGCATATTTTTAATTAATGTTCTCACATTTCTTTAAAAAAATCTAGCTTTTTGAAGAATTGGACAAGTCAATATTTAGATATTTAAGGGCAATAAAGATAAATTCCTAAAAAACTGAAACAATTTAACGAATAATTGATCCTAGCATGTATAATGCATAAATTTATATGCAGTTCATCCAACCAAATAACTCCAAATAAATTTATATGTAGTTCCAAATACGTGTCGTAGGCACGTGCCACGGGCATACCTAGTATATATATATAGTTAATAATAAGACGTAATCTGGCCTAAAAAAACCTGAGACCTCCCTTTACTCATCACATACTATTTACAAATTACCCCTCGTAGCACAAACTTTTATTTTATATGAGTGACACTTTTGTAAATAATTATGTCATAAATAAATTTGAACTTTGAGGGTATTATGGTAACTAACAAGAGTTGAATAAATGAATGGTTAATATAACTCTCACTTAAAAATGAATGGTTGAGATTAGATGGTTGAATGAATATCTACAAATTACAGGTTGTCTACAAATGACAACCCCAACTCTCCCATTATAATATTAGAGATTATGGAACCTTGTATTGTTCAATTTGACTAATGTATCTATATAATTATCTCTGACTTAAAACCCTCTCTAAATCACTTCTTGTGTAAAGAAAAACTGGCAATGGTATTAACTATCAGCCATAAATCATATCTAGGTAATGGCTAATCTTCTGCTAACAGTGTGTGACTTTCTTATATGTCTAATGTTCTTTCTGATAAAGATATGTGTACAACAGCCTCTTGACCTTTTCTATTCTAAACTCTTGATCACTCGTTGATTCTCCCTTGATTACCTCTTGAGATGTCCTATTCTAAACTCTTGATCTCTCATTGATTCTTGACTATTGACCTTTCCTACTCCAAACTCTTGAACTTGTACTGTATATATATTCAATTTCATCAAACTCTTTATGGTGTAGCGCCCCGATTTCCATATACTGGGAACCCGAGACACGAGCCAGGACCTTTTCATTCAATTAGTCACAATACACAGAAACAGGAAAATTTAAAAACTTTTTATTAACATAATATTACAGGCCACATGTTTCCACTAATACAATAAGTTACATCAGAGTGTACATGAATTAAAGATAAACATTGCTTTTTCACTTGTAGATCATGCCTCGGCTAGAGTCCTTCTGGTTCGCGATCTTGTGTCCACAACCTATTGAAGTGGGGACGTCAGTATTCACTGACGCTTAAAGGCTGATCATATAGCAGCGGATCTCCAAACAATATATATACAACTATAGTAAAATATGTCGGTGTAGTTTAAGTGTTCGTGAGTGCAATGATTAGAATCTAACAAATGTCAATCAAACTGGAATACCAATGCACTGTCAACTAAACTAGAACACTAATGTACTGTCGACTAAACTAGAATACTAATGCACTGTCAACTAAGCTAGGATACTAATGCCATGTCAACTAAACTAGGATGCTCATGTTCTAAGGTCAGCAAGTCTCCGAAAGCAACATGCAGCCCGTACTATATGCGACTCCATCTCAAGCCGTTTCTCCATATATAGGGATTGAACCCGCATTATGAATTCTAATTGCACACAACCTGTTCCTGACACCTACACGTGACTCGCGAGGCTGCAGATGTGGTCATGTGCCACTGTTGCATTTCGCCAGTGGTGTCTATGTTCGCCACCGCGACCCGGCTAACCGGACCTCACTCACAATAGACGAACCCAATGTATCGGGCGTCATTCCAAAAATCAAACTATAGGGTTTCGCAAGCACAGGGTAGCGCAAAGCCTACCCTGTGGCACCCTCTGGGGTATCGCAAGTGCAGGACTGCACAATGCATCCTGTGGCACCCCTAATCATGGTACTTCAGGAATTAACAGCGCGAGATACGCAACCCGTGTCCTCAACTTGTGAGACAGCACCGTACGTATCCCTTTGACGGGAAGGTACAACCCAATAACACCACCTAAGATCGGCCCTAAAGAAAGGTTTGGTCGTACGGTGCACCCTACTACCAACTCCCCTTCTTTCGGGCAAAAGGTTAAGTAATGATTTTATAAGTCACTATCCTAATGAGGTTATTATTTCTATGCAATCTTGCATAGTTTCCAATCATGGTCCAACTCGTGGTTCCTCGATCCAAGACTCTGGTAATAATATCTCTCTCACTCATTCCTACCCCTAACTCGGATTCTACCAACACTCTCGGCCCACGGTCAACCTACATTGGTTAAGATCCGTCGACACCCGAGGTGAGATCTATCCATTTTACTCTAAGGGGGTAGGATGTGGTCTTGATGGTCGATGACCCTTAGGGTACTTGAAGACCCTAAACTAGCTTTTTCTCAAGCTACAACTATTAGCACTTCTCAACCCTTATTGCTATGAATGAAGGGTGCTCATATGCTATGGTACCATACTAACATTAACTACAACAAGGTAGTTACTCCTACAATTTCCACATGGCTCTTTCTTATTACTTAACCTATGGCAATTCGATCATGGTATGCAATTGCAAGCATCAACCTACCACCACTAAAACATGGTATATAGAACATAACCCTCAACTTATAACATTCTTGATTGTAAATGTGATTAGCATACACTTGTAGCGTTCCCAAGCATGGATAAATATATAACTAGTATGAACATATAACATTCCCAAGCATGCATACATATAACTAGTATGAACATACAACATTCTCAAGCATGCATATATACTTCTGCATCATCCCTAAAATATGGTAAGTAATTTTACATCAATCCTACAACATTCTAAGCATATATATCATTCTTAACATGATAGATATATTTAGAATAAATCTTACAACATTCTAAGCATAAATATCATTCCTAACATGATAGATATTTTTAGAATAAATCCTACAACATTCTAAGCATAAATATCCTTCCTAAAACATGATAGGAATTTTAGAATGAATCCTTTAACATTCTAAGCATAAATAAATTAATCTAAGCATGGTAGGTATTTTTTAGAATGGATCCTACAACATTCTAAGCACAATTACATTAATCTAAACATGGTAGGATTTTTAAAATGAATCCTACAACATTCTAAGCATGGATAAAACATGATAAGTAATTTTAGAAGGAATCCTACAACATTTGAAGCATGAATATTGCTTCTAAACATGATAAGTATTTTAGAAGGAATCCTACAACATTCTAAACACAAATAAATTATCCTAAGCATGGTAGGTATTTTTAGAATGAATCCTACAACATTCTAAACATAAACAAAGTAATCTAAACATGGTAGGATTTTTAGAATGGATCCTACAACATTCTAAGCATAAACAAAGTAGTCTAAACATGGTAGGGTTTTTAGAATTAATCCTACAACATTCTAAGCATGTATAAGCTAATCTAAACATGGTAGGATTTTTAGAATGGATCCTACAACATTCTAAGCATAAACAAAGTAGTCTAAACATGGTAGGATTTTTAGAATTAATCCTACAACATTCTAAGCATGTATAAGCTAATCTAAACATGGTAGGGTTTTTAGAATGGATCCTACAACATTTGAAGCATGAATATTGCTTCTAAACATGATAAGTATTTTAGAAGGAATCCTACAACATTTGAAGCATAAATCTCATTCCCAAATATGATATAATAAATTCCACATCTACTATTACCACTTTAATTGAAACATACACACCTACTATTGCTATTTTAATTGAAGCATACACATTTACTACTACTACAACTTTATTTGAACATATATATCTACTACTACTACCATAAGCATCTACTAAAATTTAGCATAAATATCTACAACTAAATTACTACAAAAAGATCTTTATTAGCATAGGTTTCTTACTAGTGGACATAAAAGAGATCTTTTTGATCTTTTTACAACTAGTGTTTAGAAAAGAAAAGATCTTTTTATTTATTTATTCTACAACTAGTGATTTAGCTAGTTTCTTTTTCATACTTTAAGATTTAAAACTAAACAATAATACAACAAGTAAGAACACTTCATTTTTCAACATATGCTCTCTTTTAGTCCAAGGTTCAACATAGGTCCTACAACCAAAATGATTGTAAACAAATTCATATGCCTTATGTATGGGTTCACATTCAAGTCCTACAACCTTACATGGTTGTATGTAAAAGTTTATGTGCATGTATCCTTTTAGTCCAAGTAGTTAATTCTTTATCATACAACAACATACAATATAAGAACTCTTTTTAGGTGGGTTAACATACAACATAAAAATTCACTTAATAACCACACCAAAAAGAAAAGTAAACAAGAGGGTAAGAAGAAGAAGAACATCAAAACCATCATTCAAATGAACAAACAAACAAACAATTAAACAAACACAAACCTAGAGAAACCCCCACCTTGTTTCTTTTCTTGATGGAAGAACTAGACTACTCTCCTTCTTTCTCCTAGAACTCCTACCAAACCTACAAATAAAAACTCTCAAGTTAGTTCACTCATTCTTTTCCTTTCTTTCTTTCTTTCTTTTGATCTTTCTAAAATGAAACTAAGGAGAAGGAAGGGGGTATTTATAGGAGGAGAGAGTGGTGGAAAGTGTAAAATGGCACTCACACATTTGCACAAAACCCCTTCCTTATAATGGGGGCCGGCCATACCCTAGGGAAAGTAGGGGTGAGGTGGAGGGAGGTGTTATGTGGGGGAGGTGTTATGTAAGGGTTTCTAGAAGGGTTTTCTTAACCTTCTCATGCATACTTAACCTAGGTCAAACACTTATAAACCCTAACAATCTAATGGGTTTTGTCATAACAAAACAAGTGTTGTCCAAAAATACACAACACACAATTTGTATAATGTATTAATCGACATACTACTCGTACGTGCGCGCATATGTCCGTATACCGAAAATCTTCGCATAATCCGTATAAAAACAATTAAATCTCGGAAATAATAATAAAATAAATTTTATTATCAGTTCGGAAGATCACGGTATCAATTTGATACAATACGGATGTATACTGACTGATATCTGGGTACAGATGATGTCTATGAATAAACCGGGTGAAAATCACCAAAATATTCTAATTTTGGAATTAAAACAAAATAATAATAAAATAATAATTTATATACGGTAATATCCGTCCGGGATATTACATATGGTATCAGGGTTACCTTCCTGAACCTCTCTTATTCTTCCTCACAAAAACCCTAAGATTTCCTCATTCCCCCAGTCATGGCCAATGAAAACAATCAACTTCTCATACCAACACACTAGAACCCACGAAACCCCTTACTGTTATCAATACACACAAATCCGTGAAACTCACATCTACCAATTATCTCTCTTGGGAACTGCAAATTGAAGCCATTCTTATTGGATACGATTTACAACAATTTATTGATGGATCTCTCTCGGTACCACCTGCAACGCTCACCGTCAATGAATCTGCCACTCCCAATCCAGAATATCAAACCTGGCTTCGACAAGGCAAATTAGTTTTTGGAGCACTAGGGGGTTCTATCTCTCAAAATATCATACCTCTCCTCACTCAATGCAAAACATCTCGTGAGGCATGGACGATTCTTGCCAACACCTATACAAGGCCCTCTCGTGGTCACATCAAACAGATTATGGAATATATTAAGCATGCAACCAAAAGGTCACAAACAATCTCAGAATACATGCAATTCATCAAGACTTGAGCTGAAGAACTTGCCCTCTGACGAAGACATCACTGGGAAAATTCTTGATGGACTTGTTGATGACTACAAACTCATTATTGATGTTATCAATGCATGGGATACCACAATATCATTTGATGAACTCCATGAGAAGCTGATTAACTAAGAGTTGTCTTTCCGATCCCATCTCTACAAAATAGCTCCTCTTCCGGCCTCGGCAAATCCTGCTTCAACTCGGGCCAACTTTCGACTGAGTGGATCGGAAAATCAATGGTCGCGGGGACACACACCACCCAACTCGTATTTCAGGACTGATCGTCCCTCTCCTCGGACATATCTTGGATAGTGTCAAGGGTGTCGTGCTCAAGGACACAAGGTTCAGCAGTGTCCTCTGTTTCACTTGACACCCATGAAATTACAGTCCAATCCACCGCCATGAGCATCTCGTCCATGGCAACCTCGACCTCCGACTCCATGGAAACTATGTGCTAATGTTGCAATAACTGACAACTTCGAAGGCTCCAATTGGCTCATTGATAGTGGCGCATCACACCATGTTACCACCGACCTGAGTAATCTTTCCATTCATGCTCCTTATTCTGGGGATGACAACATTGTGATTGACTATGACATGGGTCTCCCTTGTGTTTCATTGATGATTTCAAATATTATGTTATTTTTTATGATCAATTTACAAAATACATGACTTTATCCACTTAAAAGAAAATCTGAAGTCTATAACGTTTTGTTCGCTTTAAATCACTGGTGGAAAACTACTTCAATCGAAAAATCATCACGTTTTATTTTGATAATGGTGGGGAATATCAAGAACTTTCATCATACCTAAGTTTTAGTGGGATATCTCACTTAACCTCCCCTCCACACACTCCTAAACACAATGGGTATTCTGAATGTCGTCATTGGCATATTATTGAAACACTAGGTATGCCCGTGGCACGTGCCTACGGCACGTATTTGGAACTGCATATAAATTTATTTGGAGTTATTTGGTTGGATGAACTGCATATAAATTTATGCATTATACATGCTAAGATCAATTATTCGTTAAATTGTTTCAGTTTTTTAGGAATTTATCTTTATTGCCCTTAAATATCTAAATATTGACTTATCCAATTCTTTCAAAAAGCTAGATTTTTTTAAAGAAATTTGAGAACATTAATTAAAAATATGCACCAAGACAGGAAAAAAAAAACTGATTGTAAACAAATACAACCACCTTTCTAATACAATCATCTACTATATACAGGCCTCCTTTGAAATTATATTGTTGATTCTCATTAAAGACTTTTGGTGGTTGATTCTCTCCTTTGGTGTGTTGGTGTAGGTAGTGATGCAAAACACTATATGATCTGAATAATTATTTCAGGCTTGTTGTATTTATTCTTGATTATATATCTATCATATCCAAGTTGGCGCGGCACCCCAATGCAGCCCTAGTTATGAATAGTGTGTTCTGAGCCTACTGGTTTTTTTTAAACCACACGTTCAGTGTCTGTTGTTCTGAGCTTACAAAATTTGAAACTTCATGTTCAGCTTATGTTTGTCTTGAGCGTACACAATTTGATACTTCATGTTCAGTTTCTGCTGTTCATTTTCTGTTTGTTCTGAGTTAACAAAATTTGATACTTCATGATGTGTTTTTGTTTGTTCTGGGTTTACCAAATTTGATACTACATGCTCTGTTTGTGTTTGTTATAAGCTTACAAAATTTGATACATCAGGCTCTGTTTGTGTTATTTATGAGCTTACAAAATTACACACTTCATGCTCTGTTTCTGTTTGTTCTGAGGTAACAAAATTTGACACTACATGCTCTGTTTGTGTTTGTTCTAAGCATACAAAATTTGATACTTCATGATCTGTTTATGTTAGTTCTGAGCTTACAAACTTTGACACTTCATGCTCTGTCTTTGTTTGACACTTCATTTGTAAAAAAAATATTAGCCATTTTACATGTCTCTAGCCAAATGACCAAGATATAGTTTGGAATCATAATAGATTTTAGGAAATTTTCTGTAAATTTCGACATAACCTCCCTTAAAATATTAGCCATTTTACAGCAATTCCTTACGGAATTCTGCTTACAATTAAAAATTTATCATCACAGTCAAGAAATATAAATCCTCCCGAGGTCAATCCAAGCAACATCACACAGACATTATATATATAGGGCTCTGGGAAGAAAAAATCTTCATATGACTAAGATACAAAAAAAAACCAAGATATCGTTTGAAAACCTAATAGATTTTAGAAAATTTAGTAAAAATTTTGACAGAACCTCCCCTAAAATATTAGCCCTTTTACAGAAATTCCTTACGGAATTATGCTAACAATTAAATATATGACATCACAAGCAATAAATATCAATCCCCCCCAGGCGAAATCAAGTAACATCACACATGCATCATATATATAAGGCTCTGGGGGAAAAAATCATAATATAATGCAAGATACAAAATAAAAATCAAAAATTCGTTTGAAAACGTAATGGATTTTTTGGAAAACCTTCGAAAAACCTTTCGAAAACCAAACACAGAACCCAATACTCCACAAAATTGCGGGTACGGGTATTAACATAACTATATTATATCATCACAATATAATCTCCCAAATTGCGGGTACTTACATAATCTCCCAAATTGCTAAATATTACAACTATTACATCCTTTACCAAAATATACACCAACCAACCGAATGACCAAAAAAAAAATTACAGTGTTGTAGAAAAACACAATGCTTCAAGTCTTCAAAAATGGGACCAAACAGTGTACCTAAATAAACAGTAAGAGTTTTGAAACAAATAGTAAGAATTTACAATAATCAATCAAAACAATGAGTTTTAAAACTAACAAACAACGAACAATAACTAACAACAAACAGCAAACAAAAACCTTTACATGGAATAATACAAAAAAGATAAAAAAACACATTCAGTCAGGACTATTCAGGGTATCTTCACTTAAGGGTATCTTCACTTTTTTCCTTTTTGTTCTCTTTCCCTTTTTTTCAATATTGAGAGGTAAGATGTTTGAACTAAAGATACTGGTGTCATGTGAGTGGAAAGATCTGTGTTTGTCTTGAAGATGAAATAATTAACTTGTTGCTAGTTACGTACTTTTGATTGGTTTGATGTGGTAAAATGCAACAGAGATTTCTTATTTAATTGATCAGTTATGAGAAGATAACATCGACTTTCTTTATCTTATCTTTTTCTCCAAGAAAAAAAGAACGGCAGTGTTTTTTGCTACATGAAGAACAGCTCGATCAGGTTCTAGTTGCATAATAATAGGTTTGTATCAGTAATTTTTCCTGTAGCAATTATGCATTTGAACTAATTTAAAGTGCTTAATTCTAGGTTTCAGTTAGATACTTTACGCACAAAAAATTAAAGAAAATTTTGGAAAGAATACAGATCAGATAAGAAGTTCAAAATTGGTATTCACTCGCATTGATTTTTGATAGTTGCATGGAGTAAATTAAGAAAATTCTTGACACAAGAAAATTCTGCATAGTTCTAAAGTGTGCATATTTGATAGTTTTAATTCTAATTTTTAAATTGCAATTCTAGGTTATTATAGATTTTAAGAAGGAGAATTAACTGATACCTGAATTGACAGGCCTATAAAATTTCAGGTATTTATGGTTCAGATAATTGATATACACTAAATTCAGATAATTGATATGCAGCAGAGAGATGATTTTAAAAAGTACATCAATCAATTAAGGTTTAACTATGTCATTCAATATCAATCATCTTCAGTCATCTTCAGTTGCCACACTACTTGTTCTGTTATTCACTTGCCTACGGGAATACTAATGTCAATGACATATGTCATTCAATGACCAATTTTGTTCAGGTTATAATATGATCAATTCTCCCTCTAAGGCAATGTAAGAAATTTTGTGCAGGTTATATGATCAATTGAGGAATATACCATTCAAACAATGCTTCACTATCATCATACAAATAGTTGCTATCAAAACTGAGAGAAAGCATCTAAACTTGCCTCTTCCAAGCTAGACTAAAGTGACCTTAATTAATGAGACAGTGAAGAGAAATTAGAGGTAAACCTGATCATTGCTACAGTCTACAATCCATCACTTTTTCTTACCAGTTCTCCTTATATCCACAATTTTAATGATCAAGTCTTTTGCAACTCATCGCTACAATCCATGACTTTTCCACCTTATCCCCCTCATTTCATCTAAAAAAATTCTAAATTCTGGTTTGATTACTAAAATTCTAAACCATTTCAGACACTTTTCCACCTTTTGCAAACCTTGATTTTTTGAGAATTTTTTTGCAGTAATATGAATTCTAAAATTGTTTTATGCAGTAAAAGAGTGGATAAAACAATAATTTGGGAAATTAATATGACAGGAAGAGGTTGACTACTAATTAGAAGAAACTTAATCGGAGCCAATTGCAAGTATCAGGAAAAAAATGAATAAAAAAGAATATGATTCGATTATAATTTTCAAATAATTAAATTAAGTGAAGGAATAATACCGGAGAAATTCGATGATTTGGATGAGATTTAATCTTCTTCTTCCTCCTTTTCCTCTTCTTCTTCTTCCTGTCTTGTAAAATATTGGGCAGCGGGCGGCAACAGAGAGGCGGAAACACCTATAAATTTTGAATGATGAAAACTTTAAAACCAAGATTAGATGCACAATTAGATGGAAAACAGTATCAATTACGAATAACACTTACAAACAATCAATCCTAAAATTAGATGCATAAATTAGATGGAAAACATTATCAATTTCGAGTACCAAGTGCGTGTACCCAAATTATGATGGAGTACCATTTTTGTCATTAAATACGAAGGAAAGAAAGAAGTAGAATAAACTTGCTAACCTGACCCTTCTTCTGGTGATCTTAACCAGAACAGAAAGGTGAAGTTGGAGGTAAATTTCAACTTTGGTCTACTTTGCTCAGGTAATAGGAAACATGTCGAAATAAGCATGCATATTTACAAAAAATGGTAGAAGGTAATGTACAAAGTACCTGATTAGTGGACAAAAATTGAATTGGGAGGTTGTAATCAACAATCCATCGAAGTCCTGCTTAAAATGAATAAAGAAGTAGGAATTAGAGAAAAGATACTCAACTATAGAATATAAACTCGAGAAAATGTAATATGAAAGAAAAAGATCATTTCAAGTTTTCACAAAGTAAATGGTTATCTTTTTATATGTATTACTTTTGCTTAAGTGGTCGATTTCACTTCGCATTAGTGTCTGTGCGCGCGTGCATTTGCGGGTGCGGGTGCTCACATTGCTCTCGTCATATCTAGTTTCGACTATTTATGTAGATATGAGGTATCAAAGTAACTACAAAATGAAGATTCCACACCCCCAAGTCAGATTTGGGGCAAGTAGACTCACATTAATTTGTAACAGATAACATGAACAATTTGTACATATAGAGTTAAGTTGCAAAACATCAAAAAAAATATGCATAACAAATAAATATTTGCTACAGCCAGATACTTTATAAACATACATTTCACATGTTCTTACTTGCACGTTCATATGCATATCCAGCCGCCCATCACCAAGAACACTGAACCCTCTCTTCGCATATTCACCTACCCATTCCAAACACAAAAACAACTTAAGAATCACACAGATTTCGTGCACTACCAAAATAATTCATCAAACAGATGTCGTCGGTGCAAGTTTTACATAGTTATCATTAAATGTAATTCTGAAATACTGTAAATCTTCTCTCCTAAAAAAATAGATAAAGGCTTAATTAGTTAATTAATCCTTATTTAAAAAGAAACTTGTAAAATGCAATAAAAGGAAAATGGGGATGCATTCTCATTATTTAGAATGAGCACACTATCAATATTGACATTATAAATGCCTCGAAAATTATGCAGTTCACTCAATATGTAGAAAAGTATATATTGCTTGCTCTAAACATAAACTTGCACCTATAGATATGTGTATAGGGTTCCAGCACAGATCTCGAGAAAAATATTACCTTAGGTGGCAAAAAACTTCCCGCTTTTTTGCATTCCATGGAGTCAACTGGAGCAACATCAGAAGCCCTCATTTTCATGATTCCCTCGAGAACTTCTTCCCAATTTGCAGGTGGTCCTGATAAAGAGGTTTAGTTCAGAGACAATTAGGTAAAAAAGGGAATTGTAGTTTATAAACTACAACTGTAGCTTGTTAGGATAAGCTGAACATTTTTGTTTAATGCTTATGTGTCTCCTATGCATTTCGGGGTTGTCAGAAGGAATTTTTCTTTGAATCCATGGAATATGCTGGTGAAAGTTTTGCCCTAACTGGAGGACCATTTCCTTAAGGAAACAAAAAATAGCATAAATATCAATAAGATGCATCCTAGATAATAACTTAGAAGAAATCTCATAAAGACGCACAACTAAAGATACTTTTACTAAATCTCATAAATAGCAGAGAGAGTTGAGTGAACTTGTGAAGAGAATTGAATGAAATGAGGTTGTATATATAGAATATGTATTTCTTCAATTTCCCAAAATACCCCCAAAACTAGCTAGTATAAATCCGTTGGGGAGGTATTTTGGTAATTTTACATACCCTTTTTTAATATGGTTCACACCATTGTTTCATATGGTGAAACTATTTTACCAACCAAGCATGAATTATATGCTTAATCTTTGGTTAAAAAATGGCAGCACAATGGGTTCACACCAATGTTAAAATTTCAACCTTTAATGGGTTCACATTTCCATGTTTTTCATATATGGAAGCTTCTTCCAAGAATGTGAGGGCAGACCATGTGTTTCATGCACAGAAACTGCTTCGAAAAAGGTTAGGTTGACGTTTGTATTCAAGGCACTATCAACAATTAGTGAATTTGTAATGGAGTTCCAATGCATGCATGATTTCTACTACATGTACACTCCAAAATGAGCATTCCATCAATTCTCAACATATATTTAATTCATCAACTCATCAATTGCATCAATTTTTATGAGTGGAGGCCATATTTTTCTTGGTATTTTTTTCTTACATATTTCAAAGGGTTGAAATTTAAATTTGCAAATGTTTTCATAAAAACACAGGGAAAAGAAGTTCAAATTTTTAGAGGTACTGTCTAGAAGCTGTATATCTGTTATCAGATAGGAGTTCAATCGTCACATTCTGAATCCATTAAATACCTCCTTTTAATAAAATTGTTTAATTGGAAGTTCAAACTTACACACACATATACAGATTCGTGGCACGTGTATGCACATGTTAAATAGAAACAATAGCTTGATGAATGATAAAACATCTGATTTCAATGAAACTGAAGATCTTAAATGGGTTAGGAAAATCAGATGGATGGCTATGATCAAATATATTAGAGGGAAACCTCTTGATGCATGGTCATGATTTAATGATAACTTCATGTCCCTGTGAACCATCAATTTGGGGTTATTATAGTCGGGTTGTAACAGAACTGCTGCTCTAAGTTTCCATGGGATACAGTTAAAATTTCAAATGAGAAATAGTGTTTAAATAATTATTTGTGGTGTTGAGAACTCAACTGCTAGTGTTAAATCTTCATCAACCAAAATGTTTCTACTCTAGTTAATCCTTGGCTTGGTCAAAGTAGGATACCAATCAATTCATCAAACTAAACTGAGGCATGTTCTCTAGAGATACATATCATATATCATATATGGAACAGAAATTCTACTCCTTCAACAATAATCAACTCTTCTATAAATAGTCTAAAGACTATGTTACCTAAATAAGTTTAAACTCTTCCAAACTTTAAAACATTTTGAAGAACTCCCTTTAATGTATTACAGCCACCAAAACATAAATCGAAATCCCTCAACCCTCACAGCCACCAAAACATTTTGGTGCATTTCACCTTTTGAAACAACAAATCTAAACTGCATTATGAACCTCTATTGTTGATTCACCAAGCTATCAATATTGTTCATGGTAAGCAAAACACTAACAACTATAAATCAATTAAACAATTACTTACTCGAAGATTCTTCAACAATTCTTCGATCCGAGCCAGCCCCTCATCATCATGCTTGCAATCTCATTCTCCATCTCATCATGCCCCTCTATAATCTGAAACCAACAATTCTTCAGAACCAAAATCTAAAAAATCAACAGTTCCTCAGAACCAAAAATTAAAAATTAAAAAATTTAAAATGCATACAGCAGCGGAGGGCCGGCAGTGTCGAAGGTGCAGTCGACGAAGGAGCGGAAGGTGGACAGGCGTCAGACTTCGAGGACCTCACCTTCGGTGGTCGATTGGCCTTGGCCTTGGCCTTGGACTGTGGGGGTTAGAGAGAGACGATGAGAGAGGGGGGGATTTCGGGTTGGAGGAGAGAGAGACAGAGAGGGGGGGATCGACGTGAGAGAGAGACGGGGGATAGATGTGGGAGAGAGAGAGAGACGCGGGGGGAGGGGGGAGCGATGAGAGAGAGACGCGGGGGAGGGGATCGATGAGAGAGAGGTGGGGGTGGGGGTTTCGGGAGCGATGAGAGAGAGCGAGAGAGAGATACAGCTCAGGAAGATAGAGAGGGGGGGGTATTGAAATTTTGGGCGGAAAAATATGTTTTGTGAGAGTAGATCTGGTCCATTGATTTTGGGAGAGATTGAATGTGAGCCACTTGATAGCTTTCATTGTAATTTATTACATAGAGGCTTCTCACTCATCTCATATGCTTCCATGCCTTTGTCATATGCATTCTCCACTGCTGTTTATCTCATTAATCGTCTACCCACTCCCATAATCCAACTTCTATCATCGTATGCAAATTTCTTTGGCACACCTCCCAACTACTCCAAACTTTGGAGTTTTAGTTGCTTATGTTATCCTAGGTTTCGTTCATATTCGTCTCACAAGCTATCTCTCCATTCCACTCCCTTGTGTCTTTCTTGGTTATTCCTTCACCCAGAGTGCCTATCTTTGTCTTGATCCTATAACCTCACGTTTTTACACATCTTGTCATGTTAAATTTGTCGAGTCAATTATGCCCTTCAAAATCATTCATACCAATCTTCCTTGTCCTTCCTCTTCCACGTCCTATGCCTGATTACCTTTGAGTCATCGTCTTCGGCCACCATCACACCATCTGTCACTCTCGAACCTATCCCTTAAGAGGATTCCACTCACAACTCCACAACCATACCCACCGTAATCATTTTCCTATATAAAAATACCTCTCTCCCCACCAAATCCGAGACTCAGTACCGCGGCTCCACCTTCACCATACTGCGGCACCCAACAGCCACCCGAAAACCTACCTTCTGAATCTAACTCACCCATAACCCAATCACCACACCCCCTAGGCCCGACACCTATTCCTCTCTCCACATCAAGATATAGTTACTCGAACCAAAAATAATATCCACAAACCAATCCAAAAACAAAATCTCACTGCCAACTTTCCACCAACCTTGACCTTGAACCTTCTACAGTGACCCAGGACATCAAAGATACCAAATGGAGTTAAGCCATGTCTAAGGAGTATGATGATCTTGTTCAGAATGGGACATGGGACCATGTTCCATCTCATCTATCCCAAAATGTTGTTGGTTGCAAGTGAATTTTTTGAACTAAACATTGATCTAATGGTTCTGTTGACAGGTACAAAGCACGCTTAGTTTCCAAGGGGTTCCACCAATGCCCTGGTATTGACTATCATGACACCTTTAGTCCTGTTGTCAAACCAACAACATTACGACTTGTTTTCTCTCTTGTCGTCACTCGTGGTTGGTCATTACGATAACTTGATGTCAACAATGCCTTTCTCCAAGGCTTTCAATCTGAGAATGTCTTTATGGTGCAACCAAAAGAATTCATTGAAAAAGACCATCCTCATCATATTTGTAAACTGCGCAAAGCAATATACGGCCTCAAACAAGCCCCTCGTGCATGGTACCATGATCTACATCAGTTTCTCATTACCTTCGACTTCACTAACTCTCATGCTGACACATCACTTTTTATTATAATGCTTCTAGCATCATGATATATCTCTTGTTCTATGTTGATGACAACATTATCATCGGAAACAACGATGCAACAGTACACAAGTTTATTCATCTTCTCTCCAACAGATTCTACCTCAAGGATCTTGGCCCACTTTCATATTTCCTTGGAGTTGAAGTCATTCCAGATTTGCAAGGGATCTTTCTTTCTCAACGGCGATATATCCATGATCTCCTTACTCGCACTCACATGTCTGATGCCAAGCCTGTATCTACGCCACTTGCTACTACTCCAACTCTTACTCTTCACTCTGGCGCATCCCTATCTGATCCAACTGAATACTAAGCTATTATTGGCAGTCTCCAATACTTATCTCTCACAAGCTCGAACATTACTTACATGGTTAACAAGTTATCACAATTCATGCACTACCCCACGACTGATCTTTGGAATGCAGCAAAGCATCTACTATGGTATTTTTATGGTACTGTTACTCATGGTGTTGTTATCTACAGTAACTCTCCACTGTCACTTCATGCTTTTTTGGATGCAGGCTGGGCTGGCAACAAGAATGACTTCAGCTCCACAAGTGCTTATCTCATTTACATTGGTCCAATCCAATCTCATATAGTTCAAAGAAACAAAGGACTGTGACTCGCTCTTCTATGGAGGCTGAGTACCGAGCTGTTGCTACCAAAATTACTGAAATTGGCTGGATTTTTTCTCTACTCATGAGCTTCATATTTCCCTACCTCAACAACCGGTTATCTACTGTGACAATGTTCGTGCAACAAATTTATGCTCAAATCCAGTTTTTCATTCTTGCATGAAACATGTTTTTCTTGACTACCACTTCATTCGAGAACAAGTTCAATGGAGTTCTCTTCGAGTGGCCCATGTTTCCTCTGCTGGTCAACTAGCTGATGTGCTTACCAAACCTATTTCCCGCTCTTGCTTCCAACAATTGGCAAACAAGATTGGAATCACCTTATTGATGCTGCTTGTTTTCGGTGCGAGAGCAACATGTGTGAGTTCTTGTAATTTGTAAAGTGGAAGGGACAGGTCTCAACCGCAGATTTGGTCAGTTTCTGGAGGTCGGCTCGGAAGGGTAGCTGGTGGCTAGCCGACCCAAACACCTGCAAAGTGCCTAGAAACACCGGGAGAAGTCCCGATGACAGGCCCTCCATTGATGTAGTCAGTCACTGGAAAATGGAAGGAAGCTATGGTTCAAGTGAGAAATTTGGGATTGCCTTCTTTAAGGAGGAGGGGGATTGGTATTTGTAGGCAGGGAAAAAGGATATCTGTCCCTAATGGGCTGTGCTAGACCCGTTTATCTGTGAGCCTGAAGTTGTAGAAGGCCCGTTGGACTTTTAGACCTGATGATCTGAGATGAGCGAATATTGAGGAGATCAAATGGCCCTGATTGAGTCACGTCACTTATACCCACATCATAAGCCTCCCACTCCTAGAGGGTTGTACATCAGCCATCGAGAAGTAGTTCATTCTTATGAGAAGATCGGAGAAAAGCACTTTTGCAAAGATGAGATAGTGAGCTCCCTAGACAAGTGTTTGGGGTCGGGCCGAGCCGAGCATGGTGGGTTAGTGCCGAGCCCCGATCTTGGGGGGTCGATGCGAGCACTTCGAGCGATGCACTTTCTGAGAGGAAGTTGTGTGCCTGCTCGAGGTTTATGCTGAGCTACGAGACAGTAGCTCGCTCGGGTTCGGTGCCGAGCGCTTCAAGGGAGGCACTTTCTGAGAGGAAGTTATGTGCATGCTTGTGATTTATGCCAAGCTCCAAGCCAGTACCTCGCTCGGGTTCGATGTCGTGCGCTTCGAGTAAGGCACTTTCTGAGAGGAAGCTGTGTGCCTACTCTAGGTTTATACCGAGCGTCGAGCCTGATGACCTTGCTTTGAGGCCCTTTTTGTGAGAAAGCTGGTTGCCTGCTCGAGGCACATTCCGAACATTGAGCCAGATGGCCTTGCTTTGAGGCACTTTTTTTAGAAAGCTGGTTGCCTGCACGAGGTACATGCTGAGCATCGGGCCTGATAACCTTGCTTTGAGGCACTTTTAGTGAGAAAGTTGGCTTCCTGCTCGAGGTACATGCAGAGCGTCGAGTCTGATGGCCTTAATTTGAGGCACTTTTTGTGAGAAAGTTGGCTGCCTGCTCGAGGCACAAGTCGACATCGAGCCTGATGGCCTTGCTTTAAGGTGCTTTTTATGAGAAAGCTGGTTGCATGCTCGAGGCACATGCTGAGCGTAGAGCCTGATGGCCTTGCTTTAAGGTACTCTTAGTGAGAAAGCTGATTGCCTACTCGAGGCACATGCCGCTCGTCGAGCCTGATGACCTTCCTTTGAGGCACTTTTTGTGAGAAAGCTGGCTGCCTGCTCGAGGCACATACCGATCATTGAGCTTGATAACCTTCCTTTGAGGCGCTTTTAGTGAGAATTTTGGCTGCCTGCTCGAGGCACATGCCAAGCGTTGAGCCTGATGGCTTTTCTTTGAGGTGCTTTTAGAGAGAAAGCTAGCTTCCTACTCGAGGCACATGCCGAGCGTCGAGTCTGATGGCCTTGCTTTGACGCACTTTTAGTGAGAAAGCTGGCTTCCTGCTTGAGGCACATGCTTAGCGTTGAGCCTGATGACCTTGCCTTGAGGGAGCCATGTTGCTCTATGACTAGCCAAAAGCTTGTTTCTTTGAAGGTGGGCTCGAAGTGCATGTTGTGGCTCGAGCATTTTGGACTTGGAGAAAATTTGGACTTGGAGAGGAATTGCACTGCATGTTGACCACTCCTATAGTGACACGTGTGATGCTGACATCACGCTTGCAGAATTTGAGGAGTCGCAGGATTTGCGGAAATCGAAGAGTCGCTGGGTTCACTATATATCCCCAACCCCCTTCTCATTTTTCACTTTAGCTCTCTCTCTTTCTAAGTTCCCAATTTTTTCTCTGTAGCACAGTACAAACACCATAGGTGACCTTTTCGGCAAACTTTCTGGCTATTTAAACAGGTTAGTAATTTTTTTATGTCGAGGGCTTTGTCTGGTTTGTCAGCCTCCACATCGGTTCGGTGTGACGGCCCACGTTTTTCCGACTCAACGTCTTGGGAGACAAGGGAGATGGTTTACGATGTCAAGCCACTTCACAGCAGAATGCCTTTCGTAGTAGAGTTGACTGATTCGGAAGGAAGTGTGCGAATGGAGGAGGAGGGCGATGACGTGGAAGTGGTTGGATGAGTGGAGGACAACATAATTGAGGGAGTGGAGGAAGATGAGGTATTTAAGGTCGACCCCTTGGACGAGAACCCCAATCTGATGCCTTTGGTGATGCCTTCCCTCCCAAAGGGCTCTCGTGTCCGACAAAAGAAAATGAAGTGGATTCTGCCGGACAGTCCGGATGAGAAGGCTCCGAAAATCAGGCTCGACGTTCCATCCCTTCGGCAGCCGAGCTCAATTAGAATGTATCCGGACGACTTCGAGGAATTAGTCCGCTACGGGGTGCAACCATCTTTGTCCAGTCAAATGAAGATCTCCATGAGAAAAAATGCCAATTATCTTGATCGTAGACGATCTTCCGGTCATCCGAGCCAGCTACTTCATTGGTCATGAGTATGAGTTGTTGATCCCCAACCCCGGGCTCCCCCCTATGGATAACTTAGCACCCTACTTCTGTGTGTTTACCGTGGACGTGCTCAGCTCGGGCTTGTGTCTGCCTATCGACCCATTCATCCAGAAGGTGCTGTCATTAGCATCGTTGAGTCCGATGCAATACGGGACAAACTCTTGGAAGCAGCTCATGTGCTTCATGCTGCTTTGCAAGGAGAGAGGCATGCCCCTAAGGTTGAATTATTTCCGAACTGTTTTGGGTATCACCTCATTGGGCGAGTATGAAGGGATATACTACATTTTGCCCCGCCAAGGGAAGAAGGTTGTCCATAATCACCCAAACTCGATAAAGGGGTGGAAAGGAAAATACTTCTTAGTTCGGAGTCAGACACCCTGGGTGGTACCTACGAAGTTGAACTTCTACAAGCCCAACTTTAAGGACCCCTGAAAGGCCGATCTGATGGCAGAGGAGTGGGTGGAGGTCGATCGAATATGCGCGGGCAACAGCATCGGTGGCCAAATGTGACGAAGAGGCATCTAGCTTAGATCGGACTAAGCCTCGTTCATTCTAGTATGTCGTTCGTTTACTTTTTATTGAAGTTTTTTTCCTTCATCTTATGCACTTCTCTTTCTTTTGGAGATATGGACGCTGTAGAGATCATCGAGAAGAGGGCCATGTTTAAGAAGAAGAAGGCTGATCAGGCCGAAAAGGAGAAGCAGGGGAAGGCCTCTTCCTAGGGGGTTCTGAAGAACCTTCCCACCCGGTGGCAAAGAGGTAGAAGACTCGGGCGGTCCCGAGCACTCCCGACTTCTCCGAGGCGGCCCCAAGCTCCAGCAACCTAAAGGTTATTAAGGTTTTGAGGGTTGGCCTTCCTCCTATCAATCCTGAGGCCCAAGAGGTCATGGGAGACATGGGGCTCCAACTGTGGGCCCCTGACTGGGTCGTTCGGGTCGCCGATACCCTGTCCGAGGGTCCCGTGGCGATCAAAGTGGTCGAGAAACTTGCTTCGCCTTAGGACCGAGAGGCCATGGAGTGCGAGACCATCGAGTCCAGCTACATGAAGGGGGCTCAGATGAGCGTGCAGATAATCTTTATTCCGCTCTGATTCCCTTGTATTTTGGTTGCTATTTTTCGTTCAAGTCTTATTCCTTCGGTTGTTAGCGTGCATGGCGGGTGCTCAGGTGATGAAGCTGCATCACTAAGAGCTGAAGAGGGAGGTGAGGAACGTTCAACTCTATGAGAGAGAGTTGAAGGACCTGAAGTTGAAGCTGATGGAGGCTGAGTCCCAAAATCAAGCCCTTTAGACCGAGCTGGCTTCCCAGGCCGATGCCAGCATGAAGAGGGAGGGCCACTTAAAGAAGGTGGCCACCCGTGAGATACAAAAGATCAAGCGGGCCAGCACAGATAAGGTCATAGAGGCTCAAGACGAGGTGTACGCCCGGGCGATCGAACACGTCAAGTACTACCACCCCGAGCTGCAGCTTGATGAGTTCAACTACTACATGAAGCTACCCGACCACCCACCGACTCTCGGAGGCGGTGGTGATGAAGACGTTGTTGTAGCCGACCTTAATGCCGAGATCGCCGCCGAAGAAGTGGTTCGCCTAACTTCTGAACAGCAGTCCATGTATTTGCTTTCCCCGCTCTTTCTTCTTGGTATTTTGTAATTGCCTAATGCGGTGGCCGCTGCTCCTTTGTATGAAACTTTTGAGTAATGAAAAGAGTTTTCAGCCGGACCTTTTGACTTGTAAGATTTTGTGAATTTAACCAAGTACATAGGGCTCGGAATGATGTTTCTTTTGTCTCTGCCAAATGGATGCACCCTCTGGGGTAGGCCCAGGTCATGCCGAGATGGCGCGGCTTAGGGGTAAGGTCACAGCATTAGAGTCCGCACTGACCCTGTACCGTAAAGGGGCTCTTTATTGAGAGGCAACTGTTCAATACTTTATGGATAAGTCAAATGGACTTAGCTTGGAGTCAGCACGCTTGAAGAAGTTGATAGCCGACCGCAACTTGGGGAGCGCGGAAGTTGCATTTTCATCGTCTAGCACTTCCACCCAGTGACCATTGTCCGAATTTTTATTCTATGAGGTCATTATAGGGAAAGAGTTAGAGATACAACGGTACAGGATAATGCTTGGGATGTCTGGATCCCGATCTGTTTCTTTGGAGGGGGTCGACCGTTCTGCCCGGGTCTCGTTATCGACCCTGCGGAGGGGGGCCCATGAGGCCAGGTGACGCCCAGAGCTCTATTGCGGGTGTGTCCACCTTAGTGACCCCGGAGGATCCTGCAGAGAAACAAACTCGTTCAATCGGCCTTGAACTGGTATGTACCCTGCAGCCCCGGAGTAGTTTTCTTAGGTCGATTGTGAGTGATGTAACAATCTCACTGATTGTATCGATATACTTCCATTGGTTGTAATAATAATAAAAAGAAAAATAGTAGTGAATTGCTTCCTGTGGGTTTTTTGTTTGCCTCAGTCTGATCTGTTCCGTATGAGTAACTATCCTAGATTTTTGGAGTGCGAGCCAAGCGGTGAGGATGTGAGAGATCTCTCGTAGGTTATCAAAGTCCAAGCCGAGAGGCAGGGACGTGAGAGATTGAGGAAATTCTCGTAGGTGGTTGAAGTCCAGCCGAGTGGCAAGGACGTGAGAGATTGAGAAATCTCTCGTAGGTAGTAGAAGTCCAAGCCAAGGGGAGAGAACGTGAGAGATTGAGAAATCTCTCGTAGGTGGTCGAAGTTCAAGCGGAGAGGTGAGGATGTGAGAGACTGAGAAATCGCTCGTAGGTGGTCGAATTCCAAGCTAAGGGGCAAGGACGAGAGAGATTAAGAAATCTCTCGTATTTGGTCGAAGTCCAAGCCGAGAGGCGATGACGTGAGAGATCGAGAAATCTCTCGTAGGTGTCGAAGTCCAAGCCGAATGGCGAGGACGTGAGAGATTGAGAAATCTCTCGTAGGTGGTCAAAGTCCAAGCCGAGTGGCGACGATGTGAGAGATTGAGAAATCTCTCGTAGGTGGTCAAAGTCCAAGCTGAGTGGCGAGGACGTGAGAGATTGAGAAATATCTCATAGGTGGTCGAAGTCCAAGCCGCATGGCAAGGACATGAGAGATTGAGAAATCTCTTGTAGGTGGTCGAAGTCCAAGCCGAGGGGCGAGGACGTGAAAGATTGAGAAATCTCTCATAGGTGGTCGAAGTCCAAGCCGAGGGGCAAGGACGTGAGAGATTGAGAAATCTCTCGTAGGTGATCTTTAGTGAGATCCAGTTGCTTGCTCGATGTTGAGTTTTGATATGTGTACATGTTTTGAAAAGAAATTTCAATTCTTTATACATGTTTACACTTGGTTACAACATAAAAAAGGCGCCATGCCTATTACAATTACGGATGCCTCTCCTCACAGAACTTGATAAGATGCTCTGCATTCCAAGGTCGCTTGACTGCCTTGCTCCCCAGGTCTTCGAGTCAGTACGTGCCTGAACGTACCACTTGGGAGACCTTATACGAGCCCTCGCAGTTCGGGCCAAGTTAACCCTTTTGCTAGGGGTCGGAAATAGCGAGCCTCCTGAGTATGAGATCGCCCTCCTTAATGTCAGGTCGGACGGACCTTCTTGTTGTAGAACCTATCAACTCGCTGTTGATAGATGGCTGGTCGGATGGTGGATCTTTTGCAGATTTCATCGACCATAGGACGCTGGGATGGCGGATCTTTTGTGGATTTCATTGACCAAGTTGGCCCTGAGGTTTCTCAAGTTGGATTCCTTATTGAAGCCCATGATCTTTGGCAAAGGGTGCCCGATCTCTAGTGGGATGACAACCTCTATCCATATGTTAGATTGAAGGGGGACTCGCCCGTACGGATTCTTTTTGTTGTTCGATATGACCATAGGATGCTCGGCAGCTCATTGGCCCACAGTCCTTTGGGAGATTGGTCTAATCATTTTTTAGGCCTTCAAGAATCTGGCAGTTGGCAATTTCACCTTGGTCATTCGATTGGGAGGAGCTATTGATGAGAACCGTTGTTGGATGTCGATGTCCTCACAGAACTTTCAAGAATTTTTGCTTCCAAATTGAGTCCCGTTATCTGTGATGAGCATGTGCGAGATACCGAACTGAAAGATGATGTGCTTCAAGAAGAATTGTTGGGATTGATGCTCGGTGATTGTGGCAGGGGGTTCGGCTTCGACCTACTTGGTGAATTAATCGATGGCCACGATGTGGAAACATCTTTGGCCTGTGGCCTTCGGAAATGGGCCGACCAAGTCTATTCCCCACATGGGGAAGGGTGCTGACTGGTTAGCGACCTAAGTTTGGCTTCGGGTAAGTATCTGATGGAAGGGAATCTCTAGTAGGGGCCGCATTGCTTAAAGAGATCACTGGCATCTTGCAGTATGGTCAGCCTACAGTACCCGTAGTTGAGCACCTTCCTCGCGAGTGACCTGCTACCCATATGGCACCCTTTAACTCCCTCGTGTAACTCTTCCAACACATACTTCGCTTCATCAAGACCCAGGCATCGGAGGTAAGGTCTACCGTCCACCCTGGTGTATGAGCGTTTGAAGAGGATATTATCAATCAAAGTGAACCGTTGTGACCGGAACCTTATCTTCCTAGCTTCGACGGGGGTCTTCATGTAGTTGGCCTTCTGCCAAGAATTTTTGGATGTGGGCCATCTAATTATGTGACTGCATGCCCGTATTGAGGCAGAAGACCTCGGGCTTCTCGATGCTTGGATCATAGAGGACCTCGATGAGGACCGTGTGGTCGAGGCCCTCGAAGGCCGATGAGGCGAGCTTGGACAAGGCATCAGGGAATCTGCTCGACAACGACGTGCTTAAAGGCTTCCAGGAAGAGTTTGACGCACGCCAAGTAACGGACCATCCAAGCAGCACAGGCCTTGTAATCCCTGATATTTGGCCAACCATGAGCTGAGAGTCGCTGAAAGCCCTTGTTCATCTTGCTCCCGCATTGCGGGCAAGTGTGAGGCCAGCGACTATTGCTTCGTATTCCGCCTCGTTATTAGAGGCCTGGAAATTGAGGCATAAGGAATATTGGAGGACGAAATTGTTGGGGCCACGAAGTATGACGCTTGCTCCGCTTCCGCCCTCGTCGGACGATCTATCAACATGAATCTTCCAAGTGGGATTCGGCTCTGGGATGTCGGGTACTTCGAAAACGATACACTCTGTGATGAATTCTGCGAGGGCTTGCCCCTTGATGGCTATCCGAGGTTGGTAGATGATGTCATGTTGGCTCAGCTCAATCGACTACTTGATTAGTCACACAGAATTTTCTGGTTTGTTGAGGACGAGCTTGAGCGGCTGATCTATTAGGACTTGAATGGAGTGAGCTTCAAAATATGGTTGGAGTTTTCGAGCGGCCATTACCAATGAGTAAGCAACTTTTTCCATTCGGGCATATCGGAGTTCCACAATGTGTAGGTCTTTGCTGATGTAATAGATGGGCTTCTAGGCCCCATCTTCCTTCCTGACAAGTATGACTCTGAGCGTGTGTTCAGATGCAGCCAGATAGAGGTAGAGGGGCTCTCTCCCGGTTCTGGTTTGTTGAGAAACGGGGGGTTGGCCAGTTAGGTCATCAGCTAGTCCAAGGCCTGCTACTGGGGTTCTTCCCATTCAAACCCTTTAGCCAGCCGGAGGGCTTTGAAGAACGGGAGTGACTTTTCACCGCATCTGGAAAGGAAGCGGCCGATGGCCACCAACCGACCCATGAACCTCTGGACCTCTTTGACATTTCTTGGAGGGGCAAGGTCTAGGATGGCCTAGATCTTCTCAGGATTCACCTCAATGCCCAGCTGGCTGACCACGAATCCGAGGAACTTTTTCGAATTGATGCCGAAGGCGCATTTGGAGGGGTTAAGTCTCATGTTGTGGGACCTTAGGACCCCGAAGGCTTCCTCGAGATCGGTGACGTGGTCTTGGCCTCGGCAGCTTTTGACGAGCATATTGTTGACATAGACCTCCATGTTTTGACGTATTTTTTCCTTAAACACCCGATTGACGAGCCTTTGGTAGGTGGCACCAGGCGTTCTTCAGCCCGAAGGGCATGACTCGGTAATAGTATAGACCCTGGTCAGTCATGAAGGCAGTTTTAGGAATGTCAGGGGGGAACATTCTGATTTGGTTATAGCCTAAAAAGGTGCCCATGAAGCTCAGCAGTTCGTGACCAGAAGTCACATCTATGAGCGCGTCGATGCTTGAAAAGGGGAATTGATCTTTGGGGAAGGCCTTGTTGAGGTCTGTGAAGTCTATGCAGATCCTCCACTTCCCGCTGGGTTTCTTCACCGTCACTACGTTGGCCAGCCATTCGGGATATCTGACTTTCTATATAAAATGAGCCAAAAGGAGCTTGTTCACTTCTTCTTTGGTCGCCAGCTACCTTTCGGGGGTGAATTTGCGGTGCTTCTGCTGGACAGGCTTTGAATCTGGGTGGAAGCTCAGTCTGTGCATGATGAGGTCCTCTGAGATTCCTAACATGTCTGAGGGCATCCAGGCGAAAAGATCAACATTTCGCCTGATGCAATCAGTGATGGCCAGTTTTAGGTCTGGGGCGAGGGACCGACTCACTCAGAACCACTTGGATCTTTCCTCCTCCGTGAAAGGGATTTCTTCCAATTGGTCGATGGGCTCGGAGCCCGACGAGTTCCTATCGAACAGAAGTTCGACCGCGTTGAGTGGAAAAACTTTGCCTCTTGCCGCAGCCATGTAGCAAGACTTGGCTGATTCATGATTGCCTCGGACAATGCCGACACTATGGTCGTTAGGGAATTTCATCTTCAAGTGGTATGTGGAGGGTACTGCTTGAAGTTAACAGAGGTCGGACTTGCCAAGGATCACATTACAGGCAGCTTTTACACTGACCACCATGAAATCCATGGCGTCCGATGTTCGGGACTGTTCCGGCTGTGTCGTCGAGCCTGATTATCCCCTCGATCTGTACAGGAGTGCCGGAAAACCCGTGCAGTGTGTATCACGCCAGTTTCAGTCTAGCTCGAGAGAGTTTGAGCACTTCGAAAGCGACAAGGAACATGATGTTCACCGAGCTTCCATTGTCAACAAGGATACAACAAACTTCGTGATTCAACATTCCAAGTCCGATCACCAGGGCATCGCAATGAGGTTGTAACATCCCGCAAAATTGAGTTATGACAATTTTGCCCCTCGTGTGTTATGCACGTGTATTTTGTGTTGTTATAGGTAATATCTGTAACGTATTTTTAATATAAATATCCTACGTATTTTTGTATTTCGATTAATTATATATTTTCCATCATCTCAAAAATTATTTTTTATCCTATTTGAAACCAACTCAAATTTTTATCTTAATCTTTGTGTTTTTACGTGTATTGCACGTGTCGATTACGTATATTTTACCGTTACGTGAAATATCCATAAAATTATCAATAT
This sequence comes from Hemerocallis citrina, assembly GCA_017893485.1. Classification (NCBI taxonomy): domain Eukaryota; kingdom Viridiplantae; phylum Streptophyta; class Magnoliopsida; order Asparagales; family Asphodelaceae; genus Hemerocallis; species Hemerocallis citrina. The sequence continues at coordinate 233,029,591 of CM030358.1, forward strand.
AACTTTATTTACGTATGGTGTATTTCGATTATTTATAAACATTTCCGTTGCTCAAATCCATTCTTGTATTTGAATATTTATTGATACATGCAATGCACGTATTTGCAGTGCATGTGTTGGTCGTATCATTTTTCAAAATAAAAATTTATGAAGTGAGTATATTTATTTTTATTTTAAACTAGCTTACGTGAAATATCTCTTTTTAAATATTTTTGCTACATGTGCTTTACACGTGCCTTTCTTCTATGCACGTGCTAATTACGTCATTTTTATTAGGAGTTGTGCATTAAAAAATTTGTTAAGATTAATATAAAAAAATAAATTAAAATTTATGTTAAAGAATTTTAAATAAAATTATTTACTAAAAGATGAGGGTTTAAAATAAAATAAAATAATGAAATAAGAGTAAATTGAAAATTGTACAAAACACGTGCACACATGCTTTGCACACAAAAGAGCAAGAAATGGAAGTGTTGGTCGACCAATTTGGAAGAGAGGGAGTGTGGGTGAGAGTGTGGGTAAGTGGAGAGATATTTTAGGAAGTGGAGAGTTATTTTAACCACTCATTTTTACCCTATAAATTGCCCCCTCTTGTGTCATGAAGAACACAAAACAAACAAACAAAAAAAGAGAAAGGGAGAAGGAAGACTTGCGGTTTTGCTAGAGAAGGAGAGCTTGTGGTTTTCTTTTGCTAGGAGGTTTTTTTGAGCATTTTACTAGGAGCTACTAGGAGTTCTTTTGAGGTAGGTGTCTCTCTAATTTCTAAATATTTTTATATGATGCATGATATTGATAGATGATTGCCATGTGTAATCTAGGATGTTAGTGGTGAATTAAATTGAGAATTGATGCATGTTAAATTAAATAGAATAAGAAGAAAATTACAATATGAAAATTGATTTGTCATACATTCAATTATAAAGTTGCATATGATTGTTTGGGTACTAATATCATGTATGTGGGTTCATGTATGTTGGTTCATGTATATTGGTTCATGTTAGATTCTACTACATCATGATTGAATCATATATGTGAAATTGTATATGCATAGCGACTTGCAAAATTGAGGAATTCATAGTAGAATTACATGTAGGATTGTGAGTAGAGTGTGGGTGTGAGTATCTTTGCCAATTTTATATCAATTGGTAGAAACATTTATGCTAATTTTATAAATCTAAAAAAAGTTGTAGCCTAATTTGATTAATAAGGTACAAGAATGAAAAAGGTCAAGAATTTTTATATCTAAATTTATTTGGATACTTTCCAGCTTAAAATATACCAAATTAGAGAGATTTCCCGTTCTGGAAATTTTAGAAGTGCTGTGTATAGCAATAATCTTGAAATATTTAAAGAAAAAAAAATTTATATGACTAAATAAAAAAATAGGAGAAACTGAGAGTTGGTTTAAAAAGAATTTAATAGAGATTTATTTTACAGTATAGGTTGCGGATTCGAGTCTTGTGAGGCTCTGTTCTTTTTCGAAAATTTGATTTTATGAATAAATAGTAGATGAGGTATAAAACTAATGGAAGGGGGTTTTCATCACCAACGTGAGTTGGTGTGTTGGTTATGTGCTGAGGTTGGTTTGCTGCTGGTCTTGGGTTCGATACCGGGTGTGCACAACTTCGTTTTTATTTTTATTTTAAAGGTTTTCATGGTTCTAAAAATTGGGAAAATTTGTAGAAATATTTTAGAATATTATTAGAACATTTGGAAATAATTCTACACAATTTTAAGATATATTTTGGAGCTTTTAAAGATTATATTAGACAATGTATTAGATGAATCTAGTTTCAAGTCAAAATTTGAGAGTATTTGCTTCTGTTAAAATGATCTAAAATTTTGGGAATGGAATATAAATTTGGATACTCATACAAAGGGTGTTATATGAGAAAATACGAGGTAATGAGAACAAGAATTTGAAATATAAACCATGCAGCATTTTGCAAAGGTTTTATCAATTAATAGTGGTTGAATATGGTTAAGTGATAAATCAGTAATATCAACTGAGTGTTTGTTTACAAGAAATTGATTAAGTGTTCATTTACATTGAGATAATAAACATACAGAGAATAGATAAAGAAGCAATGATGAACAATGAATGAGATGTTTATGATGAAGTTAGATGTAATCTATGTGATCTCTTTAATTGAGATGGTTGTTTGTTCTAAAGTGAACGAGACCCAGAATACCAGCAATTGTGATAAATAAAATTTGAGAAGTAAACAATGTGGGTTAACATTCTCTTGAGAAGTGGCCAGTGTGGGCTAACATTCTCAGTGTTTTGTTTAAGTTCGGTGGGTAAGCTAGCTCTAGGTCTTAATAACTATAGTTTAAATTTAAGGACAGATACTAGTTGGAGATATGATGAAAAAAGAGCTCATGGACTCCAGGATTATCCACGGCGTGAGACAATCCCCAGTATTTCGGGACGATTGATGAAATAGGCCACAAAATGATCAACGTGGAGAGATTGATCTACAGTATTTCAGAGCGAGAACCAATACTTGCAGAATGTCTAAATCTTGTAGTAGTAATGGTAATTGGTTGCATGGTGAGGGATTGAACCATATAATGAGGTGAATTTTAAGGGCTTGCCCTCGAACCTATGTAGTATGGGATGCATAGAATCCGAACAAATATGCATTAGTGTCATCATAGTGTAATGACTGCATTAGGAATTAGGTCATATCATACACTGACATGTTTAGGATAGTCACTTCTCACATTTTATTTCACATTCAAGTTTGTGTTTGCTAAAGTAGAAGAATCATTGTATTATAGAATTGTGTTAGTTGTATGCAACTGACGTGCCCACAGTTTCCTAGTTGGAGGACTGGGTTGGCATGGACTTGAAGTCACTGTGAGAGATGTCAAAAGATTGAAGAGCTTCCGTTATCATATGTTGTATTGTACTTATTTCCGATGTGCTAATGTAAAGAATAAGATTGTAAATGAAAAGTTTTAAATTTCTTGTGAAATTTGTACGAAGTTGAAGTAAAAGATGTTGTTTTGCTACAAATTACCTGTGTATGAAATTTGGGGCGTTACAAATGGTATTAGAGCGAACTTCAACAAGTAGTACAAAATTATAAGGAAAACACATTAGGGTGGACATTAGAAGTGTGAGTTTGGAGTCATGAATGTTATAGTTATTGAACTTGCATTCATGAAACTCTCATCGTATACACTGATGTGATATTGTATGCGAGCATATTTTCTCTTGTATCACAAGTTATGTGGTTGGTTGAACCAACAATCAAGATTCCTTATACATAGACTAACTTTTCGCGTTAATTTTTCTTCGTTGATTTCCCTCGTAGTACTTTTCATCTTTACCGTTTAATATTTTTTTTCAAAGTATTATTTTCTTATACTATTAATTCACTTGGATATTTATTATTCTATCTATCTTCCTTAGTCTTAATCTTTTAAGTTTGACTTACTAATTTTTCTTCCTTGATGTTTTTATCTATCCTACTTTCATGTGCTTTTACGTTACTCATTTATTTTTGCTATTACTTTTACGTATTTTATTAAGTTTTAAATTACTACTTACTAAATTATTATTTCGACTATTTAATTTTCAGCAAAGTTGTTTCTTTATCGTTATTTGTTCTTTACTTATTACTTAGTTACTTAGTTTATATTTTATATATTCTTAATTTATATATTTCTATGTTTCTTTCCATTTTTTAACTGAATTGAAAATAAAAATGGAAAGAAATCAAAATAAATATATATAGAAATTATCTATTTTCAGTTTATTTCCCTTTTTTATTCAAATCCAATACTTCCTTAATAATTCTATTATATTTTAAATTTTTGCAAATTTTCATTCATTTTATATATGCTTTGATTTTACAATGCTATAATTTTTCCCTTATTTTACATTGTCTAATCATTTCGGTATATTTTTTACAAGATTGTAATATTTTACTTATGTAAATGTGACATACTTCTACACATTATAAATCTTCTTTTCCTACTATTTTTGTCTTATAGCCTATATTCGATACTATTGTTATTACATATTATTTGCTAGTTTGTCATGTTATACTTACTTTTCACTGTTGATAACTACGTATTAATTCTGTTGCTTTATACTTCTCTAACATACTATATACACTAACTACTTATATTTTTACCTTATTTCAATTTTAATTATCTTTGCATTCTTGGTTACTACACATACTTTCCACTGATGACTATATACATCATATATTTCAACATACTTACTATACCTATTATTTTACACTTATCTAATTACTACATTACTGTATATATTTTATAGTATATGTTTATTATGTCAACCTACTACATTACAAATTTATTTTCTCACATTCGCATTTAAGCGTAAGCATGTATTTCATTCCATTTTTCTTTTTACTATGATAAATTATTTTCATTTCTACTAAATTATACTGTTATGTTTGATATTTATAATCTATACATCTATTTTATCATTTTATCGTTGTAATCTTCTACTTCATTTCCTACTTTCACTTTTACTTTTATATCACAAGTTTCAAAAACATAACATCATACTTAATTAAAACCCCAATATCCAAGTACATATGGAAGATTACATCATTCCATTCACCGTTTTGGTGCAACCTGATGTCGAGAGGGAAAATATGCAACTAGACATCAATGGAGGCAAACTACAACTGGATGTCGGGGAGAAAAAATCTGCAATAGAATGTCTAGAAGGCAAACTGCAACCGGATGTCGTTGAAGCAAATTTGCAACTTGATGTCAAGGAGGCAATCCTGCAGTTGGACACCAACGAGGCGAACCTACAACAAAAAAGATTCTTCTACTTTAATAACCCCCATTTTTATTTTTAAATATATATTACTTGCCACTATTTCATTTTTGTACCAGTTTATACCATTTTATAATGTTTTACAACTTAGCTTATACTACTTCAACTTTATTATTAATAATACATATATACTTATATACGCATTTAATTAATTAACTTACTATTTATATTTGCTTCTATATGTATCATATATGTGTTATTATTATTTTATTTATTTTTCAATCTATATTACTGGTTACTATTAATTATTTTATTACTTTGTATTTTTATACAATTCCATTTTTATATTTTATTGCTAACCTATCTTCGATATGTTTTTTACTCATATAATATGATTTTTATCATTTATACTTTCGTTTACTATCTACATTTTATTTCTATCCCAATTAATATTATATATTACTTCAATTATATATTGCTACTTTTACTATTATTTCATTTTGTTTCTCCCATTGGTTACAACTTTCATGTTATAGTAATGTTATTTCATCATATAGATTTTATGCGCATTTACGTATAAATTATATATGTTGATTTTCGTGCTATACCTGAATATTTGATATATACTAATCATTATTCTATAAAATTATTATGTAACTTTTACAAATAAAAAATTTATAATATTATTTTAACCACATCATTAAATTTCTACTATTATACTTATATTAGATTGTTATACTTTTGTTAACCAAATTTAACACTCGAATATTTTCAGATTTTTTTTATATCCAACGGCATGCTCTTAAATTGTTAATTTAGTTTTTATCTCGTAATATATAGTACTAATTCAGTTTGCGATTTTAATCATTCTACCGCTTATTAACTTTGATAAATTTTAATTACTAAGCCGATTAATAATTTATTTTTGACTATGCTTCTCTTTATTCTTTCTAATTTCTTTCATAATTGATAACTTAATTTGTATGTTCTTTATACTATAGTATCTTATGTTTCATCTAGTATAATTTTGTATGAAAATTTCTTTCAATCTATATTATCTTTCATGGACCCGTTTCTTTTCTACTTTTTTCTAGTTTTCTTGTTTCGTTCTTATTAACTTTGATACTCATAGTTTCCTTATATAAGTTTACATTGTTTCCACATTACATACTACAATTTTTTTTTTTGTATTGGTAGCTTTTCTCTATACAATGATAATTTTTTTCTTTGGTGTGTACAGGATACAACTTTTAGCCTAATAAGTTCTGAGGATAGAACTATTCTAGGGGGTAGAGTGTAACACCAAGAAAAATTGAGTTATGATAATTTTGCCCTTCGTGTGTTACGCATGTGTATTTTGTGTCGTTACGGGTAATATCCGTAACGTATTTTTAATATAAATATCCTACGTATTTTTGTATTTCGATTAATTATATATTTTCTGTGATCTCAAAATTCATTTTTTATCCTTTTTTTGAGCCAACTCAAATTTTAATCTTAATCTATGTGTTTTTACGTGTAGTGCACATGTCGATTACGTATATTTTACCGTTACGTGAAATATCTGTAACATTATCAATATAAATATATTTTTTACGTATGGTGTATTTCGATTATTTATAAACATTTCTCCATTGCTCAAATCCATTCTTATATTTGAATATTTATTGATACGTACGAAACACGTGTTTGCAATGCACGTGTTGGTCGTATCATTTTTGAAAATAGAAATTTATGAGGTGTTTGTTTATTTTCATTTTAAACTAGCTTACGTGAAATATACATTTTAAAATATTTTTGCAACACGTGCTTTTCTTCTATGCACGTGCTAATTACGTTATTTATATTGAGAGTTGTACATTACAAATTTTGTTAAGAATAATATAAACAAAATAAATTAAAATTTATGTTAAAGAATTTTAATTAAAATTATTTATTAAAAGATGAGGGTTCAAAATAAAATAAAATAATGAAATAGGAGTAAATTGAAAATTGTACAAAACACATGCACACGTGCTTTGCACACAAAGAGCAAGAAATGGGAGTGTTGGCCGGCCAATTTGGAAGAGAGGGAGAGTGGGTGAGAGTGTGGGTGAGTATAGAGCTATTTTAGGAAGTGGGGAGTTATTTTAACCACTCATTTTTACCCTATAAATAGCCCCTGCTTCTGTCATGAAGAACACAAAACAAACAAAAAAAAAAGAGAAAGAGAGAAGGAAGACTTGCGGTTTTGCTAGAGAAGGAGAGCTTGTGGTTTTCTTTTGCTAGGAGGATTTTTGGAGCATTTTACTAGGAGCTACTAGGAGTTCTTTTGAGGTGGGTGTCTCTTTAATTTCTGAATTTTGTTATATGATGCATGATATTGTTAGATAATTGCCATGTGTATTCTAGGATGTTAGTGGTGAATTAAACTGAGAATTGATGCATGTTAAATTAAATAGAATATGATGAAAATTACAATATGGAAATTGATTTGTCATGCATTTAGTTATAAAGTTTCATATGATTGTTTGGGTGCTAATACCATGTATGTGGGTTCATGTATGTTGGTTCATGTATATTGGTTCATGTTAGATTCTACATCATAATTGAATCATATATGTGAAATTGTATATGCATAGCGACTTGCAAAATTGAGGAATTCATATTAGAATTACATGTAGGATTGTGAGTGTGGGTGTAGGTATCTTTCCCAATTTTATATCAATTGGTAGAAATATTTATGCTAATTTTATAAATCTAAAAAAAGTTTAGCCTAATTTGATTAATAAGGTCCAAGAATGAAAAAGGTCAAGAATTTTTATATCTAAATTGATTTGGATACTTTCCAAATTAAAATATATCAAATTAGAGAGATTTTGCGTTCCGGAAATTTTAGAAATGCTACGTATGGGAATAATCTTGAAATATATAAAGAAAAAAAATAGAAGTTATATGACTAAATAAAAATATAGGAGAAACAGAGAGTTGGTATAAAAAAAATTAATAGAGATTTATTCAGATGTTGTGCTTGGACTTCTTGGTTGGTGCGTGGGGTTAGAGCGGTACCTACAGTATAGGTTCCGGGTTCGAGTCTTGGGAGACCCTGTTCTTTTTTGAAATTTTGATTTTATGAATAAACATTATACCATGTATAAAATTAATAGAAGGGGTTTTTCAACACCTACGTGAGTTGGCGTTGTTGTTGTGTGCTGAGGTTGGTTTGCCGCTGGTCTTGGGTTCGATCCCGGGTGTGCACAACTTCGTTTTTATTTTTATTTTAAAGGTTTTCATGGTTCTAAAAATTGAGAAAATTTGTAGAAACATTTTAGAATATTATTAGAACATTTGGAAATAATTCTAAACGATTTTAAGATATATTTTGGAGCTTTAAAAGATTATATCAGACAATGTATTAGATGAATCTAGTTTAAAGTCAAAATTTGAGGGTATTTGCTTATGTTAAAATGATCTAAAATTTTGGTAATGGAATATAAATTTGGAAACTCATACAAAGGGTGCTATATGTGAGATTAAGAGGTAATAAGAACAAGAATTTGAAATATAAATCATGCAACGTTTTGCAAAGGGTTTATGAATTAAAAGTGGTTGAATATGGTTAAGCGACAAATCAGAAATATCAACTGAGTGTTTGTTTACAAGAAATTGATCAAGTGTTCATTTAGATTAAGAAAATAAACAAAAAGAGAATAGATAAAGAAGAAATGATGAACAAAGAATGAGATGTTTATGATGAGGTTAGATGTAACCTGTGTGATCTCTTTAATTGAGATGGTTGTTTGTTTTAGAGTGAGCGGGACCCAGAATACCGGCAGTTGTAATAAATGGAACTTGAGAAGTTTTCAGTGTGGGTTAACATTCTCTTGAGAAGTAGCCAGTGTGGGCTAACATTCTCAGTGTTTTATTTAAGTCCGGTGGGTAAGCTAGCTCTAGGTCTTATGATTTACAGTTTAAACTTATGGACAGACACTAGTTGGAGATATGATGAAACAAGAGCAAACGTGAGTCAGAACTCCAAAATGATCTGCAGAGTGAGATAATCCCCAGTATTCCGGGACGATGGATGAAATAAGCCACAGATTGATCTACAGAGTAGGATTGATCTCCAGTATTTCGGGACGAGAGTGACGCTCATGGGACAATTGTATGATGAGGGTTTCAGGATGACTCGCGGAGTGAGACAATCCCTAGTATTCCGGGGCGATGGATGTAGGGATGGCAAATGGGCAGGGACAACCGCCGACCCGCCCGCGACCCGCTCGTATAACCCGGCCAGCAAAACTGCAGTTCGGGTTCGGGTCGAACCCGTGAACAACAACGGGTCGACTCGGGTCTCGAAAATAGCAAATCGAACCTGCCGAACCCGGCCCGTGAACCCGCTAAAATTTTGCCCACCCGCTCGCCAACCCGCGGGTCGACCCACGGGTTGCGGACCGTTTGACCCGAACGGGTCAAACATTCGACCCACCCTGGGTCGACCGTTGACCCGCGGGTCCAACGGGTTGCAAGAAGCTGTCGTTGGGCACTTGGGCGGCACTGTAGAACAGAGAGCCAAAACGGCTCTTAGAGCCATTTTTTTGGGGTTTTTTTTGTTTTTTTTTATATTTTTAACCTATAAATACCCCCCCTAAATCCCATAAAAAAATTCACACCTTACTCTCTTACTCTCTCTCTACTATTATTACTCATTTCTAAGCAATTTGTGAACAATTGAAGTATTGAACAAACAAGTCTTCAAGGCATATACACGATCAAATTCCGATCGTATCGAAATCAAAATTCAATAACGTCTTCAACTCTTCAACTCTCGTCCAACTCCAAGTGATCAAGTCTTCCACTCTCCTCCATGCTCTCCTCAACTCTTCAATTCCGAATTTGAGGATTTCTACTTCAACTTCTATTCTTATTTTTACGGTTTTTTTTATATACGCGTATCCACGGTGAACGGTATCAAAATTTCATACCTCTCTTCTTCTTATTTAATTTTTGTTGTAGTTATAATTTTTCGTATCTTAACCTTTTGTTGGTTTTTTGATCTTCTCTATCTCAACCCTCTTATTTTCTAGATTTTTTTTGTAACTCATCGCTCCTACATTGTGTAGTTTTTTTTTACATACATTACTACATTATGTCTAGATCACGCGATAGCGGTCGTAGCCAAAGTGGGCAAGATTCCACCAGCACTTCCCGTAGGCCACCAATTGTCCCAATTAGTGAGCCCGCCGAAGAGTACCATAATCCTCCTACCCAACAATAGGGTACACACGATGATGTTGTAGGAGACATACAATTAGAAGAACAACAACAACAACAACAACCAACCGAAACAACACAATCCCGTAGTGGTAGGAAAAGTAGAGGGGAAAGTAGTGATTGACATAAATTTTACGATTTTATCCTGGACGAAGAAACTCCGGGTATAGGTTTGAAAGTTTGTAAAACATGTTCTAAGGCATACAAATTCAAGAGGGGTGATGGCACCGGTACAATTAGTAGACACATCCAAAATAACCATAAAGACTTTCTTGTTGACCTACCTGGCCAACAAAAAATCCACCCTAGGACCGGTCTAGTTGATAACCACCCTTATGATCCTGATTTTGTTCGTCAGGAAATGACCCGATTAGTAATAAAGGAAGAGTTACCATTTTCCTATTCCGAGAGTAGGAACTTGAAAAATTTTAATCAAACGGCTTTAAACCCTCATTTTAAAAGAATCCCGAGAAATACTTGCAAATCGGATTGTTTTAAAATGTACAATGAAATGAGGGATGCTTTGATTGCAATTTTATGGAGTTTAACTTGTAGAGTTAGTTTAACTTCGGATTGTTGGATGGGTGTCAACAATATTCCAATGATGGGAATAACCTGTCATTGGATCGACAATGATTGGATTCTTCAAAAAAGAATCATATCACTTGCCGCGTTGCCCTATCCCCATAGTGGTGCTGAAATTGCAAACCGTATTTTAGAAATTTGTGATGTTTTTTATATTCACAATAAAATTATGTGTATTAGTTTTGATAATGCATCTAACAACAATGCATCAATTACTACTTTAAAATCCGCATTAAAACCCTCCATCAGACAATATTTTTTATATTAGATGTGCATGTCATATTTTAAATTTATGTGTTCAAGATGCATTAAAAATTGCCGATCCATGTATACTTAAAATTAGAAATTGTGTACATTTTATTGCATTAAGTCCTAGCGTATTTCAAGAATGGAAAAATTGGTGTAGGATTTCAAATGTACCTTTTAGAAGATTTCCAAAGGATGTTAAACACCTATGGAACTCTACTTTTGATTTACTACATGTTGTTACCGAATATAAAGCAGTTGTCAATGATTTTTGTATCGCAAAAAATATGCCAAATTTTGAAATGACTCCCACCGATTGGTTTTATGCCGAATCTTTGTTGAAATTTTTAGAACCTTTTAAAACCGCAACTTTAAAATTTTCAAAATCATATGAATCTACTTCTAGTAGCATTTTTATTTCAATAGTTACTATGATGCAAACATTTAACGAAATATTAAATGATGCTTTTGTTGGTGATACTGTAAAACCTGCATACAAATTTTTTTTGAAGTATTTTAATCGTCCTCCTATGTTGTTTTGTGTTGCTACCGTTATGGATCCTCGTATCAAATTAGAAGGTACGAAGAGTTTGATTGAAATATTTTTTGTATTACTTAGGAAAAATGTAGAAATAGAATTTGATTGCGCTTCTTTTTTAGTTAAATTTGAATCTATATTAAATAACTTGTATGATTATTACGATAGATCTTTTGTTTCTAGTAGTACAACTTCTGTAGTTAGTTCTTCTTCTGCTACTTCCAAAGGTAAGGGTAAAAGTAAATTTGATGATAGAATATTTAATTTACTTGCACAAATTCAGTCAAAAAAACCTAGGACTAATCAACCAAATGAACTACATTGGTATAATCAACAAGATTCTGAGTCTTTTACTTCTTTACTAGATATTTTACAATGGTGAAAAGACCATGAACACACTTATAGTATTCTTAAATATATGGCTAAAGATATACTAACTCCTCCTATCTCTATAGTTGCATCTGAAAGTGCATTTTCTTCAAGTTGCAGGGTTCTAACTGATTACAAGAATCGCTTGAAGCCCGACTCGTTAGATATGCTAGTTTGCACAGAAGACTGGCTGAAAGGTGAAGATAGGACACAAGGGAAAGCATTATCTACGTCCAAAAGTGGGACCAACTCGCCGCAAGAACAACAACAACAACAACAACAACAACAACAGCAACCAAAATGAAGAATTCAAGACCAACAACAAGAAGTCAAGAACAACAAATTGAAGGCCATCAACTTGAAGACAATTGTCAATAGATTAAAAAATGGTATTAAATTTGTGCTTGTTATTTCAAATTAGAAAAATTGAAGTAAATTGAAATTGTATATAAGAAATATGTTAGTGTATAAAACAAATTTGTGAATTCTTTATTTCATATTAGAAATTGTGAAACTTGTATAACTTGAAATCATATAAATAATATTTCAATATTTTTAGGCAATTTCACTCTTTCAATCTTGTTATTATTATTATGATTTTTAATGTTTATTATTATTATTATTATTATTATTTTAAGTTTTAAAAAAAAACCTATCTAAACGGGCCAACCCGCGACCCGACCCGACCCAACCCGACCCGACCCGGGTTGGACCCGAAAGGGTTCACGGGTTGGGTGGGTCGCCATTTCAACTTTTCGATCCGGCCCGGCCTGGCCCGGTTAAGCCACCAGCCCGGCCCGAACCCACCCAAGTCAACATCCAACCCGGGCGGGTCCGGGCCGGTCCGGCCCATTCGACCCGAATGCCATCCCTAGATGGGTGAAATAGGCCATAGAATGATCCACAAAGAAGGATTGATCTCCAGTATTCCAGGGCGAGAACCAATACTTGCAGAGTATCTAAATCTTGTAGTAGGCATGGTAGTAGGTTACATGGCGAGGGATTGAACCTTATAATGAGGAGTATGATAAGGGCTTACCCTCGAACCTATGTAGTATGGGATGCATAGAATCCAAACAAGTATGCATTAGTGTCATTGTAGTGTAATGTCTGTATTAGGCATTAGGTCATATCATACACTGACATGTTTAGGATAGTCACATTTTACATTTTATTTCGCATTCAAGTTTGTGTTTGCTAAAGTAGAAAAATCAGTGTATTATAACATTGCGTCAGTTGTATGCAACTGAAATGCGCACAGTTTTCCTTGTTGCAGGAATGGGTTAGCATGGACTTGAAGTCACTGTGAGAGATGTCATAAGATTGAAGAGCTTCCATTATCATATATTGTATTGTACTTACTTATTTCCGATGTGCTAATGTAAAGAATAATATTGTAAATGAAAAGTTTTAAATTCCTTGTGAAATTTGTACGAAGTTGAAGTAAAAGATCCTGTTTTGCTAAGAATTACCTGTATTTGAAATTCGGGGCATTATAGAGGTAGTCGGACACCTTCCAGGTCATCGTTGGAGAATGAGACCGCCAGGCCTTGGTCCCTGGGGGGTGGGTGATCATGGACCGAGTTAACCTTCTGCATGAAGCCCCTGCGAGAAGTATGCGACTCTACCCCCATGGGGCCGCCGTGAACATAGTGAAGGATGGCCGGCCCCCCGGCCTCATCAGGCTCAGGTTCCGCCTCAGGACACCGACCGGCCGCTCGAGGAGGGGGCGAAGCCTGCTGGTCTCGTAGATTAGCTTGAGTGAACTCTCTCTAAGTAACCCCTTTGGATGAGGGCCTCGATCTAGTCTTTAAGAGCCCGACTCATCTGTTTCGTGCCCGTGGTCCTGGTGGAACCGACAGTAAAATATCTAGTCCCTTTTCTTGTTTTTGTTGGGTCAAGGAGGATGGCGGACGATCCCCTTGTCCTCAATCTCCATAAGGATGGCCGACACACTATGAGTCAGCGGGGTGAATTTTTCGAAGCGGGCGACCGGAGGTGGTCGTTTTTTATCGAAATGGTCTTTTTGAGCTTTCTTCGTGGGCTCCGGACCATCTACCTTCCTCTTCCCATAGCAGGGGCTTCTGTCAGGCCTTCAGGGTGCAGAGCTTATTCGCCTCGAATGTACTTTTCGACCCTGTGGAGGAGGTCGGGAAAATCGATTGATGGCATCTTTGCCATGGAGGCCTTTAGCTGGCCATGGTGAACGTTATGTCGGAAGGCAGCAGATACGACGTTAGCATCGAGAGACGAGACTACTCTAGCCTCGGTGGTGAACCTCCGCATAGAGTCCTACAAGGGACTCCCCTTCCTTCTTTTTGATTTCCAGAAGTGACGCGCTCGTCTTCTTAACCTTGCGACTGATCACAAAGTGAGTGAGAAAGTTTACTTCAAGCTTTTCAAAAGAGAAGATCGAGTTGGGGGTGAGCTTTGAGAACCATTTCCTAGCCGGACCACACAAAGTAGCAGGGAACACTCGATAGAGGAGAGGATCCGAGGTGCTGTGAATCATCATGTGGATTTTGAACCCCTCAATGTGAGATGGATCACTCACTCCATCATCTCGAACTGAGGTGGTCGAAAATTCCTCGAAATCAAGGCATCAAGGATCCGAGCGGAGAATAGGGGTCCGGTAGGATGGTGTCTCCGACTGGATTGACCTTCCCCCTCGTCGATCCGGGTGCGGCGATTCTCAATCTCCTGGAGTCGCTCGAGTACAGCATCATCCCTCCTCGGTGGTCGGGTCGAGCCATGCGACTCGCTACCCAGGATGGAAAAATCGACTGGTTGTTCGGTCCTGGAGGTGCCTCAGATGGCTTGGAGGACCTCATTACTGAACTCCTGGAACTTGGTCCTCGTAACCACAACCTCTTCGAATTGGATCGTCGGAGGTCATCGATCTCTGGGGGAGCGACAGGGCCATTTATCCTGACCTTGTATGCTATGGGTTGGAACCTGGACAGAGGGGGCAGATCCACTCCTCGAGTGGTCTAGCTGTGGCTGAGCGTGAGCATGAGGCGCTCGGACCCGAACCCGAGGGATTCTCGGGTCGGTCCCTTCGGGAACCTTAAGTGTCTGCCTGACTGTGAGTCTGGTGATGATGGTCGGCACACAGCCCGCCGTGGACGCCCTCCTTGGTTTGGGGGCCATAGGAAGGGAGGAGTCTAGAGACGGAAAGCTGGTTTTGGATCTGTCAAGCCTTCCTACAGACGACGCCAACCTGATGCTGCTTGTTTTCGGTGCGGGAGCAACATGTGTGAGTTCTTGTAATTTGTAAAATGGAAGGGAAATGTCTCAACCACAGATCCGGTCCGTTTCTGGAGGTCGGCTCAGAAGGGTAGCTAGTGGTTGGCCGACCTGAACATCTGCAAAGCGCCTAGAAACACCAGGAGAAATTCTGGCGACAGGCCCTCTGACGATCTAGTCAGTCACTAGAAAATGGAAGGAAGCTAGGGTTCAGGTGAGAAATTTGGGATTACCTTCTTTAAGGAGGAGAGAGCTTGGTATTTATAGGCAGGGCAAACGGATATCTGACCCTGATGGGCTGGGTTAGACCCGTTTATCTGTAGGCCTGAAGTTGCAGAATGCCCGTTGGACCTTTAACCTGATGATCTGAGATGAGCGAATATCGAGGAGATCCGATAACCCTGATTAAGCCACGTCACTTATACCCACATCACCTACGGTGCTCCATCATGCGGGGTCATGATAAAGATATGTGTACAACAAAATCTTGACATTTTCTATTCTAAACTCTTGAACTTGTATTGTATATATATGTCATAATTTCATCAAACTCTTTACTTTCTGCCAACAGCTAGTACAAAATGCAATGAAGCCGAAGAGATCACCTCATCCATAAGATTATCAATGCAAACAACTATGACTGCCAGTCCAGTCTTTGAACATTGTACCAATATCAGTACATATGTACATCAGTACAAACTTGAAACAAAACTTTTACACAGACTAGCTGAATAAGTAGAAACTTGAGGTACAAACATGAAGTAAAGTCATAAAACAGAATCAGTTAAGCACATCTACAAAAACCTAGCTGAATTTTCTATTGCATGGCTTTCAGTTAATTTGCAATAGCATTACTTTGAAATTTAAATAAGCTGTGTAACAAAAGCCAAAAGCACGAAGGAATATATATACACACATGTATAAGCACATGCACTCACTCGCCGAACTTGAATAATCTACAAGGAAGCAACGAGAATGAAGAAAATGTGAAACTTGCATACAGGAAGCAAGTGTTTCATCTTACCGTTATTCTTGCCAAGGATTAGAATTAGGGAATGTTAACTTGAATTCTGTTTGACATTCGGGCTGCTTTATTCCTTTACAGAGAGATCAGCTCAACTCTTAAGAATGCCCAAGAGTCACTTCACTGTGATCTCAATAATTAACACCTAGCTTAACTTATGAATTGAACAAACTGCATTACATTTGCGACAAAAAAACAAAAGTAGTCAGAAATGTGAATTAAGTTTAACCAGATGGAGATTATAAGGATACACATTATCTCTTTAAACAAAAGTTAAAGATCTGATTTGATATTCTGATTCGCAGACAATAAGATCATGCTCTTTACCCCTATCTGATATTGGAGATTAGATTCATCGATGTCTGCCCCCACAAAGAAATCTATATAAACCTACTTCCTAGATGAAGGTAAGCAACAACTCACTCAGCTTCAGTATCTATCTGAAAGAGATCGATATTTCCTCTTTGAGTCATCTAGCATTCACTCTCCCTCAAGGGCTTCTGTCATATGATGCTACCTGCAGTTCTGATCAGAAGCCCTCTCAGAGGAGAGTGAAGGATAGATGCCTCAAGCTTTTGCTCTTCCTGTAAGTATCTTTCAAATGATTTCTATACATACATTACTGTTAGTTCTTGCACAGTTCACATCAATTAGAGAGAACAAGCAGGGGAATACTTGAATGTTTTTGTGAAAATTTTAGCTGTAAGCTATAGACATGCTGCTATGCTATGGCTATATGCAGGTATGTTTTCCAAGGGCGAAAACCAATTCAAATAGAAACTAGAAAACATACATAGCTAGTTTGGTTGTTTGAAGAGTAGGCCCATACTATTGTGGAGATTCTGGGCCAGCTTCGCAACTGCTATCAAAACACAAGCAGAATTCAGATGGTGAGCTCTGTATAAAAGAATGTATGGTTTAAAGAAAAGCAAAAAACTGCTTTTTGGGGAGGGTCTCCCTACTTCTCAGTGAAACCTATAGAACCCATAATTGCTTCTGTTCATAAAAATTATAGTTTTTTATATATATTTTATTATTACTATTATTTTTTATTTTGGGAAAGATAGGGGGAAACCTACCTCAAAATATAGATTAGCATATAGGACATGAAATACACAAGGCAACCGGGGGCACAAGAGAAAACCAATGGAGGGTAAGGAAGATGGTGTTGCTGCTTATTTTTTGTGTGGGAGCAAACAGATAGTGAGTTCTTATTTAATGAAAACTACTAAAAATCTGACCTTTGATCTTTGCCTTGAAAAGTGGTTAGAGCTTCTGAGATTGAATCTAGATCGTTGACTGACCTACCATGATCTGAATCAGACGGTAGCTGACGCGGCCGATGGACCTGCAAAAAGCCTGAAACACCGGGGGTGGCCTCTGCGACAGACCCTCCGACGCTCAAGTCAAAACCAGAAAGAGAGAGTTAGAGAGAGAAACTAGCGAATTGTTGATTACCTTCTGACTGTGGAGGAGGGAGGGTATTTATAGGCCTGAGAAACATATCAAGAGATCGATCTAGATTCGTTAGATCGATATGAATTCCTTATTTCCTTTATGATCCTCTCTCTCAAGAGATAAGTTCTCTTGTTAGGGGATAAGAGGTTTGACTCATAGCCTGCATGGGTTGGGTGTCTCTCCTAGTGGGCCTAGTCTATCACTTTTTATGAGCTTGAAAGAAGTCCGTGTCTTGTAGAGGGGTCTGGAGAAGGCTCGGACCTGTTAAGGATGCCTGTTATAATTAATCTGCCTGTAGAAGCTTTGAGAACTGTGCTAGAATCGTACGACCCTGATTTGTTGTGATTTTTACCATTATCATAAGCCCTCCACTTCCAGAAGCAATTTTCTTGTCTTTCGGGGTATAGTACGTCTTACTTTTGGACTCTTAAGTGCAATCTTAGCTGTCAGGGTGATTGGAGATTTCTGGAAATGATTTGTGGCTTCTGAAGGCAGTGAATATCTTCCTAGATTTTTCCATAAAATTCGAATTTTTCTGGAATTTTCTCGAGTTTTTCTCAATTTTAAAATCACTTTTTCAATTTTATAATTAATAAATCCAATTTTAAATTATTTTTCGGAATTTTAATTTAATTTTCTGATTTAAATAATTATTTTTGGACTTTTAATTTTTGAATTTTAAATGATTTTTTGGGATTTTTATTGAATAATCAGAGCTGTGCACTCTTTTTGACGCAATCAGAGTCGTCGATCACATGCTAGCTCGCCCGCTGATGCGATTGAGTGGCTGAGATCTGATCGTTGTGATCATTGGCGAAGTGGCACAATCTAGAGCGCTCATCAGAAGGGAGCTTGCCCGCTCAGTGGGATCCAATGGCAGAGAAGTGAGCTGAACTTTGGGGAAGAAGATAGGCTGTGTGGCTCAATCTCGTGCGTCCATGTCACGCCCCGCTTCCCAAAATACAGAAATATGAGTACGTAACGTATGTCCAGCGAATTATGTAAACACCATCCATAAGTTGTACCAGTCTAACTTAACAATATGAATAACAAACACACCCACACAAGGAGATATAATCACATGAATCAAAAAAAAACTTCAATAATAATGAAATAATCCAAAATAATATCCAACATAATATCCAATATCTGGGAAAATAAATAAACTCCAGGACAAAAGCCCAAAGCAATGTATAATATCAAAGACTATGTTCAAAAGAAATAAATCTGAATTAATTCAAGCAGTGCAATTTTCGGTTCCATCTTTTAGAATCGTTGCACTCCAATTCCTTCTGGTATTGATCCTTCAGGACCTGTAAATTCGTGATCTAAAAAGAGAGAAAATAATGTCCTTAGAGCAAGTCATGGACAGCAAGTAGAGAAGACAAGGAATAATAGGAACATGGTATATCAAAAAGAAGGGATGGGATTTAAAGTCAATAACAAAGTCAAAGATTGGTAATAATGTCAAGGGTCTATGTTTAATCATGCATTTAATTAATGATTTCAATTCAAGTCCAGTGTTGATGACAGTATACGGGATCAAGCATGAAATATCAGGGGAGGATTGTTAATCATTTTATTAACCTATTTAGTGCACGTACTACTGCGTCCCATTCCACAGGTTCGACGCAAGCACACAGTGACCACTTTAGACTGATGGTGAATTCACAGATCGTGTACTCGGCTCAGTAATCAGTGATTAATGTTCAATAGCAGTAATTATCAAGCAGTGTTTTATGGCTATCAGTCAGTATCAGTACAAGTCAGGCAGTAAGACCCGACCGAGTATAGTTTCCGAATGTTCACTACCAAGTCATCTCATAATACCCCGGCTTGTTAACATTTTATTTCATCCTATGTGAGCATGCAAGAAGGTGTCAGGATTGTATCATGCTAGGTGTGACTAATTCTACTCATTACAGACAAAGCAAGAAGCATACAAATTATATTAACACAAATCACACAATCTGGACAGCATGTCGTTACTGTACAAAAACACAGATTCCCGCTGCTACAGAAAAGAAAATCTGGATCCATTAGAAGTCCTAGAAACTAGACTCTCTGCCGGTTCTAGCGAATATATATACGATATATAAAAGTTATAGAAACTAGGGTGAAAATCATATTCTTTTCAGATTTTATGTTCAGGCAGCAGATTATAGATTGTGTTCACATATATGTTTTAGGTCAGAAAATTTATCAATTAAATCTACAAAAATTCACGGTGATTCCTACACATGTCTAGTTTCAGCCAAATTAATTTCATATTTTTATTTTACTTTTATCATGTTCTTTTTATTTATAAATCAGAAAGATACGCATGAATTTTGAAATCTAGAAATCTAGACCCGATGTAATAAAATACTGATATCTAACAGATTATATAATTTCGTCGAATTTTCTAGAAAATAGACTCATGGGGCTATAATTCTTATTCACAAAGTTATTTCAAATTACAACAGAAACATAGTCGAAAATCTGATACAAAAAGAAACAAACAGCAGGCCAGAAAATAGTTTGATACGAATAAGCAATAATTTCATCATACAAACATATAATTCATGATAATTAATAAACAAAGTGCTATTGAGTGATTAACATAAAGATTTCTAGATTTATGATGCAATTCATGATCATGGAAATTTAATTCATCAATTTAATTTCAATCGGAAGATTTCATTCATCAAACAATTCTATAACATAAAACTAGTTATTTTCATGTATTTCGTGCATATGCAATGTGCAATAGAGACTAGGTTTGAGTCAAAGATAGCGGCACAAAATCAAGAATATTGGGGTTAGCTCGTGTAAACCGTCAATATAAACAACCGAATTCAAATAGCAATATGATAAAAATGATTGGGATCTACTTGCGGAGATCAAAGAATCTTGAACAAGAACAATAAAACTAGTTCAAGAGAGACTTGTCTGTTAGATGATAATTTCGAATATAAAGAATGATGGGATGAGAATCACGGGCAACAAACCATGAAACACGAAACACGGACGCACGTGCGCTCTACGTGCAACACCAACACTCAGCAAAAGCACTCCAAAACAGCAAATCCAATTCCCATACACCAAACAGCAAGAACAGCGAATCTCTAAGTCCCCAAATCAGCAAACACCAACTCGGATCCCCCTACTTCCGAATACCAAACAACAGAGAGAGATAGAGAGAGAGAAAGATCGTGGTGGGGAACGGCGGTGACTAGGCTCAACTGGCGATAGCAACAACCCACGACGAGGGCGGCTGACGGCAGGGGTGGCTCTCGCAGTCGAGAAGCGATGGTAGCGACGAGGAAGATGACCGGGGATTGGTGCTCTGTTTTATTCCGAAACAGAGGAAGAAGATGGAGACGGTGATGGTGACTATGGTTGAGGCTTGGGTGGACGACTGGCTTCGAGATGACGGGGTGGTGGAAGTCGAGGGTTGACGAGGATGGGTTCGGTTGGCGATGAAGTGTTGGCAATTGGAGATGGTGACGGGATGGTTTCAAACGAAGCATTGGAAGAGAATGGGTGAGAGAGTGGTGGCGACGGCTAGGGGAGCAGCGGGGTTCGACAGTGGTGGATGGAGAGACGGTCGGGAGCTGGCAATCAATGGGTTTGGGCAAAAATAGGTGATGGGTCGGGGGAGAGAGAAAGAGCGGCAGGGTAGGAGAGAGAGAGAGAGAGAGAGAGATTATATAATAAATTAATTAGAGTTAGTGTGGTATATATATGGTAGTTAAGATGTGGGGTTTTGGGTTGCAAGTTAATGGGTTTAGGGTATGGGTTTAGGCTCCAAAACGAGAAGAATAAATAAAAATTAATGAGATAAACATATAAAGGATCAATATAAACCCAAAACACAAAAGAGTAAATTTATAGTGAGCCAAAAATGTAGGATTCAAGCCAAAAGAGTACAAAATGATCAACAGAGAGTAAATGAGCCCAAAGAGAAGCAAGATTTATTATTTAAAATGAATTCGAATAGAATAATCAAGAAAACAAAAATAAAATACAATAAAATTCAAAACAGAAAAATAAGAATTACAGTCCATCACGCTCTGGCTCGAACCTCTGCACGATCGGACGACTAACGAGCGCTGTGAGTGACCCCATAGCTCGACCGACCATTTCGTCGAGCTACGGCCAATTTCTTCGATTTTTCAAGGCTTTGTCGACCTATAGCTCCGTTCTCCTATAAGGATTCTGTCGAGCTATGAAGTTCTTCAAGATGTCTAGCTATGGGCTCGCCATGGACTCGTCGAGCTATCAGCAATGCTCTATTTATGGATTTTTGGTCGGGCAATGAAGCTCTGAACCTCGTCGAGCTATGGAGCTCCGTTCAGTTGTCGAGCTACGGAGCTGTCAAGCTATGGAGCTGTCGGGCTATGGTGCTTTGGTATTCAGTCGAGCCATGTGCTTGAGAGACCCTTGGTCGAGCTATGAGCTTGAGAGACCCTTGGTCGTCGAGCTACGGGCTCATTTCGTCAACCTATGGATCTAGTCGAGCTCTGCCCTCTCCGTCGAGCTATGGAGGAGCTCCGATCGAACTATGAGCTCTCTCATTCGTTGAGTCGCTCGTTGAGTTGAGCTATGGATCTTCTCAAATTCGGTCGGGCCACGGCACCGAGCTACGGAGACAGGTTCATGGCCTTTGGAGCTCCGTCGTCAAGTTTGCAGTTGATCTTGATGGCTACGATGAGCGGTCGAGCTACGGGTCGTCCACGAAGTGGAGCCACGGAGGAGTATCATTGCGTCAAGGTCTAAGCATCGGCATTTTGGCAGGCTCTGCTCCTGTTGTTGAAGAAGAAGAAGAAGATACGGAGGAGGGTTGGGTGTTTCGGGTTTGGATCCACACCCGCAACCCGTTATCTTAAACTCCTGGGTTTCTCATGGGTTTGGTTTGTGAACTTGAACCCGACCCGAACCCGTTTCTTCTTTTCCTCTTCCATTGAGCCCGTGAGCCCAGACTTGGACTTGCATATAATTGTATACATATGTGTATATTTGTAATTATTTATATGCGTGTACCAAGTTTTTACTTCATATCCCTCGATTTATGGGTGAAATAGATACTTTTTTCGGGCTTTGAAGTAGGAGTTTTTTTCGATGTCGACGTTGTGCTTGTCGATCAAACATCTCATCGCTCGTTTTGATGAACCACTCTTTTGTCAACCAAACGTTGTGTTGGTAGCTTATTTTTTCGATCAAGCGTTTCATCGTTGGACGGATGTTATGTTAGTTTAAAAGCAGAGTGCTTTGATCGTGGGATCTATAGCTGACCTATATGAGCTGTTGCAGACTTGATGTTTGATCCCAGTAAGTTTGTTGAGGCGTTCCTGGGACGATGTTGAACGTTTGAAACTGCAGTTTGCGCCTAACAAGTTTTGTAGAGGCAACTCCGTGATGGATTTGTGCGTAGAGTTTGTTGTTTGATCCCAGTGAGTTTGGAGAGAAATCTATAACGGAGTAGGATGTTTGAGCTTGCCGTTTGCACCCGAAAAGTTTTGGGAGACAAATTTTTGATTGAGTTGATGTAAAGCCTGCTACTTGATCCCAGCAAGTTAAGAGAAAACTCTATGACGGAGTTGAACGTTGAGCTTGCCATTTGATCCCGAAAAGTTTATAAAGAACTCTGCAATGGAGTTGGATGTTGAACTTGCTGTTTGCACCCAGTAAGATTGTGTAGTGGCAACTCTTTGATTGAGTTGGACGTTTGGACATGCCGTTTGCGCCCGGCAAGTTTTATAGAGACAACTCTTTGACTGGGTTGATGTTGAACTTGCTGTTTGATCCGAGCAAGTTTGTAGAGAACTCTGTGATAGAGTTGGACGTTTGAGCTTACTGTTTGTGCCTGGTAAGTTTGGAGAGACAACTCTTTGTGTAGCTGAGTTGGAACTTGCTGTTTGATCCCAGCAAGTTTATAGAGGTCACTCCTTGATCAAGTTGAGGTAGAGTTTGCAGTTTTGGTCGATGAACTTATTGTTTGCACCAAACAAGTTTTGTGGAGACAAACTTGAAGACAGAGCTGGAACTTGTTGTTTACGCCAAGCAGGTTTTGAAGAGACGATTTTATGCCAGCACTGGATGTAGAACCTACTGTTTGCACCCCACAAGTTTTGTAGAGACAATTTAAGGCCGGTGTTGGATGCCACGCCTATTTCCCAAAGATGAGGGGTCGTTAGAAGGACTCGAGCAAGTAGCGGGGCACTGTACTCACTGTTTGGAGTCAATGAGTTGTTGATGGAGCTCGAGTAGAGTGCGGAGCATTGAACTCATTGTTTGGGGCCAACAAGTTGTTTATGAAGCCTGAGAGAAGAGCAAGGCATTGAACTCGTTGCTTAGAGCCAACAAGTAGTTGACGGAGCTCAGTGGCAATTAGAGCATAAAACACATTGTTTGGAGCCAACAAACTATTTGGTAGAGCTTGAGCGAAGACCAAGGTGTTGAACTCATTGTTTGGAGCCAACGATTTATTGATAGAGCTCAAGCGGTGAGTAGAACAATGAACTCATTATTTGGGACCAACGAGTTGTTGATGGAGCTCGAGCGAAGAGCAGAGCGTTGAACTCGTTGTTTGGAGTCAACAATGTATTGATGGAGCTCAAGCGGTGAGCAGAGCATTGAACTCGTTGTTTGGAGCCAACGAGTTGTTGATGGACCTCGAGCGAAGAGAGGAGCGTTGAACTCGTTGTTTCGAGTCAATGAGTTGTTTGGTGGGGCTTGAGAGAAGACCATGGCATTGAACTCGTTGTTTAGAGCCAACAAGTTATTGATGGAGCTCAAGCGGTGAGCAGAACATTGAACTCATTGTCTGGGACCAACAAGTTGTTGATGGAGCTCGAGCGAAGAACAGAGTGTTGAACTCGTTGTTTGGAGTCAACAAGTTATTGATGGAGGTCAAGTGGTGAGCAGAGCATTGAACTCGTTGTTTAGACCCAACAAGTTATTTATGGAGCTCGAACGAAGAGCAGAGCGTTGAACTAGTTGTTTGGAGTCAACGAGTTGTTTGGTGGGGCTTGAAAAAAGAACATGGTGTTGAACTCGTTGTTTGGAGCCAACAAGTTATTGATGGATCTCAAGTGGTAAGAAGAGCATTGAACTTGTTGTTTGGAGCCAACGCGTTTTTTATGAAGCTCGAGCGAAGAGCGGAGAGTTGAACTCGTTGTATGGCATCAATGAGTTTTTTGGTGGGGCTTGAGAGAAGATCATGGTGTTGAACTCATTGTTTAGGGCCAACGAGTTATTGATGGAGCTCGTGCGGAGAGCAGAGCATTGAACTCGTTGTTTAGGGCCAACGAGTTGTTGACGAAGCCTAAGCGAAGAGCAAGACATTGAACATTGATCGTTGTTCGGAGCTAACAAGTTGTTGATGGAGCTCAAGCGGAGACCAAGGTGTTGAACTCATTGTTTGAAGTCAACGAGTTGTTGATGGAGCTCGTGCGGAAAGCAGATCATTAAACTCATTGTTAGGGGGCCAACGAGTTGTTTGGTGGAGCTTGAGCTAAGACCAAGGCATTGAACTCATTGTTTGGAGCTCAGGCAGTGAACAGAACATTGAACTCGTTGTTTGGAGCCAACGAGTTGTTTGCGGAGCTTGAACAAAGAACGGAGCGTTAAACTCATTTTTTGAAGTCAACAAGTTGATGATGGAGCTCGTGCGTAAAGCAGAGCGTTGAACTCGTTGTTTGGGGCTAATACGTTATTGATGGAGCTCAAGCAGTGAGTAGAACATTGAACTCATTGTTTGGAGCCAACGAGTTTTTTGGTAAGGGCTTGAGCGAAGACCGGAGCGTTGAACTCATTGTTTGAAGTCAATGAGTTGTTGATGGAGCTTGTGCGAAAAGTAGGGCGTTGAACTCGTTGTTTGGATTCAACGAGTTGTTGATGGAGCTCGAGCAAAGACCAAGGTGTTGAACTCGTCGTTTAGAGCGAACGAGTTGTTGATGGAGCTCAAGCAATGAACAGAGCATTGAACTCGTTGTTTGGAGCCAACGAGTCATTTGAGCCTGAACAAAAAGCAGGGTTATTGAACTCGTTATTTAGAGACAATAAGCTATTTGGTGGAACTTGTGCAGAGAGCGGAGCGTTGAACTCGTTGTTTGAAGCCAACAAGTTGTTGACAGTGCTCGTGCAGAGAGCAGAGCGTTGAACTCATTGTTTGGGGCCAATGAGTTGTTTGGTGGAGCTTGACCGAAGACAAAGGTGTTGAACTCATTGTTTGGAGCCAACAAGTTATTGAGGGAGCTCAAGCAGTGACCAAGGCATGGAACTCGTTGTTTCGGGCCAAAGAGTTATTTGGTGGAACTTGTGCGGAGAGCAGAGCATTGAAATCGTTGTTCAATGTTGACGAGTTGTCGGCCGGAGGAACTCAAGTGGCGTGCAAAGCGCCGAACTCATTTTCAGAATGAATGAGTTGTGGGTGTTCTGAATCTTCTTAATATGGAAGTGAATTTTGTTTGTTCAGCGTTGAAGTGATTCCACTCTTCTCTTTTCCGACAAATAGTTATGGACATCGAACGAGGTCTTCGGGCATTTGAGCTTGCTCTCCTTCGCGATACCCGGTGCTTGATGGAGTTGGGACTCTTCCATTTGCACAATGCTTTAAGCGAGACGGAATTGGAGCTTGTTCAGGTGAAGATGATCGGATAAACCTGGAGCTTGCCTGCCTAAGGAAGATTTGTCTTGAATTTTATCATCAAGAGTTGAGGCGGCCTTATGGAGCTGTTAGCTGGTAGGAGGCCGGTGAAGAGATTTTTTTCTCTTAGGTAAAGCATCTCTCCAGTGTGTAGCTGGAAGAACAACTTGCTTGACAGTTTGTCATACAGTGTTCATAGGAATTTTGGTAGCGATTCATAGACATGAAATGTAGACTCATTGTAATTTTGCTATTGTGATGAAACTTGTAGTTTATTGAATAAGAAGTTTTCTACGTGCCGGTGTCTTGTCCTGTGATTCGTTGTCTTGGGGGTTGGCTAGTCGTATGAGTTGCTCTTGGGTAGATTTAGACTCTGGACTTGTCATTTTGTATTTGTAGATATTTGTAGTGGTACTGTATCTGAACATATGGGTTTATGATAGTTCTATGATTTGAAGAATTCTTTTCATATGCTTGACCCTTGATATCAAGGTTGATGCACCATCGATTGGGATCTTTGTAGCTAAATAACAGGGCCTCAAGTCAGTTGCGTATAGGTAACGAACCGTCGACGGTGTGTGATGGAGTTTAGAACTTCTCCACCTTGAACTCAGCTAGTTGTAGGAGCAACTCTGAGGGAGTCATTTTCCAAACTTTTTGTATGGGCCATCTGACAAATTGTAAAAGTCACATCAAGTGGAGAGTTGAACTCTAAGTATTGCTTTTACAAGTGATATTGGAGTAACTGCGATCCATGATTTTGGACCTCCTAATTTGTCTTCAAGGAATTTTAACTAGTTTTAGGAACAGTTCGAATGGCGAGTTGAACTCTGAACGTGTTTGTTTGCAGGTTGCTAAAGTAACTCCGAGCCATGGGTATGTATTCCGAACTTGTTAGTTTGGGTATTGA
Source organism: Hemerocallis citrina (assembly GCA_017893485.1). Lineage (NCBI taxonomy): Eukaryota > Viridiplantae > Streptophyta > Magnoliopsida > Asparagales > Asphodelaceae > Hemerocallis > Hemerocallis citrina. The sequence goes on from CM030358.1 coordinate 233,056,620, forward strand.
CAGGTTGCAGGAGCAGACGAATGGCAAGTGGAACTCTGAACATGCTTAATTGCAGGTTGCTAATGTAACTCCAAGCCATGGGTATGGACTCTAAACCGGTGGTGGAGGCACTAACGGATTGTAGGAGCAGATCAAATGGTGAAGCAAACTCTGAACTTGCTTGATTGCAAATTGCTGTAGTAACTTCAAACCATGGGTATGGACTCCGAATCCGTCTTATGGAAAGCTTGTAACGAGTTATTAGCCCCGCTCTAGGTGTCAATTGGGTGTTTAGCTCGTGGTTTGCTTTAGTATTAACAGGTTGCAGGAGCAGATCGAATGGCGAAGTGCACTCTGAACTTGCTTCATTGCAAATTGTTAGAGTATCTTCGAGCCATGGGTATGGACTCCGAACCCGTCTTGTAGGAAGCTTTTAACGAGTTTTTGGTGCCGTTTTTATGTATAAGTTTGACACTCAACTCATTGTATGTTTCCGTTGGCTTGTACAAGAATTTTGCAAAAATTCATACTACATTTTATTGGAAAATAAAACTAAGCGGCTGCTCTAGTGGCTGGCCATTATTACAAAATTAGAAAATTTGCTACTACTACTAAGAGAGGACGTTTCAAATGCCCTCGTTCACCTTGGCAAGGTGTTCTAGTTACCAAGTCCTTCGATATCTCCTTGCCCCCCTGGGTCTTCAAGTTGATGAGCTGTTAGGCGAACAACTTGGTAGGCCTTTCCTAGACTTGCCTGTTTTAGAGGGACCCCCCATTGTTTTGCATAGAGAAAGAGAAATCTTCTGATGCACCAATGTGTTTAGGCATGACTATTTGTCTCCGTTGAATGAGCGGAGTGGCTTCGGGAGAGAGATTCAGGGTTATTACTGTATTATGATGAGAACCAATTTAGACCTGATGAGAGATGATTTGGCAAGTTTGGAAGTTCTTGGTAGAATTGTTTGTGGCAGTGGCTTCAAGTTTGTTTACAGTCTTGAAATTGTTATGACTGCTTTCTGAGGTAGCTCTATGGCGTCGAGCGGGAGAACCGAGCCCCCTATTGTAGTGGTGCAGCATGCTTATGCTGCCTGTTGGCTTCCTAAAACTTGGCCTCTGCCAGCTCTTGTTGGGAACTTCATTTTCATGTGGAAGGCAGAGGCAGCTGCGTAGAAAGTCACTAGGTCGAGACAGCCGAATAAGTATTGTATGCAGCTTTGACATCAACTACCATAAAGTTTAGTGCTTCCATTCGAATAGCGGGGGCTTTCCCTGCTGTCACATCAAGTGTGATGACTCCTTCTACTTGAACGGGGACACCGAAGAATTCGTGGAGTGTATAACCGGCTGGCTTGAGTCGGTCTCGGGAGAGCTTGAGAGCCTAGAATATGGCCATGAAGAGGATGTTTACTAAGCTACCATTGTCCATCAGGATGCGGTGCACCTCATGATTCATCATGCAAAGGTTTATGACCAATGCCTCGCAACGAGGTGTTCGGAAGCCTTGTAAGTCCTTGTCGGAGAAAGATATCGGGACCCCGGTGCTCTTGGCAGGTGTGATGTTATTTATGGAGTTGACTTTCCTGACGAAAGCTTTGCGGGAGGAGTTGGAATTTCCCCCCATCGGGCCTCCATGAATGGAGTGGAGGACGGCCATGTATTCAGAGTCTTGCCACTTGGATGGCCTTTCTTGATGCTTATTAGCCCCCCGGGGTGGAAGGTTTTCGGCGTCGTTATCTTTCCGAACGAAGATGGAGAGATAGCCCCTCCGAATCAGGGCTTCCAGTTCTTCTTTAAGGGCTTGACAGTTTTCGGTAGTGTGTCCATGATCTCAATGAAATGCACATCACTTATTTTTGTCTCTTCTCCTGCTAAACGCTGACATCTTGGGGGGATGGCGGATTATTCCGTCCTTCTCAACTTCCATGAGTATGGCAGATACGCTTGCGTTGAGAGTAGTGAATTTGTTGAAATGTGGTGTTGGAGTTGGACGGCGTTGACCTGCACCATTTTTTCTAAAACTTCCTAGGTTCTTCCTCACTTGTATTCTTCCGTTTGTTCCCAGAAGATGAATCATTCTTGCCTTGAGGATAGAGAGCTTCCTCGACCCTGATATACTTGTCACTCCTTTCCAGGAGCTCAGTGAAACTTTTGGATGGCTTTTTTACGAGGGAGGCTTTCAAGTCTTTATTAGTGACATTGTGGCGGAAAGCTGCTGTCGCCACTGACGTGTTCAAGGAGGAAATTGACATTGCTTCAGTTGTAAAGCGTTTGACAAAGTCTCTCAGCAGTTCTCCATCTCTTTGTTTCAGTTCTAACATGGAGGCACTTGTTTTTTCAACCTTGCGGCTAGTAACGAAGTGCGCAATGAAAAGCTCCTCGAGCTGATCGAAAGAGAATATATTTTCTGGAGTCAAGCGCGAATACCAATACCTTGCTAATTCTTTCATTGTGGCGGGGATTGTTCAACACATGAGTGCATCAGTGGCGTTGTAGACCATCATGAGTGTTTTAAAACTCTCTATATAATCGGTCGGGTCTGACTCTCCATTGTAGGATTCAAATTGAGGAGCCTTGAAGTCCCGTGAGATGGGCGCATTAAGGATGGCTTTGCTAAAAGGCGGTCGACTAGGGCGGTAGGCCCTGTTGGAGCGGTTTCTCTCATTCTTCATTCGTTCTAGACGATCTTCTACTTCTTGGATATGGCGAAGGACTTGGTCGTCCTTCCCCTGAGACCCAGTTGAGTCGGCAGATCCTTTATTGCGAGGCTGGCCCAGATCTTGACTTCCATGGATGGCTTGGAGGATGTCGAGCTTGAACTTATCCAATTCGGCCTTAGTGGCTGAAGCATTTTTCTCTTTGTTCCGCACGAGAAGCTTTCGACTCTCATGAGTCGGGCTCCTTATTGTGGTGCACCCCTTGTGAGAGGAATATTGCCTTGATCTCTGTCTAGGAAAATAGGTACTCTGGTTTTCTTATTGTCCCGCGGGAGGCCTCAGATCGGGTGCACCTCTCGTCCAACCTGATTCGCATATCGGTTCCTTATTGCCTGGCACTGATGATCTAGCGGAGATCTCTAGACCCCTGAGGGCCTCGCGAGGCCATTGAATCAGTTGAAGCATTATGGACTGGGATACAATCGTGCTGAGGATGTTGTTCATGATGGTTTTGTCAGGAGCCCCCTTGTACCTCTCCGTTGGAAGGAGCTTGATTAGGCCGTCGGGGTGACTGTTAAGGAGGAATCAGATCTTCCACATGAGGAGCTGGTTGACGAAGAGAATTGGTGCGGCGGCTTGAGACTGCCACTCTGCCTCTTAGTCTTGGTGGCATGGCGGCAAGTCTGACTTGTGTAGTTCCCACAGACGATGCCAATCTGTTGCTACTTATTTTTTGTGTGGGAGCAAACAGATAGTGAGTTCTTATTTAATGGACACTACTAAAAATCTGACCTTTGATCTTTTTCATGAAAAGCGGTTAGAGATCCTGAGATTAAATATGAATCGTTGACTGACCACCGTGATCTGAATCCGACAGTAGCTAATGCGGCCGTTGGACCTGCAAAAAGCCTGAAACACCGGGGGGTGTCCCTGGCGACATACCCTCCGACGCTCAAGGCAGAAACAGAAAGAGAAAGAGAGTTTGAGAGAGAAACTAGCGAATTGTTGATTACCTTTTGACTGTGGAGGGGGGATGGTATTTATAGGCCTGAGAAACATATCAAGAGATCGATCTAGATCCATTGGATCGATATAGATTCCTTATCTTCTTTATGTTCATCCTCCTCAAGAGAGAAGTTCTCTTGTTAGGGGATAAGAAATTTGACTCCTAGCCTGCATGGGCTGGGTGTCTCTCCTAGTGGGCCTAGTCTATTACTTTTTATGGGCTTGAAAGAAGGTCATGTCTTGTAGAGGGTCCTAGAGAAGGCCCGAACCTGTTAAGGATGCCCGTTATGATTAATCTGCCTGTAGAAGCTTTGAGATCTGTGCTGGAATCATACGACTTTGATTTGCTGTGATTTTTACCATCATCAGATGGCAAGAGTGGAGGAGATGACGCTCAAGCCTAGGGCAAAGAGAGGGTAGAAGACTATTGTCGTACACCTCTAATTGCACTAGAGTTGAGCTCATACACCTACACCCCCCAAGATCAAGTTCCCTCACACAAAGAGGAATATCAAAGTGCCCGAAAACCATCAAAACAACAAATTAAGGAATACAGTAGTAGAGTTATTACAAGTCCAACAAAGAGTAGAAACAACTAACAAAACTAAACAAGCACCCAATGCTTCAAAAAATGCAGTTGATACTGAAATAGGGGCTATAGTCTACAAGCCTGTCAAGTGTGGGAAGACTGCGGCTCATCGTCGCTGATCTCCACCACTCTCACAACTGGTAAAGTTGCAACATAGGTGGCTTGAGTTTGGTGCAAGCTCTGGGCTCCCTGCTCTCGAAGTGCTTCAAACAGCTTGATCTTTTAGTGGCTTTGGGGAGGTGCATGCAATCAAGAGGTAAAGTGAAAATATACATCAGTAATGATTTTTTCAACAGTAGAAGATGATGCATTAAAGAGTCTATTGTTTCTCTTTAACCAAAGCACCCAGCAAATACAGGTAACCAACAAACACCAAACTTTTCCAATGTGAGGCCTAGATGGAGCAAAACACCAAGAGGAGAAGTAAGAGTGTAGTGAAGTGGGAAGTGTAATGATGTGTAGAGGAGTGCAAAAGTGATACCGAACATCTCTAGTTGGAGGGCAAACTGATAAATCTGTTAATGTCCACATTTTGGATCAATAATCTGAACACAATTAAACAATTAAATTCTCTATCTTTGGTAATTTATACTTCATTTCTCTTTTCCATAGGAAACAGCCTAAAAGCAACTAAATGAAGCGGATTCAAGATTTACTCAAGACTAATCTATCACTGTGAGGATGAACACTGGAATGAAGAACCTTAATTTTGCATCAAAACATTTGAGTTCGCAGAACAGTCGATTGACTCCTTAACGAAAGTCGACTGGACTGACTGGGTTTGAGTTTTCAAAGTTCGCAGAACAACCGACTGACTCCTAGTTAACAGTCGACTGAACTGGCATTCTAGTTCTGTGAGACTATAGTATCAGCTGAACAAATACAACCAAGTCACAAGTAATCATTAAACAGCCGACTGATATTATAGCAATTATTGAACATGCACAAGCTACATGGAGACTGCACAAAAATCCTTCTTCACAGCACATCAAAACTACAAGCCAGGAAGGAGACCAAAAAGAGAGAATTTGAACGGGAGATAGAGATAAGCACAGTTGAGATACACCCTCACCCAAACCTGCAAAACAAATCAGAGTGAGCTGTCAAAATCCAGGAAAAAAATATTGTATAGCTGCAAATAAAAACTTCCCAAAAATCAAGCTAGAGATCTGGTCTGGCAGTTAATGAAGAAAATTTGACTCAACCCATATCCAATGTTTGAGGAGATTGAAATTTGGAACTTGAGATCTGCAGATGGGGGCAAAAAAAGCTATAAAAAGGGGGGAATACACAGTCGAGAGGAGAGAGACCGAAGGGGAGATCCAGTGCATCTTGAAGAGGAGGAGAGCAAATTAGTTTCAAGCTGATCATCATACAAAATCAGTGTTACTTCTTCTCTCTAATTTTTGTTCTTGAGTTGTTTAAATTATTAGAATCATGTATCCAAATTTGTTAGTCAATAAAAGTTGGATTATGTGTAACTAAATTCATTTTGGGCAGATTGAAACCTTAGTCATGTAATGTTTACAAATCTTCTAAAGCACTACTCCTATCACTTATTGATTAAACCTGGTAGTTCTTGATCGAATTTATAATATTCAGCTTTTGATGCTTGACATTCTTACTATTCAAGTGTTGTTAACTCAACTTATTTATTGATGAACACTCTATATCACTCTATTTATTGATTAGCAGTCGACTGACTCCTTACGACAGTCGACTGAACTGGCGTTCTAGTTAACACAACCAAAGTTGAGTTATCAAGTTTTCTTATTATAAAATTGAATTTGTTACATAAGCAGATTCAGATGATCGAGTCTAGTGCTCATGATTAGTAACACAAGAACTCATTTGGGTTCTAGGGTTTAATCAACATAGAAGACTAGAATAGATACCATGTTCTAGTTCTTTATGTGCTTGTCAATTTCCATTGTTTGTTATGTTTTCTTAAAGTGCAACTTAGTAGATATCATGCTAAACACTTAAGGAGAGAAAGGAATTAGAGTAGATACCATGCCTAATTCTTAGCTTTGGGAAATCTTTAATTTAAAGAGTAGATACCATACTCTTAAATGAACAAGCATGAGTGATCAGAGGAGTGTAGAAGTTGATCTAGCATTCTTGACTATAGGTGGAAATCAAGCCCAACTTATTCAATAAAAATTTTTACCCAACTGAGAACAACTTGATTCAGATTTTAATCTCATTTCCCTTCAGACATACAGTTAAAAAAACAAGCACTCTGTTTATTGATTAGTAAGTTATTTACTACAATCTCTGTGGGATCGACCCTTACATTTTACTACGCTTCTGTAAACGATTCGTACACTTGCGAGGTTTTAAATTTGTGTTCAGATTATATATTCATTTAGATAACTGAATTATCAACAAGTTTTTGGCGCCGTTGCCGGGGATTGTTTAGTATTTTAACTTGCAAATCAATAAAAAAATAATTTTTTTTAATTTTATTTACTGAAAACTATGAATATTTTCTTTTAGGTACAACCCAATTCGAGGCTACATTACTTTGGTGTATGCACGGGAGACGATCACTTAATCCCAACCTACTACCTATTGACCAAGAAATAGAGCGCACTCTGCACAGACTAAAATAACAGCTAAGACCACGAACCATTCCAAAAGCAACAATGGGCGAGGAAGCACCAAATCGAGTACCAATGCAGCACAAATTCACTCCTAATAATATTGAGCAACCTTCTTGCATAGCTTATCAACCTAATGTCACAGGTAATATGCACCTATCACCTCAATTACTCAGCATGGTTCCCCACTTTAGTGGCAAACTAGACGAGGATCCTCATCTCCACTTGCAAGATTTCTTTGATCTTTGCAGAATGCAAAGCGTCCAAGGGCTTACCCCTGAACAAATCAGGTTAATTTTGTTTTCATTTTCATTAAAACTTAATGCTAAATTGTGGTATAATTCGTTGGAACCAGGATCAATTCAATCATGGGAGCAATTGGCAACAAAGTTCTTGAAGAATTTTTTCCAGCTCAGAAAACCAAACAACTAAAAAGGGAAATTCAGCTCTTCCAACAAAAAGATGGCGATTTGTTCTTCGAGGCATGGAAGGACTTTAAGAATAAACTCCTCAAGTGTCCTACACACAACATGACTAAGGATGATCAGATACAAGCATTCTATGAGGGTTTAAATGACACTAATAAAGCAATTGTAGATTCAGCTTGCAATGGGATCTTGATGAGGAAGAGTGGTAAGGAGGCCATCGAGCTATTCGAAGAACTCAGCGAGAACTCACAACAATTCTCAACGAGGGGAAGGGGTTTTTCGAAGAAACAGGGAGTTTACGAAATTTCTACTAGTAATAACATGCAATTAGAAATGGTAACCATGAACTAAAAAATTGATATGCTTGTTAATGCAATTTCGACGTTAGGTGGCGTAAAAAATCAGGCAAAAGAAATTTGTGCAATTTGTTCTCATTCTGATCATACAACTGATGCATGTCCAATGTCTTCTTTCACAGATCAGGAGCACGCAAACTACGTAGGACAGGGAGTGTATCCACCCAAGAACAACTCCTTCTCGAACACGTACAACCCAGGGTGGAGAAACCATCCAAATTTCTCATGGAACAATAATCAAAACAATCAAGGCACTCAATTCGCACAAGGGAATGCGCGGCATTTCCAGATTGGGAATGCCTTTGATCGGCCAGTTCAAGAACAGAAGAAGTTGGATTTCGAATCCACCATTCTTCAATTACTCCAACAGCAACATCAAACAAGCAACCAACAAGGGCAGGCCATTCAAAAATTGGAGACCCAAATTGGTCAAATCGCTAAGGAGTTAAGCGAAAGAAAGGCAGGAGAACTCCCATCACAAACCATACCAAATCCTAGAGGACAAGAACAACTCAAATCGGTGACAACCCTAAGAAGTGGTAAGATAATCGACAGCAAGGTTGGAACAAACTCGGACGAATCAGACAAAATCGAAATCAGGGACACACAACCAGCAAAATCTTTGGGTTCCAACAAGGTAAGTGACAAAGGAAGGGTAGTATTGCCACCATTCCCTCAAAGGTTAGTCAAGCAAAAGAAAGAACAACATTTACTTGATATCTTTGAAACTCTCAGGAAGGTAGAAATCAATATTCCCCTACTTGATGCTAATAAACAAATTCCTTTTTATGCCAAATTTTCGAAAGAATGCTGTACTCACAAGAGAACATTTCAGGTTCGGGAGAATGTGGCTTTAACAGAGGAAGTGAGTGTGGTGTTGTTGAGGAAATTACCTCCTAAATTGAAGGATTCAGGTAGTTTTACTATTCCTTGCAGGGTTGGTGAGCATTTCTTTGAAAAGGCACTGTTAGATTTGGGGACAAGCATCAATCTTCTTCCATACTCTGTTTACGAAGAACTAGGATTGGGGGAACTCAAACCAACATCAATCACTTTGCAATTGGCTGATCGCAGCATCAAGAGACCTAGAGGTATTTTAGAAGATGTCTTAGTTCAGGTAAATGATTTCATTTTGCCTGCAGATTTTGTTGTTTTGGATATGGAAGACTCTTCAATGCCATCTTCTTTACCTATCATCTTAGGTAGACCCTTCATGAGTACTGCTGATATAAAAATTTGTGTTAAAAAGGGCACTATAAGTATGAAAATAAATGGTGAAAAGATTGAGTTTAAAATGTTTGATGCACTAAAATTACCACACGATGATCATGAATGTTATAATATTGATGTGGTTCAGGACATTGTCGACCAAACATTTCAGGTACATAGCGTGGATCCATTACAAGCCACAATTACACACTCTCTAACACTATCTCGAGTTGAACAGGAATATGATGATACTGATTCGAGGATTACAGAGACAGTACACTACCTTTAAACTCCAAAATCATATTCAGGTAAGTTTGTACCTGTGTTTGAAAATCTTGTGTCTAATAACACTTTTGTTCCTTCTGTTACCAGGACACCAAACGTGGAGCTAAAGCCGCTACCTGAACACTTGAAGTATGCATACTTGGGTGAAAACCAGGCGTTACCTGTGATAGTTGCTGCAAACTTTAGTATGCAGGAAGAAGAGAAGCTGTTGAGAGTATTGCGAGAACACAAGGGTGCATTAGGATAGACCATTGCAGACATCAAGGGAATAAGTCCATCCAAGGGCATGCATAAAATACTTCTCGAAGACAAAGCAAAACCTAGCAAGGAAGCACAAAGAAGGCTTAATCCACACATGAAGGAAGTGGTGAGAACAGAGGTCCTTAAGCTACTAAATGTTGGCATCATCTACCCTATCTCAGATAGCAAATGGGTGAGTCCTATACATGTAGTGCCTAAGAAAAGTTGATTCACAGTAGTAAATAATGATGAGAATGAGCTTATTCCTACAAGGATGACCACAGGTTGGAGGGTATGCATTGACTACAGGAAGCTGAATAACGAAACAAGGAAAGATCACTTCCCTCTTCCTTTTATTGATCAAATGTTAGAAAAGTTAGCAGGATATAGTAATTATTGTTTTTTAGATGGTTATAGTGGCTATAATCAAATGGCTATTTCTCCGGAAGATCAAGAAAAAATCACTTTTACATGCCCTTTTGGTACTTTTGCATACAGGAGGATGCCTTTTGGATTGTGCAACGCACCAGCTACATTTCAGAGATGCATAATGATTATATTTTTAGACATGGTGGAGAGGTTCATCGAGGTATTTATGGATGATTTCAGTATTTTTGGATCTTGTTTTGATGAATGCCTTAACCATTTGCAGCTCGTGCTTAAGAGATGTGAAGAATGCAATTTAGTGCTGAATTGGGAAAAGTGCCATTTTATGGTACAACAAGGCATTGTCTTAGGTCATGTGGTGTCCAAAAAAGGCATCGAGGTGGACAAGGCAAAAATTACATCATATCGAAGCTACCCCCTCCTACTACAGTCAAGGGTATAAGGAGTTTTCTTGGACATGCAAAGTTCAATAGAAGATTTATAAAAGATTTTTCCGAAATCTCCAGACCCTTTTGTGGATTGTTAGCTAAAGATGTTGAATTTGCATGGACAGAAGAGTGCACGAATGCCTTCGTTACATTGAAAAATCTTCTCATTTCCGCACCCATCATCATGGAACCAGATTGGACCCGTCCTTTCGAGCTTATGTGTGATGCAAGTGATTATGCTTTGGGAGCTGTTTTAGGTCAAAGAATAAATAAGGTACCCCATGCTATTTACTATGCTTCTCGAACTTTAAATGATGCACAGCTAAATTATTCCACTACTGAAAAGGAAATGTTAGCTGTCATTTTTGCTGTAGAGAAGTTTAGATCATATTTGGTTGGATCTAAAGTCATTGTTTTCACTGACCATGCTGCTTTGAGATATTTGTTTGCAAAAAAGGATGCTAAGCCTAGGTTGATCAGATGGGTGCTTTTGCTTCAAGAGTTTGATCTTGAAATTAGAGGCAAGAAGGGGAGTGACAATGTTGTTGCAGATCACTTGTCCAGGTTACTGCATGATGAAGAGAGAAATATGCCCCCATTGAATGAAAACTTTCCAGATGAACACTTATTTGAAATAAATATACAACTTCCATGGTACGCAGATATTGTCAATTATCTCACTGCTCATGTTTTTCCTCCAGGTATGACCAGTCAAGAAAGAAAGCGGTTGGTGGCCATGTGTAAGCACTATTATTGGGATGATCCTTACTTATTCAAATTCTGTCCTGATCAAATTGTAAGAAGATGTGTGTCAGAAGAAGAGCAAATGAGTATTTTGCAACATTGCCACCAGTTTGCATGTGGAGGACACTTTGGGACAAAAAGAACAGCACTTAAGGTATTACAATCTGGTTTTTGTTGGCCTAATGTATTCAAAGATGCTTTTTCTTTTTGCAAGACTTGTGATAGATGCCAGAGGACAGGCAACATCTTCTCCAGAAATCAAATGTCGCTGAAAAACATTCAAGTAATCGAGCTTTTTGATGTATGGGGAATCGACTTCATGGGTCCTTTTCCTAACTCACTTGGTTATTTATATATTCTCGTGGGTGTGGATTATGTGTCTAAATGGGTCGAGGCTATCCCCTCAAAAACTAATGATCACAAAGTTGTTGTCAAGTTTTTACAGGATAACATCTTCACCAGGTTCGGTACACCAAGAGCAATAATTAGTGATGGAGGTAGCCACTTCAATAGTTTTCCATTTGCTTCGTTGATGAAGTATGGGATTACACATAAAGTTGGTACTCCATACCATCCTCAAACCAGTGGGCAAGTGGAGATTAGCAACAGAGAAATCAAGAGCATTTTGGAAAAGACCGTAAATACAAGCAGAAGGGATTGGTCGCTACGCTTGAATGATGCATTGTGGGCATACAGAATTGCATACAAGACGCCCATTGGCATGTCACCATATCGTCTGGTCTTTGGAAAAGCATGTCATCTTCCGGTGGAATTGGAACACAATGCTTATTGGGCCATTAAAAAGTTCAATTTTGATATGAAACAAGCAGGTGACAAAAGAAGATTGCAGCTGAATGAGCTCGATGAATTGAGGCATGATGCAATGAGAATGCAAAATTGTACAAAGAACGGACCAAGATATACCATGATAAACAGCTAGCAAGGAAGGAGTTACATAAGGGACAGAAGGTATTGATATACAACTCGAAATTACGACTCTTTCCAGGCAAGCTTATGTCAAGATGGTACGGTCCGTACATTGTTACAAAGGTTTTCCCACATGGAGCTTTGGAGGTTCATAGCAAAGAGAAAAATCAAACATTCAAGGTGAACGGACATAGGGCGAAACCTTATATTGAGATGAGTTTTGAGCCACGAGAGGAAGATATAACTCTTCAAACTATTTAATACATTGCATAAACTCATCAAGTCTAGCTGAAGATAAGAAATGCAGCACTTATTGGGAGGCAACCCAATTGTCAGGGAAGTTCTTACACTTTTCTCTTTATTCATTTCTTCATTTTTTCTCTCTTTCCTTCCAACTGGATGGTGACACATGCCTATTTTAATTTTTTGTTTCAAACATTGAGGACAATGTTCCATCTAAGTTTGGGGGTATTTATTCACATTTAGAGTCTTTTGATTATGTGTATAAAAAATTAAAATTAAAATTAAAAATTTAAAAAAATTTAAAAAAATTTAAAAAAAAACCTTCTAACAACAATGATGAGAACATGAGCTCAGTTACTATAGGTAGAGAGTGGAGAACAAGTATTAATTGTGGTCTTTATCTTTAAAAATGTTAATAACTTATCATATGGATCATACTTGAAACTTTTACTCACTTGGCCATGTCAATTCGACGAATTTTGAAAGAGAAAAGCAAGTTCAACTATGAGTAAACTTAAAATTGTGAGTTTTGAGCCTAACATATATTCTTGAGAGAGTCATACACTTGAAGATCTCAGTTGACTACATGAATCTACATTCTTGAGATGAACTAGAACTTGTTTTTGTTACTTTTCGAAACTTATTTTGGATTTTGCATGAAACTTGGAAGTGATTAAGGCACCTAAGAATCTATCACCAAAGACAAATAGCCTACCCAACATCAATTATTCACTAGTTGCCCCTTTGAAGCCTATAAAAGCTTTCTTTTTGTAAGACACATCATCCTTAACAATGCCTAGATAAATAGGTTACCTTACCTATATCTATTGAGTTAGTAGAGCAAAATTTGTAAAGAGATGTGGTATGTCAAAGTGAGGGGTTTGAAATATATATTAAAAAAATAAAAAATAAAAAGTTGGAGGATTTGTCATAAGAAATATGAAAGGTTGTTCATCAAATAAATGAAAATTGCTGAGTTGTGGGTGGTTGAGAGGTGTTGGTAGAAATAAAGTATAGGCCTTTGATATATGGCCTCATTATTGATTAAAAAAATAATAAAAAATAAAATAAAATTTGGTTGAAATATAATCTTTTAGAACAATTCAAGTTGCTCTACTAATTCTTTAGAAATTTTGCATTCCTTTTTCCCTCAATTGTTTAAACCCTCACCCATGGCCCCATTACAACCTAATAAGACCTTTTGATCCAAGTATTGTGCAAATCAATGGTGTGAAGATGTAGTAGCAAGATCAAGCATATGGTTTCATTTTATTCAAGACAAGAGATCTAATTTGAACTTCCCATGTTAATGTGAGCTATTTTTTTTTTCTTTTTGGGAGTGTATGCCATGGTGAGATTTTGGAGTTGAAATATAGTTGAACTTGCTAACCTTAATCATGATTATGTTGCATAGGCATTGGCCACCCGACTTATTGATGTTCAAGTTGAGTATTCTTTTGAATAAGTGATTAACATTTGAACTAAATTATTTAGGCCCATCTTAATGCTTATTCTAATCTTGATACTAAAAGTAGCAAGTTCTCTAAGGTAAATGTTGGAAGGGTTAAGGTGTTCTTGCGATGCTTGTAGTTTTAATTTTTATTTTTACTTGAGGACAAGCAAAAGCTAACTTTGGGGGTATTTGATAAATCTGTTAATGTCCACATTTTGGATCAATAATCTGAACGCAATTAAACAATTAAATTCTCTATCTTTGGTAATTTATACTTCTTTTCTATTTTCCATAGGAAACAGCCTAAAAGCAACTAAATGAAGCGGATTCAAGATTTACTCATGACTAATCCATCACTGTGAGGATGAACACTGGAATGAAGAACCTTAATTTTGCATCAAAATATTTGAGTTCGCAGAACAGTCGATTGACTCCTTAACGACAGTCGACTGAACTGACTGGGTTTGAGTTTCCAAAGTTCGCAGAACAGCCGACTGACTCCTAGTCAACAGTCGACTGAACTGGCGTTCTAGTTCTGTGAGACTATAGTATCAGCTGAACAAATACAACCCAGTCACAAGCAATCATTAAACAGCCGACTGTATTATAGCAATTATTAAACATGCACAAGCTACATGGAGACTGCACAAAAATCCTTCTTCACAGCACATCAAAACTACAAGCCAAGAAGGAGAGCAAAAAGAGACAATCTGAACGGGAGCTAGAGATAGGCACAGTTGAGATACACCCTCATCCAAACCTGCAAAACAAATCAGAGTGAGCTGTCAAAATCCAGGAAACAAATATTGTATAGCTGCAAATAAAAACTTCCCAAAAATCAAGCTAGAGATCTGGTATGGCAGTTAATGAAGAAAATTTGACTCAACCCATATCCAATGTTTGAGGAGATTGAAATTTGGAACTTGAGATCTGCAGATGGGGGCAAAAAAAGCTATAAAAAGGGGGGAATACACAGTCGAGAGGAGAGAGACCGAAGGGGAGATCCAGTGCATCTTGAAGTGGAGGAGAGCAAATTAGTTTCAAGCTGATCATCATACAAAATCAGTGTTACTTCTTCTCTCTAATTTTTGTTCTTGAGTTGTTTAAATTATTAGAATCATGTATCCAAATTTGTTAGTCAATAAAAGTTGGATTATGTGTAACTAAATTCATTTTGGGCAGATTGAAACCTTAGTCATGTAATATTTACAAATCTTCTAAAGCACTACTCCTATCACTTATTGATTAAACCTGGTAGTTCTTGATCGAATTTATAATATGCAGCTTTTGATGCTTGACATTCTTACTATTCAAGTGTTGTTAACAAAACTTATTTATTGATGAACACTCTATATCACTCTATTTATTGATGAGCAGTCGACTGTCTCCTTACGACAGTCGACTGAACTGGCGTTCTAGTTAACACAACCAAAGTTGAGTTATCAAGTTTTCTTATTATAAAATTGAATTTGTTACATAAGCAGATTTAGATGATCGAGTCTAGTGCTCATGATTAGTAACACAAGAACTCATTTGGGTTCTAGGGTTTAATCAACATAGAAGACTAGAATAGATACCATGTTCTAGTTCTTTGTGTGCTTGTCAATTTCCATTGTTTGTTATGTTTTCTTAAAGTGCAACTTAGTAGATATCATGCTTAACACTTAAGGAGAGAAAGGAATTAGAGTAGATACCATGCCTAATTCTTAGCTTTGGAAAATCTTTAATTTAAAGAGTAGATACCATACTCTTAAATGAACAAGCATGAGTGATCAGAGGAGTGTAGAAGTTGATCTAGCATTCTTGACTATAGGTGGAAATCAAGCCCAACTTATTCAATAGATATTTTTACCCAACTGAGAACTACTTGATTTAGATTTTAATCTCATTTCCCTTCAGACATACAGTTAAAAAAACAAGCACTCTGTTTATTGATTAGTAAGTTATTTACTACAATCTCTGTGGGATCGACCATTGCTTTTCACTACGCTTCTGTAAACGATTCGTACACTTGCGAGGTTTTAAATTTGTGTTCCATATTATATATTCATTTAGATAACTGAATTATAAACACAAACAAAAAAAATATGAAAGCAGGATTCAGATGAGCATGCACAAGTCGTGCATGCCTCATCTCCAATCCAACATCTTCTCCGTAAGTTAGCTTTAGAGGCAAGATTATCCCAACTTAGCATCCATAGGAAGATTTTGTATTTGAGGGGAGCATAGGTCCTCCTGGTGGTTGCAGCATATAGAAAGATCATTCCTCTGTTGATGAAGAAGTTGTAGGCAGATTTGACTATGTATGAACCTGTTGCTGAATATTTCCATCTAGGAATGTCTCTATTATCTGAGGAAGAGTAGTTAGCAAGAATTTCCAATAATCTTTCCCTTTCTTCAACCAACTCTCCTACCAGAACCCTTTGGAACATGGGTCTCTACATCCAATGACCATCAGCCCAGTAACCTTGTGAAAGAATAGGTGCTTGAATATCCCAAGAAGCATGAGACAGCTTGGGAAAGTTGTGTTCAATGCTCAGGCCATCTAACCTGTTAGATCTCCAGAATTGAATGGAGCAGTCATTGTCAATCTTCCTAGAAATACAAGAGAAGAACTGGTGCTTAAAAGGATGCAGACCTATCCAAAATGCGGATGCTAATGAGGGGAGATGGTAGGAACTACTACTTGGATTGAAGTAGAGTGAATGGAGAATCTGGCTAACTAGATTATTAGGTTCAACTATCAGTTTCCACCATCACTTCATGAATAAGAAATGATTGAAGATGTTAAGATCTAGAATGCCCAATCCCCCCTGAGTCATTGGTTGATATGATCTCTACCATCTCACACTAGCCTTGCCCTTGCAATTTTCATCTGTCCCAGACCATAAGAATCTGCTTCTGATTTGATCTAATCTCTTTACCACCCACATTAGCAGTTTGAAGAAGGAAGCACAAAAAATAGGGAGTGCTGAGAAGACTGGATTAATAAGAACAAGTCTTCCTCCTGTAGAGAGCATTTTACATTTCCATGAAAAGAGTCTCATTTCTACGTTAGCAATGAGTGACATCCAAGCCATCTTCTTGGGCTTGCCTCTAACCAATGGCATACCAAGATACTTAACAGGTAGCTTCTCTTCTTGGTATTCAAGTATATGAGAGAAGGCAACTTATTTTGCTATGGATCTACCAAAATAAATCAGTGAGGATTTGTTGAAGTTAATCTTAAGCCCAGAAACATTAGCAAATAAGTGAAGTAGGAACATAAGATGAATAACTTCTTGTTCATCTACTGTGCAGAAGAGAAGGGTGTCATCCGCAAACTATAAGACAGAGAGACCAGATAAGGGGCTAGGGATGCAGAGGGGTGATAATTTCTCATTCTTTCTGCCCTTTGAAGCATCTGAGCTAGAGCATCAACCACTAGGATGAAGAGCATAGATAATAGAGGATCACCCTACTTGAGGCCTCTCTTGCAGTGAATGGTGTCCCCTCTTCTTACATATAGCAGGATGTGTGACTTAGCTGAGTGTGGTATCATGTGAATCCATGCACACCACTTCTGCGCAAAATCCCTAGCTACAAGCATTTCCTCTATAAAGCTTCAGTTAACATAATCAAAATTATATTTGAAGTCAATTTTGAGCATCAGAATATTGATTATCTTCCTTGAAATTAAGTTTATTATTTCATGAGTCACCAGGAAACAATCAACTATGGACTTGCCTGTTGGCCAAGACTAGATCCTTGAAATTAAGTTTATCAAAGCACTTTGAGCGGATGACAATAGATCATGAAGAACAGGGCTCAGCCTGTTGGCCAAGACTTTTGTGAAGATATTGAAGAAGCAGTGAAGAAGACTACTAGGCCTAAAATCCTGAACCTTGTTAGCTCCATCACACTTGGGAATAAGAGTAATGTCAGAATAGTTAAGTCTAAAAATGTCACTGGAGCCAGCACGGATAGAATTGAACATATTCATGATATCACTTTGAATTACCTCCCAGAAGATGTGGTAGAAGCTCATTGAGAAGCCATCAGGGCCAGGAGCTTTTATCTACACTCATGGAGAAGGCAACGTTTATGATCTATTATATGGTGAAAGACATGTATAATTGACTCAGATCATGCTGGTTTGCATACAGGACATGCCAATCAACTGAAAAATCTGAACTGTTTATAGAGCAACTAATTGAAGTAAAAGTTTATCAAACTCCACCCCTATAAGCTTATGATCAGTGATGACCTGGTCCTCAACTGTTAGAGAGTAAACAAAATTTCTCCTTTTTCTGGTATTAGCAATGCAGTGGAAGAATTTAGAATTAGCATTTCCTTCATTGAGCCATATCTCCCTGGCCATGCGTCTCCAATATGTGGTGTCTGCCTTCACCATCCTCTCATATTCCTGAACATCATTCAATTTAAGCAATTTGTCAGCTTCACTAGGCACCCTGTACTCATGTTCTAAGTTTATAGCATGAATGGTGTCTAGCAATTTCTTCTTCTTTACTTTTATACTGCCAAAGCTCTTATAACTCCAATCCCTAATCCTCCTTTTTAGTAAGGTAATTTTTTGGCCAAAAATATCAACTGGTGAACCTTTGCGGTTGATTAAATTCCGCTACTCTGCAACCAAACCTGGGAATTGGGGGTTTGAAAACCAAGACTTTTCAAACATGAAGAAGTTAGATTTTGGGGTAATAGAAAGTGTGTCAAGAACAATGGGGCAAAGGTCAGAAGCAACCCTTGGCAAGGAGGACAGGATGGAGCTAGGGAAGGTGGAGTCCCACTCTTGAGTGATGAGAAACCTATCTAGCCTAGCCATGGATGAATTACTTCTCAAGTTAGACCAGGTGTACTTCCTTCCCGAGAGAGGTATATTAATAAGCAACAATAGGGCAATAGAATCTGCAAATTGTCTCATGTCCTTCCATGAGCTCATATCTTTGTTCCTTTTCTAATCAGAAAGTGTAGCATTGAAGTCCCCACAGAGGCCCCAATAAGGGCAAAGGAATCGTCTATGTTGAATGATCTCATCCCAGCGTAAATCCCGATCATCCTTCTCAAATGGAGCATAAACAGAAGTTAAAGACCACTCTGAACTTGGCTGCCTCTCTCTAAGTGATACGGAAACTAAGAAAATATCAATAGCTGAGTAGAAAACTTCATATACATTATCATTCCAGCCCACCATAACACCCCCACAACTATCAATGGCATCTAGGATGACCCACTTAGTGATAGTAAGCCTCCCATGGATGCAAGCTTTCTATTACTAGGGTTGGACAACTTACACTTGGATACATACAACTGATAATTTGGACATTTGAATTACATTCTTGATCAAGGAGAAATTATCAGGGTTCCAAGCCCTCTCAAATTCCAACATCCGAACCTCATTTGTGAAATTGAGAACACAACAACCAAGACAAGGGAAATAACATCATACACAAAACAAAGGGAGAGAAATTCATCTCGATAAGGTAGTTGGCGTAGAGGTGCCAGCTACAATCCTCTCATAATTTCTGACATTCACATTGGAATGGGGCCCCTTGGCCTCCACCCGTCACTGATTGAGCAACACCAAGTAGATCATCATCAGATAGAAGCTTAAATGAATTGATAAGCTTGGTACCTGGGCTGGCAGATCCCTCCATGCTTTGGAAGCAGCAGCAGGCCTCTTAGCAGGCCTATGAGTTGGGCTCCTGGTGGAGGTTGATCCCTAGAACAGAAGGAGCACAGGCCTTTTGAGAGAGTAAAAGATGCTTGTTTTGCTCTTGTTCTTAGCAGCTATATCTTCAAAACCCGGGGGTATACTAGCAGTACCAGAGGGAGGTTCCATGAGTTTAAGAGGCTAATTTGATGAATCTGGTTAAGGATGGGGAGGCTTGCTGCTTGGCACTATTGGGCTTTGGGATAAGTTGAGGGGCATGTACTAACCTTGTGGGCTAAGGCATGTTCAATCATAGGCTTAATGTGTTGGAATAATGAAGTTGGCAAATTAACAACTATGTTGTTCCAAACCATAAACATGTACTCGCCTAAGCTATCATCAAAGTTGTTTGGGTGACTTTCCCATCCTTGATTACGATACAGATATTCTCCTTTTCAGTTTAAATTTCAAAATTTTGCTGGCGTACGACGATCTCTTCCCCCTGAGCTGGTGATGAATGGGGTGGTGGATTCGAATCTGGTGCTGCTTGTTCAACTTGGATAGCCTTTTTTGTTGGTTCATCACCTCAACCAATGGTTTATCCTCCCCCTTTGAGCCAGAAAGAGCCCTGACCCCTCTCAATATTGGCACCGGAGGTGGTGAACAGCTGAACTTTTCCACTTTGTACGTCTTCCTCTATTATGGGTTGTCTAGCAAGGAGAACAGGGATATTCAACACTTGCTTCTCAAGAGACCAAGGCACGGTATAGTAGATAGTTAGGGTTTTGGGAATAAGCGTGACATCCTCCACCTCAGTGAGGACCAAAGCTTGGTCCCTTTTCTCAACATCCATCATTTTCTTGCTCAGGGTGATCAGCTTGGCGAATGGCTTGATAATGGACTCAAGAGATCCCCGATTCCACATGTGGAACGGGAGCATGGGATTCTTGATCCAGATGAAGCATGGCTTGGGTTTCAGCTTGGCACCGTAATCCATGGACCAAGGTGTGAAGGTTGCCAAGAATCCAGAGAAGTGGAAGAGCCCCTCTTCCTCCACCTTACTAGCACTAGCCGCCGTTGGGAACTGAACATGATAGACTCCATCACCAACCTTCTTGAGGTGCCACCACTATCCATGGCCTTCCCAAGCGAAGTTCAAGGAACATTCCACATCTAGTCAACGGGGAGGTACTCGGGTTAATCAGGTGAAGGAAAGCACTGGCATGCAGCGCAAGGAGGGATTCGGCGAGGTCGGAGTTGTGAACCACCTAAACCTCCAGGGACTCGCGCCGATTGAACAGTGGGCATTCCCTCACTTTGTGGCCAAACTTCTTGCAGTTGAAGCAATGAAAACCAAGTTTCTTGCATGCGGCCGCCAAATGGTTGTCCTCACCGCACTTCGTGCATCTCTTTTCCATTTTCTTAGAAACTGGCAATTTTGCAGTGAGTTTTTTTTTTTTTTTTTTTTTGGGGTGGGGGGGGGGGGGGGGGGGGGGGGGGATTGGGTTTTGGTGTAGGTTGAAGGTAGGGTTTGGGGGTTTTTTCGGGAATGGAGGAGGTAAAGATGGAGCGGCTTGGGTGTTGGGAGTGGGGATGCGTGTGGAGGTGGGGAATGTGAAGGGGTTGGAAATGACGGCATTGTGATGGATGAAAGCATGGAGCAGAGAGAACTACATGAGCATAAGATCTTCTTCCTTCCCAATGCACCAACTCTCTCTCCCCCTCTCTCTCGCTCACTCCTCACCCCTCATTCTTTTTGGGAGCCTTCCAGCCTATTTTCATAAAATTAAAAATAATAGCATGTATCACTAGTCTTACAATTACCATTACTCAAATAGAAGAGCACCAGGTCTTTTGCTTCTGCACGATATCGATACAGGACTTTTTTTTACTCCAAGAAATAAGATCTGAAATTTTCCAATAGTGCAAAAAGATTTAAAAAATTGTCGCTCCTTTCTCCCCATATGATCTTTCACGGTGAGCTCTCCATTCAATTCTCTATATTCACAGGAAGTTGGTTTGGCTACGAAGATCCTCTCTAACCACATAAACTGAGATAACATAAAAAGGCTAAACTATCAGTCTTTAGAATTGGAAGTTCTAAATGCTTGTTCAATTAATATAAAATGAGAAAAATTTAAGTAGTTGGAATCTGGCTAAGTATCTGCAAAATATTTCAAATGAAAAAGCAAAGTAAGAATTCTAGCAGGACTAAATTCGTATAAAACTGAACAGGTCAAATGTACCCTTTGGGTGTGCTCTTCAGAAACTGCAAATGGCGTATGATACACAAGAAGCGGTCAGTGTCTGAGTTCTTCTTTCAAAGGATGGTCGGCAATCAATCTTAGCTAAAGACTTTAAAAGTCCTTCTTTGGTAAGTTAATTTAAATTATTGAGAATTAATGAACCTGGAATGTCTACTAGTCAATAAAAATGATGGCAATTTGTTCATCGTGTTAAATGGCTAACCTTTGGAAATTGTACATTTAGTATGGGCCGTCTATCCTACAAATTCTAATTGTACGAAATCCTGATTTCAAAGTGATTAGAATTAGTGCATATATTTAAATGACTGTTAGAACATGTAAATCCGATATTCCTGATACAAAGTAGTCCCGATCTTCCTGATCACAAAGCGAAAAGAAACACTATTTCAGATTGGTCTTTTTCCTATTGCTGTTCAGGGGGCTCATCTTTTTTAACAAGGGGGACTCATCTTTTTTAACAAGGCTGTGCATGTTCTTCTAAAGAGAAATGGTGTCAAGTGTAACAAGGGGGACGTCAGCTCTCACTTAATCACTATCAATGAAATTATAGAATTTAGCAAACATGTTCAAGGTAGTGGACAACTCGTGTTAAGGTTAATAGAGAGATTTGAAAATATCAATGAATTATTGGATTGCTCATAACTCAGTACAATGTCTCCTATATATAGAAGGAGACATTGTACTCAGTTCAGAAGGAGATATAACTGAGTACAATGTCTTCTATATATGGAAGGAGACATTGTACTCAGTTCAGAAGGAGATATAACTGAGTACAATGTCTCCAATATATAGAAAAGAAACACTAGTTTAGATTGGTCTTTTTCCTATTGCTGTTTAGGGGGCTCATCTTTTTTAACAAGGTTGTGCATGTTCTTCTAAAGAGAAATGGTGTCAAGTGTAACAGGGGACGTCAGCTCTCACTTAATCACTATCAATCAAATTATAGAATTTAGCAAACATGTTCAAGGTATTGGACAACTCGTGTTAAGGTTAATAGAGAGATTGGAAAATATCATTGGATTATTGGATTGCTCATAACTGAGTACAGTGTCTCCTATATATAGAAGGATTCCAATTATTAAACTTATACATAACCCGATATGTGACTAAATATATATAATACAATATCTAACACCCTCTCTTAAACTCTCGGTGGGTCGAACAGTGTGAGTTTGCCCACTTAGTAACGAAACATCTGAACATTGTGGAATTTGGTGAAGAAGTCTGCTGTCGGCCGTCGGCTGTGAAGATGTAACATAATGAAGTGAAATGGTCCCAGCTTCAAAACACTCACAAACATAGTGACAATCTCCCTATGTTCTTCGTTCGCTCATGGAAGATTGGGTTGCTTGCTGCAACGCACTTCGGTTATCACAATGAAGAGGAGTAGCTCCTGTGAGAGTGACACCCATATCTGATAGCAGTCAACAAACATGAAAAACCTCTCTAATAGTAGCTATCATTGCTCTGTACTCAGCCTCTGTGAAAGAACATGCAACAATTGCTTATTTCTTGCTTCACCATAAATCAACGATTCACCAAGAAATAGACAGAAACCTATGTCAGATCGTTTGGTAGTAGGCTCACCCGCCCAATCTGAATCAGAATATGCACTGAGTTCTAGTTTGGATGTCCAAAGCATGAATAATGAGCGAGTGATAGTGCTTGGAAGAGATCTGAGGATCCAAAGAAGAGCACAATAGTGAACTGATGTAGGAGCGGAAACAAACTGACTAACAACATTGACAGCATGAGCAATATCGAGTCTGGTCATGCATAAGTAGACAAGCTGTCCAACAATCTGTCTGTTTCTTGTGGAATCAAGAAGGAGCTCGCCATCTGTAGGACGAAGCTTCACATGAAGCTCTAAGGGAGTATCGGCTGAGTGACTGTCAGAAAGACATGTAGCAGAGTTCATATCTGATGTGTATTTCTGTTGAGAAATTAGTATGCCCCAAGATCTATGGGCAATCTCTAGACCTAGAAAGTAGCGTAGTCTACCAAGATCTTTCATATGGAACTGCTGGTGAAGGTAGTGTTAGGTGGATGCAATGCCTGCGGAGTCATCCCCAGTAATAATCATATCATCAACATATAATAGTAAAAGTACCATCTCCTGCGGTGATGGCCGCATAACATAGAATGGTCCTGGAAACTCTGACGGTAACCAGCCTGAGTGATGACATGGCAAAAACACTCAAACCAGGCTCAAGGGTCATGTTTTAGGTCATATATAGCACGACGTAGACGGTAAACATGACGTTGAGGAGTGGTATGGTCAGAAGGAGGATGCATGTAAATAGTCACAGATAAGGTACCATAAAGAAAGATATTCTTTACGTCCATCTAGTATAACGGTCATTGACGAACGGAAGCAATAGCAAGGAGAGTGTGAACTGTAGTCATCTGTGCAACTGGGGCCAAGGTCTCATCATAACAATGTCATGCTCTTGAGTAAATTCTCGGACAACTAGACGAGCCTTGTGCCGCTCAATGGAGCCATCAGGTCGATATTTGACCTTGAAGGTCACTTGCAGCTAACAAGCTGAACGCCCACAAGTAGTGGAACAACATCCTATGTGACAGTCTGATCAAATGCACGAAACTCCTCTGCAATAGCATACCGCCACTCAGAAAATTGAATAGCTTCCTGATAGGTTTTGGGCTCACGTGTGGAGTGTAAAGAGTGAGATATGCATGAAACTATGGTGAGTAGGAGGCAAGGGTGGCAAAGCCATGCTGGTCAGCAGGACCAGTGGCATCAAGTGTGCAATGTGCCGGTGGGATGCCTGAGGTAGAACGTGTAGACTGACGGACCAGTAGTAGATGGGTAGTGTGTGGGGGTGAGATAGGTGGAGTGGGTGAATGCAGCTGTAGAGATGCAGGTGGTGAAGGTGGAGGATGTTGTGGGGATGCAGGTGGTGTCTCCGTAAGAGGAACAATAGGTGGAACGTCAATAGGGGATGGGAAAGGAGCTAAAGGAGTGGGATCATATGGAATGTGTGACGGTATGGCTAGGGAGATACGCCCAACAACTGGCGAATCGAGAAAACCAGCATCCTCAGGTGAGGTCAAGTAATAGGGAGAGTCTTCCACAAAGAAGACATGTCGAGAAATACGAACAAGACTTACCACCGGATCAAAAAAATGATAGTCTTTATGTTCTGAACTGAGACCTAGATGAACACACTTAGTGGCTCGAGCAGTGAGCTTCATGCGCTCAGTGGGAGAGAGAACATAACAGGTACACCCAAAAGTACGGAGCATACTGTAGTTCGGTGGTGAGTGACAAAGAGCCTCATAAGGTGATGTACTAGATAGGAAAGAAGAAGGAGTGATGTTAATGAGACTAACAGACTTCCTGATAGCTTCAACCCAGAAAAAATAAGGAACAGAAAAGGGGAATAAAAGAGTGCGAGCCTGTCTCAAGAACATGACGATACTTGCGTTCAACTATACCATTCTGTTCATGCGTGTGAGGACATGATTGCTAAAAGTGTGTACCATGAGATTGAATGATTGATCTCATAGCAGTGGAAGTTTACTCATAAGCACCGTCTGATTGAAAGGTTTTGATACAGACACCAAACTGAGTGTGAACCATGTTCATAAAGAACAGGTAAATTTCAGGTATCTCTAAGCATTAGTGCATAAGAAACACTCATGTGAATCTAGTAAAGTCATCGATGAAACTAACATAATAAAGATAACCTTTGTGAGAATGTATAGGAGATGGTCCTCATATGTCAGAGTGAATAAGTTGAAAATGATGAGTGGTTTGAGAAGTGTTTTTTGTGATTAAAAGGAAGTGCTATGTGTTTGGCCAAATGACAACTCTAACAATTAGACAAATGAGTAAAAGAAAGAGGACAAGGACACCACTACGGGCTAAAGTCTTGAGTCAAGACTCACTAATATGTCATAAACGTTTGTGCCACAGATCAGCATCAGAGAACACATCACCAGCAAAATGAAGTTAAGATTTATAGGCACAAAGAAAATCTAGATAATATAGATGACCCTTTCAACTAGCACGTCCAAACTCCTGATCAGTGTGTGAATCGGTGATAGAACAACCTAAAGAATCAAATGTAACGACAAGACAACTATCACATAGCGCACTAACAGAAATAAGGTTCATGGATAAATGAGGAGCATAAAGAACATAAGGAAATGTGAAAGTGGGAGAGCTAATAGACCCTGAATGTGTAGTGAGAAGTTGTGAGCCATCGGCAGTGTGTAGAGATGGAGAGTGAGAAGAAAGTGCAGTGCTGGTGGTGAGCAGTGTATAATTATTAGTAAGATGATGTGATGCACTAGAATCTAAAATCCAAGAAGAATTCATACCGGGAGTAACAGAGAATGCAGGGGTAGAGGGACCAACAGTGACAGACTGACTTAAGAGGTGGATTTCCAGCTGAGCGAGGCGATGCTGAAGATTAGTCCAATCAGCAGGGGTCAGCAAGGCTAGAGTAACATTCATGGCCGAGGATGTAAGAAGAGAAGTGTTGTGAGGAGGAAGGAGACTCGTGTCATTGTGGTAGAGATTGAAGTGAGGCCAGAGATGTTGTTCGTGTCAGGATCGGGAGAGGGAGCTGGATGGTGCTACTGGTTGCGGAAGAAGAGGTGTGGCAGGGTTAGGGATGATGCTGAGAGCAGTAAGTAGGAGGCCAAAATCAGGATGATGGCAGCATTGCATATGTCGGAAGCTAGAGGGAGATCGGGATGTGAGGGAGGGTGAAGAGGTAGATGTAGCAGCGGGAAAATCGATGGAGAATGAAAGAGACCAGTGAGACTGAGATACCATTGGAGAACAAAGTGTACTTGCAACCTTTTTTCCTTGATTTTTTATTTTTTAACGACGACCGGCGATGGCGGCAATCAGCAGCAGCAACAACAGTTGAGTGAGAGAAGGGAGAGATAGAGTTAGGGTAAGAGTCTTATAGGTGTTCGGGTTTGAATGGGTAATGGGTTATGATTTCGGGTTTGATTATGGATGAGGGTTTAAGTTCGGATTTTTTTTTGGGTTGGAAAATAGTGGGTTTTGGGTCGGGTTTATGACAGTAGCAAACAAGAATTAAGGGATTTAAGGGGGATTAAGGGATTAAGGATTTCAGGTATTATGGGAAAAATTGGAGCAGGTTAGGGAGAGGGCGGCTAGGGTTCGGGCAAAGTTGAGGTTAGTGGCAGGCTAAGGTTAGATAGAGGCGGCTAGGGTTCAGCAGGGAGATGCAGTGGGGATGAAGTGATGGGGTCAAAGTTGCTGAAGTCGAAGTGGATGAGTTTCGGAGTCGAAGTCGAAGTGGGTAGGTTGTATGTTGTTCGGATTACAGGGTCGAGGGGGGGGGCAATGGGTTCTTCGGTTGGATCTAGGGTTTGCTGAAGTTGGTTCTTCGGGAGGTGGTGTTGGCTGGCCTTTTTTTTTGTAAAGAAGCAATTGTGTAATTAATGCTCTGATACTATGTTAAGGTTAACAGAGAGATTGAAAAATATCGTTGGATTATTTGATTAATCATAACTGAGTACAATGTCTCATATATATAGGAGGGAACCAAATACTCAGGGGTGGATCTGGGCCCACACAGATCTGGGCCCACGCAGCACAAGCAACTGCTTTGGGCCCCAATTTTATAGGGCCCCATATTTTTAAGTATTTACAATGTTAAAAAGAGAAATATAATATTTTTTGATATAATTACACTATATTAATAGTTAGCTTATTAGCTTAGTTGATTAGATTGTTGTGCTAATAATGTGAAGGTCAAAGGTTCAAAACTTGCATGGGCCAATTAATTTTTCAATCATTTTTTAATTTTAAAAACTAATTATTTTTTACATAGCCAAACATGGCATTTTACCATTTCATAAATTTAATATTATTTTTCATTTAACCCATATATGTCACTCTATGATATTTTTTTAATGTTCTATGGTATATCATATTTACTTGTTTATGATAAATTTCTAATCAAATCTTCAAGTGCATATGGTTATTCTACATTTTAAGCTTCCAACTAGTATTCTCATATACATATATTCATCGTCATTTCATTCTGATCGTGTTATCTAATATATCATATTTACCTCTTTGAGATGACAAATTTCGTTTTTGTTGTTAGAGTTTGTCCAAGTTTTTTTTGCCACGAGACATTTCAAATAAAAAGTGTACGTTATCAATTAAATCTTTTTTTGAAAGCATATATATAAATTTTTACATTTAAATAATTGTCATTTTTATTTTGTCAACTTGCAAAAGGCCCTATTTGAGAATTTGCTTAGGGCGCCTTGAAACTCAAATACGTCCCTGCAAATACTAAACTGATACATAACCCGATATGCGACTAAATATATATAATACAATATCTACCAACTCGAAACATAAATTGGCATCACCATAATTTTGGTGCAACAAGATAAAAGAAAGATAAACAACACAGTGAAGGATGATCAATCATGCAGAGAAGCAAAGACAAGCATTATCTTTTGTAACTTGCGCTTTCAAGTTCTCATCCCAAGTAGATTCATCTCCTTTCTCCTTACAGACATGCATGCGACACAACATTGTGTGTGCGCGTATGAGAAAATTCATAATCTCAAATTAAAGTATACAGCTCTCACTAATTGGAAAAAGAATTAAGCCAAAAATACATCTAGTTTGACAATGACTGCTTAGAAAATAGTTCATTATAATACCTCAAGTTCCAACTCAAGTTCCAACTCCACCTCCTCATCCTCGTCCACCTTTCTCAGCCCAGATCCGCCGTCTACACACTCCCATCGACCTCCCTCCCTTCATTAAAATTGTAGATCTCATCTTCCTCTTCACACCCATCTCACGGTTTCCCCTCTTTCGAGCTCCGGTTATTTTCGTCCTCCTCAGTAGCGGCATCCTCATCGTTTCTCGCCGGAGCCTTCCTCACACTCCTGATTGCTGTCCGCTCCCGTTCCTTCCAGTTGCGGAGTCGACCGTCAGATACCAAGTTTGTTCACCATTCTTTCTTCGGGACTCCGCTGTGCCGTGGCTGGTTCTGGCAGGTGTTCTGAGGGCGCTTCCCCTGGAGAGCGACGACTCCTTCCCCTTCCTTCTTTGCTTTCCCATGACACCACTGTAAGTATCTCTATTGCTCTCTGTTTTCTGGAAGTGAGGCTTCTATTTTTGGGCAGCGTGGTTTCTCTTTGTTTCTTCATTTACGGTTTTATTTTCCTCCTTCGGGAGGAGAGGCTCTCTATTATAGGGGGACTTTGATTATCGTTGGTAACTGCTGAGACATTAATCTTTTCCCCCTTTCAATCTGCTCTATTAAGCTACCTCTTCTTCCTCTTCTGGGAGCGTTAGTGCTTTCCCGGGGAGGTGTTTCTCCGGAATTTATTCTGGAGTTGAGCTTATTTGTACTGCTCCGTTTAATCACTGGTTTGTATTGCACTGGTTATCTTCTCTTTTCTCTGCTTATTCACTGTTTTGTAGCTCCCTCTGAGCTCCAGTTGCCTCTTTCCCTTCTTCTTTAAGGGTTTCTTTTCTTATCAAATTTATCTCCCATCCCTGCTATCTCCTATTTGTGGGTGTTGTCGCACCGGTAAGCTCGGTTCTGGTTTGTTTTCCTCAGATGTGGTATGCTGGTGCAGTTCGTAAATTTCTATTGTGCTTCTGGTACTAGTACCTATTGCTTTCTTTCTTGTTGGTGGTTGTATTAAGAGTTTACCATGGTGTTTGCTGGCACGGTACCCACCGAATCTACAGCTAGACCTAACAGTTTAGTGTCGTTTCGGGCTTTGTATAGCGACGTATCTGCTCCTTTCCTGGGTAATTCCTATCTTTCTTTTAACTCACCTTCCTCCACTTTTTCTCATTCTACTGGTAAGGCCGACTCTATTCGGTCCTGTCACAGGTGCCTTCTTCCTGGGCACTTTAAACGTGAGTGCGTGAACAAAATCAAGTGTCTCTTCTGTGAGAAGTTTGGTCACTCTCGCAGTAGATGTTTTCTCCTCCAAGGACTCCTTGGTTTGCCCAGAGGCTTTCCTTTACCTGCCAAACTTCTCTCAGTTCTTAATTATCCACTCTTGAAGCGCAGACTTCATGATTGCACATCTAAGAAGCTCAGGATTCATTCTGGAAAGAAGTTAGACTCCTCAGTGATTGTTTCCAGTACAGCTAGGCTTCCCTCTTCACCCTCCGCTGTATTATACGATTCGAGGACTATTCTTCAGCCTCCTAATATTGCTAATCGCTTTAAGGATCTTAAGATTTATACGAAACTAACCTCCTTCCCCCGATCGAGCGTCCACAAGACTCGTCCTCATACTGTTTCAGTGGCATCTTCATTAATCTTGAATTCGAGTTATAACGAAGGATTGTTTAAATCCTTTGCCTCGCGCCACTCTTGGCGCTACAGTGAGATGGGGCCCTCCCTGCATCGCAGCCTTTCGGCCCCTCAGGCGCCATCTGCCAATGCTCTTACTAATATTAAGGCTCATACTTTAGATTATCTTTATCCTTGTACTATGTTGATATCTTCACCCAATCTTCCTACGTTCTCTCTACATTTCCCGGGATGTATCTTCTCGATGTATCAAGGTTTAGGGAGTCAATCTTGGATTCATGATCTCCTTTCGGGGGTGAGGGATCTCCTGCACCCCTTCCCCCGCAGTTTTCTCTTTCCCTCGTCTTGCCTCATCAAAGATGTAGTTTCCTTACCTGCCCCGGATGCTATTTCATCCATTTTGGTGCAGGTAACCCTGCCCCCCATTAAGCGGAAATACAACAAGAAGGTTGTCAATAAAGTTCAGATACGAGTGAGTGCTCGTATTCTTGCAGGAAAGCAGCTTCCATTTCGTCTCTCCAGCTTGTGCACGGTTGAGATGTCACTCCCCTAGCCTCCGCAGTACAGGCGGACAGGCCCCCCTTTTCTTGTTGGTGCTTGCCTCCTGTGGATGGGTGGTTGTGCCCCTCTGCGAGAGCCGTCTCTTCTCTTAAGCTACGCGTTTACCCCATTGTGCTGCTTTAGTTCGCTTGGCCTGCTAGTGATGGTGACTGTCTTCGTGCGGGGAGGTGTTGGCACCCGGTTTAACGGCTCAGTGGCTTAGGTCCTAGTTCTTTCTCGGGTGTGACAAGTTGGCTTCGCTCCATTAGGGTTTTTTCTCAAGCCCGTTCGGAATGCTGCTTTGTTTCTTGCGCTGATTCCCTGTATTTCTGGATTAGTTAGTCATATTTGTTTTTCCGTTTTGTATGCTTATTTCTGTTTTACACCTTGTAAAGCCAGTGATTATTGTTTGTACATTATCTGATTTTATTGATTAATATATTTTTTGATGGCTGGAGCCTTTTGGCTCTATCTGATTCATCAAAAAAAAAATTCTCATCCCAAGTACATAATAAAATACCGACCCTCAGAAACCCTCCAGGGTATCTATTGACAAGTCCAAAGAATACCCATTTAGCGAAATAAGTTCTATGAATGTATCATTTAGCGAAAACTTGCATGGATCAATTAATTTTTCAATCATTTTTTAATTTTAAAAACTAATTATTTTTCACATAGCCATACATGCCATTTTACCATCTTATAAATTTAATATTATTTTTCATTTAACCCATATATGTCACTCTATGATATTTTTTTAATGTTCTATGGTATATCATATTTACTTGTTTATGATAAATTTCTAATCAAATCTTCAAGTACATATGGTTATTCTACATTTTAAGCTTCCAACTAGTATTCTCATATACATATATTCATCGTCATTTCATTCTGATCGTGTTCTCTAATAAATCATGTTTACCTCTTTGAGATGACAAATTTCGTTTTTGTTGTTAGAGTTTGTCCAAGTTTTTTTTGCCCGAGACATTTCATATAAAAAGTATACGTTATCAATTAAATCTTTTTTTGAAAGCATATATATAAATTTTTGCATTTAAATAATTGTCATTTTTATTTTGTCAACTTGCAAAATGCCCTATTTGAGAATTTGCTTAGGGAGCCTTGAAACTCAAATACGCCCCTGCAAATACTAAACTGATACATAACCCGATATGCGACTAAATATATATAATACAATATCTACTAACTCGAAACATAAATTGGCATCACCATAATTTTGGTGCAACAAGATAAAAGAAAGATAAACAACACATTGAAGGATGATCAATCATGCAGAGAAGCAAAGACAAGCATTATCTTTTGTAACTCACGCTTTCAAGTTCTCATCCCAAGTACATACTAAAATGCCGACCCTCAGAAACCCTCCAGGGTATCTATTGACAAGTCCAAAGAATACCCATTTAGCGAAATAAGTTCTATGAATGTATCATGTTGTCATAGTTATCCATAATTCAAAATAACCCTAGTTGAGAAACAAATCACTCAATCTGCTTCAACAAATCACCTCGGAAATACACAAAAGAAATTAACAAACTGCACATGGCAGTCAAAAACACAATCCATTAAGAAATTCAGAAACACAATCCAATCCACTGTCAATTGATAAATATAAATATAATCCATAACAATCATATCATCTATCAATAGCACATCCTTACTAAAACCCAGATCAACAATCAATGAAAATGGCCATGGTGGTGGTGATGGTGATGATGCCTGTACTCATCCAACCCAAAGCACTGCAGTATAGGGTAACAAGCCACAAAGAAACACCTCCCAATTCCCCTTAACAAATAAGACACCATATAGCAAGGACAGCAACAGCAAGCCAAGAACGGATCATCATAAGGCCCATCCTCATGATGGTGATGGTGATGGTGATGCCCCATCTCCCTGAAATCAATTTAGATTACGCATGTCAGACTTAATCCTAGATCCTATGATATTTGGATCGAATCGACCTAAAGTTTTCATCAACAAGAAAATAACGAAGTAACGAAAGTGGATAGAGAAAAAAGCAAACATACCTTCGAATTACGAGATGAAAAAGTATACCCTAATATTTGGGGATGAGAGAGCGAGAGAGAATAGTTGAGGTTGAGACTTTTTGGGTGTATAATTGTGAAAGGATTAAATAGTTGTTGTTGATTGACAGCCAGACACGCGAAGAGAGGGAGTGGGAGAAAAGATGGAACGAAAATGAGTAGAAAATAGAACGCGGCGTTTTCTAGCTGGATGGCCTCAAGAAACGCGGTTTGGCTGTCGCATACCCCCATGACTTTATGATGACGTGTGTCTTTACGATTGGCTCTTGTTATGAAAAGATTCCTACCGAAGAAACAGTACCACATGTTTCGTCGATTTTTTTTCCAAAATGACTCTTTTTTTGGAAGTTTTTCCCAAACTGTCCTATTTTTTATTTTTTTTCCTAAACGATCCACTCGCTTTTTGAAAAAGCGAGTTTCGTTAAAAATAACTCGCTTTTTCAAAAAGCGAGTCTGGAACTTTTAATTTTCGAAATGTTAGACTCGCTTTTTAAAAAAGCGATTTATTTTTAACCAAACTCGCTTTTTCAAAAAGCTCATTTGATTATTTTGGTAAATATTTTGAATGTGGGTCAGCTTGGTAAATACTTTTAAAAAGTGGATTAGTTAGGTAAATAATTTCAGGAAGTGGGTCATTTTGGTAACAAGTTCTTTCTATATCACATTGTCACTTTATCTTCTTTAGACCACTATATATGAAATCGTTTGTCAGGACTTTCTATATCACATTGTCACTTCATCTTCTTTGATCATGATTTTATAAATTTAGCAACTATTTAGCAGTAGCAGAGGATATACATAACTTGACATTATTTCAGTATATACATAATTTGTGTGTTTTAAGTTGTCGAGAATGAGCTCATAGATACTCTCAATCCCCGGTATACACATAATTGGTTTTTGACCTATCAATCATATGCGCCGCGTTCTTGCGCCAAAAATCTCACACTCGCTTTCTGAAAAAGCGAGGGTGGTTAAAATCTCATCTCTTTTTCATCAGCACACATATCAACCAAAATAGTTCACCATTAGGTCACGATCTTAGAAATCAGATCCAATGGTTAACAGATATGAGCCTCGACAACAATCTTAACATTTATCCATCCAAATACTGAATTGGCATATGTTAATGCTCCTACCAATAAATCAATGGACAAATCATAAACAGAATGAACAATTCATAAACAACAATATAAACAAACGAAAGAAAAGTGATCAAGAGAGAAAATTTCTTCTTTGTAAGGAAAAAATAAACTCGGGCTTTCAAAATAAGTGCAAGAAATACAAAACAATATATTATGAGCAAACCTTAGTCTGCTGACAATATTCAGAACTAGAAAACAATGTCTCATCAATTACCACGTCAGGCTTTTGTGGTCTACCATTATGTATAACAGCAACCATGAACGAAGTTACAACCACCCTTTTAATATAAGAATTTTTGGCGCAAGAACCCAGCGCATATGATTGATAGGCCAAAAGCTAAGATTGATTGGGAGTATCTATGGGCTCATTCTCGATAACTTAAAACACACCAATTATGTGTATACTGAAATAATGTCAAGTTATGTATATTCTCGACTACTGTTAAACTGTTGCTAACTTTATAAATATAAATAACTTTATGTATGAAGATCTTCTGTCTCTCAGTGGATTTAATACTTTAAATATAAATAATATATATTAAATATATAAAGTTTATAATTAAAAAAAATTTGTGAAAGTGAGAGACGGATGAACTTTATCCGTCCCTCCCTACCGCATGACCCTTTTACCCCTATGGTGATAATCTGGTTATATGAAGGAAGGGGTAACTTGGTCATTTCCGCCAATGTGAAATACAAAAAAAAATCATGGACCCTTTTAACCACCCACGCATTTTCAGAAAGCGAGTGTGAGACTTTTGGCGCAAGAACTCAGCGCATATGATTGATAGGTCAAAAACCAATTATGTGTATACCGGGGATTGAGAGTATCTATGGGCTCATTCTCGACAACTTAAAACACACCAATTATGTATATACTGAAATAATGTCAAGTTATGTATATCCTCTGCTACTGCTAAATAGTTGCTAAATTTATAAAATCATGATCAAAGAAGATGAAGTGACAATGTGATATAGAAAGTCCTGACAAACGATTTCATATATAGTGGTCTAAAGAAGATAAAGTGACAATGTGATATAGAAAGAACTTTTACCAAAATGACCCACTTCCTGAAATTATTTACCTAACTAATCCACTTTCTAAAAGTATTTACCAAGCTGACCCACTTTTGAAAATATTTACCAAAATAGCCAAGCGTGCTTTTTGAAAAAGCGAGTTTGGTTAAAAATAACTCGCTTTTTGAAAAAGCGAATCTAACATTTCGAAAATTAAAAGTTCCAGACTCGCTTTTTTAAAAAGCGAGTTATTTTTAACCAAACTCGCTTTTTCAAAAAGCGAGTGGGTCGTTTAGGGAACAAAAATAAAAAATAGGACAGTTTGGGAAAAACTTTCAAAAAAAGGATCATTTTGGGAAAAAATTCTGTTTCGTCTTTCTCTTCAGCTCTTATTTTTACAAATTAATTCGTACAATATATATCTTACTAAAATTTGGAGATTTAATCTGCACCTGTGACGTTCGTTTTTGTAAACTGAGCATGCAAGTAAGTTGAATTGTCCACAAATTACACAAACCTAACTCTTCCATTATAATATTAGATTTTTTTAAAACGAGAAAATATAAAGGATTTTAAAAATTAAATTTAGAGTACTAGGCCAAATATATAACCTGTAGAATATGAAATAAAACGTAGAACCTCTAGTCAAATATGAGATAGTGGGATAATAAAAAAAAATCATAAAGCGATATGACAGGACAGACAATAAGAGATCTCTCCAACAAAATCCTGAATGGTTGGTCGTCGACTCAATAGTCACTATCTCATAGATATCATACTCGTTCACCTGGAAGGCACCGCCAATAGCATTGTCACATTAACCCGATACCCAGACCCATTGCAGACCTGACCCGGACATGGCATTGGACCGGAATCGACCCGATCTATAAGGGTCCGGGTCCTAAAGTAAGACTCGATGCACTTTCGGGTCAGGATCAGGGTCCGCTCAAAATAGAATCGACTTGGACCCGTTAAAAAATACCCCCAAATTAAAATATAGAATTTGAATAATAAGGTTATAGGAATATATATATATATAAAATAATTGCTGAAGATAGATGTGTAAATATAATATTTATTCATGTACTTAAGTGCAAAAATTGTTGGAGCCGTATGGTACCGGGTGTAAAAATACTTAAGTGCAAATATTTATTCCCCGCTACCAGATCTGACAGATAGATTTTTTTAATAAGGACCCGGACCCGGTTCTTGCAAGTCGAGGTCTGGGTCTAAATTTTAGACCCGTAAGGTACCAGGTGTAACACCGTAGAAATTTTAAATATGCTTTTGGAATTAATAAATGATTTGTGATGAACTTTTGTGATTTATTAAGCATTTTTATGAAATTTACCTTTTTGTACGTGCAAAACACGTGAAAATATTTTTCTTGTGAAATAAAAAGTCAGGAAATTTATTTGTAAAATAATAATTATTAGTGGATAATAATTGTAAATTTTCTGGATTTTTATGAATAATTTATGGCATGTTGCAAATATTTCAAAGTGAAGGACTTTTGTTTAACATTGCCACTTGGAGGCAAATTTTTGAAAATACGCTTTTCTGGACTACACTTGGAGACCGACCAGATAAGTGGAGTTAGGGGATTAGATTTTTGCTCTAAATTATTTGATTTGATTTAACTAAAGTGATATGGAAAGGTGCATATATGTAAATATCTATTTTCTTAGGGGATGTTTTTTTAAAAATCTTCATAAAACCATAGAAACCAATGCAGCCGGCCTATATTAACAACAGCAGCCATATCTTTTCTTTATTCACAAAATATTATTTTCTTTATCATTTTTGGAGTTTTAGAGGCTTGAATTCTTGGATTTTTGCAAGGAGAATGACTGAACTTTTCTCTATCACTACTATTTTTCTTCAAATTGATCTTCTTTGACGGTGGTACTTCTCATCTCTTGATTTGTTATATACTTATGGAATATGATGATGATTGATTAAATATAATATATATTAAGATCTTGCATGATTATAAAAACTTGATGTAGATCTATTAGATGATTAATCTCTATGAATAGTTGTCAAGTGACTTTCATGAATAAAAATCCTAATTAGTGAATGATTCTTTGACTCTCTTAATATGTTATTGGATCATGGTTGAGTAGATGTTGTGCTAGAAATTTTTATGTGGATCTTTGATTGTTTTAAAAACATATATTAATGATTCTACCTTGAATTGATTGTTGTGATGAAGGTTAAATAGAGTTAATTGGTTCCATGAGATAAAAACCAAAATTTTAATATGTGATGATCATGTTTAGTTTTTTCTTGAGAATGGACATGATTTATGTACGAACTGAGGTAAGTTGGATAAGATGCACATGCTATATCATAGATTTCATCATAAATATATATGAGATGATTTCAATTTATTTGATTGGCTGTCGCAGACTACGTGACAGTCAACCCCACGGTCGACTGCAGTTCCTTGTACTGCAGCAGTCGCTTGACTGCCGAGACTGAATTGTCACCCTCTATTTTATTGCATTTTCTTTCTTTGAATGAATGTTTCTCCAAATTTACAAATAATGGTTATTAGTTTTCCAAAGTGACTAGATTTTAGTATTGACACGTATATATATACCTATATCTCTGTATGTGAAAGAATCTTGACTGTATTGTAGTATTCACAGTGTTCATATGAAAAGTTTTCTTTAAAATCTTGCTATTCAATATTATGACTTCGGAGTTAAGATTTTGTAAAGTTTTTTAATGGATTTGTTTGAGGTATGAACTGAGATAGATTGGCCAAGATGCACCTGTTATATTACAGATTTCATCATATGAAACCATGTATTTCTATGTATACATACATATAACAGTTTGAAAGATTTTCAAAATTGAATGGATGTCGCAGACTGCATGTCAGTCGACTGCAGTCGGTCGACCGTAGTTCTTTTGAATTGCTGCAGCGGTCGACTGTCATGACTGGGGCTGTCACCATTTTTTTGCTGTCGACCGATCGCAATTTTTGTACTGTTGCATGTCGGTCTGTCATGACTTGGTTTTCACACTATGTTTGGTTGCAGTTTTCTTTTCTTTGAATGATTATTTCTCCGAATTTGCAAACGATGATTATCAATTTTCCAAAGTAATTGGATTCAGATCTTACTACTTTTAGAGAGTGTATTTTCAAATTTAATGGAATTTAACTCAAATTTTCGTGGTTTTAGAAAGTAAATGTTCTCAAAATTCAAGAGTATCACATTTCACATTTTTCTACTATTTGAAGATATAAGATCTTAGTTTAATTGATGTTTATTTTCAGTTTCTTAACTAATTACGTGGACATAGTTTGTACATGGAGGTACTTTGGTTCGGTTGTTGGATTTGAGGGAAATCCTAGTTATGAGTTAGATGATTTTGGATTTATGTGACACAAAGAAATGTTTGAAATGATATTTGAGTTAGGAGACTCTAGAGGTTGGATAGGACCCTAGCATGCCAGCAAGTGAGACTTGTTGGAATTTGGCTAGTGGAGCTTTTGTTTTGCTTCAGTAAAGTTAAGTTCGGTAGTGTCACGCCCCGCTTCCCAAAAATACGGAATACGAGCACGTAACATTGACTTAGTGAATGATTTTCATCATCCATAAGCTGTTCAGAAATCTTTACAACATTCACAATATAATCAGAGTCGGAAGCCAGAATAGTCAACCACATGCACATATGAACCAAATACCAACAAGAATACTTGAAATAAAATATATTAATTTCAAATAGTCATGATCTGAATAACACAAATGATCCTGGGTCACATTGTCCAAATACAAGAATAAATCCAAATACAAGAATACACTTATTGTTCAGGCAAACTATAAGAAATAATAATAACAGGATCCAGCACTAATACTTCATGTCACCAATACCGTCTGAAATCTGTTCTCCAAAATCTGAAATTCAACAATTGCAGGGAAGAGAAAAAAAAAAGAAGAGAAAAACAAATACCCATCAATTATAAATTACGGGCCACTTATAATGTAGGATACAAGTACAGGAGAGAGATAATTCTAAGTAACAAGCATAGCAAGGTATAAGTGTGTTAACAGAAATATAATATCTAACATGAATCAAGCAAATAGAATCAAACAACATGGTATACAAATAGGTACAAGAAACATGTATCGAGTGATCAAATCTCATGTATCATGTCTTGTAGTTATTACTATCTAGGTATCACTTCATGCATCTATCCTTTTACTACATGGTTTCTAGAGTCAAAGCAATTTCGTTTTAGATTTCATAGGGGACCATACAGGGCAGTGTACTCAGAGACAAGTAATTCAAATCATATATCAAATTCCAAATTAACCAAATCATATACCAAATTCCAAATAATCCAAATCATATACCAAATTCCAAATAATCCAAATCATATACCAAATTCCAAATATGGGAAACACGGGTCCCCCTTTCGAGTATACGTTTCTGAATTATCCACTACTAGATCTTTCCCATTAACCATGGCTTGGTTATTTATTATTATAATCATACATGCATGAATGTGTCGCAAAATAAAGCAAGGATAATAGGGTATAAACATGTATCAGGTTCAAGTGGTAAGATAAACAAGTACAGGTACAAGATAACACATAACAGGGTAGAACAACTAGTTTTCTAATTTAGGACAGCAAGACAATATTGTACAAAAACAGTGATTTCCGCTACTACTAACATCCAAATTGAGATCCGTCAAAGGATCTGAAAACAGACTTCCACATGAATTCAGTGAGTATAAATAAGTCATATAGTAATTTACAACATCATAACTCAAAACAGGTTTGAATCTAGAAAAACATGTTCAGACAGAAATCAGTAAAACGAATTCTCAGCCAAGAAAACCGCATCAAAACCTCTCAAATAAATTCAGGAAAAATCTGGGGTATTCCCATATATGTCTAGAATCAAAATATAAAGTTTCATAATATTCCAGTAAAATTAGTTTAGTCATCAAAAATAAGAAAATATCAAGAAACGATACTTTGGAAAATCTGGAATTCCCAACACTGCTGTACGAAAACTGAAATATCTTGCAAGTCGTGAAACGAAATCCAAATCTGCCAAAGGGAGATAAAAATAGACAAAATATATTAACTTTATTATTTCACAACCATTTTTCATACAATAAAAGGCATTTGGGTGAAAATAAGATTCTTTACAGAACAGTAAACAAAATACAGCAAATATAGTTCTTATAATTAAGCATGAAATGGCATCTAAAACTCGCCAATAAAATCTACCAAAATTCTGGATAATCCCTAGATAAGTATAGAAAGACTGACCAAAATTTCAGATCAAAATAATATATGTAGTATAGTTATTAAAATAATTTAGTCATCAAAAACACCAAGAAATGAAATCTGGAAAAGATCGACACCTCTGTAGTAAATCAGTCATATCTCACACATACGAAAACGAAATCAAGCACGGTCAAGGGGTTGGAAAATAGACGAAATTCTCTAAAATTTATGTTTTATACTGGAACCAAGATACTGACTTCAAGACAGTCCAAAACAGCAAACAAAACAGATCAGCGACAAAATACAGATTTTTTCCTTTAACAACAACTCAACATATATCTTACAAAACTTGTTCAAAGCACAACCAAACATGAAATCGAGTCCACCAAGTGTCCAAACATCATGAATTAGGGTTATTAACATATCTAAATCAAGCCTATCATATGGTTCTCAACAAATGCCCAAATTCTCACAAGAAGTCTCACATACATGATCAAATCAGGAACGTGCAAAACCTAAGTTAATTCATGTCCATATTGTGTCGTGAGGCAACTATGGTCAAGTTTTCACAATAGAGACAAAACCCATCAAGAATAACACAAACAAGAGTCGTCTTTAGACCCAACTACACTAGAGGTGATATTTTTTGACTTGTATCAAATAAAGAAATTTGAGTACAAGTTACTTGCCTTAACCGAAGATGAAGAACGACGAAAATCAAGAGTAACGGGAATGGATTCCCGACAATGAGCAAAATCAACGAACAAAATTCCACGAACTAATGAATCCAAGCAAACTTGAGCGAAAATCTCTACACGAACAAACTCCACCAAAAGAGAGATGATCCAAGAGGGATGATGACAATAGTGGCTTGCGACCACAAGAGGACACCAAGGGAGAGATACTAGAGTGGTATATGGTGGTGTAGGAGGTCAAATGGATGAGTGGATGGAGTGCGGCCAAACGAAGGGGGGTTTCGGCCTGGGGGGTGCGCATCGGGTATGTGCGGCACCGCCAAGGGGGAGAGAGAGAGAGGGTAGGCCAGGTGCTAGGGTGTAGGGTTTGAGAGATTAGAGAGGTATGAGAGATATATATATAAGGGGATTAGGGTTTAGGAGTTGGGTTAATGGGTAATTGGGTTGTGGATAATTAGGAGTAGTAATAGGATTGTTTAATGGGTATTGATATGGATTAATGGAATAGGATTTAAAATAGGATTGGGTTTAATTTAGCTTTGGTAAATCTGTTAGGGATCAACAATAGGAATGGGAATAGGATTAGGGTTTTAAAATAAGATTTAAATAAAAGATCAAATCGAATAGATAAAGTAATAAATAAAAGTAGGATTATATATCAAAATATATACTGATCTACCAGATAGAAATTATTTGAAATACTACAAATACAAATAACAATAGAAATAGATTTTTAAATCAACAATCAAGAATAAAAGATAAAATAATACGAATAACAAAAATAACAATAATCATAATGAGCATTAACAAAAATAATATTAATAATACAAAAATCTACACATAATAATAATAAACATAATAATCCAAAGCATAATAAAAATATTTGTATTATAAAAAAAAATATCATTGGGAACTAGTTATAAATAAACTATTGATTAAAAATAGGTTTTAACAGAAAAGCTAATAATATATTTTAACAAAGAATTTGAAAGCAGAAAAATTAATGTACAAAAATTTTAAATATAGAAAAATACACATAAAATACGGGTTTGGAGAAACAGGGGTTACAATCCTACCCACCTTACAACAAAATTTCATCCTTGAAATTTGCTTAGGCGGTACATAGGACGAGGCAAAAGCAAACTGGGAGAAGGTAACAAAGCAGAGGGTTAAAGGGAAAGGAACAAGGTAGTGGCAACACTAGAAAAAGGAGTGGATAATGAGGTCAAATGGAATGCAAGGAAGAAGTAACCGGTATAAAAAATGAAGAAGGAACAACACAAGACTGGCAAGATAACAAAGCAAAGAGACGAAAAAATAGATAGAGCTGGAATCGAAGAAATGATGGACAAAGAAGAGATGAACCAAGCAATGAGTTAACGGATTAGGACAAATGCAAGGAAGGGAACAAAACAAACAATACAGGGGAGGAGAAGCAACAAGAGGATCATGGGACCTGTGGGTTATGAGCCCTTCCGCTGCGACACTCTGATGGTGACGTTCCAAGCTGCAGACATGTCGTTGTAGACCACGCGACAACAAGCAACGATCCGAGCAGGAAGAAAAGAATGAGACACTAGAATAAAATTAGGCTTTAGAGGAGGGCTTTAATTTAAATAATTAGGTCAAAACTAATGGGCATTAACAAAAATAATATTAATAATACAAAAAATCAACACATAATAATAATAAAATAATAATGACAATAATAATAATAATAATAATAATAATAATAATAATAATAATAATAATAATAATAATAATAATAATAATAATAATAATAATAATAATAATAATCATAAACATACTGGTGAAAATAATAATAATAACAAAATATTAACAATACTGGTAAGGATAATGTTACCTCTAAATCTGGTGTGGGGGCAAACAGATAGTATTTGTGGATTCTTGAAAAACTTGAATAGCAAACCTGAAACCTGCTCCGCCGGAGTTTGACCGTTGACTCCCGCCGTTCACCTGTAAAAAGTGCGAAACACCGGGGTTGATCCCGGCGACGCACCCTCCGACGCTCAAGTCAGTAATCATGAATGATTATGAAAGAGCGTAAATTAGCAAAAGATTGATTACCTCTTAATGGTGATGGATGGGGGGTATTATAGTCGCCTTAGGGATCAGATTAGGAATGTAATCCCTGTGGACAGATAAGGAATGTAATCCCTAATTTCCAGTGAGATGATAGATATGAATCAGGACTGTTGATTTGGATTAATCAGAAACCCTAATCTTATCCTGCTAGACCGGATTTCCTGCTGGTTGCAACCCGCACCCAGTTGAGGTGGATCCGTTCGTAGGTTATTGGATCTTTGGGGAGGAGATCCAGTACCCATTTCAGACCCGTTAGTAGGTGAAATTACCATTTTATCTCTAGACTTTAAGATTCGTGTCCGATTTGGACGATCCCGATTTAACCCTATTTTTAGCCATATCACGAGCCCCCCACTCCCGAAGACTGAGCTTGATCAGCCTTTGAGGAGTAGTTTTATTGTTTTCATGGCTTACGGGATTGTATCAGAGTCTAACGGGGAGTTTCGAATCTTTGTATGAGGCAGTATGGTAATTTTTCAAGTTGGATGTGCACTCTGAGTTGTTCTTGAACTCTTCTGGACATTTGGTGATTTTTATCTATTTTTTCGGATTATTTATTTAATTTTGCGAAGTGTCGATTCGTCGTTCGGGGGTCTTAATAAATTGTCCTGGGCAATAATTATTTACTCGGGGCCTCAACAATATTTCCCCGATTTTATAATTATTTTCCAGGATTTTTAATTAATTTTTCCGAATTTTTAACTATTTTTTGCAATTTTTAAATAAATAAAACGATTAAAATAAATAAAAACTAATTTTTAATACTGATTTATGGCGTGTCACGATCTGGGCCCTCCATCAGCTTCGAGCACGATTTTCTGGGGGATCGGATGATCTAAGTTGCTCGGCAGATAGTTTCTCCGTATGAAAGGGTCGGTGCCTCGGTTGCTCGGCTCGGCTCCTCGGCAGCTTGGCTCGGTACCTCGGAATCTGCCGAACTAAGTGGCAAGATCCTGAGCGTCCATCTCAGCGCGGATCCCGAAAAAATGCTATCTTGTCGTTTAGTGAACGTGGCAAGATCTGAGCCGTCCATCGCGTTGAGCACGTTTTTTGACAAGATCCAACGGCTGAGGAGGGTCGGCTAAAATTTTCTCCATATGTGGGGGTCGGTTCCTTGGCACCTCGGTTCGGCTCTTTCTGCAGCTCGGCCCGGAGCCTCAGGATCTGCCGAGCTACATGGCGCGATCCTGAGCGTCCATCACGGTGTGAATCACGAGGATGGGGTTCAGATCACGAGAAAACGTTATCTTGTTGTTTTGTGGGCGTGGCGCTATCTGAACCGTCCATCAAGTTTTGACACGAATTTTGGAACGATCCGACGGTGATTCGGCATCGGCAGAATTTTTCTCCATATGTGGAGGTCGGTACCTCGGCACCTCGGTTCGGCTCCTTCTGCGGCTCGGTCCGGAGCCTCAGGATCTGCCAAGCTACGTGGCGCGATCCTGAGCATCCATCACGGCGTGAATCACGAGGACAGGGTTCAGATCACGAGAAAACGTTATCTTGTCGTTTTGTGGGCGTGGCGCTATCTGAACCGTCCATCAAGTTTTGACACGAATTTTGGAACGATCCGACGGTGATTCGGCCTCGGCAGAATTTTTTTCCATATGTAGAGGTCGGTACCTCGGCACCTCGGTTCGGTTAGAACGGTTGTTCGGTGGCACGTCGAGGTGTTGATTGCCGAGGGATGGAGTTAGGTGTTTTGAAGAGTCCTTGTCTTGAGCCATCGCCATCCTTCGGCCCGGTAGCTCGGTTGTTTAGCCAAGCTGGTGGGCGTGGCGCTATCTGAACTGTCCATCAAGTTTTGATACGAATTTTGGAACGATCCGACGGT
Source organism: Hemerocallis citrina (assembly GCA_017893485.1). Taxonomy (NCBI): domain Eukaryota; kingdom Viridiplantae; phylum Streptophyta; class Magnoliopsida; order Asparagales; family Asphodelaceae; genus Hemerocallis; species Hemerocallis citrina. The sequence goes on from CM030358.1 coordinate 233,101,049, forward strand.
GATTCGGCCTCGGCAAAATTTTTCTCCATATGTGGAGGTCGGTACCTCGGCTATATACACCAGTGGCCGGGTGATGGAGTTAAGCATTTTGAAGAGTTCTGGTTTTGAACCGTTGCCATTCTCCGACCCAGTAGCTCGGTTGCTTAGCCAAGCTGTTTGGTAGCTCAGCTATGCACACCGGTGGCCGGGTGATGGAGTTAAGCGATTTGAAGAGTCTTTGTTTTGAAACATCGTAACTCTCTGTTTTGGCATTTTGCCTTCTCTTAGTGGGCCGTTAAATGCCTAAGGAAGCCCAAACATCGCTTTGAGGTTATAAATCCTCACCCCCTTCCCTCTTGGCTCATTCTCACTTTTACTCTCTAGTTTTTACTTTCACTGTCAGTTTGTTCTGCTAGCGGCGATTTGTGCTCTAAGGTGGTTGCGCTAGCTATCGCGTGGGCCAGGCGATTTTCGGTGATCTAATTCCGACCATGAACGTCACTTCAAGGATACGTCACCTCAAGGTCAGTGTGTTTGCCTTATACTTTTTTAGAGATGTCAAGGGTAAACTCGAGAAGTGAGGCCTCGTCCTCGGACGATAGTAGTGCCGAGGCGAGGAGGCAAGTGGCGAGTCGGAGAAAGGGGAAGGAGGTGGTAGGACCTTCCGTGGCCGTGGAGAAGAGGAAGAAGGTAGTGGCCCGGTCTCCTGTAGTCGAGGAGATCGTGGAGACTGAGAGGCGAGCCCCTGAGTCAGGCCGGTACCCTAGCATCTTGTCCGGCCATGCCGGTATTAGGCGGTACGAGGGTGATCTTCTGAAGAAGGCGATCGTTGGTAAGTCGGCAGTTTACGAGGAAAACAATCCGAAAGTGACTACCGAGGTGGACAAAATTGCCTCGGTATTGTCTGAGAAGGACCTGCTCCGGATTAGAAAGGGGTTCACCATCCCTCCGGAGTACAAGCTGATCCTCCCCGGCCCTGGGATGCGGGCAAACTCCGAACTGTCACCGGATACGTGTGTTTGACGTCGACTCTTTGAGTGCCGGCTTGCGGTTCCCCCTGCATCCCTTCGTGTTGGAGGTACTTCAGTGGTATTGCCTGGCGCCGACCCAGTTTATGCCGAACTCCTGGCGCCACGTGCTCGCCTTCTTGTTGCAGTGCCGCAATTCCAAGGTCGAGCCTGACTTGGTGGTCCTCCGGAACTTGTATTGAATCCACCGGATGAATAAGGCCGAGCCTCACTACTACCTGTCACCTCGGAATCCAGATTCGATAAAAGGTTGGAAGGAGAAGTTTTTTCTGTTAAAGGGGCCCTCGACGTTGGACTTTCCAAAGCAGTGGAAGGTAGAGGTGCCGAAGTTCGCAAGGGTCGACCCAGTGCTGACTGCGGCCGAGGAGGAGGTGGCGGCGAAGCTCATTGCTCTCCCCATGTTGAGTTGGAGAGAAATGACCGAGGAGGTGCTATATGGGTCGGGCCTTAGTTCGATCGATCCGAGCATGCCCCTGACATCTTGTAGCAATTTTTTTTTCTTTAAGTTTCTTGTTCGTTTTTCTAACTTGTTGTTTGTTTGGTTGTCCGGAACAGAAGCGCCGAAGATGGATTTTCTGGGGATGATGAACGAGCGAGGCAAGGTTGCCGACTGTAGGAAGAGGAAGAGGATGGGCACGGGTCCCTCGTCCGGCCGCCCTACCAAGGCTGCTTCGGTAGTCGCCGACCATGCCCCCGCTACTCAAGCTCCATCGTTGGTGGTGGCTGCTCCCGTCGACCCTTCGGCTTCGGCTTCGTCTGCCATGGCCGGTGAGGTCTTCTCCGTTTCGGCGGCACTGTCACTCGAGGCACCTCCCCTGATGACTCAGGCCGAGGAGATTCTAACCGAGCGGCACAAGAAGCTGTTCATCCCCGACTGGCGGGTGAAGAACCATGACGGCTTCCTCGGTGACTTGCAGATGTGTATGCAGGCCGTCAAACATCTCGCGACCCCCAAGGACCGGGCCGCCCTGAAGGCGGGGACGACTGGCGACGACACCTACGAGGTCGCCCGGTCGCTTATGTCGGTAAGTCTTGATTTTTCCTCTCTTTATGATTTTCACCTAAGTTCATAGCTCGGCTCTAACTCCTTCTTGCCACAGGCCACTTGTCACTTCGACTATCTGATTCAAGAGTTCGCCGAGTAGGAGTGGGAACTGAAGGCCTCCTGTGACAAGGACAGGGCGGAGAAGGCGCGGGCGGTTAGGCAGCTCGAGGCGGAGCAACGCCGCTCGGAAGGCTTGGAGGTTCGAGTCGCCGACCTCGAGGCGGACCTGGAGCGAACCAAGCAGCAGCTTGCTGCAGAGGTCACCAAAGCTGCTAAGGCTGTCGAGGAGTTGGCAGAGTTCGCGAAGGCCCTGGAGGCAGCGAAGTCGAAGAAGGACGCCGCGACGGCAGTTATAAGGGCAGAGGTTGAGGCCGAGGCGAAGAAGCATATGGCTTCGAATATGGAGAAGTCCTATGCCAGGGCGCTCGACCATGTCAAGGCTCAGGTCCCCAGCTTTCAAAGGGTCGGGTACCGGTTGTGGCCTGTCATCGAGGATGAAGGCGAGGAGGTCAAAGAAGACGACGAATGGGAAGAGGAGGATGGACCTCGGGATGGGAAGGCGCCAGCCGACCCCAAGACCGCGTCGGCCAATCCTCGAACCGAGGTGTCGAGGGGCGAAGGGCCATCTGTCGAGGCGCCAGTATCTGAGCTGTCGCCCCAGGTGGACCCCTGATTCTTTTTATTTTTGTAATTTTTTCTTTCTTCTTCTCTGTGTAAGCCTTATAGCGGACTGGCCACCGCTCTTTTGATGTGAATGAAAAGGCTTCTCTTTGAAAATTTTGTTTCAGATTTGTCTAAGTGTCTGGCTCGGCTATAGTCTTTCAATGTGATGCCTTCGTCTTTCAGATCGCCGAACTTGATTCGGACACCGTAGCAGCTCGGCGCTTTGCGAAACTGTTCAAGAGGTCTCGTGAAGCTCGTCTCGAGGGCGAGATCGACCTGATCCGAAGAGTGCTATTCAACGTGGAGAAGAAGAACAGCAAATTACTGGCCGAGGTGCATCACTTGCGGATAGTCCAGGAAGAACTCTCCGCTAAGGAGGAAGAGTTGGCCTCGGCGCTGGACAAGCAAGACGAGCTCGCGACGAAGGTCGAGCAGCTGCAGAGGGTTACAGTTGACAAAAGCATTGAGGTGACCAATCTGCATCGCATCATATCTGATAGTGCTGAGTACCCGGGTTTGGCAAAACTCCCTCGGCTAAAGATATCGGTGAAGGACGGCATCTTGAAAGATAGGATCGTTGAGCTCGAGGAGGAGGTCACTCGTCTAAGGCCTCAGCCTACGAGGGCCAACGTCCGCAGCACCTCATGTACCCGCGAGGAGTGCGAACGAGGTATTTCCTTCTACGAGCTCGTGACTCGTCCTCCCGCCACAGGTCGAACCGCGGCCGATGCCCAAAGTGGCGTAGCAGTTTCCTCGAGCGGAGCCTCAGTCGGAGCCACCATTAGAGTTAGCGGCGAAGAGGCGTCTCAGTTCGCCGGCCTAGAGACGAGCTCAGAGGTTAAGCGATGCCGACCCCGAGTGTCTCTGAATCAGAATGTTCCCGTTCCGAAGAGGCATTGAAAAAGTTGTACTGGTCTCTCGAGTCTTTGTAACGCCCTTTTGTAGCAACTTTTCCTTGTAAAATTACTAAGTTGTTTTAATAAAATTGGAGTTCGTCTGCGTGATGTTGTGCCGTAGCTACTTTACTTTAGAAATGATCCATAAGAGCCAAAAGTTGGCTCCTTTTATTCGTCCTAGGCGTAGAACTGTCTTTTGCTCGGGATGTGCCAAAGTCTTTTTGCGCTTCGGCAGTTAGGTAGCTTGGATTTATGGCCGAACTACGTGGCGCGATCTGGCGGTGGATCATGATCAGGGCGCGAATCACGAGACAAGAGGCTCAAATTTCGAGAAAACGTTATCTTGTCGTTTTGTGGAGACGTGGCGCGATCTGAGCCGTTCATCGCGTGTTAGCACACATTTTGCGGCGATCAGACGGTGAAGCTGGCTCGACGGCTTTTTTCTCCATATGTGGAGGTCGGTACCTCGTCCGCCCGGTTCGGCAACTCGGTAGCTTTGCCTCTGCCCAAAGTAGCTCGGTCGAACCAAGTGTTGAACCCCGAACAGGTCGTTAGAGTTGAGTTCGAAGGAGTTTGTTCAATAGTTGTGGGAGTAATTCTGAATGGCGACCCACTCCTAGCTCGCTTAAGAGCGAGCGTGCGGAGCAGAATCGAACCAAGTGTTGGACTCTGAACTCATCGTTAGAGTTTGTTCAACGATTGTGGGAGCAATTCCGAATGGCGACTCACTCCTAGCTCGCTCAAGAACGAGCTTGCGGAGCAGAATCGAACCAAGTGTTGGACTCCGAACTCGTCATTAGAGTTTGTTCAACGGTTGTGGGAGCAATTCCGAATGGCGACCCACTCCTAGCCCGCTTAAGAGCGAGCTTGCGGAGCAGAATCGAACCAAGTATTGGACTCCGAACTCGTCATTAGAGTTTGTTCAACGGTTGTGGGAGCAATTACGAATGGCGACCCACTCCTAGCCCATTTAAGAGCGAGCTTGCAGAGCAGAATCGAACCAAGTGTTGGACTCCGAACTCGTCGTTAGAGTTTGTTCAACGGTTGTGGGAGCAATTCCGAATGGCGACCCACTCCTAGCTCACTTAAGAGCAAGCTTGCGAAGCAGAATCGAACCAAGTGTTGGACTCCGAACTCATTGTTAGAGTGAAGAGTAAAAGCAGAGAGATACAAGCAATTTTACAAGTAAAATATGAAAAAACTTTCTCTATTGATAACTAATAGTTGTCTGCTTCTAAGTTGCGAGCTGTTATTATATGAGAGAAATAAAGAAAAAAAACACAAGTAAAAAGAGAGGAACGGTTCGATATCCCAGAATACTTAGAGAGGCGTTAATGCTCTCTCTTGGTATTTCAAAAGATGGTCGGCATTCCATGTCCTGGGGATCTCTCTGCCTTCGAGGTCTTCTAGACGATATGTCCCGGGACGAACTACTTTGGCATTCTTGTAGGGTCCCTCCCAATTTGGAGCTAGCTTACTCTTCTGACTAGGAAAAGATATTGCTAACTTTCTGAGGCCAAGTCCCCTTCTTTGAGGTCGGTAGGACGGACTCTCTTATTGTATGCCAACTCGATCCTTCTTCGGTAGCTTTGTTGACGAATGGCAGCTCATTCACGGATCTCATCAATCAAGTCTAGATTTGCTCGGAGCTCTCTGGCATTTTGTTTTTCTTCATAAGCCATTAGACGAGGAGAGGGTATACCAACTTCTAGGGGAATCATAGCTTCGGACCCATAGGTGAGATTGAATGAGGACTCTCCTGTGGGAGTCCGTTTTGTGGTGCGGTAGTTCCACAGCATGTTAGGAAGCTGATCGACCCATAAGCCTTTAGAGCATTTATCCAACCTCTTCTTAATAGCGCAGAGGATCTGTCGGTTAGCATTCTCCACTTGGCTATTCGACTGTGGATGGGAGACGGAGGAGAAACGTTGTTGGATGGCGAGGTCTTCACATAGAGCTCGGAAGGCAGTCCCGGTAAACTGGGTTCCGTTGTCTGTTATGAGGACTCGAGGGACACCGAATCGGCAGATTATGTTCTTCTAGAAGAACTGAAGTACTTTGTTCTCGGTGATTGTGGCTAAGGGCTCGGCCTCTATCCACTTCGAGAAGTAATCAATTACCACAACTAAGAATTTGAACTGGCCGGGAGCTGGTGGGAATGGCCCTAGTAAATCCATCCCCCACAATGCGAAAGGGATAGGACTTGATAGGGAAGTGAGTGGAGCTTGTGGGAGGCGATGGATGTTGGAGTACTTCTGACAAGAGCTGCATTGCCGAACGTGCAGTTCGGCGTCTTGTAGGAAAGTGGGCCAGAAATATCCATAATTCAACACTTTGCGAGCTAGGGATCTGGACCCTGAATGCGCTCTGCCGATGCCTTCGTGAAGTTCTTGTAGGGCGTAGTCAGCTTGTTCCGGGGAGAGGCATCTCAAATAAGGCATGCCGTCTACTTGTGTGAAGGAGTGCTTGTATAGGATGCCCTCGATAAGTGTGTATCGCTCTGCTTGGGTTCGTACTCGGCGAGCCTCCTTAGGATCTTCGGGGAGGAGCCCATCCCTTAGGAATTCAGTGAGGGGTTTCATCCAATTATCTTGAAGCAGGACAGGTAGGGACTCCATAGAGTCGGAAGTTTCGTCTTCTATACTTGGCTTCAGGAGCACCTCAATCAAGACGGTCTGCTCAAGACCTTGGAGGGAGGAGGAGGCTAACTTGGTGAGGGCATCGGCTTGGGAATTCTCTTCTCGGAGGATTCGCTGGATGAGAGCTTCCTCAAATAGGGCCATGAGATTCCTGACCTTGGCTAACCATTCGGTCATCTCGTGCCTCATACTCGCCTAGGACCTGATTCACGACCAGCTGAGAGTCGCTAAAGATCCGGAGGCACTGTGCCCCTGCATTGCGAGCCATTCCGAGGCCGGCTTTGAGTGCTTCATATTCTGCTTCGTTGTTAGAGGCCTTGAAGTTGATGCGGAGGGAGTATCAGAGGATGAAATCATCTGGGCCGGCCAGAATGACCCCAGCTCCGCTTTCCTCGTTACAAGAGGACCCATCCACATAAACCGACCATACAAGTGGTCCCTTCATTGCTTGGCTGAACTCGGGGATGGTACTTCCAACTATGAATTCTGCTAAGGCCTGAGCCCTGATCGCGGTCTGAGGCTGATATGTTATATCATGCTGGCTCAGCTCGATAGACCACTTCATGAGGCAGCCGGAGGTCTCTGGCTTGTGGAGAATTTTCTTCAGCGGTTGGTCGGTAAGAACGACCACCGAATGGGACTGGAAATATGCGCGAAGCTTTCTTGCGGCCATGACTAGGGCGTATGCCATCTTTTCTATCCTCGGGTAGTGGAGCTCGACATCCCGAAGTACCTTGCTCATGTAATAGATGGGCCTTTGAGTCTTATCTTCTTCCCTTACGAGGACGGCGCTGAGGGTCTGCTCGGAGGCGGTCAAGTAGAGGTAGAGGGTTTCCCCGGGGACAGGTTTGCTGAGGAGAGGAGGATTGACTAGGTAAGCCTTCAGCTGATCGAATGAGTCTTGTTGCTGCTGACCCCACTCGAAGCCTTTGGCCCCCCTGATAGCCTTGAAGAAGGGAAGGCACTTCTCCCCTGACTTGAAAAGGAAATTCCCTATGGCTGCCAGGCGACCCGTTAGCTTTTGAACCTCCTTAACATTCTTCGGGGGAGCCATGTCTAATATGGCCTTGATCTTCTCGGGGTTGGCCTCAATTCCTCTTTGGCTGACCATGAAGCCTAGGAATTTCCCCGACAAGATTCCGAACGCACACTTGTTCGGGTTGAACCTCATATTGTGTTTCCTGACTACGTCGAATGCCTCTTGCAGGTCGACCACATGATCGGCCCCGTGGATGCTCTTCACAAGCATGTCGTCAACATATATCTCCATATTTCGGCCGATCTGTGCTTGAAACACCTTGTTGATTAGGCGCTGATAAGTGGCACTTGCATTCTTCAAACCGAAGGGCATTATCCTGTAGCAGTAGAGGCGCTGATCGGTTACAAAGGAGGTCTTCGGGATGTCAGGGGGGAACATACGAATCTGATTGCAGCCTGAGAAGGCATCCATGAAGTTGAGGAGTTCATGGCCCGAAGTGGCATCAATCAAAGTATCGATACTTAGAAGAGGGAAAGGGTCTTTGGGGCATGCCTTGTTGAGGTCGGTAAAGTCGATACAAATCCTCCAGGTCCCATTGGACTTCTTCACCATCACTACATTCGAGAGCCATTCGGGATAGTTTACCTCTTGTATGAACCGGGCCTTCAAGAGCTTGTCCACCTCCTCTTTTATAGCTAGTTGGCGCTCGGGGGTGAACTTGCGCCTCTTCTGTTGGACCGATTTGGACCCCGGAGCAATGCTGAGGTGGTGGACTAAGAGCTCTTCAGAAATTCCGTGCATGTCTGCAGCTGACCATGCAAAGAGGTCGCGGTTCCTTCGGATGCACTGGACTATGTCGGACCACAGGGCAGATGGGAGGGTCTTGCTAATAAAGAATTTTCGGCTTGGATCTTGCTCAAAGAAGAGCACTTCCTCCAACTCATCCACCGGCTCGGACGTCAGTCAGACAGCATCTTGGGGGATTTCAAGAGTTTCGAGGGAGAGAACTGGTCCCATAGTAGAGGTCATGTAGCACTTGCGGGCCGTTTCCTGGTTGCCTTTTACTTCCCCTACTCCTGCCCGGGTGGGGAAATTTCATCTTGAGGTGATAGGCGGAAGGGACGGCTTCAAGAGCAGCTAGGCCGGGTCGACCCAAAATGACATTATAAGTTGCAGGGACATCCACGATCATAAAGTCCATCGACTCCGTTCGGGTAGTAGGAGTTTTTCCAGCGGTTACATCGAGGGTGATTACCCCTTCAATAGTCACTGGCACTCCCGTGAATCCATGGAGTGTGTAGCCGGCGGGCTTGAGTTTGTCTCGGGATAGTTTGAGGCCTTTGAAAGCGGCGAGGAAGAGGATGTTAACGGAGCTGCCATTGTCCACTAGGATCCTCTCCACCTTAAAGTTCGCCATATGGAGATTGATGACGAGTGCATCACAATGGGGGGTTCGGACACCCTCAAGGTCTTCATCTGAGAATGTGATGGGCACTCCAAGGCCTTTAGGAGGAGGTGTGGCGCGAACCGAATTGACTTCCCTTATAAACGCCTTTCGAGAGGAGTTGGAGGAGCCCCCCATTGGGCCCCCATGAATGAGGTGTAGGACACGTTCCTCTTCGAATTCGGGCGTTCCATCTCGTTCAGGACGCTTGTTAGCCCCCCGAGGCGGCGGAGGAGGATCGGTTCGGTCCTTTCTAACGAACCTGTTTAGCTGACCCCTCTAGATGAGGACTTCTATCTCGTTCTTCAGGGCCCGAAAATCATTGGTGTCATGGCCGTGGTCCCAGTGATAACGGCACCACTTCTCTTTGTCCCTCTTCTTGCCGGGGGTGTTCATTTTTGGTGCAAGAGGTATCACCCCCTCCTTCTCAACTTCCATGAGAATTGTGGAGATGTTGGCGTTAAGGGGAGTAAAATTTTCAAATCTAGGAGGAGGTCGGCGCTGGCCGCCGTTATCCTTCTGGAGCTTCTTGGCCCCTTCCTCTTCTGTTCCCTTTCTCTTAGACCCGGAGGAAGACCCCTCCAAGTTGGGGCGGTGCTCAGCTTCTTCGGCCCGAATATACTTTTCGCTCCGAAGGAGGAGGTCAGAGAAGTTCTGTGGGGGCTTCTTGGCGAGGGAGGAGCGGAGGCTGGAGTTGAGGACATTGGATTGAAATGCTGTTGCAGCGACCGACTGGTCGAGGGATGCTATGGACCTAGCTTCCACTGTGAACCTTTTCACATAGTCTCTCAGCTTGTCACCCTTCTTCTGGTTGAGGTAGAGTAGCGAAATGCTGGTCTTCTCAGTTCGGCGGCTACTCACGAAGTGGGTGACGAAGAGGGTCTCAAATTGCTCGAAGGAGAATATTGAGGATGGGGCAAGGCGAGAGTACCATTCTCGAGCCGGACCCTTGAGTGTTGCGGGGAAGGTCTTGCATAGCAGAGCATTGGAAGCTTGATGGATGAGCATGAGGGTCTTGAAGCTTTCGATGTGATCAACGAGGTCAGACTCCCCGGAATAAGTCTCGAATTGAGAAGGTTTAAAGCCAATGGGTACGGGCGCCTCCATTATGGTTCGGGAAAAAGGAGGTCGACTAGGGCGAAGGGTCCTTCCTCTAAGCTCTTCTTCTCGGTCTAACCGATCCAAGTGCCTCTCCATTTCGTGGAGACGGCGGTAGACAACGTCATCCCTTCGACGGTAATCAACCGAGCCTCTAGACTCGTCTTCGTACGAGGGAGAGCGGGGGCTACGACGACGGTAGCTCCTGGAACGGCGAGGACTAGGAATGTGCTGGGGGTTGCTAGGAGCTGGAGGAGGAGTTAGGGACCTTCGGCGAGGACTTCGGACCGGAGGAGGAGTGGGAATCCTTGGAGCATTGGTATTGTTGGGACGGAGATTGAGAGCTTGTAGGATGGTTGCTTGGAATTGCTGGAACTCGGCACGAGTGATGGGTGCCTCATCGTTCCTCGGATGTTTCCGACCAACAGGGGAGTGGGGTCTTCTTTTGTGATGCTCGGGGGACTCACTTCGCCCTCTTCGGGCAGGGGACCTTCTATGGTCCCGGCGGTGAGGAGATCGCTCATCCGGACATTGTTGGTGGGAGGCTCCCTCTCGAGCCCGCTTTTCATCCAGACAGCGGCGAAGATCCTCATCCTTCTGTCGATTGAGGATGGTATTGCGAAGGTCGGAAGCTCGGGGATTGTGGGAGGCCATAGAATCCGAAGAGGCATTATGGATTGAGACGTGGTCCTGATGGAGAGGTTGTTTCTGCGGGTTGGGACGCGAGACCCCTGCACTAGCATTTTGAGGACCGGGGGGACCCTTAGGAGGTTGTTGATTCTGAGGAGGTTGGTCTCGTTGGAGAGGGTCCTCGGCTTGACGGGGAAGTTGTCCCTGCTGCTGAGCGGGTTGGATGGGGACTTCCTGTTGCTGATCGGGGTTGGGTCCACGGTTGGACCCTCTGGATCTTACTTTCCTAGGAGGCATGGCTGGAGAAGATCTGACCAACGGGAAGAGGGGAGGCTGCTATTCGTTTGTTTCCCACAGACGGCATCAATCTGTTACCGCTAAATCTGGTATGGGGGCAAACAGATAGTATTTGTGGATTCTTGGAAAACTTGAATAGCAAACTTGAAACCTGCTCCGTCGGAGTTTGACCATTGACTCCCGCCATTCACCTGCAAAAAGTGCGAGACACCGAGGTTGATCTCGGCGACTGCACCCTCCGACGCTCAAGTCAGTAATCAGAAATGATTATGAAAGAGCGTAAATTAGCAAAAGATTGATTACCTCTTAATGGTGATGGATGGGGGGTATTTATAGTCGCCTTAGGGATCAGATTAGGAATGTAATCCCTGTGGACAAATAAGGAATGTAATCCCTAATTCCCAGTGAGAGGATAGATATGAATCAGGGACTGTTGATTTGGATTAATCAGAAACCCTAATCCTATCTTGCTGGACCGGGTTTGCTGCGGGTTGCAACCCGCACCCAGTTGAGGTGGATCCGTTCGTGGGTTATTGAATATTTGGGGAGGAGATCCAGTACCCATTTCAGACCCGTTAGTAGGTGAAATTACCATTTTATCTCTAGGCTTTAAGATTCGTGCTCGATTTGGACGATCCCGATTTAACCCTATTTTTAGCCATATCAGATAATAATACAAGACAGAAAATAATTTAGGGTTCATCATTTTGGTGAAAGTAATTCAATATCAACATCAAAAATAAAATAGTAAGAAAAATACAATAATAATAATAGTAATAGTAATAACAATAGTAATAATAATACTAATAATAATAAGGAAAACAATAATAATAGTAGTAGTAGAAATTCTTTGATGTGGGTTCGCCTTATTTATATCCATCTGTAGACTTGCCTTCTTGACATCAAGTTGCAGGTTTGCCTCCACGACAACAGGTTGCAGGTTACCTTCTGGATATTCGGTTGCACATTTTGCCTCCCCGATATCCAGTTGCAATTTGCCTCCATTGACGTCTAGTTGCATGTTTGCCATCTCGACATCCAGTTGCAAAAAAACGTTGAATGAGATGATGCAATCTCCCACACTTACTCAGATAGTGATTGCTCAATTTAAGTACGAAGTTACGTTTTGAAATTTGTGATATTAAAATACACAGTCATTCGAACTTCAAAATTTTCGTTTTTAGAAAACAATTTTATAGAAGATCCAAAATATAACAACTAATAATCGGAATACACAAAATATTCAAAAATACATATACATATATAGAAAATACAGGGAGGAGAAGAATGAATTTTATACTCAATAAAGAGTCAACAAGGGAGGACGGCTACAAGGGACGAAAGAAAATAAGAAATCAAAGAATCGAATATGAAGGAAGAAAAGCGAGGGGGCACAAGCAGAATTTGAAGAGAATATGGCAGGGAAGGAATAACTAGCACGATACTCAAAATGAGTCAACAAATGAAGATGAATGAAAGAATCAAAGAAATATGGGTACGGAGAGAACGAAACTATACCCAATAAGGAATCAACAAATGAGAACGACTAAAAGAGACGGAAGAAACAAGGAATCAAGGAATTAAATAAGAAGGGATCAAAAAGAATGGTATAGTACTAATATCCAGATCAATGTTGGTTATTATTCTTTCATGCATGCTTGGTTGGTGGAATATTGAGCCGATCCCAATACGAGCCAAGCTTGTCTAATATATTAGATAACTAATACATTAGCCAAACCTGGGCTCTGATACCACTAAAAACCCTGTCATGCCCCGCTTCCCAAAAATACAGAATACGAGCACGTAACATTGGCCCAGCGAATGATTTTCATCATCCATAAGCTGTTCAGGAATCTTTATAACATATCACAATATAATCAGAGCCGGAAGCCAGAAAAGTCAACCACATGCACATATGAACCAAATACCAACAAGAATACTGGAAATAAAATAATTTAATCTCAAATAGTAATGATCTGAATAACACAAATGATCCTGGGTCACATTGCCCAAATACAAGAATAAATCCAAATACAAGAATACAATAATTGTTCAAGCAAACAACAAGAAATAATAATAACAAGATCCAGCACTAATACTTCATGTTACCAATACCGTCTGGAACCTGTTCTCCAAAATCTAAAATTCAACAATTGCAGGGAAGAGGAAAAAAAAGAGAAAAACAAGTACCCGTCATTTGCAAGTTACGGACCACTTATAATGTAGGATATAAGTACAGGGGATAGATAATTCTAAGTAACAAGCATAGCAAGGTATAGGTGTGTCAACAGAAATATAATATCTAATATGAATCAAGCAAATAGAATCAGACAACATGGTATACTAATAGGTACAGATAACATGTATCAAGTGATCAAATCTCATGTATCATGTCTTGTAGTTATTACTATCTAGGTAGCACTTCTTGCATCCATCCTTTTAATACATGGTTGCTACAGTCAAAGCAATTTCGTTTTAGATTTCATAGGGGACCATACAGGGCAGTGTACTCAGGGACAAGTAATCCAAATCATATACCAAATTCCAAATTAACCAAATCATATACTAAATTCCAAATAATCCAAATCATACACCAAATTCCAAATAATCCAAATCATATACCAAATTCCAAATACGGAAAACACTGGCCCGCTTTCGAGTACACGTTTCTGAATTATCCTCTACTAGATCTTTCCCATTAATTCTGGCTTGGTTATTTATTATTATAATCAGGCATGCATGTATGTGTCGCAAAACAAAGCAAGGATAACAGGGTATAAACATGTATCAGGTTCAGGGTGCAAGATAAAAAGGTACAGGTACAAGATAACACATAACATGGTAGAACAACTAGTTTTCTAATTCAAGACAGCAAGACAGTGTTGTACAAAAATAGTAATTCCCGCTACTACAAACTACCAAATCTGGATCTGTCGAAGGATCTGGAAAATAGACTTCCACACGAATCCAGCGAGTATAAATAAGTCATATAGTAATTCACAACATCATAACTCAAAACAGGTTTGAATCCAGAAAAACTTGTTCAGACAGAAATCAGTAAAACGAATTCTCTGTCAGGAAAACCGAATCAAAATCTCTCAAATAAATTCAGGAAAAATTTGGGGTATTCCCCTATATGTCTAGAATCATAATATAAAGTTTTATAATATTTCATTAAAATTAGTTTAGTCATCAAAAATAAGAAAACATCAAGAAACGATACTTTGGAAAATCTGGAATTTCCAACACTGCTGTACGAAAACTGAAATATCTCGCAAGCCGTGAAAAAAATCCAAATCCGCCAAAGGAAGATGAAAATAGACAAAATATATTAACTTTCTTTTTTCACAACTATTTTTCATACAGTAAAAGGAATTAGGGTGAAAATAAGATTCTTTATAGAACAGCAAACAAAATACAGCAAGTATAGTTCTTATAAACAAGCGTGAAACGGTATCTAAAACTCGTCAATAAAATCTACCAAAATTCTGGGTAATCCCTAGATAAGTATAAAAAAATTGACCAAAGTTTCAGATCAAAATAATATATGCATCATAGTTATTAAAATAATTTAGTCATCAAGAACTCCAAGAAACGAAATGTGGAAAAGATCGACACCTCTGTAGTAAATCAGTCATATCTCACACATACGAAAACGAAATCAAGAAAGGTCAGAGGGATTGGAAAATAGACGAAATTCTCTAAAATTCATGTTTTATACTGAAACCAAGATACTGACTTCAAGACAGTCCAAAACAGCAAACAAAACAGATCAGCGACAAAATACAAATTTTTTTCTTTAACAACAACTCAACATATATCATATAAAACTTGTTCAAGGCACAACAAACATGAAATTGAGTCCACCAAGTGTCCAAACATCATGAATTAGGGTTATTAACATATCTAAATCAAGCCTATTACATGGTTCTCAACAAATACCCAAATTCTCACAAGAAGTCTCACATACATGATCAAATCAAAAACGGGCAAAACATAAGTTAATTCATGTCCATATTGTGTCGTGAGGCAACTATGGTCAAGTTTTCACAATAGAGACAAAATCTATCAAGAATAACACAAAAAAGAGTCGTCTTTAGACCCAACTACATTATAGGTGGTATTTTTTGACTTGTATGAAACAAAGGAATTGGAGTACAAGTTACTTGCCTTAACGGAAGATGAAGAACGACGAAAATCAAAAGTAACGGGAATGGATTCCCGACAACGAGCAAAATCCACGAACGAAAATCCACGAACGAATGAATCCAAGCAAACTTGAGCGAAAATCTCCACACGAACAAACTCCACCAAAAGAGAGATGATCCAAGAGGGATGATGACTGTAGAACCCCGTATTTTTAAAATTTTATTTTTAAAGGTTTACAAATGACTAAAATGATTTTTGGAGAATTTATGAATATTTTCAGAAAAATTTATCTTTTACACGTGCAAAACACGTGCAGATACTTTCTTGAGAAGTTTGAAAGTCAAGTTTTCTTCATGAAAAATCATTATTTAATATTTGGGATTTATTTAGTATTTTTCCAGATTTTTCTGAAATTAATTGGAACTATTTGCAAATTTTGAGAAAAGAATGACTTTTTTGCAAATTTGTCATTTTTAGGGGTTAAAATGTAAAATGTATATTCTGGACGTTTTGAACAGTACCGGTTGAGATTTAGGATTATATTTTACTTTTAAAATCCTAATTTAAATGAATTTTATTGAATTTCCAAGAATAGAACTATATATATATAAAGTGGTATTTGAAGGGATTATTTTGCAAATTGGGCAAAATCCTAAACTAATTCCGGATATTTAAAAGGATTTTTGGCAGCCGTCATTTGCTGCAATATACAAAATTTTGTGATTTGTTTTTGTGGAGCAAGAGGAAGATTTGGATCTCGCAAAAAGGAAGGCTTCTTCTTTGGATCTTTTCAATTCAAAGGTGAGTGACAATGTTTTGTTTTGTTTTGATGTTGTGAATGATATGAATCTTGTATTGTGGTTTGATTAATGTGATCGATTGTTATATTGTTGGTTTGGCATGTATTTCATTTAGTATTTTGCATGAGAACGATACAAAGGTTATTGTTTGTACCATGTATGTGAAATCTGTGAATGACTAGTAGATCTTGGTTCACAAAATTGTATTGCTAGAAAGCATGTTAAGATTTGAGTATGGTTATGATCGGATGGATGAACATCTGGATCTTGTGATTACAAACAGATCTTAGTTTGAGTTGTGAAAAGGATTCAGTATTTAGAAACCCTAATGGAATAATTAGGAATTTAGAACATGAGAATTGAAATTTGAGACACGGATTGATGTGAGTGATGCTTTCAACCTGAGGATACTTTGGGATTTTCATTTTTACCCGAATACGAATTATTTTCACAAACAATGAATCTTTAGAAAAACTCCAGTTTTGATTTTATATTCAGACCTAAATTATGTAAACTGTAGGCTGACAGTCGACTGGTCTACTGTTCAGTCGACTGGTATGACCCTACTATTGTTTTTTAGCACTTGAGAACCCGTTCTGGACAGTTGACATAGACCATTATTCAGTCGACTGGTATACTTAGAAAATATTTTGTAAAGTTATTGCAGTTTCTTCTCTGGACAGTCGACCTATAACTCCTTAAGTCGACTGTTGGTACTTAGAATATTTTTGTGAAAATTATTGGAATTTGTCTCGTGTAAGTCGACCGATGACTTCTTAAGTCGACTTATATGACTTAGTCTATTTTCTTAAAATCATGAATATTTGTCCTTTGGACAGTCGACTTACTACCGTATAAGTCGACTGGTACTGATGAGTTTTCGTAAACTTGAATGTTCTTTCGAATGGTTAGTCTTCAGATATTTTTAGATTATACTTTGTCTTCAGTTGAGCAGATGATTTGAGATATTCAGTTAAGCATTTGATTTGAGATATTCAGTTAAGCAATTGATTTTAAGATATTCAGTTGAGCTATTTTCTT